>JAIPUX010001232.1:102643718-102657456 GCA_020142125.1 Phrynosoma platyrhinos | reverse complement strand
GAAACTGATCCAGTATAATCTCATAAACTGAGTTGCTGGAGACCTAATCTATCAATTCTATTATAACACCCACATCCAAATTGGCTCTTACCTGAGAGATTTTATCTGCAAAGAAGTTGTTAAACACATTGCAGCAGGCTGTTGTTGGGTTTAGTAATGAGTTATGCACAGGCAGAACCTGTGTCAGTTCCCTTGCCACTCTAAACAGCTCTGCTGGACGGGACTTTGCAGATGCAATACGTGAAGAGAAGAAAGTTTTACTCGCTGCATGTATTACCCCTCTATAGGAACAAAGAAATTTCCTATGATGAGTTCTGTCAGATAAGAGTTGAGTTTTCCACCACACGCACTCTAGTCATTGTCCAACCTGCTTCATCTTCCTGAGTTCTTCAGTATACCATGATTGACAATTTGAAGTGGGTTGGAAAGGATGTGTTGATAGCCTTGGCAAGATCGGTGTTCCAGATATTAACCAAACCTTCGACAGAATCGCTGGCGTTGCTAACCAATTGGTTCCATTAGCCTTCGAGGGTGGACCTTCTAATGGGCCCTCTGCCCTTGACAGGATGGACAGTGGTTCTAAGTTCAGCCTTGATCAGAAAATGATCCATCCATGACAATGCAGAGGTTTTTATTACCTCCACCCATGGATATTCCTGTTCCATACTGAAGACCTCATTGAGGGTATGACCTGCACAATGCATGGGCCCAGTGACCAATTGGGATAGGACCATGTTTGTCATGGACTCCATGAACTCCTGAGCTGAACCTGTTAGATTTGGCAAACTGGTTTTGAGTGGGATGTTGAAGTCGCCCAAGACTAAAAGTCTAGGTGATTCCAACAGCAACTCTGAGACCAGTTATGTCAGCTCAGTTAGGGAGTCTGTTAGACAGTGGGGTGGACTGTATACTAGCAGAACTCCCAAACTATCCTTGGTCCTCAGGCTCAGGTACATACACTCAAAGTGGACTGTTTTCCGGACAAGTATCCTGGTCAAGGTAATATTATTCTTATGAACCAGAGTCACCCCGCCCCCTCGCCCACTTCCCCTTACCTGCTCACTGACAGAGTACTCAGCTGGGAGGGCCTGTACCCACATTATAGCACTGCCTTCTCCCAGCCAGGTCTCTGTTAGGCAAGCCAGGTCAGCATCTTCATCTAAGAGAAGATCATAAATGCCATACTCTGCCACAGTAATCCCTCCTCTTCAGTTTGATGCGACTCAGGTTCGTTGTTCCCACTTGCTGAACATGCTTGCTAATTGCTTCTTTTCAAAAGAACCACCAAAAAACTAGTGTCTGAATAGAGCAATTTTTTTGCATTTGTCTCACTTCAAAGCAAGTCCAAACTATTGCAGTCGCACCTGAAACCGTTTCAAATGGGGACAAGGCGCATTTAAAGTGGTCAGCAAATTGATGTAAATCATAGTGGGAATGAGCCCGATGTCAACTCAACCCAGTTCAAAATCAGATACAAAAAACAATTGAACTTTCCAGTACATGCTGCTATAGTCCACTGAGCAGGAGGGCACTTGTCGTTCCTAACCTTATAGTTCCCTGCAGACATGAGTTTGCATCTGCTGTCATTATAAACACAGCCCACAGCCTGGAATGTTACTTTAAAAAACTGATCCATTACACACTGCTTGTTACTTTAGAAAGCATATTAAAACATTCCTTATAGTGTGTTAACATTTTTTGGTCAGCATTAGTATTAAAAATCGGTGTATTATTCATAATAGCAGTAAAAATACAATATTAATGAATTGAGAATTATATATCCTTTCAGAACTGCTGCCTGAGTTGTCTGCCTCACTTTGCCTAATGTAGGACCAGTTGCTATGTATTAAAAATATACCAGTTCCCCAGGCATAGGATCAAGTCTTCCTGTGACAACCATTTTCCCATATAGATTGTTATGAGAGGAAGCACATTGTCCTAGGGCATAGTCTGCAAGCTCAGGATGCAATTGCCTTCATGATGTTAAAGAAATTTTAATCTTTCCAGTGCCTGGATTAAAGGCTGCCTGGGGACCCCATGTATACTGCGTTAACTTCAACAACTGTAGGAAAACAGAACTTAAATACTGCTGATTGTGTGTGAGGAGAACCATATTCTCTTTGACAGGAGGCCGTGTGCACAAGGAATTGAAACCACAACTGGATGGTCACAAGGATTAACATGAGGAGCTGTATGGTAGCTCAGTGATAAAGAGCAGTGCCTCAGAATATGTAGCTCTGAGTCCCACTGTCATGGGCAGATGCTGAAGTCACAAGTACAAGTCACAAACCTGCTTTAACCAGAAACATTTACTTTAGATGCAAAATAGGTCACAGGGTTAGAAAATGAAAACATAAACTTCCCAGTTACAGAGCCACTGGAGATATCTCTCCATCCACTGACAGATTCATTCATGCCTTGCAGTCCTCAATAGGGATGCAGTGGCTCAAGTGGTTAAGACGCTGACTCTGTTGATTGCAAGGTCGGCAGGTTGGTAGTTCGAGGCCTTGGTTCTACATCTGCCAATATAGCAGTTCGAAAGCATGCAAATACAAGTAGATAAATAGGTACCACTTCGGTGGGAAGATAAACAGCATTCTGTGCAATCATGCTGGCCACATGGTCATAGAGTGGTTTCTGACAATGCTGACTCTTCGGCTTAGTAATGGAGATGAGCACCGTCCCTTACGGTCAGACACGACTTGACAACCTTGTCAATGGGGAATACCATTACCTTACCTATATAACACCAGTCTCTGCCTTGCCTGTCTCCCATCATGGCAGTTAACACTGCTTAGTTTATTGTCACATTCAAAGCAAATAGAAAATTGTGAGATCATAAGAAACTTATGCTGGACCAAACTAGAACATATTCTAGTTTAGCATTCTTCTCCAGATAGTATAGTGGCTAACCAGCTGACTATGGAAAATATACCACTATGGGAAGCCCAGTATAAGAGACGATATATAGGTGTACTTCTATATACCAGTTACAGGATGCAACTGTATTTATATTATAGGTTTGCTGGCTTCCCATAGTCATCTGGTTAGTCACTGTGGGAACAGAATGCGGGACTAGAATGGCCTTTAGTCTGAGCCAGCAATGATCTTCTTTTGTCCTGGTTCTCACTAGACACTATCCCATCCAACAAATGTACTTTGTAGACAGATGTCACAGTATGGATGTAACAGTACAGGGACTTAGGGCCAATGCAGATGGCCTGTTGGGACGACAGAGACCTGTCCTGGGGAGCGGCAGATTGGGGCCATGGCAACCCCACACCGTGGCCCCGATCCTTCCTTTTGCTGCCCCTAAAAGAGCAGCAAAATGCAGCTCCTTTTAGGGGCAGCAAAAGGCCGCCCTAAGAGCCAGAGCCATGGCTCTTCTGCACTGGAAGGGTGTCCTGACACCACATGCTGTGTGTACAGCCACGCAACATCAGGATGGCATTGGGGTGGCATAGGGGCGGTTGGTGTGCAGTTGCCTCACCCCAACTCTACCCTGAGGCTGGCCCTTTAGGCTGGTCTGCAATGACCCTTAATGAAAAATTCAATGTTCTCTGCCTAAGAAAAGGTCAGTTTGCCTCACACAGGCCAGGGGCAGCCTGGATATTAAGACATATGTTGTTAACAGAGTTGAGATTTTATTACCTGTCTTTTATTGTCCTTTGTCCTTTGTCTCCAGATGGCCAAGAAGGGGAGTTACTTTTGTCTTTACTGATATCCCTTTAGACCATCTTAACTAAGGTGTTTATCACATGGGGAAAATTGGAAGTTTAAATGGGTCAGAACCCATAGTTATCCAGTGTATTAGGTGCAATTGCGTGAATGGTTTTCACATAACATTGTGCACAAACCGCTTGGAATCTGACAGGAAAGTGACATGAACCAGCAAATAGACATTTTCAGGGAAATACTGTAAATTCATTTCCATTTCATTCATGAATTTGCTTTTTTTGCGCAATTGCTCTAGTGTTAAAGCCATTTGTGGGATTCTCCCTGTTTCTGTACTTGTTGCCAGATTTCCCGTGGTTCTTTGGGGTGAGTAGCCAAGGCTCTTAAAGGAACAGTTGCTGAGGCAAAGGCAGGCATACAGAGAAAAAGTTTGCTTCCCCCTTGCCTATGTGAATGCCCCTTCCCCATTAGCCAGGGTTTTTAAAGGAACAGCTGCTGAGGGAAAGCAAGGACATTGGTTGCCCAGAGGGATGCAGCCTTTTATGCTGTTTTTCTACCTTTCCTACTTCTTTGGGTAATGTCTTCTTCTTCTTCTTCTTCTTCTTCTTCTTCTTCTTTTTTGTTTACTTAGGTTGGATACCATTTCTTGGAAAGTAAGGGACAGTACAGTATATTTTTATTAAGAAAATTGTGCAAATAAAATGTTCATCACGATTTCTGGTGATGCAGCTACTTCTTCTGTGCGCACGTGCAAAAAAGTGATTCTTAAACCATTATTGGGATTTAATACATTATTGTGTTCTGCATGTGAAAATCATTCATGCATTGCACGCTTTCATGGATTGCAGCCGCTTTAATCATTATCAGGATGGAGATACATATGGTCCCCATGTGATAAATTCCTACCAATAGAAATAACATCTAAAACAAAATGTAAGCCTGTGCGCAACATCATCACTTTTCTTCTCCTGTGTTACTTTTAACATTTTTGTCTGATGAAGAAGCCAGTGAAACTTCAAAATCTGGCATGATGCATTTTATGCATCTTGTTTGGCCAATAAAGGTATACAATTTGTGGATTTTAGATTTTGTTTTATTTTTAGGGGCAGAGTCACACTGTGAAGCTATTTTCCCATCCTATTTTTTTACTTTACTGTTGCTACTTTAGCTCTAATCTCTATTCTGCTTGTTCTTTGCTTTCTCATTTGCCGCTGCAAGTTTATGGGATTGGCTTTAAGCCATTGGCATTACATCAAGGTTACAATGGCATTAGTGGCTACCAAGGTAGCTAGACCATAACATTTTGCTGTTAAGCTGTTGCTTTCAGCTTGCTCTTTTCTGAGGCATATTTTTAAATGATCTATCCAAGTTACATTGATAATCCTAGGATTCTTATTACAGCTTTAAAGATTTATAAATACTAGCTATGTTTCTCTGATTTCCTAAGGAAGTGAGTATCTGATAGGCCTATCTGAACTCATCTTTATGAATCTGATTTTTTTTGGGGGGGAGGCCTCTGGAAAGTGCCTCCTGGAGTCCAATCTGTGTCCCCCAGCTGTATGTATACTCCTGAAGAGGTATTAATGCAGTCATCTAGTCTCAGGGGGAATACCAGGAAGGATTGGTTCACATACAAATCACCAGCTGAAAAACAGTGGTCAGTAAAGTTATGCACACACAGCAACTGTGGTTAGATCTGGGACGTAGCTTATAGGAAGGATAGAAAGGGCAGGAGGCAAGTACTTACCTGGGAAAAAACCTCAGAGGTATACTGGGAGATATAAATAGAAAGAGGGAAGAAGTACAGCTGTTAGTGGATCCCAGAAAATAAAAAGGAGTCCCTTTTACTTTCTAAAAGTGCATATGGTTAAAGGCATCATTATATCTTCTCTTATCAGATGAGACTTTGCTACAGTCTGCCAGCCTATTTGCACATGTAAACAAGTGGCAGAGAAGCATACAAAATAATGTTTTTCCTGCTGGCTTTCTACCCTGTTTATTTTACAGGTCTTTTTATGTTTTCCAAGGACTGGTTCAAACAGTGGTTTGTTTGGTCGTTTTCATCATGCAAACAGTTGTGATCATTCCAGGAATACATTTGTGGGGATAGACCTTAATATGTGACCAAGTAATAATGGATATAACTCATGAGCCACAACAGCAGATACTGGGTTTATGAAAGAAAGAGAAATTATTAGAATTTTTGTTCACTGTATGCTTTACTAACATCTTGGATAAGTTACTTATTGGACTATAGTACCTAGAGTCCCCCAGCCTTGTGTAGCCACTGGAATGGTGGCTGGAGGATTCTTGGGGGTTAGAGTCCAAAAAAGTAACTTTTCCAAGTAACTTCAAAGCTGTGAGTTGGGCATCACAAGTAATAATTACAGATTGAGAAGAGAACTGAAGAAAGATATCTGTTTCAGATGCTTCCAGATGGATGGCTCTTAGTGCTATTAGTCATTGGAGATTATCACACCGGCAAAAAAGACAGGAGCATAGTGGGATACTACCATCAATATTGCACAATTTTGCAAAGATTATCACACGACGTTGTGCGAAGTCACAATTATCCTGTGATTATCCCATGAACAAAGATAAATTCTAGTGCTGCTTTTTAGAATTCCTCTTTATTCATGGGATAATAGCAGGATAATCGCGATGTCATGCGAAATCGTGTGATAATCTTTTCCAAATTGCACAATATTGATGGGAGCATCCCACTATGCTCTTGACTCTTTTGCTGGTGTGATAATCTCCTTTCCTCTATAAGCAACTGACCATCTGTACTTCAGGACTGGAACATTTGCAGTGTGTTTATTTTGCTATTTTCTGTCTACTTGGTGGGCACAGCATAGTTAGGCAGGCTGAGTTGTCTCTTTCTTTCCCCCCGCTTCTCATTCTTCTCCTGATTTTTTTTAAGTTAGTGTTTCTTAGTACCATTTTCATACCCCAGTGTGTATCTGTGCATGTCTGTACAATCTGTGAAACAATGCAGTTGCCATTAAAAATATTTCAATGTACCCATTGCTTAAATCAAGAGGATTGCAACGAATATATTAGTAAACATGGTTACAATTTGGTGTGTAAGTCCAGTTGCATTTGAGAATGTCCAAACTTGTTTGATATAGTCACTTTCACAACAGGATCTAATTAGATACGTCAATCTAGTCCAGGGGTAGGCAACCTAAGGCCCGGGGGCCGGATGCGGCCCCCCAAGGCCTTTGGACCGGCCCTAGGTCAGTCCTGCCACCGCTGCCGCTGCCACCTGCCATGATGATATTGATTATTGTTGTTATTACTTGTTCTTGGGGTTTTCTTGGCAAAATCTCCTCAGGGGTTTTGCCATGGCTTTTCTGGGGCTGAGAGAGTGTGCATTTATTTATTTATTTATTTATTTATTTATTTATTTTTGGTGCTTCGGCCCCCCAATTGTCTGAGGGACAGCAACCCGGCCCCCAGCTCAAAAAGGTTGCCTACCCCTGATCTAGTCAATTTCATTACAAATTGCATCAGTTTCACAACCCAGCCAGAAAAGTTGCAAGTCTGATTCCTCCCTTTCATAGCACAAATGCAAAAATTAAAAGGGAGGGAGGGAGAAGTAGCACAGGGCTAGACAAATCCAGCTTAGCAGTTCCAAATAAACATGATTGTTAGTTTGCTCTGCAACCAGTAATGCAAAGCAAGCAGTAGAGAAAAGAGGAGAACCTCTCATATGTTATTGTTCTTCCTCAGGGAAACTCCTCCCATTGTGTCTCAGCCATACATTTTCCTGTTCACATCTGCCTTATCTTCCTTCACAGATTTTCTGCAGAAACAAAAATGAAGGAAGTGATGGGAAAATGTGGAAGGATTACAAATGAACAGTGACATCATCTTGAACCTGCATGAACAAGGTATGGCAGTTCCATATTAAAAGCTGCAGTTGGAAGCACTATTAGATTCTTCTGCCATTGACACAAATGTGTATAAAGCCAAGAAAGAAGGCCCTTTCTCTTTTCTTAAAAGGTTATAGCTTTCCTCTGCTTTTTCATAAGTCCGTGCAGTTGCATATGGCAGAGGTACCCACACCAAGACTACAGACTGTTGATGTATATTAATTATACTAGCTTGATGTGCTGGAAAATGGCCTAGGGGCAGATTTGAACTCTGACCAGTAACTATGTGGAACTCTTTTTTTAAATTGTTGACCACAGCTGGCTCCTGTTGATGCAGTAATAAAAAGTTGTAGATCTCCACCCCTCCGGACTCCAGGTCACATGTGGCATTTCTGTCATAGCTGGTAATAGAAAACAGATTTTCTGATCCTGGGCATGTGACACACTGTAATAAGACAGTGTGACTAAGAGGAAAACAACCAGAAGTGACAGAAAAGTTATAAAGGACAAGGGCTTACATGTTTATAGCAAACTCTAGTTTGCTTTGGTCCTCTCTTCATGCCTTTTTACACTACACAGTTGTAGTGCTATGAATCCACTTTAACTGCCATGGATGAATCCCTTGAAATCCTGGGAACTGTAGTCTAGTGAGGCATTAGCATTCTTTGGCTGGGATTTCTCAATGCCGCTCCCTAAACTGAAAACCCCAAGATTTCATAAGATGTTGCCATGCCAGTTGAAGTGGAATCATAGTACTATAATTGTGTAGTTTGAAAAGGGCCCTTAGATAAAGAAGTACCATGCCTTTTGCACATAGTTATTGGCAAAGATGTCAATAGTTGCTGGTTATCTGAATCTCTAATTCATGGATGTCAATAAAATAGTTGTGCTAACTCATCTGAAAAAGATGACCACTCACATCTCGCCCATTTAAAAGTGTAGTGTTTGTTCAGGACATTTTAACTTACCTTAAAGCAGTCTCTTCTCTGTGCAAATGCTGAATATTGCAGTCCCTGACACCAGTGTTGCCTTCAAGTTGTTTCCGACTTATGGTGTTGCCTTCAAGTTGTTTCCGACTTATGGCAAACCTATTATTGGGTTTGTGAAGTCGTAGGCTTTCATGGCCGCCATCCATAGGTTTTTTTGTGTTTTTTTCGGGCTGTGTGGCCATGTTCTAGAAGAGTTTCTTTCTGATGTTTCGCCAGCATCTGTGGCTAGCATCTTCAGAGAAAAATGCTAGCCACAGATGCTTTTTTTCTGAAGATGCTAGCCACAGATGCTGGCGAAACGTCAGAAAGAAACTCTTCTAGAACATGGCCACACAGCCCGAAAAAAACCACAAAAAACCTATCATTGGGTTTTCTTGGTATGATATGTTCGGGTGGGGGGGAGGGTTACCTTTTCCTTCCTTTAAGGTGGAGAAAGTGACTTCCCCATGGAAATCCAGTGGGTTTCCATGGCTGAGGAATTTCAAACCCTGGGCTTTGCAATCATAGTCCAATGCACAAACCACTATGCTATATTGGCTCTAGTTGATCTAGTTATATATTATTTACCTGACAAAAAATGTCCTAAAAGCCTCCTTCTCTATGTTCAGAGATAAGAGAGCATTTCTTCAATACCTTATTACCTTGCTCATTGTAATACTATTAATCACAGTAAGTTATACAGGTTTTCAGATGGACAGAAAATGGAATTCCAGATATGTAACTTAGCATTAACTGAGGGCCAAAGTACATGTGATGGTAAGAGAGTCAAATGTGATGTTCCTTAAAGCTGAATAATGTTAATCCAGGTCTAAAGCACCTATGTGGAGGGAGGGCAGCTTAGGTAGGGACTATGATGGATAGGGTAGGGGAGCGTAACCATATACTCCTCTGCTGCACAGTCAGCAGAATCCCTTACCCTTTCAAAGCTGCCATCAGCTTGAAAAATGAATTCCCACTGGCACTAATATTATCAGTAAAATAGCTTCAGATTTAAACCTTTTCTGTCTCTTTATTTTCCAAGCACACATAGGCTTATGATTTTAATGCATTGCTAACAATCCTGACTTATTCCTGCTGGTTGAAATCTTTTTCGGGGTAAAGTTGGGTATTATTATATGCAAAATGCTGTCGATGCTGCCAGCCAAGTTTAGCCTGGCTAACTTCTGGATAGAAGCCACACTCAGGCAGCCTCTTTTCAATGCAGCTTCTACCTGGCATTTAGCTGGGCTGTACTTGGCCAGCCGCATCGGCGGCATTTTGCGTATGATAATACCTGACTTTATCCCAAAAGAGACTTCAACGTGGCAGGGGTAAATTGGGAGTTTTAGCAATGCGATAAACTCCTTAGACAGACAGACAGACAGACAGACAGGCAGACAGACAGACAGAACAAATGTATCATTTTAGCAATGGGTTTCTCTACTCTCTTCCAACTAGATTTTTTCACTTTCCACTTCTTATTCCTTTTGGAAACTGATTTTTTTTTTTAAAAAAAGTTATGTGTCATGTGCATTTCAATTAGTGTAGTTCATAAAGGTGTCTTATTTTGGTGCAATTGTAAACATCTGCTGGGATTTTAGCTGTGGGTTTGCGAAATCTCCTTGCCTCTCCTGAGATCCTTTTTATTTCTAGTTGTTTGAAATCTTTATATTCTCTTTCTCTTGTTTCATTTTTGATATTTTTCCACTTTCCATTTTTAAAAAGTTGGTGTGTGTGTGTGTGTGTGTGTGTGAGAGAGAGAGAGAGAGATGTAGCAGCATTCGGAAGTGTTCAAAATGGCTCCATCTAGATAAGACCACAATTTCTCAATAGTTTTACTTTAATTTGTTTTCTTTTCTTGTTTCCTATGTTGCTTTGTACAGCTCTTGCTTTATTTAGTCATTTCTGCTTTCACTTTTGTTAGACATTAACTGCTTAATGGCAAGTTAGCTCAAGAAGTTGCAAAAGTCTGGTTTTGGACCAGTTCTGGCCATGGTGGCTGGGTGGGCAGGATCCTGGAAGCAGAACTCTTTTAAAAAGTAATTCAAATTCTGGTAGACTTATATGTGAAATAAATTGCATGTTACAGCTTCTGCGTGCACATTGCCCAGACTAGCAAAACCCAATCGGAGGGGAAAAAAACCAACCTAAAGAGACTGGACTTCAACCAGGACACAATGCACCAGTTATTCTTGGCTGCTGTTAACTGTCCTTGAGGGCTTGTTACCAAACAAGCAGAATTAAAGCAGGCTGGGATTGGGACATTAAGAAAACAAAAACAGCTTAAAGCCACCTCTGTTCCATATTCATATTTTCTTTCAAAAAAGGCCCTAGGATGGAGAATCTGACCATAGATTAAGGATGGAAGGAGTTAGATCAGTGCACCAAGACAATCAATACTAGACTAGTTTAGTCTTGGTGATATAATGCTATTGCATATGGAAATAGATATTCTATAGATAGCATAATTGCTGTCTCTCTCTTTTTTTTGTTTTGAAATGTTTACTTTTTTTGTTGACATTTCTATATTCATTCTAACTTTTAGCATGAAAAACCCTTGTGTGAATTTCAAGCTGAGAGAGTTACATTTGAGAAGTAGTTAGTTACAGTTGTAGTTCTATGGCCCCATTTCCATGGCGGTTCTTGGTTTTAAATTAGCACAGAGCATACAGATAGCCTTGTTTGAAAATACACATGGTCCTATTTAAGAGTAATCCACCACTTTCCTGTTTCTCAAAGCTAACTAAAATAGTTACATTTATTTACTTTTAAAACACATATGAATGTTACAAGGTGCTGGTCTGTGGTACAAAATACAGTCTTCCATTCCATTTGTCATCACCTCAACCCCCACAGCAGAGCAGGACCCAGCAACACAAGGCACATCACAAGCTAGCCTGTGACGTATATGCTTTTTTTTTTCTTCTCCTCCATTCAGCCAGATATAAATGCAGATATAAGTGCAGTTTTTAAAAGTTACGGTGGTGCTCCAGAAAGAATGGACTTGCTACTATACAATTGGCCCTCCATATCGATGGGTTCTTTATCCATGGATACAACCATCCATGGATTAAAAATATTCCAAAGAAATACAAATTCCACACAGCAAATTTGATTATCTATTTAATATAAGGTAAACCATTTTACTATACCATTGCATATAACAAGACTTGAGCATCCATGGATTTTGGTATCCAGAGGAGGGCCTGGTACCAAACCCCAGAGGATACCAAGGACCTACCGTATAACCTAGTTATAACTAAAACTACAATGCTTTCTTGAATCTTTTTAAAAAATTTTTGGGTTGGATCCAGTGTAAGCTTCCCAGACAGTGAAGGATTACCTTTTGCCCTCAGGAGGTTTCCAATCCATCAAAACATTTCCATTGGCAGGGTGGTGGTGGAAGAGATCTTTGTCAATTCTTCCATCCTCCTGCAACCCTTTCTGTCCTCCAGAAAGTTGGGGGACTCTCTAGGGCAGTTGGGTACTGGAGTCTGCAACAGAAGTAGGAAAAGATGAAAATCATGTCATCCCATTTCCAGTGACAGAAGCCTTGGTGGTAGGGCTGTGTTGAAGGGGTGCTCTGCTGATGGAATGAAATATTGGATGAAAGTTATAGTAAAATAATACACTAAACAACTTCAGAGTACACACACGTACATGTCAAAGTTGGCATGGACAACTGGCAGCGAGATAAACGAAATGGGCAAATATTGTGCTCAGTTCAAGGTATTTGGCTTCAGAGATCAATTATTCAATCTTTTTTTTTTTTTAGTATGTTCCTGGTGATGGAATCCTTACCAAATGGAAAAATGAGTGAGTAGAAAAGCAACAGTTTGGAGACCTTATATAGGTGATAAAAGGACACCACATAATGTTTCTGAAAATAAATATTTTTTGGTGACACCTCTCATCATTCTAGTCTGACGCATCACTTCTGCAAGTGTTATTTAGCAGATTCTGGAGATTCTGCTCTGTATTGTATATCCTGCAGCTCTTTCCCAGTTATCTCCATTCTAGCTGCAGCAAATAATAGTGGAATAATTTCCTCTTGAAGATTTCCCCCTTGGATGTGTTAAATAGATGAATACCAGCTCAACAACAACAATAATATATTTTTATTTCTTACCCACCTCTCAATGTTTCAGCTGCAAGGGATATTCCACTATCATCTCTCCAAATATGTGTATATATATATATATATATATATATATATATATATATATATATAAATGGACCTCCAAATACCATAACACATGGGCACAACACCATGTACTATAAGTTCCCTTTTCCTTGTACAGTATTTTTTTGCCACATAAGCAGTTATTAATATGATTCAGTGTAACCAGCATTGAGAAGGCTTCCTTATAACTGTAGGCATGGTTTGAAGGAGTTGCTTATTCCATAAAATATCCCATTAGGTATTGTATGGTTTTGTGTATTCACAGCTGGTGCCAACAAATACCGGTACTGTCTGAGCTGCAGATGGTGAGGCTTGCTTGGGGTAGAGAGCCAGGAGAGGGTCAGATTCTCACACCTTATGGGCCAGATGCCTCTTTCTGTTCTCAGTTTTAGTTGATTAATATTTAAAACTCTTTCAGTCTCCACCTCTGAAGAAAGTCCAGCTGAAGTCAAGGCAAAGTGTAGAAGAGCAATTCAGTGGAATTAGCTGAGAGATGACCCCAAAAAGAGCTTTTCTAGATTTTACCTAGCGATTTTCCATTTCCCCTTCCCTTCCAACTACTACTGCTGTAGCCTCAGAGGGAGAGATGGAATAGTCAGTATCTGACACTAGTGTAGTGGCTTGAGCATTGGACTGTGACTCTGGAGATCAGGATTCGAATCCCTGCTTGGCCATGGACCTTGGGTAAGTCACACACTCTCAGCTTCAAAAACTCCTGTGATTGGTTCGCCTTAGGGTTTTGTTCAGAGAGGGTTTGCCTTCGCTTTCCTCTGAGGCTGAAGGAGAGTGACATGCCCAAGATGATGCAGTTGGTTTCCATGGCCGAGTGGGAATTTGAATTGGCAAAGTTGTAGTCCAATGCTCAAAACACTACACCACACAGGCTTCACATGTACAACATACACAATAGCAAATCTCTTGTACTTAAAAATGTAATCCACAAATGTAAATGTAAGTGTATCTCTGCCTTCCATTCCAAATCCACTGCAGAATAAGTCCCATAAAACTCAGTGGTTTTTTTTTTTTTTTTTTTT
>JAIPUX010001232.1:102627273-102643612 GCA_020142125.1 Phrynosoma platyrhinos | reverse complement strand
TTTATTTATTTATTTTTAAAAAATCCCCGCATCCTGCCACATTCTATTCCATTCTTCTGTAGTGGCCTTCTTTCCAATGGGATGACTTCAGAAGAAGCAAAGATCCATCATTCAGGTTTGGGAATGTCTGTGAAGGGAAAAAGGGAAAAGACAGGGAGAGGAAGGGAGGTAGCTTGAGAGGAAGCGAGGTAGCTTGAGCAAGGAAGGGGGTTATGGTGGGAATAACCAGTAGGTGCAACTACTGTGCTTCTGCAGAATACTTTCACATGGCATAGAGGGCTGTGTGCATACAATTCCTCTTGGCCATGTCAGCCAGAAAATATGGCCAGGGAAATGAGGATTTTGCTAATTAAACCAGAGCATCATCATCACCATAAGGGAGGAAGAAACCATTGCATGCCAGCAAAACAAACACCCCAAAGAAGTGACTGGCGTACCGTAATTGTTGCTTTTGTCAACCAAAGGAAGATGTAGGGACAATGGCACAAGACCATGGGAATAATTACCAATGGATCTGGTTATCTGTACATCGTGTTTATAGAGAATTTACATGCAGCAGCACAGTATACTGTCAGGCATAGAGTAACTGTCACACTGTTTGGATTCCCCCACAATCTCTATGGTTCCTGTGTCAACTATGATCAGTTCTTCCATGACCAGCACATCAGAACTTATTGATACTAGAATCAAATGTGATTTTTTTGTGAGAATAATTTCTAGACTGCTTTGAGAGCCTCTTGGGACTATAAAATGGGATATATGTGGGATATTTGTGCTCTCTCTCTCTCTTGAGCACACAAAATCTTATATTTGTAGTGGAGATGAGTCATTTTCATGACAGCAACATATTGTAGTCTGAACATATTGTGATCTGAACGCTGGGAGGATACAGTGTTTGGAATCCTATTTGGAAAAGCTGCTCTTTCAGTAGTCAATAGCAAAAATAATTTGACATTATTTGGATTCATGTCCCCCCCACAACCACCTCATTGTGTGAATCGATGTCATGTTTTCATTAAGGCACGCTCCACTTGTGCAACACCAAAGACAGTAGTACAGCAAACAAAGCCTATGGGGCTTTCTCATCTACCAGTGCATTTGAATCTTGGTCATTGTTTTCGCACCAGTAGCACCACCTTAAGGGAAGCTATCAAGATGTATCATCTACAAGCAATGTTTTGCAACTGTACATTTATTGTGCAAAAATGTTAATTTCTTGAGGTCTTCATTTGAAGATGCTACCACAGTCAGCATGGCCACTAATAATGCTGGCAAAGGGATCCTGGAAGCTGTAGTGTAAAAGGAAAACATTTAAAGCCCTTTGTAAAGTGGTTAAAATGTTTTTCTTCTTCATATACTATACATGCTGACTTGTATACTGTATGTATAAAGGATCTTATTGTATACTGAAGTTAACAACCTGCCCAATCCACAAGAATTCTGGGTAAGCATCAACCATATTTGCTTATGTTTTAGTTGAGTCAGTTTCATAGTTTCATGTTGCATTTCTTACTGACTGAGGCATCATTCTGACATTATTCTGTGAAAAAGATCCCAAACCAAGCAACAAAATGCTGAATTGATGAATATTTTAAACACATCAGTGGCATAGTTTCTGTGCCTGGTGTGTTCTCCTCCAGGCTTTCATTAAACCAAGACTAGCTCAAGGAATAACTACTTAAACTTACACCCAAATTAAGGATACTCACCCAAGCAACCTGAGGGAAAAAATCTGCTGCTGAATTGAGCTTATGTGGGCTCTACATTTGGAAAGATATTGTTCAGTGGTGTTTTGTCTGTCATCAGGGTAATCATTTTGCATTCTCACAGATGAGAATTTATGAAGGCTACTCCAGGATTGTTTTAATTCCACAGATTTGCTTTCTGTTACTGAGACACTCATCATTTGATTGTTTACAATATAATTCTAGATGGCAGAAAATGTGTGTGTATGTGCATTTTCCATATTTTTGCTAGCAAAAAGTGCAAACTTAATTAAGAAAATCTCTTTCAATTTCATTTCTAAAATAACTTTTATTGCTCTTGTTTATAAATTATTAGAGTCATTAAAAATTGAACACAGATATTTGATGTGATAAAAAAATGGGGGTAGGGTGGAATTCCACAGCAGATAATTAAACCTCTTTCACAAATAGTATGTAGATCAGGCCACTGGCCAGCTGTTTTGGGTACTTGACTGCATTCCTGAAGATGATATGCCCTGCAATATAATCTCAAACATATTTACTTTTCCACACCAATTTAAATAGGACTTAATTCATCGTGCATATGCATAGTAATACAAACTGAATCTGCCTTGCATATTAGGATAAACAGTCACTGTATATACCAGATAAATGAGAACCTGGTCCACTCAGTTGTGAAAGCTGATCAAACACGCTACTGGCCTAATCCCTTTTTGGTATCTGCTGGCCATGAAAATGCCTGATTTATGGAAGCCCATGTAAAGTTCTGCAGTTACCTGAAACAAAATAGGATAGAGCATGGAATAGGAGAGGTATGGGACAAGGCACAAGGATATGCTGTGGTAGGAGTACATGTGAAAATGATCTTGGGATTTTATTTCCACAGTGAAACCATTACCTGGTGACATGGTTGGCTTTCCTTTACTGGAAGTTTTCAAGCAGAGTTTGTTCAACTGTTTGGTGAGGAGCTGTCCTTTGGCTCTGTGGTTCCTGCAATGAACAGTGTGTTGGAGAAGACTGGGGTGGAAAACATCTGGGCCTTTAGCTGTTTTGGACTGCAATTCTGATAGTCTAGAAAATAGAACACTGCTTTATAATGAGTAAGGTTAAGGGTCCACCTAGCACAATACTATCATCTTGACTGGCAGGGATTTCAGGCAGAACTCTATCCTAGGAACTTATCTCATTAACTGTTAAACCAGCTTACCTGAGCTGGCTTAAAATTTAAAACGGGAGGCATCTTAATTTTATCAGAAGGATTTTGCCACCGAAATCGCCACCTGGGTTCATCCTGGGTTCATCCTGGGTCCATTCCCGCTCCCAGGGCTGCTCCGGTGGCCATTTCTTAAGCTGGAAAACTCCTGGCTTCGAAAAGAGGCATGCTGAGCACCCCTGCAAGTGGGGATGGACCTGGGATGGACCCAGGCAGTGATTTTAACAGCTAAATCTTTCTGATAAAAACAGGATGCTGCCCATTTTAAATTTTAAGCCAGCTCAGGTAAACCAGTTTAATAGTTAATGCGATAAGCTTGCTAGTACTATCTCGATATCCCTAGTTCCCTCCCGTTTCAGTACTAACCAGGCCTAACCTTGCTTAGCATCGGAAACCAGACAAGACAGTGTGTCCAGTGTCATATGATGGCCCCACTGGCGTGGGCACTTGGCACTTGAAGTACAAAAGTCCTGGAGGGTCAAAAGGTTGGTAGTGCATAAGGTCTCTCATCAATTCTGTGGTTGCATTAAGTTCTTTATCAGGTTTTTATCCATAACTATATCATTTAAAAGTTTCAGGACAAGTAGAAATTTAACTGCTAAAGCAGGGGTAGGCAACCTTTCCCCTTTAAGGGCCAAGGGACTTCAGCTCCCAGAATCCCAGGAGCTATTGGCCAACATGGGTCTATTGGACAACATGGCTGAGGCTTCTGGGAGCTGAAGTCCCTCGGCCCTTAAAGGGGAAAGGTTGCCTACCCCTGTGCTAAAGCTTTATTACTATATTCTTACAGAGTACAAGTAACTGGAAGCCACACCCCTATAACAGTTAACGTAACTATTTTGCCTGTTCACCATTTGATATCAGGTAGAATTAAACATTTACTTTACCAGGCATGGAGACTGAGCTGTTAAATTGTTGCTTGTCATAACATGTGTTAAATCAAGATACCAACTGAGGGCGAAAAACCCCACAGTTTCATCTGTAAAAACTTTGGCTAGAATTCCATTTTTTGGCCTTGTTCCCAGCAGGTCTTGTTTGGGCAAGAGGCTATGTGACTATATACATACAAATACAGCTTCTTCTTCTTATATGCGTCTGAGGAAGTATCTAGTTTATCATACTGGAAGAGATTAGGAGTTTAAACAGTAATTAACCTGTGAAAACTGTGCAATTGACATTAAAATGTGATTAAAATGAGATTAACTCAAGAGCCATTATTCTGTGAATAATCAGGGAATAACCAGGCAATAAACAGCAAAAAGTTATTCATGGGAAAATTCTATGAATGATTTGTTGCTGTTTCTTTTCTGTTTTTTCACGGGTTAATGGCACTTTAATCACGTTTCATCTCGACATTGTGTGAAAACCATTATCACAATTGTGTGATTATCATGAGTTATTCATAGGATAATAGCATTTTGAACACAGTGTTGTGTAAAAACCATTGGTGCAGTTGTGGGATTATCATGGATTAATCACCATTTATACTTCCAAACGTCTCCTGTGTGATAAACTGAAAGGGTTATGAAAGCTTATGCTATGATGTCGTTCTCTCAATTAATCTCAAAGGAGCTACAAGAACCTTTTGCATACTGGTATTCCAGATTGTCACAGCTATGTCTCTGAATTCCTCTTGCATGAGATGAGAGGCTGTCACTTAGCTAAATGTGATGTGTCTGGAGAAAGACACTGGAGAATGAGTACGAGTGCTACTGCCATCTTGAAGGCAGACATGGGCAGTTGACATCCTCCTTGTGGGTGCTGACAAAATTGGCTATTACAGGGTTCCCATCCATAGAAGACTTGACTAGGAAAAGCGCTGAGTGGGATCTGGGCTATAGTAGTAGAATCAATGGGGAGAAGAGAGGGGGCTGGATTTTTTGGGGGCTGGGGCTCTTCTCCAGGACCAGGCTGAAGATAGTCGCCAGCTACCACCACTGCTGCATCCTGCTCTAGACCTCACTTCAGCTGGGAGGAGGGAGTCCCCCCAACTGAAGTAAGGTCTAGAGCAGGATGCAGCAGTAGTGGTGGCTGAAGACCATCTCCAGCCCAGGCCCAGAGAAGTGACAGCAGCATCAGCCACCATGGCCACTGCTTGTGCAACAACTTGGGTCTGGACTATCTGAAGGACCATATCTCCTTATACAAGCCAGACCAAGATTGGCAGTGGAGGGCTTTTTTTCAATCCTACCACCTTCGTAGGTGTAGTTGGTGAGGACTCAGGAGAGAGCCTTCTCCATGGTTGCTCCCATATTGTGGAACTCCCTTCCATGGGAGATCAGATCGGGCCCCTTTCTGCTCTCTTTTTGCCAGCAGCCGAAGGCATATTTATTTAGGCAGGCGTTTGGTGGATGAATTTTACTGATGTTGTGCCGTGTGCTGTAAATGCTTTTAATGGTTTTTACTGGACTTACCTATGTGTTTTTAACTTATGTTTTAATATTAAGAATGTTTAATTATTTTCAAAGTTTTCTAGTCATTGTTTTTATTTCTGTCTTTTTGAATTATTGTAACCTGACTTGAATCCATTTTGGGAGAAAGGCGGGATGTAAATCCTTGAAATTGTTATGTGTGAATGTGACATAATTAGAAGGTGGAAAATAAAACGAAGGATCTGGCACACAGAAGCTCTGATGGCGGAGTGGTTAAATGCTTGTACTGCAGACACTCACTCATAGACCACAAGGTTGCGAGTTCAATACTAGCCAGGGCTCAGGCTTGACTCAGGCCTGCATCCTTCTGAGGTCGCTAAAATGAGTACCCAACTGTTGGGGGGCAATGAGCTTACAGTTGTAAACCGCTTAGACATCCCATAGCATGATATGACGCTGTATATAAATGAAGCTGCTTTGCTTTGTTTTGCTTACAGAAGTGAGAAAAGCTGAAACCGTTGAGTTAAAAAAGGAATGTATGTAAGCAACTTAAAAGATAAAGATAATGTAATGCAAGGACATGAAACTGGATGTACCATAACAAGAATGGAATGTGTACAACACAACCTACTGTAAGGAGTACCATGACAAGGCAGTCAATCATCAAGTAAATGATGCACATATTAAAAAGTATAAAGGAATCTCCAAAACCATGGTGCTAGTGTGCCAGAATCAGCTATAACTGACACCCATCACTTTTTCATAGAAGTGATCAACCTCTTGGAAGAGTTGTGTGCATGAGTATTGTATGACTGTGTGTATGAATGAGGCCTCTTGATATGTAATTTGTTAGAATAAATGTTACTAATGTTAGAATAAATGTAATTTGTTTAGAATAAATGTTACATACAAAGTGTTTAAACCCAGATCTGGTCTCTTATGTGTCTTATTGAAAGTCCTATAGTCTAATTCTCTATTTACTCACTTCTCTGGATTTAAAGAACAACACCTAGATTGGCAACAAAATAATAAATAAATAAATAAATAAATAAATAAATGAAAGTCGAATGTGAAATTGACCATGCCATTTCCCTCCTGCTTCTCCCATCTCTCTGGAGGCAGAGGAGCTAGTGCTTGCTGCTGCCCTCAGGCATTTTATATACCTGTATTCCAAACTCCCAAAAAACCTCAAAAATCTGAAACAGTTCTGGTCCCAAGCATTTTGAATAAGGGATGCTCAGTTTGTATTTTCTTTTTACATCTTTTAAAACCTTGGGGATTTGTTTTTTATTATTATTATTATTATTGCTTAATAAATCCACAGTTTTAAATCATAAGGTATCTGTATGTTACCTAGCTTTGTCTGCTCTGAAAGCTCTTCAGACACAGAAACAGAAATCATCCCTAGCTTAAGGAAATTCCTCATAGAACTTGGTAAAAGTTATTTTTGAGGGCTATCTCTCCCGGAACCTCCCAGATAGCATGGCTACTGGTGTTCGTGGAAAAGTTTGCCCTGGCTTGCTGAACAGGTAGTAGCAATTTCTACATTAAAAAGTGACAATATCATTCTGAAAACATTTACAAATGACTGTTTTGATGCCTGAAAATGGGACATGCTTTAATAATTCTCATCTAGTAGAAAGGAAATTTCCATTTGAAATCAAGTGTATGTTTGTGCTTAGAATATTCAAGACTTCACTCCACCCCACTAAAAATCTATTTTGCTTTGTTTCTTGTGACACCAAGTGTGTAGGTTTCATTAAATGCCATTCATTCTGCAGCACTGAAGAATTATGATAACAAGAGACAGTGATTATAAAACAACAAAGTCCTGTTAGTGTTTATTACACAGAGTTGTAGCTGTGTTATTATGATCACAGGCCAAGAAATTTGAAAACAAGCTCTCTTTTAAATTAGAAGAGCCAGACTTTTGCAGTCCAGTTGGTAGAATCAGAATGAATATATGCCAAGACAAAGAACTGTGTGCATACTTGATTTACATAAATATGGATGCACATGTTTGCATATTTTGACAGACTGGTTGAAGCAAATGATCAAATTTACAGGAAATGGAGAGGAAATGAGGTTTACAGCAGAGAGGGAGTGGCAGCCAGCCATAGTGCAGATATTTAACCTACTAGCTGTTAACAGAAGTACTATTTAAGCTTTTGAGTTTTCACAAAGGCGACAGATACATACCCTCCAACATCTCACACATTTAAACTAGGACATGTGTGGTCAAGGTGGCAAAAGTTATCAAAGAGAGAAAAAAACACAAACTAGAAGAGGCTGCAGAAGTTTGCTTTTCCCCAAATGTACTGGGAAGGGTCAGATTTTATCTCCTCCTTTCCTATTTCCCTACTGAGTTAAAATTGAATGCAAACTACTTTTCCAATTTGAACAGTTTGTAGCACTGAAGTAAGCCGAGTCCAAAGAGGGCAATGTGGGAGGAGGAAAGAGAAACTGAGTCATATTAAAAGCAGCTGAAAAAGTGGGATGGCAGGATTAATCGGTATATTTGGAGGATATGCAGATATTACTAGCCAAGATGAGAGAATCTGTGCTGAACACTAACCACCACTTCCAGTGTAAAACTACTATCTTTTCCAGAATTTTCTTGGACAACAGACTCCAGAAACCTATCCTGGCTTTTTTCATTTGCACATAATATATCGATCAGTGATCTTAGCCTACATCTTATAAATGCTTTTTCAGATAAAAGTGGTGTGATGTAATAATAATTTACACCACAGCTGATGAAGGCAGCAATGCATGAACAGGTAACTGCAAATGGATTTGCCTCTGTGAAGCAGCTGTCACACAGTTCAGTTTGTTTTAACAACACCAGTAAGTCCCGATTCTTTATATAATCATTTGAGCGGGGGTGGGTATGGGTTTAAAAATATTAGTTTTCTTTAGCAAACTTAAAGCCTAACTTGTTTTAGGTAGAATAAGCTTTCATATGGACTTTGGCAGCTTCATTAGATGTGCGGAGAGCCAGCATTGTGTAGTGGTTTGAATGTTGAACACCAGGAGACCAGGATTCAAATCCCCACTCAACCATTGGGTGACCTTGGGCAAGTCATACTCTCCCAGCCTCAAAGGAAGACAATGGCAGACCTCTTCTAGATAAATCTTGCCATGAAAACCCCGTGATAGGGTTGGCATTAATCAGAGCTGACTGGAAGGCTCTTAACAACAACAGCAACAACAACTGATGGGCTACCTTCCATGCATCTGATGAATTCAGCTGGAGTTCATGAACACTTGGGCCAAATAAAACTGGACGGGCCTTAACCTGCCACTACTGATTCTTTGTTCTTTCATAAGATAATTTACTGCTTTGCTTTGGCTGATATAACCTACATCCAGTCAGTGGTATCCCCACCCCTGGTGTCACCCGATGTGGGGGGCAGGTTGCCCGGTGGGAGGCGGTGGTGGCCAAAAGGGAATGCTCAGCCCTTTTCTTCACTGCAGTGGCAGAGGTCTTGTCATGAGAAGACCTCTGCTGCTGTGGCAAAGCTGGGAGAGAGAGAGAGAGAGAGAGAGAGAGAGAGAGAGACGCTTGATCCTCTCCTTCACTGCAATGATGGAGGTCTCCTTGTGAGGAAGCCTCTGCTGCTGTGACAAAGCCAGGAGAGGTGCCCTTTGGTGTCTCCTTTACCACCATAGTAATGCTGGGAGGGGTGCAGCAGGAGGAGGGCCCAACTAGGGAGACACTCCCAAAGAGGGTATCACTTGGTCCCCCCGCAATCCTAGTGACGCCACTGCGTCTAGTAGGAAACTGTGCCTTGTGGAGTGAAAAAACATGCTCATTTCCAATAGTTTAACTACAAGCATGCCTTGGCAGTGATCCTGGAAATGGTCCAGAAATATGAAAAAAACTGAAGCAGTTGTTATACAGTTGTGTATAACAATAAATGTGCTGTGAAAGGGGAGCTTCTACCTTCATAAAGTTGCCCTCACTGTGTAGAGTGAAACAGGAATGTAGCCGGAAAGGGCTAAGCTAGCACACACACACACACACACACACACACACCTTCGCAGGTATTTATTACACCAGAACTATAATGCTTAGATGAGGCATATGTATATGTTAGTTGGAAAAGTCCCATTTTTGACTACAAGTGGCCATGTTGGCAACGGCATTTTGGAAAATTTAGTCCAAAAAAGTAACTTTTACAGGCTCTGATGTTAGGGTCCAAAGAGGGCTTGAAACAACTAATATTATCCAAGGAAAGAGTTTTAGAAAGCAACAAAGTATTTTGGATAAATTTGAGATTCTGATTTCATATTTTGGCAGTCCTGTATAATTTTGTTCCACCTTTTCTAGCAACTTCAGAAGAAAAATCTCTGTGTTCTCAATCAGTTATCTCTAAATTGATATGCAGGACACTTTAATCCTATTGGAAAGAATTAGGAAAAAAATGTGTGCATTATTGTTATGCTTAACAGAGTTTCCCAAGACACTCCCTAAGTGCAACAAGTGGTATTGTTAGTTGCAACACAAAACAGCTCCTAAACAAAGGAGTCTTTATTTTAGAAAATATTTCCACTGCACTTAGTAATAAAAAATGTCCATAACAGGGGATAAATTGGCTCTTTCATTTCATAAGAAAAATAAAATACCCACCCACTTGGTAGCACACATAGTAAATGTCCGAAGCAAGTAGTTTATTTGAGGCATTTACAGTTTTAGGCAGAGGCTCAAGAAAAAAAGGGTATGAGAGGAGAGAAGGAAGCCAGAAGGAAGGCACTAGAACCTACATGTTGTGCAATGTAATCACTTCAAAAAATCTTATGGCTTGTTTGAATTATAAAACTACAGATGAAGCATTTTGAAAGAAGAACCTGGAGTGTTTGCTTGATATACAGTTTGAAAGGGAGCAGAGGATGAGCGGGTGTACGTGTGTGGGGGAAGGTTAATTCTGTGAACTTTTCCAGATCTATTTTTTGTATTTCTGCTATTTGCATGGGAAAATAACAGGGCATTCCAACCACATCATTTGGCAGACACAAAATCTAAATGCTCCAGTTGGAGTTTCAATAAATCAGTACTGAAATTGGCACAGTCACATTATAGACTCTGGGGCATTCGCCTGACTGCCCTTTGGAACCTCGCGTTGTCATGAAGCAGGGATTTTTAAAGTCAAAAATGAGGAAGGCAAGGATTTATATTCATGCTAGTGAATGGCATATTATTTACTGGGGGGGGGAGGTGTATCAAGAAATATAAACCCATGTGACAAACTGTGATCAAACCGCCAACCCCTGGCAGTGTATGGGAAAATGGTATGCCTATATGATTCTGGAGCCAGTGTTGGACTAGGACACTGGGAGACCAGGGCTTGAATCCCAGCTCGTCCATGAAAACATTTGCTAAGTCCCAAGTTACTTGAGGACACATCAGCCAGCTCTTTCAGACCAATGCAATCAGCATGGCACTTGATGATGGAGAGAGCAGGCAAACTATTGCTGTTGTTGTTGTTATTGAGATAATGTTTTGAAAGTAAGAGTTGCTGAAGATGGAGCATTTTAGGATGAGGGCTATAAGCTCAGCATCAGAGCAATGCATTGGAATGCAGAATATCCTGGGTTCATTTCCTAGGATCTTTACATAGTGCTAGGAAATGCTCCTGCCTAAAAACCCTAAAAGATCCTATCAGCCAGTGTTGATATTGGTCTATATGGACCAATATTCTGACTCAGGGCTCCTCCAGGCTGCCCAATAGTTCAGGTAAATGGTGGGACTTTTGGTTCAGGGTTTCATGGCTTGTAATGGTTGTTTCTGCTCCTACATCCAGTCGTGCACTAAATGTACTGGGATTTTGACCCTGCTTGTTAAGCTGTACTCTGGGCATGGTTTCCCTCTGTCCTTGCCATCACCTCCATGATCTCCTTGAGTCCCAGTTTTAGCAAGAAGCTGGGGAATAAATAAAATAGTTGATTTATAGATGAGCTCAACACTTCTACCATCATCATCCACATTCCCGATCATGGATATTTATTTTTTAACAAATTCTTAGCGGCATAATGGCAAAGTGCTATACCACTTTAACACTATAATTGTAAAAGAAAAAAAGGAAAGAAAATACAAATTCAATCAGAAATGTAATGCAGGAAGAAATGTCAGTGGAAAACCTCTGTGGTGAAGGTCACATCCTGCATTCAAAATTTCATCAGTGGGATCAAGCAAAGGTACAGCAAGAGGAACCAAAACAATGGATACAGATGTGTGACATTTACCCCACTTAAATTCCCAGGATAGAAACAAAACAAAACAAAAAACCCACACCCCATACCCTGCAATGGGTTTTACAAGTCGCTGGTAATACCAGAAATTCACAAGAAAAATACAGTGACGTGAACTTTGTATGCAGCCCTACAGCCCTAACTACCAACGAATTCTGAGACTTTTGGCCAGTCTGGAAGAGCAGCCTGTGATAGTGGTGGGCCTTATACACTGAAATGTGGAACCATGAGCTGTCAGTAGGTTGTGCTGTTAGCTCCACTATTCTTTGTTGTTGTTGTTGTTGTTGTTGTTGTGTGCCTTCAAGTCATTTCCAACGTATGGCGACCCTAAGGTGAACCTATCATAGGGTTTTCTTGGCAAGATTTGTTCAGAGGAGCTTTCCCATTGCCTTCCCTGAGGCTAAGAGTGTGTGACTTGCCCAAGGTTACTCAATGGGTTTCCATGGCCCTGAACCAGAGTCATAGTCCAATGATCCAGACACTACACCATGTTGGTTCTCATACTATTCTTTACATGAATATTTATATATCAGATATTACAAAAGTCATCTTAAATAGTACTCCTAACATTCCTCCTTGTTCAGAAATGGAGAAAATAGTGTAAGTCACACGTTAATGTTCTATGTTGACTTTGGTGTTTTATTTCAATCTACTTTGTTTTGTGTATTTTAAAAAAGAAATGGAGAGCATGAAACCATATCTATATAAACTGGAAATTTACTTGAATAGCTAAGGGAAAAAAACCCTATTGCATCACAGTATATCCTACTTATGCTATACATGTATACCTCAGTTAACAAAGTAGATGTACTCCTGGCCATTGCATCTTTAATAGAACATTACATCTTCTATCAGAGGAAGAAAATAACACAGCAAAAATACGCTACAAAAAGAGCACTTTAATGTGTTTCAGCAAAAGTTTATTCAAAACTAATAATATGCCCGTGTGAAATGAAACAACTAGGTCAGGTAAACTTTGCATAAGTAAACAAAAACATTTTGAAACTTTTAGAACCATTTGAGGAATTCTTCCAAAATGCATCCTGGGATGATTTTTAAAAAAAATTTCACTAGTGTGTACTTTTCTTATAATTTCATATGGTGGCCAAACTTACAGAGTTATGTTTTAAACAAGCCACAACAAAAAACCATGGTGGTGAAACAAGTTTCTCTGCTTCCCTCTTTTCGCTATTTTGTTGTGCATGCATGCATGCTCAGTAAGGGATTCTGGAGATAGCTGCTGTTTACTTGGCCTGTTGTAGACAGACACACTTCCAATGGGATTGACTAGAGCAGAATCCCATTCCTTCCTATCTCAAGTTTGATTGCACTGATTACTGCAGACACATTGCTGCAATCCAGCATCAAAAGTCTTGTTTCTCAAACTCTCTTCCACCATCCTCCCAGGGATGCTCCTGTTAAAAGACTTGTGGTTGGATAGAGAACAAGGAGGAAAAGGAGAGGCTAAGATGGCATTAAATGACTTTGTAAAAAGGAGCTTCACAGCTAGAGGCTTTGTTAGCTGAGGTATGCCTTTACATAATGGTAACACCATGTATTATATAAAAGCCTGGCCACTATTGCTCATGAGTATTGCTTCTAGTTATGTGCTTTATCTTGAGCATATAGATATAGAATCATAGATTGGAAGAGGTCTCCCAACAAGTCCAGTCCCAGACATCTCTCCCTCCACTTCATAGTACTCAAGGACAGCTAAAGTGGAATTTCAACAGGAAAGAAAAAGCAAAGTGCAGGAACAGGAAGATGCAGCCCATATATTTCCTCCATTTGATCCTAGGTGAAATGTCCGTTATCAATAAGAGAAGGAAGTTGATTCCCTAAAGACGAGTGCTGTCACTTTTACCCGAATCCCCTGTCACAAAACTCCAACATAGTACTGAGCTCAAGCATGAATGCTAAAATGATATACAGGCTTCATTGTGGATAGATAACTCCCACATTTGGAAATATGTACATCATTAAGTGCACTGATGCTGGTCAGTTGTCTAGCATTAAGGGCATGTGGGCATTTTAAGTACATCATCCTTGTCATTGCCTAAATGAAATATCTTTGGCATTCTCATGGGTGCATTAATCGCTGTACCATTAGCAAAAATAGTTCTAGTCTTTTCCCTTTTTAGATATGTTATTAAATTCTCGTGAATAATGTAGCTGTTACAGAAAAAAAGCACAGCAAAATGATGATAACAGTATTTCTAAATATTTTCCTTAAGTAGTCTGACCTCTACTTGTTCAGGACATTGATTCAATAGGGTAATGGAATGTATCAATATGGTTTATGGGCAAAACCACCTTCTGCCATTGTAGCATGGTAACAAGGCCAAATAGCAAATCTTGAAGTGGGACTACAACTCCCATGTCTGTTCACTCACCATGACCACTGGCCAGGCTGTGGAGTTTTGATGGCTGTGCTACTAGCCATGCTGGCTGAAAAATTCTGGAACGGAATTAAACTAGAATTAAATTGAATGGAATTAAAAGAGAAAAAGCAATTTAAAACAGTTCAGTTTAAAACAATACAACACCCTTGGCCTGTTCTTTAAAAACTTTCTGTTTTAAAAGATGGTTAGAATCAAAAACTTTTTTGCCTGCTGACAGAAGGGCAGCAAGGAGGGGGCCATTTTGGCCTCCCTCAGAAAGAAGTTCCAGAGTCTAGGAGCAGCCACTGAGAATGCTCTCTCTCATATCTCCACCAGTTGTGCCTGTGATGGTGGTGGGAGTGAAGGGTCTTTCCTAAAAATCTCAAGGCTCGGGCAGGCTCATATGGGGAGATACGGTCTGCTGATAACCTGGACCTGAGTCATGTAGGGCCGTATAGATCATAACCCCAGCATTTTGAATTATTATGAACCGGCAGCCAGTAGAGCAAGCTAAAAGTGTCCCTGATGATCTCCAGTGGAAATAGGCACAGTGAAGTTTTTTCCTTCTGGTAGTGTTGGGCAATAAGATTATTTCTTAGAATACAGGATAAAAGCGTGTGCTGCACATTTACTGAACAAACCACTGGCCATATGGATAAGATTTTATCTTACAACATCTGTGTATACAACTTTATCTTTCATAACAGAAAATAAATGATGGTTGGAGTTGGAAGAGTATTTCCCGAATACAGTTATGGTAATAATTTTTATGTTATGATAAAAGAGGCGCCTCCTCATCTGAATATCACAGGCAAACAAACTTCCTCATTACAAAACGAGCATCAGAATTAAATAAATAAATACATATTTTTGTTTTAAATATATAAAATTCGAAGCCCTAATTCTTAAATTGCACTTTACTAGTGGATGGCATTAACACGACCATCCCATTTGATGTGGGGAGTTAAAAAGGATAACAAAAACATGAATAACAATTGAGGCTGTCAAAATTAATTGTTATAATAATTCAAAAATGTACCGCAGAGGCTCTAGATAGCACAGCTCAGAAAAACTACTTGTTTCTCTATGACTTCCAGAATTTCCTATCCAGTATGGCCATGGCCATGCCAGCTGTGGGATTCTGGGAATAGTAGTAGAAAAAGTAAATTTTCCAAGGTATGCTAAAGAGTACAGTTATGAAACCTCCATGCCAGCCTTCTCCAGATGTTAGGATTAACAACCCTAATAAGTAGCAGCACTGTATGAAGGTGATGGGAATTGTAATTCAACACATTTCAAGGAGAGCAGTTTGTGTGAGGCGATTCTGGTCCATTTCACCAGCACTCCACCCTATCACTGGAGTTGCTGGCCTCCAGGGTGCCTAGAGGAAATTACTATCCTTAAACCTCTTTTAGTGGCCTCTTTTGATATGCATTCCCCACAGGTGGTTTTCAGATCCCAGGAGGCTCTAACCTGCTTTGTGAAGGAGAACAGTTTGTAATTCATTTTTGTTTTTCTTTTCCTCCTCACTTCACTTGTGTTTTCTCATACTGAGCACAAAGGTACAATATCAACCGTGTCCACTGTGGAAAGTTGGCCTGGTCTATGAAATGTATGTGGTTGCCATGAATATCCAGATGACTTGAAGGCATGTGTGTGCATGCACACAATGACACACCAGCAAGAGTTATTCCTGCTTTCTCTTAAAACCTGCATTGCCAAAATTAGTATATTTTTTTTAAAAAAGTTTCTCCTATTTTCACCATGATTGTCTGATTAGTGCAGTAATTTAAGTGCTTAGTAAAAACGTAATGTGTTCAGTCCCCCCATTTTTCTTGATACACATTGTCAATTTCAAACTGCAAATTTTTCTCAAGTGCACATTTTGTGCCCAACTACACACTAAAACTAACCTTGCCCACGATGATCTAAACACGAGTACTGGCAGATATAGAGATGGATGTGTGTGCCACTGCTGTTCATTAAACATACAGGACTTGGGGTTTCTCGAGATTAAGCTCAAACATTTACAAGCTCTGAAATTTGAATTACTCCACTTGGCTGCAGGAGGGGAGAGGGGGAGAGAGAGAAATTCAATTTTAAAGATAAACACAGGCCATACCTACTTGTTAGACACTGTGGAAGGGAAAAACAGATGAGTGTTTAATGACACTCTCCAGTCCAAAAGATCCATTATAACTTCAAATTATAAAAATAAATTTATGCATGTGTGTTTCACGTGCAACTGGTGTTGTACATTAGCCTACACAGCTACAGTACGATCACCTAGATAACTTAATATTCCCCATTTTAATTGTGTTAGGGCCTTTACAGAATGCCAGAAATAATGCAGCTTGAGGACACTTTAACTGCCCTGGGCTCAGTGCTAGGGAATCATGGGAATTATATTTTTTT
>JAIPUX010001232.1:102567109-102593868 GCA_020142125.1 Phrynosoma platyrhinos | reverse complement strand
AGTGGACTCAATTTGCACTATTTCTGGCAGTCTGCAACCCCCATAAGCGTAGAGGTGGCCTTTTGTGATGCTGCTTCTTGACTGAGGTCCAAAACACACACTGCAGAAATACATTTGAGACCTCTTTAGCTGCCCTTTGGCTCAGGAATTCCTGGGAATTGTAGTTTGTTGCGGCACCAGAGCTCTCTCTGACAGAGGAGGCTGAATGCCTCACAGAACTACAGTTCCCAGATTTTCTCCAAGCCTTGAGCCAGGGTGGCTAAAGCAGTCTCAAACTGTAGCATGATTTCTGTAGCATGTTTTGGACCCGAGAGCACCTTTTAGATACTTTATTCCTTCCTGTTATGTATGGATTCCCAGTAGGTGGGAAAGGGTGAATGCTAGCCCCACAGGAAGGGTGACCAGAGGTCGTACTCCTTTTCCAGGACATACCCTCCTTTTCATCTTCCCGCCCTGGAGGAATTTCCAAATGTCCTTCATTCTGAGCAGGACTAAGAAGCATGAGTTCTTCTTAGTTCATATATTAGCGTTTTTAGCTTTTGTGTTGGAATGTCCCACACTTTTTTCCTTGCACATCCGACATTTTGTAGTGCCTTGACCTCCTTTGCGATGAGGACACCTGGTCACCCTACACATATGTGGAAGAGAAACTGTCTAGGACTGGCTGGATTTTTTTTGAGGGACTGTCAATTGCAGGGAGCGCAGTATAAGTGGTTTGAGTGCTGGATTAGGATTCTGGAGATCATGGTTCGAATCCCCGCTTGGCCATGGAAACCCACTGGGTGGCCTTGGACAGGTCGCATTCTCTCAGCCTCAGGAGAAGACAGTGACAAACCCCCTCTGAAGAAACCTGCCAAGAAAACTCTGTGATAGGTTCTCCTTAGAGTTTCCATGAATCAAAAATGGCTCGGAGGCAGGTGCACAACAGCAACAACAATGGCAGGGAATTTTAGAAAGAATATTCTCCACCATTGTTTAGACCTGGGGTAGGCAACCTTTCCCCTTTAAGGGCCAAGGGACTTCAGCTCCCAGAAGCCTCAGCCATGTTGGCCAATAGTCCCATGTTGGCCAATAGCTCCTGGGATTCTGGGAGCTGAAGTCCCTCGGCCCTTAAAGGGGAAAGGTTGCCTACCCCTGGTTTAGACTCAGTGATGAGTGAGCATGAGAAGTAGCCATAGAGTCATAGAAGTTGGGAGACCCCCCCAAGGGTCATCCAGTCCAACCCCTTGCCATGCAGGAATACAAAATCAAAGCACCCTCAACAGATGGGCATCCAGCCTCTCTTTAAAAACCTTCAAAGAAGGAGACTCCAAATATGGACTCTATAGAAAGCCAGCTGGGTTTCCCCTTTTTTCTAGTGTGAGTGTAAATGGGTTAAAACGCAGATTGTGCGGCTGACTGCAGCGGGGCCTGTAGTGCCCCAAGTGTGCTAGCTTTTAATGTAGAAGTCCCCAGTTCAGTCTCCTGCAGAGCCAGAAAGGATTAGGAAACTTGATACAGCGAACTGAGAAGAGCCGCTTCCAGTTAGTACAGACAGTACTCATTAAGGTGGATTTTTGCATTGGTTGATGTTTAGGAAAAGGAAGAATATGGAATGTTGCCATCATCATTTAAATCTGAAATAACTTAGGGCCTTTGCAGACTGCCAGAAATAGTGCAAATTGAGTCCACTTTAAGGGTTAGGGTTAGTGCTAGGGAATCATTAGAATTGGTGTTTTTTTCCTGAGACATTGAGCCTTCTCTGTCAGAGAGCTCTGGTGCCACAATAAAATACAGTTCCCATGATTCCCTAACCCTAAACCTAACCCTAAAAGTGGACTCAATTTGCACTATTTCTGGCAGTCTGCAACCCCCCTTAGTCTGTATGCATATCCTCAACACAGATAATCACTGATGTTTCTTTTTAAACACAGCCCCCTTTTTCTTACAAGTGGATCATCTTCAAAACACTATACAAAGATTCTCATGTATCAAGTTTTGACAGGATTATTTGCCAGTTTCTTCCAGCGATGTTGACAACCATCATAGGCATAGTGGTTTGAGTGTTCGAGATCGAGGTTCAATTTCCCTATCAGCCTTGGAAACCATGGACAAATTGCACACTCGGCTCCAAAAAAACCTTGTGATAGGTTTGCCTTAGGGTCACCATAAGTCAGAAATTACTTGAAGGTACACAATAACCATCATGCCAAACCTTTCTAAACAGAATTCATTTCCCTTGAGTTTAGTGAGACCTACTTCCAAATGAGTTTGCATTAAGATTGCAAACCTAAGTGTAGTTTTGATTTGGGAGATCTTTGTTTAGAGAAGTTTAAGCATTACAAGATGCAATTTGTGTATTCTATGCACACGCTTCTGAACAAGTGTAATAGCTTTAGTTTGTGTCTTGTACTAGGAATTGCTATTTGAGGGTTTAGTGTAGTCTTAATTTTTGTAGTTATTGGTCTGTGTTGTTTTCCACGTGTTCTATGCATGTCTCCCTTATTTCCATTCACTTTACATCTGATTTATCTGTTTTCATCAAATTTTCAATGAAGCTTAATTACCCTAAAGTCTTAAGACAAGAGCCATCTATATTTCAACTCTGGCTACTGTGGATGAAATATTTTTTAAGAACCTCAGACTTTTCTACAGCTGGAGTAAAAAGATGCTTGTGTACAGACTTGTTTCTTTTTGGCCTGCTACTCTCAGTAGCCATTTAATAAAGCTGTTCAAAATTATTTTTAATAACAAGTAAGTGCTTTCAGTCAGTAAATAAAATAATTTTTTTACAGGGGATGAGGGCAAAACTATCAAGAAGATCAGCACTAGCTATCCTCCTACACCAGTGCATGGGAATCTTTGGATCAGAAAGTTAGGCTTAGGCTTAGTGGAAATATGCAAAGATGTACAGAGGGCAAACAGGAGGCAAAGTAGCAGCTTTGTAATAAGATGTCAGGGGCCTCATACCATTTCAGGTATGAGAAATAGACCTGTGATCTCTTACACAGAAGAAAGTAGCCAAGGGAGGACAGTCTCCATCCACTTGCCCTCTGCATAATATATGTGTGTCAAACCAACCATTTGTTAGCCATTTTGGAGCAACTTCTAAATGTTTAGTGACTCAAACTCAGATCTAATTAGCAATTTTCTATCATTTTGTTGTACAAATTACAAAAATAAATGGAACATTTTGCACGGGACTTGCAAAGTTCAAATAGCATAGGGAGGGAAAATGTGTTTTTGGATGGCTTGCTTTTATACTTCGAAATCTCAGTCTAGATAAATGTGTTCTCTTAGTTCACTGGAACCCACAGCTGGTTTCTGCCCCAACCCAAGGTTGGTTGTTGCAGCAACATAACCTTTTAAAGTTGTTTTTAAGGAGTGAAAGAGAGGATGAAAAGAGGAGAAGAGTTCCAAGTGGACCCCTTAATTCATTTTGGGAATATGGTATGTCTGTAGGTCTAAACCAGTGCTACTCAAAGTGGCAGTCCATGGACCAGTACCTTTCCACTGAGCTGTCAGCTTTTGGTCCCTGGCAAGTTTCCAGGAAATAAACAATTGTAGCTAATGGGCACAAATTGTCAGTTTACACATCAGAGAACTTGAGATGCACTGATGTAGACTATTATTTAGTTAGCAGTGTTACAAGTGTATTGTAGATATAAAATGTCCATAATACTGACTAGTATTAATGCTAAAATCCAGGAAATGGCGCTTAGAAGATAACTAACCATAAGATTAGAAGTTTAGCTTCTGCTCATAAACATACTAGGAAGTTGGAATTAACCTCTGATTTAATTGGAAATCACCTCTAAGCAAAAGTTAACTGGGCTTGGGCTATCAGTCTTCATTGTTGTTCTTGTATTTGCCAGGAGAGGGTGTACGAGCAAGAGTGCAGGGTGTACTGTGTACAACAAGGCTTTTCATTTGGTTCATAGTAATCACTGCTGCTCATCTTGTTAACTTGTAAATTAGATGAACAATTCTTGGTGCAAAAGATACAAAAATATGTGTATCCAGAGTTAGGTTGACCCAGGTGTTTATAGCCGTGTTAGTCTGTAGAATCAGTATGTGGAGAGATCTTGTAGCACCTCTCAAATGATATGTATCTGAGGAAGTAGACTGAAGTCTATGAAAACTCATGCTGTCAACTAGTCTCAAATTATTTATAGTTCAGGGACTTAATCTGTGTAAATTTTTAAGTTGTAACACGATACAGCTATTCATTTTTCTTTATATAATCTGAAACGTTTTACGTTTCTAATTTTGTTGGAAGAATGCATATAGAGATGTTGTTTACACTGTGTGGAGCAAGGGAACTTCATTATAGATGTATAGATTGTTAATGCTGTAGGAAAAAAATCATACTAAGGAGAAGTATAGAGTGATCGGAGAAAGAATAATTCACTAAACACTTCACCAACTTTCTGAGCATCATGAGTTCATGCTGCAGTTTTCTTAGTCCTAGGCTAGAATGGAAATATGAACTTCAATATTCACAGTTCATTTTTTTGGTGGATGAAGTTTTATCTATGTAGAACAACATATTTTAAGTTGGGATAGGCTTTCTTTTCCTTTCTCTATGTATTTTAGAAATTGTCCTTATTGCTGTAGCTTGCATTGGGGCCCTCTATTAGTCAATTACTTAAAAAAATGGAACCTTTTCTTGAATTTTTTTTTGTTTTTGTTTTTGTTTAGGTATCTTCATGTTGGACTGAATCAGATGTGGTTAGCCATGCCTGGTTACCTGTGTTGAAGAGCAGTGCATTTGTATATCAGTGTGTCACCACATTATCTTTCACGGCTTCATGCTAGGGAGATGTGGGATTTGCAGCCTGGTCACTTAGGGCCAATGCAGACCAGCAGTTTAGGCCGGCCTGGGGGTGGAGTTGGGATAGGGCAGCCGGCCGCCCCGACTCTGCCCCGGCTCTGCCTCAAAGCTGCGCGCCTGTCCGCACAGGCCCCAATCCGCTGCCCCTTCTTGGCCAACCCTTACTTAGGATTTTCCATTAGAGAGCTGTAGTCTTTTGAGTTACAGCACTAGACCTCTCCAGCAGAGAAGTCTAGTACCTCACCAAACTACAAAAATCCCAAGTTTCTCTAGGTTAGGGGCTTGACAATTAAAATGGTATCAGACTACTATACTTATATAGTATCGATAAACTCCAGCTGAGTAGGTGAATGGCTAACTATGTACCATTTAACAGTTGGAAGACCAAATGATGTGCAAGTGGCACTAGATCTGTTTTTAAATATGAGTCTCTTCTACTTAATGTGTACATTGGAAGATGGGGAATGCAAATAGGGTTGGACAAGCAGGATTTGGTTTTGGTATTTCCCACCTACAAACCTCTTTGGTTTCCTTCAGTCTTACCTGCTCCTCATGCAGGGCCTACTGTCATCTATGTTTACCTGGGATCTGAAAATCATGACTGCATCTGGCACAGACCTTGCTGTCTTTCTGATAAACCTTTCAGGATTCCAGCATCTTTTAGCTTAGTAGGATACATGGTTGGTGACAGGGCCAAATCAGATGAATGGTTCACGAAACCAACTAAAACAGGTTTTATGAGACTTCATATGACCAACAAAAGATGTCTGAATGAATTCTTGGTGTGTACAAGAAGTGAATTAAACAAGAAGACAGCTGGTATACTGTGATAATGAGGGTGCAGAAAAAGTTGAGATGCATAATTAATGTAATGACATACCATACACATTTCTAGCTTTAAGATTTTATTTAAGGTGAAAAAAATGATTTGCCTCCCATCTTGGGATACTACTTTTCAATGATAAGTAACTTTTTGAGGGGAGTGTAGCTGGATATATCAGGATGAGATTCAGAAAACCACTTGGGTGAGTGGAAAATTTTTCTGCTCATGCAAGGGCTGTATGTATTTCAGCAGCCCCCTCTGTCCCATCCTTGATGTACTGCAAGGAAAGAGGAGAAGAGAAAACCACAGTTGTGCTTGCATTCTCTGAGTTTTGCCCAAAGTATGACATAGAATATATTGGTCAAGTCTTGGACTTATTTGTAGGGCAAATAAAGTTTAGGCTAGAGAGTACAGTATTGGTAAATTGAACCTGAATTCTCTGAGCTTATTCAGAAAACTTTATCAAACAATGAGACTCTTGCCTCTTTTTAGACTTTAGTTTTATTTTCTGCTTTAATTTGTTTTTGGATTATTTAAAAGTTTATAAATGGCCTTATTTTATGAAAAGGTGAGCTCAGAGACTTAGGGCCTTTACAGAATGCCAGAAATAATGCAACTTGAGTCCACTTTAACTGCCCTGGCTCAGTGCTAGGGAATCATGGGAATGGTAGTTTATTGTGGCACCAGAGCTCTCTGACAGAGAAGGCTCAATGTCTCAGAAAAAACTACAGTTCCCATGACTCCCTAGCCACTGTATTGTATGTTTATGTGCTTGCATTTCATACTGGCTAATTCTGAAAGGGTAGCAGTGAAAAATGATCTAATTTGCTTTTAGTAATAATGATGAGGAGTTAGCGTTTCTGTTGCTATGGGAAAACACTTGATAATTCACTGCTGATATTAATGCTGCATAAACAGTTTCTTAGTACAGGTAATGTTACATCTCTGTAAATATAGAGGATTAAGCTTGTAGAAGGATTTATTGTTGTTTTTTAACTTGAAAACTCATTATTTGTGAAATTCTCCAAATGTATTTGTACCATATTACAGTCAGTGGAAATAAACAGTGGATGAACGGAAATAATAGCATTTTCAATGTGAAGTCGTAGGCTTTCATGGCCGGCATCCATAGGTTTTTTGTGGGTTTTTTCGGGCTGTGTGGCCATGTTCTAGAAGAGTTTCTTTCTGACGTTTCGCCAGCATCTATGGCTATGCTAGCCATAGCATCTATGGCTAGCATTTTCATTCAGTGGTGCAATGTATGACCTTTATGTAGGGTGTTGAGGTTCTGGTGCCATTTGTTTTGAGTTGGGCGCCTCTCTAGTCCTGAACTAGGGTTATACGTATAGTCCTCTTCCACTTTTTCTCCTGTCTGGACAAATAACTGGCTTCTCCATGTGCCCTTGGTTCTCCTGTCTGGACAAATAACTGGCTTCTCCATGTGCCCTTGGTTGAATCAACCTGTGAATTGTTGTCAATTTCCATTGAACGTCACCATCTTATACAGAATACAGTTTAATTGTGTTGGTTCTGGGATGTCTGTAGATTAATAACACTTAAAGGGGCAAGCTCAAGCCCTTAGAATACAGTAAGTTTTGCATCTAAGTAAAGTGTAGATCTTGTCTTATCTTTGAAATTGTTTAACATATATGTCTCTGTGTGCCTGTGCCTTCAAGTCGCCTGTCAACTTATGGTGCTTAGGCAAGGAATATTCAGAGGTGGTTTCGACAGTCCCTTCCTCTTAAATATAGCTTACCTGGTATTTATTGGGGGTCTCCCATCCAGGCACTAACCAGGGGTGACCCTATTTAGTTTTCAGACAGGATCTAATGCCTCTATGAAATTTAGGCAGGCAGGCTGATAACTTAATTATTCGGTTTGTATTATTAAGTAGTCATATTTTTCATTGTGTGCTATCCAGTGAAAGTCCTCAACTTACTTGGTTTGAATGTTAACACATTTTGGTTCAGTAGCTCATATGTGCAGTATATTCCACAATAAATACAAATTTAAACAGATAAATTACATTGCAAATCAGGCAAAACAGTGTGTTCTTTCCCATGATGATTAATAAAATCTTTTAAAAATGGAAAATTGTAACATTTATAAAATAGGATTTATATCTTGGGAAATAAAATGTTTGTTTCCTTATACATGTAAAATCTAATGTGTTGTATTTAAGTACTGTCCTTTGTATAATGACCACATGGTCTCAGACCTGCTGGCTTTCTATGCACTAGTTGGACCAAGGGGGTTCCTAATCTTCATTTCTCCTCCACAGTGCATCATTGGTCATTATGAAGCTCCTTGGTGTCTGTGCTATATGAGCAAACACCCTCAGTTTCTGCTTTCTTTTTACAGTAATTTGGCCCAAATTAAACTGCTGACAGATTGTAACATATGTATAGGAGACAAAATAATAAGTGATACTACATCTACTTTCTAAACAAAGCCAATTTACTCTTGATTTTTTTCCATTTGGAAATCTTATGCATGCTTTTGTAGATGGAAATCCTGCTGAGGTCAGTAATATTTACACCCTAGAGGACTCCTAAGCATTGCACCAGTTGAAAAGATTGAAAGATTTTCTTCTGCTGAGCTGTTTATATTTACTGCTTTGGTGTTATGCTGTGACTGTACACCAGTTGAGAAGATAATGAACTAGACTTAATGGTAAATAGACTTGGGGTCCAGATGTACCCAGTCTACTCTCTTCTATTTTTCTGCCCTGTCCACATTCCTCTTCTGTGCTTATGCCAGCATCCACTTTTCTTCTTTGACCTTATCTTTCCCTTCCCCTTCTTTGCATTTTGTTTGTTACCTTGTTTGTGAATGTCTGCCTTTGTCCCACTCTTAGTTGTTTCTAGAGTGATGATGTTTCTCCCAATTTTAAGTAAACAATTATAAAGGGGGGAGGAGGAGAATAACATTTGGAGGGATGGTCTAGATCAGGGGAAGGCAACCTTTTCCCTTTAAGGGCCGAGGGACTTCAGCTCCCAGAATCCCAGGAGCTATTGGCCAACATGGGACTATTGGCCAACATGGCTGAGGCTTCTGGGAGCTGAAGTCCCTCGGCCCTTAAAGGGGAAAGGTTGCCTACCCCTGGTCTAGATTAATAGTCTCACTGCTTCGCAAGTGTGTAAAACTCATAATGGATGCTTGTGGGACTAAATGGCAGGGAAAGTCCCAGATTGTGTTATATTCAGATCACATTATGAATCATTGGACCATAACTGTACAAGATGTGAGAAAACCTTACTTAGATTTCCATGCTAAAACTATAACACTTGGCCAGGCTGTCTCCACTCATGCTTCCATCTCACCTTATTAAAAGCTGTTGTGCTCAAAATAAGTAGTGGCATCACTATGTTGTAGACTATGTAAATAATTATGTAGTACTTGGTGTATTTTTGTCTCTAGTATAGCCTGCTAAGGAGCTATGCAACACTAGAGGAGCAAGATAGTGACCTATTTCTAGCCATTGTGATTTGTCCTTCATTAAAGCATTCTGACTGCTACATTTGATCACCTATGTCTTCTGCTTTATGATACTTCAGCACTTTTCAGCATTTGTGTGCTTTATTGTCTAGGTTCTTTCTATTTTCTGGCTGCCCGACACTTTTCCACAGACCATTGCTAATAGCTGTGGTTTTCCTACTTCTGCAACAACTGTAGCTGAAGAAGTGCAGCACAGTGAATGGTGTGAGAGTAAAGGAGGGTGTCTGAGAGGGAAGGGGAGGGTGACGAATGTGTAAAGGTGCTACAACACTACATCTCTGATGGAAAGGCAATGAACATAGTAAAGGTAGTAGTTTGGATAGGCAATTTATATATATATATATATATATATATATATATATATATATATATATTGCATTAGACTAAGATGGCTCCTCCTACCCCCAGAAATTCTTGCAGTTTGAATTGTCTTTTCCTTGGTGAAACTTTGTGGTTAATATGGCACAGTGGTATATTGTATATTTAATCTACTTTATTTATAGCATTATATTAACCGTCATATCACAGTTTGGAAACCATTTGTTTATTGAAATGAATTGTAAATGTAATATGCTCCCATAAGACCAGAATAAAGTTTTGACAGTGCCTGTGTGGTTTTTATATATCATCATTTTGAGTATCAGAATTTCTTTGGCCAGGAAGATTCGTATTAAATATTGCTGCAATTCTGGAATCCTAATTTTGACGAAAAGGAATACATGTTCTGTTACTTTATTGGAGAAACATTATTTTATAGTCATTGAAAATTATTTCTTGCATGATACATAATTCTACGTAACATTTACAAAGGAAGAAAAGCTGTATTTAGCGTTTTGTTTTAACAGTTCAAATTTTTCTGGTGCGTAGTGAAAGCTTTCTCTAATTCAATCTTTGTCTTTTGTCTTTGCTGCCTTGCAGGGTTGGTACAGTAGGCCTCAGTAGACTTAGCTGCAACTAAGAATTTCTCCTACATCAACAAAGTTAATGGTGATGCTCTTGTGGATTGGCGAATAAAAGTTCACGTTAAATATTTAAGAAGCGGAGAAAACAATTTTTGTCTTCTCAAAGTTGTACCACAACCACTACCATCAAGACAGCAAACAAATGGACAAAGACTTTGATCCAGAGTGTTTGTAAAACTAAAGTGATTTATCTTCCTAAGGCTTGAGGTCTGTGATCTGGACATCAACACTTGGAAGTTACTTTATTTACAAAAATGAGGGCGGCTTTGGAACCAGCAGACATTGCTGTTGTGGCACTGTATTTTGTGCTTGTCATGTGCATAGGCTTTTTTGCCATGTGGAAATCCAATCGAAGCACTGTAAGTGGTTACTTCCTGGCAGGGCGATCTATGACGTGGCTAGCAATTGGTGCTTCCTTGTTTGTGAGCAACATCGGGAGTGAACACTTCATTGGGCTTGCAGGATCTGGAGCAGCAAGTGGATTTGCCGTGGGAGCATGGGAGTTCAATGCCTTAATGCTTTTGCAGCTCTTAGGATGGGTCTTTGTTCCAGTATATATACGATCCGGAATATACACCATGCCCGGGTACTTATCCAAACGTTTTGGAGGGCATAGAATTCAAGTATACTTTGCAGTGCTGTCTTTAATACTATACATCTTCACCAAACTTTCAGTAGACTTGTATTCAGGTGCATTGTTCATTCAAGAATCACTGGGCTGGAACATTTATTTGTCAGTTATTTTGTTGATTGGAATGACTGCATTGTTGACAGTGACTGGAGGTCTTGTGGCAGTCATTTACACAGACACAGTCCAAGCATTGCTTATGATTATTGGTGCCTTCACACTTATGATCATAAGTATTACAGAAGTTGGAGGGTTTGAAGAGGTTAAAAGAAGGTATATGTTGGCAAAACCAAATGTTACATCAATCTTGTTGACACAAAATCTTTCCAATACTAATTCCTGCCATGTTGATCCAAAGCCTGATGCACTGAGAATGTTGCGTGAACCAACTGATGAAGATATACCTTGGCCTGGTTTCCTGTTGGGACAGACCCCAGCTTCTGTATGGTACTGGTGCGCAGACCAAGTCATTGTTCAGCGGGTTCTGGCAGCAAAAAATATTGCTCATGCCAAAGGATCCACTCTAATGGCAGGTTTTTTAAAGCTTTTGCCTATGTTCCTTATAGTTGTTCCGGGAATGATTTCACGAATACTATTTCCAGAAGATATTGCATGTATCAATCCAGAACACTGCATGAAAGTTTGTGGGAGCAGAGCTGGATGCTCTAATATTGCCTATCCACGTTTGGTAATGAAGCTTGTTCCTGTTGGCCTGCGAGGCCTTATGATGGCTGTTATGATTGCTGCACTAATGAGTGATCTGGATTCTATATTTAATAGTGCCAGTACGATATTCACACTTGATGTCTACAAGCTCCTCATACGGAAGAGAGCATCATCTAGAGAACTGATGATTGTTGGAAGAGTTTTTGTTGCTTTCATGGTGGTAATAAGCATTGCTTGGGTCCCAATAATAGTGGAAATGCAAGGAGGCCAAATGTATCTGTATATACAAGAGGTAGCAGACTATTTGACACCACCAGTGGCTGCTATATTTCTGTTGGGTGTATTTTGGAAGCGTTGCAACGAGCAAGGGGCCTTCTTTGGTGGATTGGTTGGTTTTGCTTTGGGAGCTATCCGACTGATACTGGCATTTATCTATCGTGTCCCGGAATGTAATCAGCCAGACACTAGACCATTCTTTATCAGAAGTATCCATTATATGTATGTTGCTACTGGGCTGTTCTGGATCACTGGAATTGTGACTGTATTAGTTAGCTTTCTTACACCACCACCTTCAAAGGAACAAATTCGGATGACAACGTTCTGGTCTATGAGAAGCAGAACAGTAAAAGAAAGCACTTCTGTGGGCAATTCATTGAAAATACAAGAGAAGACCATCTTAAAATACAGTGAAACTCCCAATCCTGTATCTTCAGATGGAAAATGTGAAGAAAATGTTAAAAATGAGTCACCAGAAAATGTCAATCTTTTAATTACTTGCAGTGATGACAGCAATCCAGTGATTTCTCTAAGTAACTCTGAAGTTGAGACACCAGTTGATTGTTATTCTAATGGCCAGGCAGCTTTGATGGGTCAAAAGAAGACTGAGGAGGAGACAGAAAGTGGTGACAAAAACTGGAAGTTTATAGATTGGTTCTGTGGTTTTAAAAGTAAAGGCATGAATGATAGAGTCATCCCAGATAAGGGGGAAGATGAGACTATTTGTCTACAAATGCTGGAAGAGACCCCCAAAGTTAAATTACTACTAAATTGTGGACTCATTTGTGTGTGTTCACTTGGTATATTCATGTTTGTTTATTTTTCTTTGTGAACAAATGTTTAATTTTAAGGGTATACTCAAAAAGAAGTAGAGATATAGTTGCTGGAGATAAATATTTATATATAAATTTGTGTGTTTGTGTCTTACATCTCAGGCATTCCTTACACTATTATTATCAGCCAAACTATTTTTTCAGACAATCCAAAAATCATCAGACTTTTTATGTTACAGCATTTCAGGTTTAATACAAAATGTCTGGGGAATTTAATGTTCAGAACTAAATATTGAGTTTTGATATACCAAAGTAAAAAAAATGGATATGGTAAAGGAGAAATATTACAGCACTCTGTCAAAGGTCCTGCAAAAGTAAAAATTTCATATCTGGTCAAACCTGTTACAGAGCATGTTCCATAATATTTTTTGAGCGTAAGTTGATGCCATCTTGTGAATTATTTAAATAAATAATTTTTTGCGTCTCCCCATTTTCAAGCATCAGATCTAGTTACATTCTAAACAAATCTCTAAAATTTTAAATGAATTGTAGCTGACTCTTTCATACTTCACATGGCTGGAAATTCTGAACTGCTAAATCCTACAGCTCTTTGTCTTTTCCGGAGAACCAAATATATATTTTTCCCAAATGTGTACATTTGCTGCCTCCTTTAGTGTTCTGTTTAACAGCAGTGATTTAAAACAGATTATTTACAAAGCAAATAGATGCTTTCAAAGGAATTCAGAAAAATTATCTGGATCAGCCTACCCCAGCCTTACTGTGCCCCACCTAGTGGGCTACAACTCCCATCCCATCATTAGCCTGGCTGATAGGATTGTGGGAATTATTGTCTGGCACATCTGGGGAACATCAGTTTGAGGAAGGCTGCTGTAGACAGTGAGTACAATATGAGTGATTGGTACATTTATTACTGTATAGTGTAACAAAATACATGTGCTTTTGGTGTTTCTTATGTTTGAATTTTGTTCATTAATATATTTAGGAGGGTAGTCATTCCTCCCAGTGTATGTTGTTAGAGGGGGAAAATGTAGTATCCCTTCACAAAGCCAATGTCTGTAAAGTCTGTATTTATAGTGTAATGGTTTGTCTGAAACTGTTCAGAGGTGGATATGGGAGTAATTATAGCATGATTCAGTTGTGTGATTATAACATGTTAAATTGGGAAAAGCAGAATACAGGTTGAGTCTCCCTTATCTCAAAATCCAAAATCCAAAATATTCCAAAAGCCAAAACTTTTCATGGGTAGCTGAGATAGTGACATCTTTGCTTTCTGATGGTTCAGTGTACACAAACTTTGTTTCATGCACAAAATTACTAAAAACCTTGCATAAAATTACCTTCTGGCTATATGTATAAGGTTTATATGAACCATAAATTAATTTTGCTTTTAGACTTGAGTCCTGTCTCCAAGATATCTCATGTATACTGTATGCAAATACAGGTATCCCGAAATGAAAAAAAAACAAAATCCAATCTGAAATCTAAAATGCTTCTAGTCCCAAGAATTTTGGACAAGAGAGACTCAACCTGTATAGTAAGCCTTCCATTTTATGATTACTGGGTTTATTTTTGGTGGGAGGTGGATAGATGTTGGGGGAGAATAAAACATCTTAGGTTTTCCCCCACCCCATTTTAAAATCAATTTTTGCAGTTCCAAGGCCTTTTTCCTCTTTTTTTTTGTTGTTGAGGGTACGTCTCCTGTGGGGTTGGTTGGCATACTGCTGCTTACACAGGACTTATTAATCCAGTACAGGCTTAAATGTGAGTACTTTCAACTAAAATATGAATTTCAGCAATTGTAATTGTCCGTTTCTGTACAGGGAGAAGCATTACAGGCAGTATTTCAGGCTTGGATTTTAATGACAGCCAGAGCTTGTCCCTTCTGCACCTGTTGTAGCCATGGCAGGAAAAAAACTCTACCCCAACTCCAATCCCATCTCCTAGTGCTCTGAATTTTATAGATGGGACTATGGGGGATAGTAGTGGCACCTCCTTTTGAGAGCCTTGGCAATCACCAGAAAATGGAGATGGTGGGGTCCATGATGGAGGAAGCTGGCAAATATGAGGGAATTTGGAACTTTTAATGATAATTCTTCAGTATTCTGTCATAGCATTTGTGATTGCTGGTGCCAATTCAAATTATGCCTGGAGGATTTTGCAACCTCCAGTGTTAAAGATCAGAGCTGAAATCTGCAATTTAACAAGAAGTACATTCATGTACTTCCCATCTTTCCTGACCATTCAATATTGGATGGGTTGGAAGGGAGTTTGAATACAATGAATGGAAGGCCTAAGGTTCCACACCCTGTGTTGTAATGGTTAAATCTTGAGAGTTAACATCTTGAATAATAATAATAATAATAATAATAACCATCATCATAATAAAAAAAATAGAAGGCATTTCTTTATAGATTTTCTGACACCTTGCAAATTCTTAAGATGGCAAGGGCTGCCACAACAGCTAACAATTATTCTGGAATAACTAAAAAACAAATGGAGAGAATTTTAATTGGTGGTATCATCTATAATCAAAGTGCCCTGCCATTTATTATTGTATCAGTGAAACAGCTTGCTCACTAAGGTGACATTCATTACTAAATGGTTCTAGAATACAAACAGAATAATTTATTCTGCTAAACTGTTGGCTTTCATGTTGAACTTTAAATGAAGCCTGTTGTGTCATGTACTAAAGAGACTGGTTTAGATTGCTTCTCTTCATAAGTACATGAATGGTGAGGTTCCTTGTATACTGGGTTGGGAACCTCTGCAAACTTGTGGCCTTCTTTGGCCAGAGTGAGTGAATGAAGCCAGCTCTCGGATGCAGATAAGTGCAATCACTGCTAAGTAAGAGTTGTTCTTGTCAGCACTTGCAGAGATGGCGTTGAATGAATTGCCAGCTGTCATTGTGCAGGTGGGCTAGCTCAGGGATCTCTTTGGCTCCCACCCTTCACTCCTAAGATGCCTTGCAAAGACTAAGCCATGTATGTCCCAGGCCTTACTGCCACATTAAAACAGCAATGTCTAATACTCCCTCTGTCCTAATCCCAAGTCACTTAACAGTTTATGCAGTATTATGAATGTATATGGCAGAGTTCAATTTGGACTTAAGTTAACTCTTAATGCAATACAGCCATATTCCATGTAACAGTGTAGTGCATAAACATCCAAATATTGGGTTATTTTACAGTTTAAACAATAATGGGAAACTTTGCCAAAATCTATAGAAAAAAAAATGGACTGGTAGTTTATCCAGTTTTCATTTCCTTTACTATTTGTATGGTTTATATAGCCTACAACATTTTTGTCAGATTGGGGCAGCTTCTAATCCTAGGTTAGAAAACCAGAAACTACCTGTCAGTTTAAAACATCAAAAGCAGTGAGCAGGTTGGCAGCATTGTCATTTCTTGCCCAGCTGTACCATCTTGAATGAGGGCTGCTAAAGATCTGGTTAGCACAGTCCTCAGAAAGAAAGGGTGAGCAAAGAGGTATTGTAACACTGGGATGAAACATGTTTACCTTCTTCCCGTATCTGATCTCTTAGGACAGGTTCAGATGAACAGCTAAACCAAGGTAAACCAGAATATCAAGGTATACTGTAATATTCTGAGTTTGTTAACTAGCTTTGCTTTACAACAAATGACACTTTGCTGAGCATGTGGCTAGAAGGAAACTGGTGTGTTCTTAAGTTTCCTGATGCTTGTGAAGGAGAAAGTAAAGAAAGCAAGTGAATAGTAGGTCCACTATAGTATGTTCAGTCATTTAAACGTTAGACAACTCTGAATTTCAGATTATCATCCTAACTGGTCTGTTAGATGACGGACTGTCTCTGTGCTAAAATCTGGCAGACCTGTTTCTTGGCTATTTGTCTCTTTAGCGGAAGATATCCTAAGTGTAACTTATATAATGTAACCTAATTCAGTCCTTCTGTAGTTGCAAGAATTATGATCAAGTTGGGCTTCCCATATCCGTTGTTCTTACTACTGAACATTCCTTTTAGAATATCTTGTAATAATGCTATTTCCATCCAAATAAGAAAGTAAATCTGTGATAGCTTGTTATAGTGCCTTTTAGTAGAAAAATATAACCTTGTTAGGTTAGTGTATCTCATCTGTGATGAAAATACATCTTTGTTCTGATTCTTCACCTTTCTACTGATGCCATGAGGGAGCATTTATATTTTTCTAAGCCCTTCTCATGTGTCTTTGTAGTCTTACAGACAAGAAATTATTAAAACATCAGGGTGTAGCCTAAATGAATTGTTAATGGTATGGTACTGATTTGTTTTGTTTGAAAGGAAGGCATAATGACAGTTAACCTCTAAATAATAAAACCCTGCTATTTATTGTCACATATCTGCATGTTGAATTACATTGGCTTCTGCTACACAACAATATTTAGCAAAGTTAAGTGTAACTAAAACAAAAATTGTCCAAAGAAAAACAGTTTCAGCACATTGTGGTCTCATTGTTGTCTGACTGTAATAGTGGGCCCTCTTGGCCCTTGTGCTAAGAAGAACTCTATTTTAATATCATTTTATGTCAATAAAAACTAAGTGTTTTTGAACTTGTAAACCACTGCAAATTCCATTTTTGATCCTCTGAACAATGTGCTAGAAATTCTTTTTGTTGCATTCCATGAATATACCTCTCATCAGTCTTGTGGTTTGTAGTATAGACAGAAAGGATCCTTGCTTACTGTAGTACAATTTGGCTAGCTGTGTAGTAAGCTAACAGAAATTCAGAGGGACTGTTCCCCATGGACTGTCAGTAGTTCATCCCAAGCTTTTGGCCTCTCTCAATGGCTCTATCCCATGCAAATTTCCCAATGATGGAGCTGGCCAATTATCCGGGATTTGCTTTTGGGTTTCTGGCAATTTATTGTGTTTCGTGTCAGCATAACACTTGATTGAGCCCTACTTCAGACTTTCATATTGTGTCTTAAAAGGAGTTTAAAGATTAATTTGAATATTTAAACAAACAGAAGCTTTATCTGTAGAAACGTGTATGAGGGCTTTTATATTTGCACTGTATTTAGGGGAAACACAGCATTTCTTACTCCCTTTTGTTGCCAAAGTTTTTCCCCACCCCACCCTTGCTTTATTATCCAGAAGCGACCGGAGGCTAAGTGACTGTGTGTGGACCACATCTCTCCCTTTCTATCACCATTTCAGAAATCAACATAGCACCTGTACCTTGGTACCTCATAAATTGTCTTGCTAGTTTGAAATATCTTCCAAAAAGGAAAAAAAATAAGGAAAGGGATGGAGTGTGGGCTATCACAAAAGGTACTTGTTAGACTTTCAGAGAGAAAAAAGATGTGCTTTTGTTAAATCTTACAGCTTTATTTTTAAATCATGATTCTAAGATAAATTATGATATATTGGGATGTGTGTATGTATATGTATATACGTATGTGTGACCCCCTCAAAGTAAACATACTAAATTCACAAATCTAGTTTTTTAAGGAAATTTTAGCATATGGTAGTGTATTTCAGTTCAAGATATTTATTGTTTTTCAGTTTAATGTATGTTCTGTGCCCTTAAAAGTAAATGTTTTGAAAATAAAGCTAATGGTGTTAACATGTGATATTCTAAAACAAAGGTGTGTGAAATGCTTCAAGGCTCTTATCAAAGAAATTGTGCATAACTCAGTGGTTTTAAATGTGTTTTTAATTAACTTTATGATAAAAAGTAGTACTAGAATGTAAGTATATACAATTGGGATTTCTAATTTCACTGTGAGCTCTTTCAACTTTCGTTGGCAAAAAAAGCTTTTTCTTTCCAACAAACAGTTTCTAGGGTATTGGTTTGAAAGCAAATGCTTTATTTTTGTTCTGATTGTATCTAATATAAAATGTTACGTAGTGACATCTGGTGACTACTTTTCTATAGCATTTACTGGGCAAAGACACTGAGTGAAGATGATGATGATGTATGATGGTACTAAGTGTCTATGAATACATGCTTTTAAATGAGGTGGACATAAAAATAGTTGCTGTGCAAAAAATTTAGTAGTCTTCTTCAAGAAGAAAGCAATTTTTTTTCTAATAATGCTAGAGAAATACCTTTTGGTTCATACTCTTAGTTTTAAGTACAGTGTCAAAAGTGATGCTGCTTTTACCTTGTGCCCTTTTGATAATAAGTATTATACTTTTTCAAGATATGTCAGGTGTTTTTCTTTCTGTTTTTGCTGCTTTTGTACTTTTTGTAGCTTCCTTGCAGATTATAAGCCAATTAATTGCTTAAAAAAGAAAGAAAGAGTAAACACAAATATTTTGCAGACCAAAAACAAATGAAGTACAGTATGTCAGGTCTTCAACTACCACCCTAACTTTGGGGGAAATGAACCAAATGAGCATACAGATGTAGTGACCCTTGTTGATTCTAGGGCTCTTTGGTTAAGTTTTATTTTAAATGTCTATTTGACAAGAAGGGGCATTTAATAACATGTAGTAATCTAGACTGAGAAACATTAAGAAAACAGGTCTTTTTATTATTGCTACCGTCCATAATGACAAATTTGTCATAGAAAAATGATTCAGGTACAGAGAATATGGTTTATATGAAATTGAACTAAATTCTGATACAAAAACAGTTCTCATGGCTAGCCCTTGTGTATATTGTTTGTTGTATACTGTATTTGTATTATTTTTGCTTCCTCAATTAGTCTTCAAAATAAACTCTTATTAGAGTATTCAGATAATTAAAACTGTATTTCTTGCAGTTTACATTCCTTTTGAATATTGAATTTTGTCCTGTCAAAGTTATTGTATGGAAATGTTTAAACTTCTGTACAAAGTTTAAATAAAAGTGCAAAATAAAGATTTTTCAGTGATCTATTTTGGAAAATCTTAACTTCTAAGGGGTGGCACACCTTTGAACATCAGTGAAAGTTTTTATTAGAATTGTTATTATTTAGTAATCTGTTTGGTAGTCAAGCAGCTGACAAGCTGAGAGTGTTCAGCATTTTCACACACTTGCTGCATCCCTGTATTTGTTCCAAAAATGGATCTGCTGTGACATTGCATCTCCTGCCGTTAGCTGCTGTTTCAACATGTGTCCCCCACACAACAGTATCTCCTATAGGTCTAGTGGTGGTTTTGTTTCCCATCTTGAGGACATGTGCAAAGACGGCAGATCATCTTGCCATTGAAAAGAGGGTGGCAATTAGGCAGCTGTTAAATGCGCTTTCAAACCTTGGTGGAAGGGAGAGCTCTGCATTCCTTGAGACCAAGGATGGGGAACATCTTTCATCCTGAAAGAGGAGGCCTCCATTCTTGTGGGCAAGGCCAAAAGCAAAAGTGTGGAACCAAAAATACCAACATATTTTAACTCCAACTGCATGTAATTAAACATTAGGGGAGACATTTGAACCTTTTTGAATGATCAAAACCTGTACAGAAGTTGGGAAAACAAAGGTGTTATTAGGAAGGATGGTAGCTAAATGCTGAGATTGGACACAAGACTTCAGGTTCCCAACTGCTATCCCAATAATGAAAATAATACAGTCTGAGGGAAGAGCTGAGGTGAACCAGCACATACATTGCAGGAGTTCTTATGGTTGAGTCAGGCAACAAAAGAGTAATAAAAATTGGGCCTAAATATGTATATAATATAGGAAAATAGCATATGGATTTTTAAAAATGATACTATTAAGATGAAGCAAAGGTGCAGTTGTGATTGGGCCAGTGGAGAAAAAGTTCAATTAGAGAAATTGAACAAGATTATGGTTTGCAACAAAGGACAGCATATGGTACAGTTATCTCTGCTCTTAACTAGGCATCTAGTAATTAGATTGCTTTCTAGTGTTGCAGGTACATTACTTAGCATTATGGTCCTTTAATGTCCAAATATATACATCAGTGCTATCAGGCAGTTGTTGCTGTGGTATCACACATCAAAGCATACTTTTTCAAGTGCCACAAAAATAACCTTTTTCAGTTTTAAGGTAGGAAAAAAAGCTATAGCTGAAGGTGGAGAACATGTGGAACTTTCAGTCGATCCTAACTGATATAGTTAAAGGTCAAGCATGATGGGAGCTACAGTCCAGCAATATCTGAAGGACTGCATGTTCCCTGTTTTTGAGCAACGGCACACACAACTTGCTCCAAAACCTCTTCCTCACAGTTATAAACCGCTTAGACATCCCATGTGCGATATGAAGCGGTATATAAATGAAGCTGCTTTGCTTTGCTTCCTCAGACACTGTTCCTGTTTCACTAGATGAATGTGGAGGTAACAATTAATTTGGCTCACAGTGCAATTCTGACGTGTCTGAATTCATTCAGCATTTTCAGAGAATTCCCTCGCTTATCCACATAATTGAAATAATGGCACTATTATTGAAATAGATTCTTAATCCACAGTGGGGGGGAGGCAATTTTATGGTGGAGTTCTCTATCTCCTTATAGATATATAAATAGGTTAGCATAGCTTATGAACTGTAAGCAGCAAAAGAAGTTTCAAATACAACACTGGAACAGTTGAAAACAAATGTGTGCATGGTTACTTGTAGAAGCAACTTTGCAACTGTTTGATTGCATCTTCCTGCTTGAGAATTCAGTGGTCTCCACTGTCAAAATCAGTCAGTTCCACACCCTTTAAGTTTCAGTAAAATTGCAGTATCGGGCAATTCCAGACCATTTACTGAGTTCATCCAGTGAGACAAGAGCAGCATAGTTTATAGAATTATGAGATAGGCAGCATCTAAGCCAGAATGGGAAGGCAGTGTGAGATTCGCTGCAGAAGAGGATGATGGAAGCCAATGAGAACCTTTTTTCTAAAAGTTAATCCAGTGCCCCACCTACTTATATCTTCTGCCTTTGTGATTTGGGGCTAGAAACTGGATGGTTTGGGTCAGTTGCTTTGCCGATGCAAGAGTTGAACCAGGATCCACACCTTCTGTCCCCTGACCTTTTTAGGGAGATGGGGGGGGGAGGAAACACAGAGACAGATTATTCTAAACCAATGAGTCCCAAACTTTGGACCTTCAGGTGTTTTGGATTTCAACTCCAGAAGCCCAGCCATCTTGGCCAACAATCAGGAATTCTAGGAGCTGAAGTCCAAAACATCTGGGACCAAAGTTTGGGAAACACTGAACCTAAACATTAGGAAGAACTTCCTGATGATAATAGCTGTTCAGCAGTGGAGTATGCTGCCTCAGAGAGTGGTGGAGTATCCTTTGGAGGCTTTAAACAGAGGCTGGATGGCCATTTGTCACAGGGAGGGCTTTGATTGTGTCTTCCTGCATGGCCGGGGGCTGGATTGCATGGCCCTTGGGAGTCTCTTCTAACTCTAATTCTAAGTGGGAGGATGAAGTATTTGCAGGAAGTGAGGGAAAGAAGGAAACCCATTGCTCTTTAGAGATTGGGATTGATGGAGAAAGTGCTGTAGAGAAATAGTTGTAGATAGATATATGTTTTGTGTGAAGCCTCTAAAAGTGTTTGGACTTAAAAGATGTGGTTGTACTTTTAAAAATATAATGTACTAAATGCTAGAAAGCCATAAAGTTGTGATTACTGTATGCATTTCTTAATGTGGCTTTCAGCATAGAACATCCATCAGTATCCTCACCACTTCTTCATTTTTATTTATTAAACTTTCTATTTTTATGGACTGTAGAGAGTAACTTTGACAAAACAGCATTATCTTGCAAAAGCTTTTAGTGCAGGAACATCTCATGTTGGGCATTGGCTACTTATGCTGGGAAGCATATTTAAATATCCAGATATCTAAGCAGCAAATATCTAATATTATTCATATTTTAATTTTATATGAAGCACACTTTTAGGTGCATCTTTATGATGTGACTAATCCAGTTATTTAGACTATCTTCCCAAAGAGACTTAGGGGGGTTGCAGACTGCCAGAAATAGTGCAAATTGAGTCCACTTTTAGGGTTAGGGTTAGGGTTAGGAATGATGGGAACTGTATTTTATTGTGCATCAGAGCTCTCTGACAGAGAAGGCTCAATGTCTCAGGGAAAAAAAAACAATTCCCATGATTCCCTAGCACTAACCCTAACCCTAAAAGTGGACTCAATTTGCACTATTTCTGGCAGTCTGCAACCCCATTAGTGATATAGAGTAGAGCAGGAATGGGGATGATGCAGCTCTCCAGATGTCACTGAAATGTAACTCACAGCAGCTTTTGGCTGCATAGCCAGAGGAGAGAAATGTGGAAGTTGCAGTTCAGCAGTCTCTGGAAAGCTGCATGAATCCTACCCTTTCACAGGTCCTATCACTGACTTAAATTTTACAGTCATCATCATGTAGAAAGTATCTTAAATTTTCAACACAGTGGTGTAGCTCGGAAGAGAGTCAAAATGAGAACATAACCCTCAAATATGGGCTGAGATCCTGTATCAGGGTACATACATGTCCCTCATAGCTGTGTCTCCATAGCTAGAACTCCCAAGGTTAGCCTGGCAAAATCCAGCTTGTAAACCATGCAGCCCCCTCCTCATGTCTTTGTTTTTGGGACAGGAGTATTAGCAGGGATGCCTGCAGCTATTTCCCTGTAACTGGATATGCTGTGATGGTCACTGGCAGGTATCTCTGGGAGTCCTTAGCTGACCCTGCAGGTGACAGCCTTGTAGTTGTTAATAATAATAATAATAATAATAATAATAATAATAATAATAATAATTTTTTATCCCACCCCTCTGCATAATGCAACCGGGGTGGCTTACAGCATAAAAAATATATATTACATATCCCACAATCCCACCCATCCCTTAAAATACTATTAAACTATTATTAGTTGTTGTGTGCTTTCAAGTTGTTTCTGACTTAATGGCAATCCTATAAACCCATCATGGAATTTGATTGGCAAGATTTGTTCAGAGAGGGTTTGCCATTGCCTTCTCCTGCAGCTGAGAAAGTGTGACTTGCCCAAGGTCACCCCATGGGTTTCCATGGCTGAGTGGGGATTCAAATGCTAGTCTCCAGAGCTGTAGTCGAAACTTCAAATGACTGTACCATGCTGGCTCTCCTCTGGTCCAGCTTGATGTCTAAGTATGTACATGCATGTGCAATATCTCTTTAAAGACAAAACGCTGCATATTAAATTGTACTGTACAAATTAGGTTGCCTCAAAAGCATAATTGGCCAACACTGTTATGTAGAATTCCTAACACAGATGAGAAATGTAAACAATTTAAAAAAAACCAAAACAAATATGGAGAGCAAATCTTCTCTAACAGTTGTGGGTGGTCAGTTTGCCAGTCTGTATGCTCATGTACAACTCTTGCCCCCAGATTAGTGCACCATCAACATAATGGTTCTTTTGGCCAAAAGTATGCATACCTTTAATGAGCAGCATCTCACATTTTACTTTTAATTTTTTTTAATAAATTTTATTAAAGACATCACATATCTATACAAAATACATATACAATTTAACAAACAAACAAGACAAACTAACACAAAAATACCTAAATAATTACTAGGAAAAGAAACACACCCGTTTTCTGTCTTACACTAAGTGTAAGCATCTCACATTTTACTTTGATAGATACAAGAGGAAGTTTCTGGGTTCATTGTTTTGGGGAATGGGCTGTCATGTCTTCTGAAGCATAAGGACATTTAGAAGCTCATGTTAAGTCTGATTTGTGACCTACCAATGTTATTTTTCTCGGTCCTTTAGGACACTAGGCCAGGGGCTAGAATTGGATTTATATTATAGTTTGGCATTCTGCCTAATTTTTACAGTTAAATACAAAACAAACTCTTCATAGATTACTTTTGATTTTTAATTGTAATGAGCTGCTCTTGATATTTGAAGGCACACAACTAGTGGAGTTACTTAGATTTGCTGGGAATTGTGCCCGACACTCAGAAAGATAGCTAGGTATGAGGGAGTATGTTCTTTTCTGTCTGCTGGGGGTAGACATGCCTCGTATAGGAAAATTTTCTAATGAGAAGAAGATCCAATAACATGGAAGATAATTTTCTCTGTTGCTGCTCTTCCTAACATGGATGAGGCTCATGAGTATTTCATTTGCCACTGGGAGGCGTGCCAGATAAATCAGAAAGAGTAGAGGGAGCGGTGTTGGTCAGCAGAAAAATGACACAATCTGTCAGCAGAAAAATGCCAAAATCCATATTAGAGGAGTAGATGTTTTAGGCCAGCTCAGCAGATGCAGACATAGGGAAGGGCAGGAGATGGGACATGGTACTGAAGTCATGCTGTCTGGATGGTGTTTTGAGCTGTAATGGGAGACAAATTATCTGCAAACACTTAAATAAGGCCCTATTGAGTGATTGGATGGTTTTAGGTTTCACCTCAAGTACTTCCCTAGCTGCATTGAAAGTATGGAAGGCAAATTGTAAGCCCATTTGTAAACTATGGATTCTTTCCTGTTTGTATCCTAGCCAAAGGACACAGGTGGTGGAAAACACAGAAAAACTAGTTGGTCTACTCATAAAGCAGGGTCCTTTATGGAGAAAATAGAGTTCATAGCACTGTTGGAGTTAAAAAGCATGTAAACTAGTCATGTTCCTCAACGAAATATATATATAAAAAAGATATTTTTGTAGCTGTATCCCATCTTTTGAACAGGGGAATACTTTAAGTAGAGAGTGATTTTGTTGGGATTTTTTACATAGTCCATTGGTGCTTCCTAGGATAAAAACACAAAAGATTTTTACTATTTTGACTACTGGGCACTCATCCACTGGGGAAAAATACAAAAGAGGTCTCAGAGCATAGTGGACGAACCCGTAAGTCTTAAGGTGGAGTGGGAATTGAGTAGTTTCTTTCAAGTCTTCATCAGTCCAGTCTTTATTGATGCCTTCAGAAATGGAAGTTAGACTAGGTCCTGGTGGTGATACTGGAAAGCTTTCTTAAAAACATCTTAGTCTTGCAAATTTGAGCTGACTTTGCATTTCTTACATTGAAAAAGAAATGGTTGCAGCAGAATCAGTAGTGGTTTCAACTTACAGGTTGAGCCTCCTTTATCCGGAATTCAAAAATCCGAAATATTCCAAAAACCAAAATCTTGAACATTTTAATCACTGTGATTGATCCTTGACTCCTGTCTCTATTTCCTAATGTTAGAGAGAAAGAAATCTCTTACCAGTGACACTTGGTGTTTTCCTTACCTTGATTCCTGGATAAGCATAGCACTACTGACCTGAGTGGCTGACTCCTCTTATGCATCAGTAACAGGCTAACAAAAAGCAGACAGTAGATGTAAATGGGCATTTCACTCAGTAGAAGAAAGTGAGAAAAGGTCCCTCAGGGTCCTTCAAAGACATCAAGAAGTTCCAGGATGGAAAAATCTGAGCTATCTGAACACCCAGCTTCATGGGCAGCAACCCTATTGAATATCAATTGGTAGGAAGCAACTATGGGAGGAAGCTTTTATTGTCTTGTTCTGTGAGTGGCCTTCTTGTAGGAATATGAGTGGCCATCAAGAAACAGGATCATGGGCCAAATGGGACCTTGGGTGTCATCAAGGAACATGTGTTTCATCCAAAGACTGTAACAATAATAGATGCTGAATAATACATAGAAGATGAGTGCACACTTGAGGTGGTAACAGTCATGTTGATCATCAAAACACATCCTATTTTCCTTCAGAGTCTTCTTGGAAGTATACTAACTTCCCTCTCCCAATCAGTTTTTTAAGTTGCATGTCCTTAATAGATTTGGAATGAATTATTTTCCACCCCTATAGTATGAAAAGTAACTTTTAAATTCATTCGCTGACAAAATTCGTTAGCATCACTATAATATTTAAGCAGTGACACCTCAAACAGATGTCTTTGGGTGTCAACCTAAACTAGTACTATAGTCCCTAATGAATGGTTACTGGGAGTACTGTAATGTATTAAGCTCATTATGTGTATTTTTAAAGTAGGTAAAAGTGACCATTTACTACCACGTAAACCCCACTGAACCTGATGTAACATACCTTCTGAGGGAAGTCAGGAAAGCACTGGTATGCAGCATAAAATATTTGTTTAACAATAAATAATAGAAAACAACTACATATAAAATAAATCCTATTCAAATTTCCATAAACTAGAGCAGCAAGTATATATATTATTTCAAAGTATATATCAGTTTTTTCTCAATCCATTGTACAAAAGGAAAATTTTAAAAAGCTTAACATGAATTACTACAGATACAGATGGATTCTTTCCTGGCAGAAAATCACTTTCTTTTTATAGGTCCAAAGCTACAAATACCCAAACCATTAAGATAAGTATCATACTAAAAATACATTTCACAAAGGTATTGTAAAGTCCTTTTTGAAGGCACAGATGGGAGGTTATAGACTTGCCAGTGACAGAG
>JAIPUX010001232.1:102544353-102565707 GCA_020142125.1 Phrynosoma platyrhinos | reverse complement strand
CATGTAGAGCGCATTACAGAAATTGAGACGTGAGGTTACCAGCACGTGCACCAGAGTCTCAAGGTCCCTTACTTCCAGAAAAGGGCGCAGCTGGCATATCAGCTGAAGCTGATAGCAAGTGCTCCTGATTGTTGCATTAACCTGATTTGTCATCAGGAGCGACAAGTCAAGGAGCACCCCCAGACTGCAAACACAGTCACTGGAGGAGAGTGTGACCCCATCCAGGACTGGAGGTTGCAACCCAATTCTTGGTTTCAGGGCCGCTACCGTGAGCACCTCTGTCTTGTCCGGATTCAGTTTCAATCTGTTTTTCCTCATCCAGCCCATTACCGCCCGAAGACATTCATTAAGAGAGGAGACGCCATAAGAATTCGAGACCGACGAACTAGACATGGAAAAATAGATTTGGGTATCATCAGCGTACTGATAATACCCAGCACCATAACTCTGTATAATCTCACCCAGCGGCTTCATATAGATGTTAAACAACATTGGAGACAAAATAGCCCCCTGAGGGACCCCACAAGTGAATTCCCTCTTACTGGAGCTACTGTCCCTGAGCAGCACCCTCTGGGATCTACCCGAGAGGATGGACCGGAACCACTGCAATGCAGTGCCCCCGATACCTAACTCCCTCAGGCGGTCCAAGAGGACGCCGTGGTCTATTGTATCAAAAGCCATTGAGAGGTCTAGGAGCACCAGCAGGGCCACATTACCCCTGTCGATGCTCAGACGCAGATCGTCGGTCAAGGCAACCATGGCAGTCTCAACCCCAAAGCCTGTCCTGAAGCCGATTTGAAATGGGTCTAGATAGGGGCTTTGCAGACTGCTAGAAATAGTGCAAATTGTGTCCACTTTAAGGGTTAGGGTTAGTGCTAGGGAATCATGGGAATTGTTTTTCCCCCCTCTGAGACATTGAGCCTTCTCTGTCAGAGAGCTCTGGTGCCACAATAAAATACAGTTCCCATGATTCCCTAACCCTAACCCTTAAAGTGGACTCAATTTGCACTATTTCTAGCAGTCTGCAAAGGCCCACTGTGAAGATTAAAGACACTTATATACCCTATAAATTGGGTGTTTCAGTAATTACAAATGGAGATGCAAAATAATTTGAGTAGAAAACTGCATTGTTTCAGTTAAAATTACCAATTAATATGAACCCTTAAATTGTTTATATTGATCTGTCAACATTGACTCATATGTATACCCTTTCCCTTCAGTACAGTAAATTTGCAGCATATTGTTGTGCATGTCTCCTTGTAAGATGCAGCTGTAGCCGTATAAGTTCATTTATATTTTATATTTTATTTGTTCAGGAACATAACTTCCTTATCCAGATTTTCTCACACAGTGTCAGCATTTTCTTTCACAGAAGTCAACAATCTGAGAAGGGGGGCATTTTATTTACTTTAGTTTATCTGAATCAAAGGCTTGTTTAGTAGAATCATAGGGTTGGAAGGGACTGCAAGGACCTTCAGGTCCAACCTCCTGCCATGGAGGAATCCACAATAATGCACTCCTGAGAGATGGCCTCCCAACATCTGTTTAAAGGCCTCAAAAGAATGCTAGTTTACCAAATTCCAAGGCAGTTATTCTGTGGTTAAATAGTTATCAGGAAGCTTCCCCTCATGGTTAGGTGGAATCTCTTGTAGCATAAATCCATTGATCTATGTTCTAATGTCTGGAACAGCAGAAGGCAAGCTTGCTCCATCTTTTACATGACTTCCCTTTGGATTATTAAAGATAGTTGTTGTTATCATCATCATCATCATCTTGCCCTTTCCCCAAACTGGGACTCAGAGCTGCTTACAATATTTAAAAAACCACAGTACAATTAAAAACATACAAAAGTGCTACATTAAAATAGAATTAAATTATTACAATATTAAAGCAGATTGCATGTTAAAAGAATAAAAAACAGTTAAAGATAAAAGTGTTTAAAACACATTAAAACAATACAGCACTCCAGCCCGTTCTTTAAAAACTATCTGTTTTAAATGCTTGTCTGAAGAGGAAGGTCTGAGGCAAAGTGGATGTTGAACAATTGATCCTTCTCATTGTCCCCATTAACATTTCACCAGCTTTCTCATATTATGGCCCTACCATTTCCCTGAGCTCCAGACATAGTCAAACCTCCCTTTGTAATATTCTTAGGGCCTTTTCAGACTGCCAAAAATAGTGCAAATTGAGTCCACTTTAACTGCCCTGACTCAGTGCTAGGGGATCATGGGAACTGTAGTATATTGTGGCACCAGAGCTCTCTGACAGAGAAGGCTCAATGTCTCAGGAAAAAATACAATTCCCATGATTCCCTAGCACTAAGCCAGGGCAGTTAAAGTGGACTCAATTTGCACTATTTCTGGCAGTCTGCAAAGGCCCTCATTCTTTGTAGCGAGTGTTAGCTTTACTCACCTTCACTGTGCAAGAACTGGCTATTTATTTGTGTTATTCTTTGGTAATTTCCCCCCTTTCCCATTTCTTGTAAATACCCCTTTAAATAGGCATTGTCCAAGCATCCACTGTGAAATGCCTACACAAAATCTTTATTTTTATATCGTTTCCTAAGCTCTTGGTTGTTGAGTTTCAGAGACTGAGAGAGCAGCTATATAGAGTGTCACCTTATCTGTCTCTTTCACCAATCTCATGCAAACTCCCCATTTTCATCCCCCTGTTTCCTGAACTCCTGGTTGCTGAGCTCCAGGAATTGGGAAGTGGGGGCTACATAGAGAGCTACTGGCTGCTAGATTTATCCCCAACCAAGTCAGTGACTTACTCCCTCTCATCACTTACTTCATCTCTGCAAGCCCTGCCCCTTTAGACAATATACTCAGGAATAGCACACAGCCCAAAACGCAGACACAACCCCTCCAACACACAGGAAAGCCTCCAAACATCTCTACCAAACAACCAGACTTATACCAAAAGAAAGAGGTTCCCCTTATACCAGGGGTAGGCAACCTTTCCCCTTTAAGGGCCGAGGGACTTCAGCTCCCAGAATCCCAGGAGCTATTGACCAACATGGGACTATTGGCCAACATGGCTGAGGCTTCTGGGAGCTGAAGTCCCTCGGCCCTTAAAGGGGAAAGGTTGCCTACCCCTGCCTTATACTGTCTCTCCACCAATCCCATACAAATTGTTTTCCTTTCGCTATTTCCCAAGCTCCTGTTCACTTGTTTTTGATAGTACAATACTGATTAGAGATGATAGTGCATGGTTGAAAGAACAAAAATAATATTTTACTGGAGTTGTTTGGAGGTAAATGTCTGGCAAAACCGAAAATGGTACTTTGTCCTGTTGAAAATTAAGATGCTTTATTGGTGTGTGCGAATGGACCGAAGAATATCTCCTTTAATTGTTTAACACATTGTATTGTTGTTCTTCTTGATAAACTCTCTGAGAATACCTTTTAAAAGAGAGCTGCTCCTCAGCAAGGTTGGTGAAATGTTGCTAAGCAACTATGATTGCATAGAGACTGCATTCAATAATCAAAATAACAATTTGCAGTCTTTCTCCCTGACATTTTAGGGTACAAATGTGCATAATTTGATGGGTAGTCTATGCAGCTTATCCCTTGCCACTTGTGGATGTGTCCACAAGTGTATCTTGATTTCACTAAGTCCTTTGACAATGTCTCCCCTGATATCCTTGCAAAAAAACTAGTAAAGTGTGGGGCTAGACCAGGGGTAGGCAACCTTTTTGAGCCGGGGGCCGGGTTGCTGTCCCTCAGACAATTGGGGGGGCCGAAGCACCATAAATAAATAAATATTTAATTTTTTAAAAAAATTAAAAAATTAAAAAAATATGCATGCACATTCTCTCAGCCCCAGAAAAGCCATGGCAAAACCCCTGTGGAGATTTTGCCAAGAAAACCCCAAGAACAAGTTATAACAACAATAATTTCATCATGGTGGGCGGTGGCGGCAGGGGGCAGTGGTGGTGGCGGCAGGAACGGCCTGGGGCCGGTCCAAAGGCCTTGGGGGGGCGCATCCGGCCCCCGGGCCTTAGGTTGCCTACCCCTGGAATAGACAGTGCATCTGCTGGGTGGATTTGTAGTTGGTTGACTGACCAAACCCAAAGGATACTCACTAATGGCTCCTCTTTATCCTAAAGAGAAACGACTAGCTGGGTGCCGCAAGGTTCTGTCCTGGGCCCTAGCGCTATTCAACATCTTTATCAATGACTTGATGATGAAATAGGTGGCATGCTTATCAGATTTGCAGATGACAACAAAATAGGAGGGGTAACTAATACCCCCAGAGGACAGGATCAGAATTCAAAATGACTTTAACAGATTAGAGGCTGAGGCAGAACTAACAAAATGAATTTCAACAGGATGAAATGCAGTGTACTACTCTTAGGCAGAAAAATTGAAATGCACAGATATAGAATGGGTGACACCTGGCTTGACAACAGTATATGCAAAAGGGATCTAGAAGTTTTAGTAAGCCACAAGCTAAACATGATTCAACAGTGTGATGCAGTAGCTAAAAAAGCCAATATGATAGTAGGGTGCATGAATAGGAGTATAGTGTCTAGATCAAGGGAAGTAATAGTGCCACACTATTCTGCTTTGGTCAGACATCACCTGGAACACAATTAAAGGAAGATATTGACAAGCTGGAATGTGTCCAAAGGAGGATGACCAAAATGGTGAAAGGACTAGAAATCATGCCCTGTGAGGAGCGCCTTAGGGAGCTGCTGAGTATGTTTAGTCGGGAGAAGAGAAGGTTAAGAGGTGACATAATAGCCATGTTTAAATATTTGGAGGGATGCCCTACTGGAGTAAGAATGTTTTCTGCTGCTCCAGAGACTAGGACATTGGACAATGGATTCTAACTACAGAAAAAGAGATTCCACCTAAACATTAGGAAGAACTTATTGATGATAAGAGCTGTTCAGCAGTGGAATATGCTGCCTTGCCGAGTGGTGGAGTCCTCTTCTTTGGAAGTTTTTGAATAGAGGCTGGATGGCCATGTGTCAGTAGTGATTTGATGGTTAGGCTGGATGGCCCTTGTGGTCTCTTCCAACTCTGTGAATCTGTTATTATAAATGTTGTATTGAGCAAATGGTTGAAGAGGCCTTTCTAAAATGGTAGCCAAAATAATTTGGGTATTAAGAGCTTATTTTCTTATATTTTAAATTAAGCATCCTAGATATTGACTATGTGGAGTGCTCAACTTGACATAGCTTTTAAAAAACAAAATGAAACAATATGATAGGAACAAAAAACTAATAGGCATCAAGACATTATACTTTTCCTGAAATCTATTGGTGATATTCAACAAAGGGGAAGCACCCCAACTGTCCCTTGCCTCTTTCATTTTCTCTTTTCTTTTCGACTGTATTCTGTGGATCAGAGGAACTGATCAGGGATAATGTTTTTATGACACTAATTGAATACAGTCTGGCGATGGGTTGTCAGATGCGCTTAGGTGAAGTGAAGAAGTGAAGTTAGGGGCTGTACAGACCAGTATAAAGAGATGGCCTGGGGGTGTGGTGACTGCATGTCAGTAGCCCCAACTCTGCCTCCATGCTGACTTCATGCCACATGCCCCACCGCACAGCGGGAGGCATCATGGCGCTCCCTTGGTGCAGCATCTACACACGCTGTGCCAAAGGAGTGTAGAAAAGCTGCCACAGTGGCGACAAGAGCACCCTTTTTGCAGTGCAAAAAAGAGCCAATTTTTGTGGTTTCTTTTTGTGCTGCAGAACTGCTGGGTTGGGGGTATGGCATGCTTTTGCCACGTCCCTAAACCAGCGTTTCCAGGGGCAGTGCGGAGTCGCCTATCTGATGCAGTCTGTCGAACCCATTAGTTTGTCTTTGACAAAATGGCACAGTAATAGGTTTTGTAAATTGTTGTACCTGCATCCATTACAAAATTTGGCTTAGAAGTGCTGGGCAGAAATAAGACCAGAGATCTGTACACGTTCTCTGCTTGGACTGGTATTTTAAAACATTCATCAATGATGTAGAGTCAGGAATGAACTCATGGCTACCAATTAATTTCTGGAACTTGCTGCTTACAACAAAGTCTGTTAATTAGTTTAACCCTAATCACCCCAGAGAGGAAAAATTAATAGCTTTACATCACCTTTTGTTGTAGAATTCAGACATAATTAGCCCTACAAGGTTGGTATTTTATGAAATGGTCATCTAAAATGTTGTAAAGAATTGTCCCTAGTTTTTAGCCATATACTGTTTTTCTTGTAGCAGGCAAAACAGTAGTGTTTTTAAGACCAAAAAAAAAAAAAAAAAAAAAAAAAAAAAATTGTGTTGGTTGAATTTGATTTCAAAAAGGGGGTCTGAGAGTGCTCCAAAACAAGTATTCCACCTGATGTGAACATGTATTTCAGATTTGGATGTTTAGGTATTGTGGGTTGCTCTTGATTTGGTACCCACAAACATTCCTGTGGACCTGGACTGTTTTTATATTCTTCAGTTCACTTAAATTCTAGTAGGGGTCAGAAAATACCCTTGTTGGTTATTCAGAGTAGATTTTTTTTAATCTGCCTGAATGAGCATTAAGCCATGTCAAAAGCTGGGCTGGAGGAAGTCATGAAAGATATATTTATCAGTGGCTACTAGTCATGATGCCTGTATGCAGCCTTCAGATTCAGAAGCAAGAATGCCACTTTTTACCAGCTGCAGAGGATCAAGAGTGGGAGACAGCTCTAGCACTTAGTTCCTACTTATGGAGTTTCCCTGTTCAGTTTAGGAAATGGGATGCTAGGCTAGATGGACCCTTTGTCCGATCTAAGAAGGCTGTCCTTCTTTTCAGATGGAAACATGTTAAGTAGCTATGTTTTAGAGTAGTGGTTCTTGACTTCTGGTTCACTAGATGTTTCAGACTTCCAAGTCCATGTAACCCGTAGCCAGCATAGCTAAAGGGCAACTATTCTGGAAGTTGAGGTCCCAAGTATCTGGAGGACCAAAGGTTGAGTACTATTATTCTAGAGAAAATGTTTCTGGAAGGAAACTAGGCAAAGCTATAAAGGGTCATGTTAGAACTTTTTGTGCCTATATTGTGTGTCATTCCAAAGGTTTATGGAGAAAAGGTGAATGTTTTGTGAAAGCTAAACGTGTGAAAGCTGTGTTCAACAATCTCTCTCAAAAGATTTTGCTGTACTTCCCCCTCCCCCTGTGCCTTACAGTATATCCCTCTCCCATTTTAAATTTCAGATATTCATGTCTAGCATATTTACTAGTAGATTGGATGATGAAACTTGCTTGGCACAAAGGTTTTTTCCCCTTTTGGATGGCATTCTAAATAAATAGACTTTTGTTCAATCGGATGCTAGAAATTTTCATAAGTGGGTATTGGCTGGTGGACATGACTGTTTTTCAAGGACTTTGCCCACTTCTGAGCTGAAGTATCCTTTCTGAAACAGCAACAAAAATTACTTTAGCAAACTGGATTAGAATGTACCCTGTATTTTCAAATGAGGCCTTGTGTTTTGCCAGGTGTGGAAATACTGGAGCCACAGTTGTTACATGAAACATGACTAAGGCTGCAAAATCCTGAATCCATTTGCCTAGCAGTAAGCTACATTGAATTATGTGGATGCCTCTGCTGTTGCATTTGGAAAACCTTTGAGCGGTGTTTGGGTGGAGCATGTCACCAATTGGAGACGGTTTTGCCTTTGTTGGAGGTGGAAACCTCAAGGTATTAAATCTTTGTCTCCCAGGACTCACATGCCCAAAAGCATATCCTGCCTGCATGGATATCCCTCCATACCATCTTAACTGAGAGCAACATCTTGACGAAATGTAAGCCTGTGACTCTAACATCATAATTTCCCCCCATCTTACGTGATTTTAAACATCTTTGCCTGATGAAGAAGCCACGGAGCTTCGAAAGCTTGGATCATGTATTTTATGTATTTTGGTTGGTGCAACCCCGATCCGGCTATTTGCCAGCTCAAAAAGTAGCAGCAGAAAGCCGTTCCTTTTTGAGCTGGCAAAAAGGCACTTTTGCTGCAGTGGCAAATTTTCTGCATTCCTTTGGTGTGCGACATGCAAACACTGCAGCACCAGAGCACCTTGACGCTGCCTACTGTGCAGTTAGGCAGGCAGTGTGACACCAGCTTGGGGTTGATGTCGGGGCATGCATCATCCAAACGCCATGCTCCCACACCACCCCGAAGCTGGCATATGCTGTCAGTCTGTTTAATCCCCAAATTAGACATATATAGGATTGGCCTGTAGAAACCTTTGCCCAGTACACAGGGAGGCTAGTCTATTACACTAATGGGGCACTGTCCAGCCAATCTCAGTTTCCCGTTAACCAGCCTAGCCCTGCCCTGCCTGCCTCTTTGGTTACAGATTGTCCTCTCCATTATGTTATTTTGCTTACTAAAAAGATATCTCACTTTTGTCTCCTTCCACCCTCCATTAAAACATGCTTTTAGACTATGAGCATGAGTAATGGATGGCTGTACACACAGAGATCATTCCCTTGTCATATGCAACTCTTCCATAGACTATTCCAATGACACCTTGGCTATGGTGACACCATCTTCTGCCTTCGAAGCTCCAGTGGCATTGGCAGAATGTACTTTTCTGGTCAGCATAGCAAAGCCCTTTTCTTCCATTGCTGAGATTTGGTCTTGTCCTTGGTCCAGGTAGCCTGTTTTCTTCTGTGGGAGGAGGGCTGACCTAGAGAGCTCTATGTTGCATAGAATACCACAGGAGCTGCAAAATGGGTCATTTGATCTTTCCCAGAAATGTTTACTGGTAGCATCCAGCACCTCTGGGATTCTTAGTTTGCCTCTTGCATGGTGGTAGACAAGGAGCTATTTTAGTTTGCTAACCTCACAATCCATGTATTCAAGACTTATTAAGGCTTCTGGGGCAGAGCCTGAAAATTATGATGCCATAATGAAATGCTGAAGTTAGCTCTTTATAAAAGATGGAAATTTTCTGGGCACTCTCTTAACCAGGTCCTCCCTTGGGCACCCTGTCACATTAGATCAGCTGAGAACAGTTTTCCCAGTAGGACTCCAAAGTAAGCTTTGGCCCAGGTGCTTTTCTGATGCTAATTAATTTAAAAACAAAAAACCCAGTTGGGAATGCAATTGTTCAGTATATTTAAAGTCCAAGGATCTGAATCTTGACCTGTGTATAATTAAGTATCCAACCGTCCCTTTCCCAACCACTTCTTTCATCTGAAGTGAATATTCAGAGAAACCTTCATTTAACTATTTGTAGCCCTGATTCTTTGCAAGGGGGGCATTTTATTTTCCTTTAGAGCTGTGGTGTGGTGGTTTGAGCCTTGAACTATGACTCTGGAGTTGAGGGTTCAAATCCCCATTCAGCCATGGAAGTACCCTGGTTGACCTTTGGTTCTCTCAGCCGCAGAGGAAGGCAAAGGCAACCCCACTCAGAACAAATCTTGCCAAGAAAACCCTGTGATAACCCTTAGGGTTGCCATAAATCTGAAACAACTTGAAGGCACACAAGAACAACAATTTAAGTTGACCTTCAGTTCAAAAGCACCCAGATTGCCAAATGTATGTGATTTCCTTCCGCAGTGAATCAGTGGGATTTTCCAAATTTGTTTGCTCCGTAGAGCTGTGGCAACTGACTTCTTCTAGGCCTCATTCCCACTTACAAATAAATCAGTTTGTGATCTGAATTGATGGATCAGTTTGACAGCATTTGTCCCAATCACATTTTCTTGTTGTAAAATAACCCACTTGTCGTTCACATTGACTAATGAGTCAATTCAAAACAGACCCTCTTTAGCCGGTCAGCAGATTTAAATTGATTCCGATACGCATCCCATTCATACTTGCGCTGAATCAGTTTATTGCAAAAGACGCGGGAAAAATGAATGTCAAAAAGACATGCGTTAAATGCGTCTAGCGATTCGGCTCAAGTGTGAACCAGGGTAATTTAAACTGCTTCAAACTAGTTAGCGAACTAGTTTATAACATAGTGGGAATGAGGCGCTAATAGAAACCATGTTTATCAGCTTCAATATTTCCATGTCCATTGCTTTAAATGAAAGCAAATGTGATCCTGGTTTGCACATTTGCAGAACTGTGCTGGTCTGCGCAAAATACTGTTATTGTTGGCTTGATAACCTGTTTCTCTCTCTTTACAGGCAGAGCTCTGGCTCTAGTCCTGAACTGCAGTTGTTTTCTTTTTTCTCTTGAGAATACCAAAGCTATAATTACAAAAGGATAAGAAGGTCCTTTCTCAAGCAGGCCCTCTTGTTCATAGACAGAGGTCATATCTTTGGCTTGGCTCCAATGCTGAAAGATGCCGCTAATCCAACCATCTTGTTGCAACTGCTGCATTTTTAAAAAATCGGTAGATAAAATTTCTGGCTGGTGAGAAGGCACAACAAAGACAATGTAGCCACAGCTCATCTCCCCTCCACACGCACACATTGCCTTCAGTTATCAGCAGCTCTCTCACTGCAGTGGAAATTTCCACCGTCTGCCTTATGTGAGCAGGAGAAAAAACCCCGGTGAAGTATTATAAATCACCCTTTTTTGGGGGACGGAATCTATTTCTGTTTTAAGGGCCATGACATGACAGAAAGCAGCTCCAGTATTCTCATTTAGTCATGTAATAAGAAAATTTAGTGAAACATTAGGAAGGGGCTGTGCTTGGGAGTGTATGAGGAGTACTGCCAAAGGATGCAGACATAGTGGGCTCAGGGCATACATTTTACAGCATTTTGTTTTGGCAAGATTAGGTGAACAAACATAGCACTCCAGTAAGACATCAGGGCTTATTTAAAAAATCCCTTGAATTCCCCTCTTGCTCAGTTTTGTAGTAAGGCTTCATTAAAACTTGAATGTTGCAAGCTCTGTCTGAAAGGCCACAAAGATCTCCTTTATCACAGTTAACTAAAACAAAGTTCCTCAGTTCCCCGCTATGTGATGTATGGAGGCACAGGTAGTCAGATCGCTAGACAGGATTATGTCTTTACAAGCCTTTCAGGCTTCATAAAGGATCCTGCACTTGCCAGGTTAGTGTGATGCATGGCTTATATGTAGTGTTACATATTTCTCTCTCTCTCTCTCTCTGGGCTAATTCACACTCGCTTTTTTGTCCCAAGGAGATTCAGATCGCCTCTGTGACACAATACCAGGTTGCTCTTCCCACTACATTTATTGCGATCGAATCTCTTCAAGGCCTTTAAACACTGCTCGACATTCACATTGGTGCATCAGGAAAACTTTAAGTGATGTAGGGGTAAAGCATACCAATCAGTCCCAATATTAGAAAAAATTGCTTTACCTTTGTTGCAGGCAGAAGCTTCTGATAGCAAGGTTCCAGTGTGTTGGCTCTCTCTTTAGGATTCTCCTGTGATGGCTAAAATGCGGTATCTTGAAATCCAAAAAAACATCTAGGGGTAGCCGTGTTGGCCATATAGCAAATCCAATAACATCCAAACAATGATATCTTTATTGGGCCAACCAAAATGCACAATTACATGTTGCAAGCTTTCGAAGTCACATTGGCTTCTTCATCAGGCAAACAGGAGAAAAAAAATGAAGATGTTAGTCTTGGGCCTGCATTTTTTGTTTTTGTTCCTCTGAATAAATCTTGTCAAGAAAATCCTATGATACAGGCATCCAAAACTGGAGTTCACTTGAAGTCATATAGTGACGACAGAGCCAATGTAGTGTAGTGATTTGAGCATTGGATTAGGACTCTCGAGACCAGGGTTCGAGTCCTGGCTTAGCCATGGAAACCCAGTGGGTGAACTTAGGCAAGTCACACTCTCTCCGGCTCAGAATATCTTGATGGCAAACCCTTTCTCAAGAAAATTGCCAAGAAAATCCTATGATAGGTTCTCTTTAGCATTGCCATAAGTTGGAAATGACTTGAAGGTACACAACAGCAACAATGCTATTCCTGTATGTGACATAAAGAATAAATGTTTGTTTCTGGGATTTGTTTACACATGGGTGGGATGAAATTTATCATGGTGAGTATGTCCAGAGCATTCTTCTTTGTGCTCTCTGTACAGACAGACACACACTTGGGTTCTGATCGTTTACAGAATACACATCACAAAGTTGCCTGGAGGTATTGAATGAGTGCATTACTTAGAACAGAATGGCAAAGTGACAGGATGCAGGCCATTTTGAATTAATTTTAATATGAGCTGTAATGGTCCTGCAAGATGCTTTTGTTGTTTAGAACAGGTGGGCTGATTATAAGGCTGCTCTCTGTGGTTGAGTGGTTAGATTAAATGATCTTAAGGCTTTTAATAAGTTTTAAAAGATATTTTCCAATTTGCTTGGCTCACTACAAACACAGCTATCTCATGTCTCCTTCCAAGCCAATAATCAACATCTTTTGCCTGTTTGGTGGCACAAACGACAGGTGTTGTGCTGCCATATGCAAGTGTGTAATGAAACATAACACGGGTTTGTAATTAATATAATCTCCTGTTCAGTGTTATCAAAACTCTTTTAAGTACATGCCATTCTAAAAGAAATTGTTAGCAGGTATCCATTTTTTCATTCATACGGTTTGTGAATGGAAGCTTCTCAGCTATGTACAGTCCTGATGCTTGGATTGAGATCAAAGTGATTTAAAAAAACAGGGAACAAATCTAGAGTTGCAAATACATGTATGCACATTTACCAGAATCCTGTTGATGCTGCACATGTGAGCACAGAAGTGATTGTAAATTTTTGTCTGATGTGGAATTGCCATGTTCAGTTCAAAGTTCTGGAAACTGAGTTATGCATCTTTCTGGTGTCATTTTGCATGAATGCCATTGCACATTTTCTTTCATTGTGTATAGTTGCATGTTGTGTAGTGATGCATTTGCGCATTAGGCACAGCTGCACATTGATGTGCATTGTTAATTGGGTTGTGTAGCACTGCAGTTCCTTTACAAGGCAGTATTGTGTAATTGGTACATAGCTCTGTGAGCATAAAGTTACAATCTTGTGTCCTCAGTGTAGGATCTCAGCCATTAATCCTAGCAGTAGTGTGTGTAGCTTCCAATCTGAAACTTTGTTCTTGGTTTATTGTTTGGATGTGTCTTTATTTGTCACCATGGTGTTTCCAAAAACTAGTACTAGGTGTTCATTTGGGCATAATAACTCTTTATAATTCCTTTTCTCAGCCTATGTCAAAATATTGTGTTAGTTATGTGCTGTTCAATATCACAAACCATGTTGTTTGAACTCCCCTGCCCCCAGTGTGGAATAATATACCCAAAAGAAGATCCTTGTTCATGCCATTGGTTTATTCCTCCCTCTCTTCATCAGGGTTTGCGGGATTTAAGCTCTTTTGGCATCTCAAAAGAGCCTAGTCATTCTATTCAGGGCAAGGGTTGATCCATTTTATGCCTCCCTCGACTTTGTCAATTGATAACCAAAGGCTGAATTGGATTCTGCTAGGGCTTGGAGGACCCACTAAATCCCTTTCTTCCCTCTTCTCTCTGTACAGAGATAAAGTCAGTCATTTCTGGGAGCAAGGAATGATTTGATAATATCCAAGAGAGACCAAGTGGATTCAGAGGGCAGTGCCCAACACCTAATATTGTTGGTCTGTGGAATTGGCTTGGAGGAACAGTCTCTTTGGCCATTTCCCATTCCTATACAAGGTCAAATAAGGGATGGGTGTGATGTGTACAGGAAAACTGATGTATTTTTTGAACTACAGTCCCTATCCAGGGATTCATTATCCATGGTTTCAAGTGTCTACAGCTTGAAAATATTTTTAAAAATATAAATTCCAAAAAGTAAACCTTGATTTTGCCATTTTTTATAAGGGACACCATTTTACTATGCCATTTTATATAATGGGGCTCAAGCATTCATGAATTTTGGTATCCACAGGAGGTCCTGGAACCAGAGGATACCAAGGGCTAATTGTTGGGTTTATTTATGTCAGTAAGTGCATCTAGTTGTGTTTGTCCATCAGTCATTTGCTGATCATGGCTAAGTCCTTATGTAGTACTGAGCAAATAGAAGCAAATGATTATTTGTTCATTCAGGAACATTTTCTAAATCTGTGGCCAGAGAAAGAGAGACTTTAGACCTCTATCCAAATTTTGAAGTGAGCATAATTTAGCATAATCCCCAACCACAGAATTAAATACCATATATTCAGTTAGCCCCCTCCTTCTGATTGAACAGCTATTTTTATGATTCTCTTTCATGCTGTAGATTCCTGAATTTTAAAACTATATCAAAGTGCCCAAGAGAGGAACTGAAGGAAAGGAGTAAGGCTTGGGAAAGTCCCATTGTGCATGTGGAAGTGCATTTGTTTGTTTCACCTATAGTTTTACTTATTTGCTTAGATTTAATTAGGGGTTATTACTGAATCCAAAACATTTCTACAGCAGTACATTCTTACTGTGTGTTAGACAACATCCTCTTCAGTAAATAGAAGATTTAAAAAATATATTTATATGGTTGAGTTTTAAAATGGATAAGTACCATCTGTGAATTATTGTGACAAATCACATTTTCAACTATATAAATGTGTTTTAGATAAAGAAAATTATTTATACGGCTAAGTAAGTACTGGTCACTTTGAAGCATAATTATGCAAAATAACATTTAGTTAAATTCTCAGAGTGGGAATGTAGTTGTTTCCTATGGCATCACTTGCAAATGCAATTCCTTCCTGTGATGGATGTGGTAGATGGCACTCACACATCATCAATCAGTTTGCTGCTAGCATCATGCTGCTAAATAAGCTAATCTGGAAGAATGGAAAATCTTTGGCCATTGTGGAAAAATAATGGGATTTAACCTAAATTAGAAGAAATCTTCTTTATGTAGTTAACAAAACAGTGATAGCTTCCATTTGAGAAAAAAAATAACAACAACATTGGGAAGGTATAGGTCCAGTTGCATCGGCGTACTGGTGAAGATATACCTAGATCGCAGTGTCTGGTGAAAGGCCCTTCCTCTGTACCAACCAACACTGCTTTTTATTCAGAGCATTTATACCCCACCACTCAGCAGGAGAGAATAACAGCCAGCATTTGCTGGACTTAATCCACTCCCCGATTGCCATCCCCTTTTACTTGTGTTTTATGTCTTTTTACATTGTAAACCTGCAGGAAGGGGACTGTTAATGAACTGTCAGGTGCTCTGGGAGCCTTTTTGGTGGGGTTGGGTATAAATGCTCTAAATAAAATAAATGTTAAAAAGTAAAAATGTTCTTAACCCACTCCACACAGCAGAGGAAAAGGACTCCACTGTCACTTGTTTCAGTGACATTTTCTCCTCTGGGCAGTTTTTCAGATGCCCATTAAACCCCAGGAACTCTTGTCTGAAACACCTGTTGGAAGAGAACTGTACTATAAAAGTGGTTGAAGAATGATGAAGTCTCTGCCATCTTGCTGCATCTCGGTTTTAGATATTCATCTCACAAAGCACCTTGTTCCTAATAGGTTGCTTTGCTATTCTGTTTAATATATAGTAAATCCTTCCTGAAAACAACACTATTACAGCCTAGGGGGAAAAAAGTGCACAAAATAAACTTTCTTTCTTTCTTTCTTTCTGGTCAGGGTAGAAGTCGCAGACAGGAAATGTTTGCCTCGATGCTGAGAATTTCAGGCAGTATTAGAAGAGTGTGAAAATTGAATCTACAGTGCTGGCAGAGGCATGGAGTTCTGTAGTCTGGCATGCTGAGCTGATGAATGAATGCCAAGCAGCTTGAGTTGGGGCTGCCAGTCTGTAGGTGTGACTTCTGCCCACAGTGGCATAAATCTAATGGCACCCTGGTACTTAACAAAGCTCCCCACCCCTCCTTCCTGCAGCCATCAGTACTACCTCCTTAGTGGCTCTGAGAGGTTTCCTGGTTCTCTAGAGGAGGATTTTGGGGGTGCTCAGGGGGCTGCAATGCAGAGAAGAGTCCCCCCTTTTCCAGATCTACTGATAGAAGCAGTTCCAGCAGCAGATGCCCATCAGCAGATTTAGGTTCCTGGTTTTAAATTCTTAAAGCACTAGAGCAATGCTTCAAACTTGTCTTCTTACTTTTTTGGGGGGGGGGGAGGTGGAGGGTATCCACAGCATCTTGTTGTAGTCGATATTTTTTGACAGGAGGCATACATATCTTGTGGTATATAATTGTAGATCTCTGATAGTATGCGTCTGTTCTTTGTAGTCTTTCCGAAATGCGACATGACAGTCTTCCCCCCCAGGAATAGGAATGCCCAGAATGCAAAGTTTTCTTCTTCATAATCTCTGCAGTATCTTTTCACACAAGTTCTGTTAGCTGTGCAGAGCAATAAAAGACCCTCTAGGAGCCAACCATTACTTTTTAAAAAGAAAGTTGAATCCTGCCATTTGAGGTTTGCACAAAAAATATTAAGTATGTCTTTTTCATGCAAGAGCTGGTGAATAATTTGGCAGAATATCAACACCCTCCCTCTAGTACCATCCTACAAACCAAGCCCCAGATCTAGAGTTGCACAGAGACCACAGAGAAGGTGATGAAGAGTGTTCTTCAAATAGTTGTTAGCACATTTTAGTCACATATTCAGATCTTTTCCTCCTCTATAGAAGACTCTATTTATTTTATTTTGAGTTGAAAGAAAACAAGCTTTATTCATCTGTGATGAAGAGCCTGTCCCATAGCAAAGTCTGTCCCATGGCAAAGAGTTTTAGAATATGGCCAGATTTTATCTGTGTGAGTGAGGAAACCACATGTCTTGTCTATGCAAATAACCACTTGAACAACAGTTAATTGATAAGCAATTGTGCTTACTGATGAGAGTTTGGGCAGTAGAAAGGCCAAGGGGGGGGGCTTGATTGTAGCAGTTCTTGAAATATATGCTAACATTATTGATTTTTAAGCTCCCAGGCAAATATATTATTATTCAGCCAGGCTAGTAAAGTGTTTCGATTGGCTAACTTGGTTACTTCCTTGATTGTGCTTTTTTACCTGTGTTTATGCTTGCATAGTTGTATTTTGCTTACGTTTTGTAAACCACCTTGAAATCCTTAAATATCTGGTAGTGTAATTGTTTTTTCTTTGCACGTTGGTCTATTAAAAAATTCCAAAAATTGGTTTTCTTTAATACTTTATTTATTTATTTAATTTTTATCCCACCTTTCTACCAATTTGGGAATGATGGTGGCTCCTGATATAAGTTAAAACCATAGATAGTGCAAAAGTTGAAAAACAATTAAATAAAATTGTATTAAAGACTTTAATTTAAAACAATTTAAAAGGCAGTTACAACATAGTAATGATGTTGAAACTGCAGTGATACATTAAAAAAAGTTTAAAATGCTTTCTCTTTTTAAAACTGTGCTTTTGTTTTTTTCTCCAGGTATTTTTTGGTAGACTTTGAATCTTCACCAACAATTATTTCAGCCATGAAGGATCATTTAGGACGTGACATTGATGTAATCAGGTCTACTGTTTTAAAGCACCGAGTGATTAAAACAGAAGAATGTATGGGCATTACTGAAGAAAACAGTTGCTGATAAACTAATTGGGAAGAAGAAGTATACTGGGTGATTAAAAAAGAATGGGAAAAACTGAAAAAAAAAAAGCTTTACTTTTGCATCATTCTTTTTGAGTCACCTGATAATAGAAGACTATAGAGACATTGTAACCCCTAATTTCAATCTAGTTGTCAGTGTACAATTTAGGCAGAATATTCTTTTGGCTATTTTTCCTTCATATTCTTGTTCCTACTTAGAAAATCCAGTTCTACCTTCCCCCTCGCCTCAGTGTTACTTTTGTTTCTGAAGATTGTCCTACCCTAAAACACTACTGGCAAACTTTTACACACCATTGAACAAAGTGGGACTTACTTCTAAGTTATCATGCAGGACTGGGCAGAATCTTTCACACTCTGTACACTTAACAGCAATGTTTTCTGTGGTGTATAATGGTATTTAAAATGTATTTGAATGTAATAAAGTTTTAAAATGAACAGAAACTGGTTTATAAAGAATATAAAAAAGATAAAAATTACTACATGAGTTCTGTTCTCTAGCATATTGCTTCTTGGTTTCAGTGTAAGTAAACTTCTTTGGGTATTATTAGTCCACCCAAGGTAAGAAAATGATATGGCTGTATTAAAAATATAATTTTGGTTTTCATTTCATTTCATTTTTACAAAATAAAGCCATATGACATTAGTCTTCAAATGTATTCTTAAATGCAATTACTGTTGTCTTGCCCTTTTCTGTTCGGATGTCCCACTCACCCTGAAAGGGAATTTTTTGCAAAAGGATGGATTTGATAATGTAACAGCTTCCTCATTTTATTTTTGTTTCATGTTCTTTTTGCCCTCCTTCAAGACATCACAAAGATTACAGGAACTTATTCTTTTTGAAAAATTTGAGATGTGCAGTTATTTCCAGTTGCCCATAAAGCCAACTTTACACTTGAAAGAAAAGGAAAAGTGAATTGCTGTGACTAATTTGAATTACTGTGATATGGATAGTTTAAATTATGGGCTGCGTCCATTATATTGGAAGTATTTACAACTGGTTGTAATCCCTGTTTGACTTAGAACAAGGGAACTTCCGTTGGCCTTCCATATAGAGAACCACTAAGATCTACAGCAGTGGAATAGCATCAGGTGCTCCAAGGCATCTGATGAAGTAGATTGGGGCCCAAAGCAGACGGGTCAAAAATGCAGGCTTCAAGTGGTATTGGTGGCATGGCACAACACATGCCTCAAACGTGGCCAGAAGCCATGGCAGGCCTGCCTCAACCCAGAAGAGCCAGCACAAAAAGGAGTGTCGAAAACCACTCCTTGCTGGCAGCTGGGTTGAGGACCGCAGCAGTGGTCCAGATCAGGATCAGGATCAGGAGCGTGTGGTTGCCGCGCCCCAGCATAATTGGCACCGCCATGGCTGCACGCCACTCTTTTGGGCCTGTCTGCATAACCCTTGGGCCTCTAAATACTCATGCTGCAAAGGTGCTAGAAAACACTTTTGTCTTATGCTCCAGATCAGAAGTGGGGAAAGTTCAACCTTTAGGACATGGGTGCTCTAAACTCCCAGCCTACTGACTTCAAAACCTACCAAAATATGCCAAAAGTTGGCTGAAAACCAGACCCTCCGCCAGCCCCAAAGTGCAGACCAAAAATGGTTTCTAGTCTGGAGTCACAATTTTAACCAATTTGTTGTTCAGGCCACTATGGTGTACAGGAGAAAACTGGTCCCCAGTTCTGTTCCTATCCCTGTTTCTAGCTTAAATGTGTACGTACTTGGACGTTAACAAGGCCTTACAGTACTTGAGCCTGAAAGGTTATGTTCATATCTGTTGCTGATTCTTTTCTAACAAGCATCAATAGAGGCATATTCTATTGATTCAGGCAAGAGGAGGAATGTTGTGAAAACACACCATGCCATCCTTAAGGTAAAAGCAGGCCACAATGCTAAAAAAATCACCAGAGGGAAACCAAAGGCATTACTGTCTAATGTCCCTCGTCCAGTGTCAACTAGAGAGAAACTACAGCCACAAAGATGATGGATTCCAAATACCACTAAGCAGGCGTCATGACCACTGAACCTACCAACTGCAGCAAAGATTTGTATTGTACAAATGTTTTATTAGTGTTTAAGTACATGCCTAGATATTTCTTTCTCCTCAGCCAGAAACCTGTGTGTGAACAATCCACTGGTTGAGCAACTGAATTCACACGGATACAGATTCACATTTTCCACTCACCCGATACACACTTTGTGTTTTTGTTCCAAATATAAATGTAACACTCCCTGCAGCCCAGGTTAGTAATTATCTATTTTAAGCTACCAGAATGTAACAGCTTCTAAAGCGCACCCCCCCCCCGGTGAAGTTTGTTTGGAGTATACACCAACTTAAATCAAAAGCATTTGTATTATTAGGTAAATTATGTTTTAGTAAACTAAGAAAGTAAGCATAAAATTTCACTAGAATCACTTCAGATATGATGATTTTCAAGTAATCTTTATGTGAATGGTTTTAGTTTTATGGGTCAGGGTTTTTCGGCATTTGTTTGAATCAGTAACCTTCATATCCCATAATGCATGATGTTGAAAGAGCTGGAATTTCTCAGCTATGTAGTTATGTTAGCATTTACAAAACATTCAAGTAAGGAGGTGGGGACCAAAGATTCTCCCACCCTCCCATATAAAGTTAACAGTAAAGTCCTCTTCTTACTAACAGTATTTGAGCCAGCATAGTTAATGCATTTCTAAATTTGGAACCAAATATGGCAGCCATTTGCAGACAACAGTAGACTCTTCAGTAAAATCCCAAAATTAAGGAGCTCAGGCGCCGCAGTGGTAAAATGCCGGTACTCCAGCCACAGGGTTGTGACTGTGATCTCAGGGCTCAAAGGTTGACTGAGCCTTTTGTAGGTCTGTAAAATGAGTAAAAATGAAAATAGAACACATGAACATAGCAGTACTGGGGGTGAAGTGAGTTAAAATGGACAGGAATAGGCCACTTTGAATCAAACAACCACACAGTGTTCTACTCAAGCAATGAAAAGACAAGAAGAAATTAGATTAGATTATGTTGATTAGATTTTGTTGTATTTTATATTGTATTTTTATTGTTGTTAGCCGCCCCAATTGATCTCAAAGGGGCAGGATATAAATACATTTTATTATTATTATTATTATTATTATTATTATTATTATTATTATTAAGACATGGGGTGGCTTTTATACTAAGAAAAGATGTGGCAAAAGCAATCAGAGGATACAATGCAAAATCAGACTGAATCATTTCAGTAAGGCTCCATGGTAAACCTATGAATATCACCATAATCCAAGTATATGCACCAACCACAGAGGCAGAACAGGAATAAATTGATAGATTGTATGAAGGAGTACAGGATGAAATTGACAGCAAACCAACACAGGATGGCAAGCTGATCATTGGAGAATGGAATGCAAATGTTGGAAGCAAAGAAGAATAAAAAACAGTAGGCAGATTTGGATTAGGCAAAAGAAACAAAGCAGGTGAGTGTCAGATTTTTGTGAAGCCAACAAGCTATTCATTACAAACACATTTTTCATACAACCAGAAAGAAGGCTACACACCAGATGGTCAAATAGATTATATAATCGGAAGTAAAAGATGGTGGAACTCTATACTGATGGCCAAGACTAGACCAGGTGCTGACTCATAACAAAAGTAAGAGTAAGACTCAAGAAGAAAACAAAACCAGCGATTATACCAAAATACAATCTAAATAATATATCAACAGAATTTACAGATAACATAAGAAACAGAATAATAATAATCATAAATTTTATTTATAGCCCGCCTCTCCCTGCAGATCGAAGCGAGTTACAAAAAGATTTGCACTACTAAGCATAATAGACCGAGAACCAGAGGAACCATGATCTGAAGCCAGGAATATAATAAAAGAAGAATGCAGACAGACACTTTCA
>JAIPUX010001232.1:102505787-102523059 GCA_020142125.1 Phrynosoma platyrhinos | reverse complement strand
TCTTTCCTCATAAGGCATGGTTTCCAGACCCTTCACTATTTTCATCACCCTTCCCTGGACATGCTCTAATTTGTCAACATCCTTTTTGAATCGTGTCTTCCCTCTTTTCTTCCTAGTGGTGGAATGATAATTCCTTCCCTCCTTTTATGCATAAAGGTGGGGAGCATTTCAGAGTACAACCATCAGTTATGAAGAGCACACTCCCCCTGCTCTTTACAATCATGCCTAATAACACAACATAAAGTTTCTCAAGTAGTAACCTGGAATACAAGAGTGGCTTTGAATCTCAATCCAGAAAATACAAGCCATGATGATTAATTACGTGTCTGTTGTATTTCACTGCTAATTAAGACTGAGCATACTAAAAGGTCAAATCCAGATAAAGCACATCCTGAGTGCCCTCTGGACTAAGAATGGGAATCATGCAGCCCTCCTGATGCTGCTGAATTGTCACTCCCAGCATTCTTCCGTAGGGTTGGCTAGGCTGGCTAGGGTTGTTGGGAATTGCAGTTCAATCACATCTGGAGGGCAATGTGTTCCCACCCCTGATCTGGCAAACAGCGGTATCAGGCAGAGGAGGAAACCATTTCATTTAGCCCAGGCTAGTCCTAGCAGCTATTTATGTATAAACATGCCAGTTGGACTTGAAGGGTGATTTGATTTGTTTATTGAAAGTATATTTTAAACACTATCATTCAGTCCTATTTCCAGAGCAGTTTACAAAAAGAATAAAATAATAATAATATAAATATAAACTAACTTAGTCGACTTGGCTCTAATCCACCTCTCTAGAGTTTAGACTCTATTCTTCAGTTTTCTCCATGAGAACCAATGACATTCCACCCTGTTTTCATAAAGATATTCTTTAGCCTGATTTGATTTCTGATTTGAATTTTTTCTTTCCTTTAGTTCTAATTTTTGTGTTTTTCAGATTTGCATAAACTTTGACTTTTCTCCACCTCTTTCCTTTGGATTTACTAATTTCTGTGTGTGCCAGGGCTGCACAGTGTCACAGGAAAGAAACCGTAACTTGTAAAGATTAAAAACTGGAAGAGATTTTACTGTCTACTTACTTGGAGAAGCTCCCTCCCCACAGAGTGATGCTCCATTTCCATTAACAATGCAACGACAAACATATTCACTCAGAAGTAAGTACTAATGAGTTCAGTGGAGCTTCCCCCTAGGCAAATGTGTGCAGGTTTGTAGCCTGACACATTCTAAAAGGTCTGATGTACAATGGTCATTTTGCCGGCTTCCCTACATGGTAATATAACATCATTCCCTTGCTGAATGTGGATCTTGCAAAACTGTTCAATTCTACTACCTGCAGACTTAAGTCCACTTGTGAAGATGTAGGTTTCCAAGAGAATTGTGGCCTATATTTATGGTTAATTATGCTGTGTGCATGTATGCATGCCCAGAGTGTATTGCATTTATTGATTTGGTTTTATTTTATTTTTTTAGGCTTTAAAAAAAAGATCAATATATAATTTTCAGGGTGTCTCTGCTTAAAACGATAAGTTTTTAAAATATTCTTTCTCATTACCATCTTGTTGTCTAGCCACACCCTTTTGACCACACTTTGGTGTTGCTTGTCCATACATGTGCCAGTTTTCACATGTGAAATGTTGGAGCATGTGATTTGTAATAACTATGCCATGTTATTTTCCTGAATATGTATCTAGAATTATTTCTTCAGCTGACTTGGCTTTTTCTGAAGTGCTGAAACTGGTGATAAGAGGTCAGACACTAATATTATTTTCTGCTCAGGGCAATATTTTTGCTAAAAAAGTAGTGTGTCCCACTGAGGCAAAAAAATACTATAGAATAGATGGAAAAATGGAGGTTTGTTTTAAGGCCAGCTCTGTGATCCTGAGTTTCACTCTGCTGAGTTGAATTGGACAGAACTATATGACTGTAAATGACCAGTCTGTTGTCCTTGTATCTCACAGGACAGGTATGATCTCTCTGAGGATGGGAAGAAGGATCAGACTGAAAGCTTCAAGGTACATTAGTACCATGGTAATATGAGAGATATAAATAACTAAAATATTTGAAACCTGTCTCTATGTTTCAGGTCTGGACATTTCAAGACTAGAGCTATGCCCCCCCCAAATGTTTTTGCTTCTTTACCAGTATGGAATGTGCTGCAGGGCAATTCCCAATGTCAAAAGATGAAATTATTTTTATGTTTTCAAAATGGTGCCTCCCAGGAAAGTGATTGGCTGCAGTAAATGGCAGACACCATGGCAGCTTTCCCAGAAATGCTACCTCCTGGCATGAAATCATAGAATGTTTGCCTGATTAAATGGTTGCCCTCTGGGAAGAGTGTGGGCTAGTGGGTGATTCATTTTTACATTATCTGCAGACATTTTACGTTTTCCAGCTAAGTCTTCCACTATTCTTGAAAATAATCTGGATATTCTACAAGAAGGTAAATTAAAACTAAAGCTAAATTGTGTCCTACAGCACTGAGTCTGCTTTTCTGTGTAAAGAATTCTCTACAGGACCACTGAAGCAAGGATATCAGAGTACTACAGTGGGAAACAATCATTACTAAATTTATTACTTTAGGATATTTACATCCAACATAACATCAAGGTTGAAAAAGATACTTAAATCAAAAATCCATGAAGATCAGAATGGATTTTTACCAGAAAGACAGATCAAGAACAGTTTGAGAACAGTACTGAATATTATTGAACATTTCAGACATCACAATGAAAGGAAATTGGCCATGTTTTGATAGATGCAGAGAAAGCTTTTGACAGAGTTAATTGGTGTTTCATGCAAGAATTAATCAATTGGATGAAAATGGAGAATAAATTTATAGAGTGGATAAAGGCCATATATAAAGATCAAAGAATCCATATAGTAGTAAATAATGAAAGAACAGAAAAGATTCCAATTGAGAGAGGAACGAGGCAGGGATGCCCACTGTTATCCTTGCTGTTTATTATAATTTTAGAAGTCCTAAACAATTAAATTAGGGAAGATGAGAAGATAAAAGGGGTTAAAGTGAAACATCACACTTTCAAAATTCAAGCATTTGCAGATGACATTATTTACTTCCTGGAAGATTCAAAAGAAAGTATAGGAAGGCTATTACATGTGATACAGGAAAATGGAAATTTGGCTGGATTCCAGATAAAGAAAAAACTTTGATATTAACAAAAAATATGAATATGAAAGAGGAAGGGGGAATAAAGGAGATAACAGGATTTAAGGTGGAGAAGAAGGTAAAATATTTGGGAATATATCTGACTAGGAGGAATATAGACTTGTTCAAAAATAATTACCAAAAAATATGAGATAAAATTAAAAGGAACTTGGAAAAATGGATGAAATGATTCTCCTTTCTGGGGAGAATAGCAATAATTAAAATGAATATACTTCCTAAGTTTATATATTTATTCCAAAACCTACCCATAATCACAAAAGAGAAATATCTTGAAGAATGGCAGAGGGAAATATCAACATTTATATGGGCAGGTAAAAAAGCCAGAATTAAATGGAAATTACTTACAGAGGAGAAAATAAAAGGAGGTTGCGGATTACCTGATTTGAAATTGTATTACTATGAATCATGTCTTTTATGGATAGAAGATTGGGTGAAGTAATGAAAGATTATTAGAATTGGAAAGAACTTGGATAAAATGCCTTTTAATGGTATGATAAGCTGAAAGATAATAAAGACTTTTCACATCACATTATAAGAAATGCTATAATTAAAGTTTGGATTAAAATTAGGAAACAGTTTTATAATCATATTCCAAGTTGGGTTTCAACACAAGAGGCTTTTTATGGAAGATCAAAAAATGAAGGAATACAATGGCTGACATATAAAAAGACTTGATAGATTGGAAAGGGGAAAATGAGAAAGAGATGAAATCAGAACAATTTAAAAAGCCAATAGAGAAAAACTAGTTTTTATATAGATAACTAAATGAATATTTCAAGACAGATAAAACAAAAATGGGGATTACAAATGAAAAAAACAAATATAGATAAAATAATATTAGACAAAGAGGGGAAACATATCTCCAAATACTACAAAATACTGAAAGAAAGAGACTTAGAAAATGAAAAAAATTAAACATGTAATGATAAGATGGGCACAAGACATTGAGGAAAATATTGAATTAGAGAATGGGAAAAATCATGGTGAGATACCAATAATTTTACATTATGTCAGGATTATAAGGAGAATTATATTAAGATGTTTTGCCATTAGTATCTATCCCCCAGAGTAATTGATAAAATTTATAAATCAGGGAACGTGAAATGTTGGAAATGCCAAAAACCAATAGGAACATTTTACCACCTATGGTGGGAATGCAAAGAAGCAAAATAAAATAAAATAATAAAATAAAATATATTTTTTTAAAATAAAAATAAAAAATAAATACTGGAAAATGATACAAAAGAAGAGTTCAGAGATATTACAAATAAAAGTTCCACATGACCTGACACTCTTCCTATTAAATATGATGAGTTTGATAGAGGTAGAAGCAAAAAGGAAATATAGGCGATTGATATTATATATGGTTACAATGGCAAGAATCATCTATGCCAAGTATTGGAAACAATCCAAAATACCATCAGAAAAAGAATGGGAGGATAAGATGAGAGAGGCAATGGAATTGGATATATTAACAGCATTGATGAAGAATAAATCAAAGGAAGATGTAAAGGGGGAATGGTTAATGTTAAAGAATCATTGGAAAATGGATGAGAACTGAATGTATTATTATACTAACAAAACTTAGTTTAATGTAGTAATCAAGACAAATAGATAATATAGAAAGGAAAGAATGGAGAAAATTATGGGGATTATCAGGAAAATAGAAGCTAAAATTGTTGTGTAATATATGATGTAGAAAGAGGGTTTTAGTAAATTCTGGGTAAATTGGTAAATATAAAGGAATTTAAACGAATACTATGTTAGGATAATAACATTATAGCTTGTTTATATGTGTATGATTGTGTATGATTGTTGGAATGTATGTAATTATGTGTATGTAATTTTTTTCTTTGTTGTAAAATTATAAAAAAATAAATTTATTACTTTAGGTTCCTCACTGGACCTGGAGATTATCAAGATTATCAATGGATTCCATATGGGTTATATTGTATTCATGTAACATGTTCTTCAGATGCCTGACTTTGCAATGTCTTCGGTTCTCAACTAAGGAATGATTATAACACTACAAAGTATATTATACAAGCATTTGTTTTCCTTCTCATTCATAAACACTGCAGGGGTTTTTTTTGGCCAGGTAACCACCATTCTTTGCTTCTTTCAAATACTGGACATGCTTGCTTAAAGTAGGACTCAGAAGTAACTGCACTATTCATTGGGACTTACTTTCAACAAAAGCTTGCTGATGGGGAGATTTTCGAAGTTGTACTCCACAAAGGAACTTCTCCAAGATCTGACTTTTGAGTAAGCATATGTAGGTTCATAGGAATAGCCTTTGAGGAAGTATGCTTACTTATAAACTTGCTGATGTTGTTGTTGTGTGCCTTCAAGTTATTCCTGATTTATGGCAACCCTATTACTGGATTTTCCTGGCAATATTTGTTCTGAGGGGGTTTGCCTTTGCATTCCTCTAAGGATGAGAGAGTGTGCCTTGCTGGTGTATAGAGACAGAAAAAGCAGAAATAGATGTTGGCAGATTCTGCATTGGCAGGTATAGCTATGGTGACAGAGCTCCATCAGCATAGCATCTTCTGCTGATGTGAGGTAGGTTTTTGTGGGGTAGCAAATTCAAGTCTTCTTTGTTTACTACTCAATCCAGGCTGTGGGGAATATGGTATGTCTTAAAATCTGAGTTTGAAGCAATTGGCTGTTACTTGCCTGGACTCAGTAGACCTCCATGCCTACAAAACAGATGTAACTCAGCATGCAGGCTGTGTGTCCATTCCCACTTTGTAATCCTCTTGTATGCAAACTGTAAAAGTATACAATAACTCCTTCATGCGCTTCATAGTGGTAACAGCCTGATATAAGAGAAAGGATTGTTGCATGAAGACAATACAATAGCTATTATTTTCTCAGCTGTAACTGCGTGCCAGTTTATCTGTCTTTACAACAAACAACTGAAAAACGTTTGCAGCAGCATCATATGGGCAATTTCAGCATTCAGATTCTCCTGTTGAACCGAATGAGTGAATAAATGACAGTCTATTGTGTAGGTCTTGGGAAAGAAGCGCTGGCAGATTTTCCAGGGAGGCCATGCCCTAGATTTCTCCACTGATAAAGTTAGGAGAGAATGATAGCCAAGGAGAAAGGGAGGCCTTCTTGACAGTGATACCATTAGACATTAGGGAATTCTGTCTGGGATGTAATGTGTTTTGCATCCATAAATAAAAACAACACAAGGAGGACTAGCATAAAATATTGCTTCAAATCTGCAGATTCACTCAACAGTTTCTCCAGCATTTAGAAGATAGCCTCTGCTCTAACTTCAAGTGACTCAAATATTGCCATGTTTCTAATTAAATTAATGTCCATTCCACAACATGGCATGTCTCTAAATTATAATAAACTTTAGTTTTTTTGTGTGTGAGTTTTTTTGGGCTGTGTGGCCATGTTCTAGAAGAGTTTCTTTCTGACGTTTCGCCACAATCTTCAGAGAAAGATGCCAGCCACAGATGCTGGCGAAATGTCAGAAAGAAACTCTTCTAGAACATGGCCACACAGCCCAAAACCCCCACAAAAAACTACAGATACCGGCCATGAAAGCCTTCGACTTCACATTATAATAAACTTTCACTATACTATGGAGAGTTCACCTTGTTACCCCTTTTTCTACTGATCTTGCCAAACTAAGGTGAGTTTTTTTCAGAGAGCCTTTGGGGTTGTCTAGAAATATTCTCACAATCTGAGGTGAATGGGATGCTGGCAACACAACTCCCCCATCATATCCATACACACTTCCACTTCAACAAACTGATGTTCACACAAACACACTCTGTATGATCACCCCAGTTGCTCCCATGTCAGTGAGATGGTGAAGGCATTCTGTGATTTAACCTGAAACTTTAAAGGCACTATCCCAGGTGCTGAACCTATTCTGGGAACAGGATTCAGGGCCTGAGATAGGCCCCTTAAAGTTCAGACTGAAACCCAGAGCAGATTCACCATTCTACTGACATGGAAGCCACACGCATGATTAGAGACTCTTTAGAAAGTATGCCAAGCAGGAGTGGGGCTTGCTACCATGGTTCCATCTCCCCCATGTATTTCCTTTGTTTGCAGGCAGCATTAGGTGAGTAGTACTTTTGGATTAGCATCTTTTTTGCTTGCTGTTCTCATTGGTTATTTCCTGTTACTGTTCTAAATGGCTATAAATGGCTATAATGATCTTATTTACTTGTTTAATGTATAGCCTGTCTTTCTCCCAACAAAAGGTTAAGACAGATATAAAGACCTGATGATAAACCCAATTAAACAAGCTATCATATTAAAGCATCCTTACTTTTAAGAAGTATATCATTAAAAACATAGCAGTAAAGTTAAAAATATAGCATTTCCCCCAAATCTTTCTGTACAACCAGTTAGTCATCAAGTGTAAATAAAAATAAAACCTGCCATAAAAAGAGATCAAAGAGGGGCCAGTCTGGCTTCCCATAGAAGGGGATTCCACAGCCTGGGACAAACCAGGTGTCCTCATGAGGGAGATCTGCAATGGGGATGAGACTAAACACCTTCCCCAGAGGATCTTAAGACACAGGCAGGCTAATAAAGGGAGACCATGTTCTTGTCATATTGCACTTCTTATCTTAAATGTGATCATTTTGTATTTTGTTTCTAATCATTTACTTTTCTGCTATGGATTTTGAAATATTTAAGTTTATTGCTCGTCATTTCCAGACTGATCCAGGCATGGGCTGGGAACTGGAAGGAATGGGTGGGAACAGGCTTTACCTCTCAGTAAAACACAGCTGATGCCACTGGGAGTCCCCAAGCCATTCCCCATCTGTGCTATGGCAGCTGATTTTGAAGAACGGTAGCTTTCTGTTCCTCAAAATTGACAGCCATGGAAAGGATGGGGAACAGCTTGGGGACTCCTGGCAGCATCGGCAGCATTTTTCTGAGCAGTAAAACCCATTCTCACCTGTTTCATCCCGTTCTCAGCCCGCATCCAGATTGGTCTGGAAATGACAAGCAATAAACTTGCTTGTTAGCTATCATGCTGAAATTGTTCATATCAAAGATTGGGATCAAATGTGAAAACAGCTAATTAGATACATGGAAAAGAAGGCACTGTTACACAAAAAGATTCAGTTTGCTAGCTGCAATTTTTTGAGTTTAGTGTACTTTCTGGGCCTTTAACACAGTTAAAGGAGTGTACATTGCTCCCTGTCATTAATTAAGAATGTTTTCTATAAAAGGATCATTGAGGAGCATAACATGACTAAACTTCTCTCTGGAATGAGAGTGTGTGTTGGCAAGGCGGCACAGAGTCTGTTTGGCACCTATTCTGAAAATGTAGTCATAATTCTCAACCATTACTAATATTATTACTTACTATGGTACTTTTTATTTCTCATCCATTTATAGTTTTTCTGTGTTTTTTGTGTAGGGGGAGAGATTGGGTGGGGATGGAAAAAAAAGACAAAGACTACATGTCAACTTGGCAAGCACATAACACTGGCAACTAGTTCTGTGCCTGGAACGATGCTGCCCATTTTGGATAGAAAGTAGAGGACACAATTTTTTTCCTTTTACTGAAAAGTGCTAAAAATGGGCTCTTTGGATTACATACCATGGTGAGGGCTTTTGCTTGGGATTTGTTTTGACCATGTTTTAAAATGTGTTATGAATATTGTGCATTTAAAAACAAACACCACATATTTCTAGTGCCCCCAGTGAAGAATGTCCACACACACAACCAACATGGGGTTAAGGGTTGGATTAGGACTCTGGGAAAACAAGGTTTAAATCCCTGCTCAGCCATGGAAATCCATTGGGTGACTTTGGGCAAGCCATACTCTCTCAGTCTCAGAGGAAGGTCATGGCAAATCTCTGAATAATCCTTGCCAAGAAAACCCTAGGATAGCATTGCCATAAATCAGAATTGACCTGAAGACGCATAACAACAATACAACAATATGAAAATAAACCACAGCAATGGCAGCTTGAGGCAAAGAATAAGACTGGGAGAGAGAGACAAATCTGAGTTTCACGGCTCTTAGCAGCATTTTGAATGCTATTTGCTTTACAGCCCTCAGACTCTGGAGTTTTGTTACAGAGCTATTTATTTGATTGCTTTTAGGAATGTTTAAACTGCACCTCTACCTATACTTGCTCTATTTGTCTATTTGCTGTCCGTCCGTCCATCCGTCTGTCTGTCTGTACATCCATATGTATGTGTTGAACATAGACACTGATGAGCAATGTGAGTAAAACAACATCCTGATTGTGAAGCTGAAGGCATCCATAGGTTTTGAAGATGCCAGCCACAGAAACAGGTGAAACGTCAGGAATACGTTCTTCTAGAACACGACCTCACAGTCCGAAAACCCCCAAAACCCCTACTAAACATCCTGATTATTTGATTCAATAATACTGCATGACAAGAAACAGACACCAGATGAATTAAAAAGTAAGGACCTAAAAGCATGCATAAAACCCTCAGTTATTATATAGATAGGCAGTCTGATGAAATTCAGTGCTCCAGCAACATATTATACAAAACTACAAGACTTGCTTTTTTTTTCTGTAAAGGTATAATTAAAGTGAATGCCTTTGTAGTAGGAGGGTTAGACATGCAAAAGGAGAGTCAGGGTGCATAGGAGAGTTTGTCTCAGGAAAGTTTGCTACTCTTTAGGGGTCTCAAGTGACAGCAGGGCGAATGTGTTGTCCTCCTTGTATTGTTGCACTGTTGCTCCCATCAACATGGCCAATGGTGAGAGATGATGTAAGTTGAACAACATTTGGAAGACAACAAGGTCTCATCCCTGAGTCAGGGCACTGACACTGTATTAAAGGTTGAAGTAGCGATGCGGTGGCTTAGTGGTTAAGACACCAGTTCTGATGATCAGAACATCGAAAGATTGGCAGTCCGAATGCTGTTACCTCCCCACCTAAATGGTACCTATTTATCTACTTACATTTGCATGCTTTCGAACTGCTAGGTTGGCAGAAGCTGGGTCGGGTGACAGGAGCTCACCCCATCATGCAGCACTTAGGTCTCAAACTGCCAATCTTCCGATCTTCTGATCATCGCAACTGGTGTCTTAATCACTAAGCCACCACATCCCTACTTCAACCTGTAACCCCATCATGCAGCACCTGGGCCTTGAACAGCCAACTTTCCAGTCTCGCAATCAACAGAATCAGTCTCTTAACCACTTGAGCCACTGCACTCTTTAATCTAGCCATCTCTAATTTTGCCAAGTTATCTTTTAAGACTGCCCATTTTACAAAAACTTATTCCATGATACAGTAATATGTTACACATATGCACAAGAACATAGGCAGCTGTCTTATACCAAGTCAGAGCTTTGGTCCGTCTAGCCCTGTGATGGCAAACCTATGGCACACAAAGCCATTTTCCCCAGCACACAGAGGGTGGGGAGGAAGAAGAGGAAGAGGTGCATGCCTATTCCTCTTCTTCCCCCTTCATCCCCCAGGCCTTCAGCTGTTTCTAAAGAGGCAGCGGAAGGCCCAGGAGGGCAGGGGAATAAGTCCCATCCCCAGAGGGCAGAAATCTTGCCCCCCCCCCGGTACCAGAAGGCTTTTTAATTTGGGCACTGAGCCTCTAAAACTTTCACTATCACTGGTCTAGCCCAATTTTGCCAATTCTGACTGGCAGAAGTTTTCCAAGGTTTCAGGCAGGATTCCTGGTGGTTTCCTATCCAAGTACTAACCAGGTTTGAGACTACTTAGCTTCCAAAATCAAATTATACTTGATTTTATAAATCAAGTATACAAATTATACTTGAATTATACTTCAGGGAAAGACATTCTGTGAGCTGATGTAGTTTGTAAATTTGATCATGTGCTTGAATTACTTTGAACTGTACATCTTTGAACTGCTGTTTTCTGCTAGTAGCATATGGTACTATTTTGGGTTATGGTTGTTTGTAGTGGCTTCTTTGTGGCTCTTTCTGAATTAGAATGCTACCTCTGTGTGAGAGGGAGAGTCACAAAAAAGCACAGACAAGAGAGAAATATAAAGCTAGAGTGAGATGTACAGAAAAGTATAAGCCATGCTCTGTCTTTCCCTTGTATCACTAGCTTTCTAGAACCTGCATGCCAGAGATGGAGGGGGGAGGCATCTGCAAAAAAACGGTGGGATGGGATCAAATGTAAAGAGGATGGAGCTATCTCACATGGTCCCACATATACTCACACACAACACAGACTCACGTGAATTGTCATGCATACATTGATTCGTATAGACATAACAAGGAGAAAGGGCTTTAAAAATTGTCAAATTTTTATTGCACCTTTGCAGTCCAAAGCCAGCACATTTGAGGCAGCGAATAAATATCACAAAAACAAATTAAGCAATAGAATCCATTAAATCCTCAGAATAAGTAAGCATCAACTAACATCAAAACAGAAGAAAAGGCCAAATTGAAGATATGAGTCTTTATACTCTTCCTAAAAATAGCAAGAATGGTCAGTGATTGCAACTGTGAAGGGAAGGCATTCCATAGTGGATTTGGAAGGTTGCCTTTCTTACTTCTGAATTTCAAATATGAATCTTTTACAGTTTGGCCCAAATTGTTGTATCAACACTGCTACTAACAGCACTGGAACAGTGGATCTGCCCCACCAATCAGCCAATCAGCCCAATTGCAGGGGGGAAAAGCAGGTGGATTTTGTCAATGTCACTAAGGACTTTATCACACAGGGAGAATCTATAGTTTATCCCATACAAATACCAAATAAATAAATAAATAAATAAATAATTACATGTAACAATTTCACACAATGGTGCACAAAACCTGTCATTAAAGTGGTCAGAAAGTGGTGTTATCCTGGATCTTTTTACTTTTGGGATTTTAGCAAAAATGCATTTGTGATATTACTGTGATTGAGCATTTACTCTAGTGTGAAAGTCAAATTTGGTTTATTCACGCAATAATCCTCCTTTCACTCGTTTTTCCATACTTCCCATGGTTCTGTGGGGCTGCTTTTACTTCCTGTTTTGCTTGGGTGAGAAACATGCCAGGCAGACATGAGCCTCTCTGCTTTCTCCTTCTAAAATTTCCTGTCTGGTAATATTTAATGGTGCTATGCATCCCTCTGCGCATGTGCAAGTATACCATTTCTACTTCATATACAGAATTCCTTCACTTTTATATGAAATGCAAAAGTGGATTTTTTTCTCTTTTTGCATTATTACGTGTTTATTCTAATGGTTTATTTGCGTTTTATTATCTCTTTAAAGATGGACCTGGTCCCTGTGTGAGTGGCTGCAGGGCTTTGATTGTGCAACCACAGTTGAAATAGTCAGATCCAGCTATGCATGATGTCTTTCACTTATTGCTGCTTAACTTAATGTTTTCTTTGCTTTCAAATGAATGTCCCTTTGCATTTTTTAAAAGTTGCATTTACCCCATATGGAAGCTGAACTTTCAGATATGATTTTCCTTTTCTTATTTATTTGTTTCCATTTCATTTTTCTAGAGCTCCTTTATTGTTGTCACACATTTTTTTTATGGTGCTCTCCCACTGGTCATGTTTCCCCTATTTATATGGGTAGCTTGGATTCTTCTTATATCTTGGTACTTAGCTAATTTGCAAACATTGAGAAAAACACTGCTTTAATTTAACTTGAAATAAGTCTTGCCTAAGATTAAGTAAACCCAAGTGCATAGAATACATTTACAGAATGAGGCAATCCTCTATATAAAGAGGGGCAGGCAAATAATTGAGTCACATGAATAAAGTATGACATTTGATTAGCATTGTAAACACCACCTTTCCCAAGCTGTATTCTAATTGTGTTTCAAACATTTTCCCCTCTTGAAACTCTTGTTTTAAATTGCAATTGCAGTGAAGTAATGAGTCACACTGTATTCTGAATTTGTTGAAAATGTTCCCAAGTTGACAGGATTGCATCTGATCACTTTATTAATGCCTAAAGCTTCATTTTAAAAAATAAAATAAAAAAGACTTTTTTTTCTGTAGCAGTCTGTGAATAGGCTCAGTCACACAAAACAAGTTATACTTCTGTAAAATGAAAAGTTTAAAGACTCATTCCCTACCCTTGAAACAAGCACATTTGTGTTAAAGTTTTCAACACCAGAGTTCTGAATTTAGTAACAAATTAATGCTATGTTGTTGTGAAAGAAAACAGCCTCCATAGATTTTTTTTAAAAATGAAACTGGATTTTTGGTTAGCTGTATACCAAGGGAGCAGAACCTCAGACCTTGGAGTTCAGTTTGGCCTGTTAAGTTTCCCCAAAACTTCATCCAGTTATACTTCATTCTATATAGAGTCATTGGGTGATGGTTTCCTGACTTTTGTCTGGGTTCTCCACATTTTAAAAGACTGAAATTCCTCTCTTAAATATTAATTACTAGCAGTAAGACCATCCAGCTAAAATATGCTGGTACTTTTGGTTTCACACGTTTGCCACATGCACCACTGAAATGCATTCCCTTGTACAACATTTCCGAAATTTAATATGACCTTCAGGGTGAAAGAGTTTTTTTACTCTTGCTCTATATGTGAATACCTCTTGAAATACCATAATAAGAACCATAACAAGCACATGGCGTAAACTGTTAGGCAGGGTTAAAGAAAATGTGCCTGCAAGATGTCTTTTGGTCACCACCACACAGTGAATTATGAGCAACCTGTGAATTTTTGAGCTTATGCCAAAATAAAATCTGGTAGTCTTCAAGTTGGTGCTACATTTCTTTCCCCCTTTCCCTCCCTCCTTCCTTTTTTATGCTTCAAGAGATTTAGGAGATTATTGCATGTCTCTTTTTGGCCGATCCAGGCACAGGCTGGGCATGGGGTTAAATGGGTGAAAAAGGATCTTATTGCACATCTCCATGCTTAACTCAGATGCATTGCATACCCAATCCAGACTCCTAGTGTACCTTTCAAAGAATGATACTTTTGCGTTCTTTGAAAAGTATGCCAGGAGTCCAGATAGGGTATGCGATGTGTCTGAGTTGGGCATGGAGGCATGGGATAAGATCTGTTTTTACCCATTTAAGCCTGTGCCTAGATCAACTGAAAAGAGGCATGTGATAATCTCCTAAAATGGTCACATCTTTGAAAACATAAAAGGAAGAAAATGTGAGGGGGAGGAGAGAAATGAAAAGAGGCTAATTCACGTACAAAACACTTTCCAGTTCCATAATAATCAAAGGAAGAAAGGAGAAACTAAATGGAAGTTGGCCCTACAGAGTGGAGCCAAAGTAGATGCTTCATCTCCACCTCACCAGCAACCGCATCCTATGTCCGCAGATAAAAGACCATCTCAAGGAAAGCACATATGTCCAGATAGCAATGCCATAGACACTACTTACAAACACTTCTAAGAGCCACAAATGAGTTATACACTTTTCTGATACCTCATCAAATTTATCTCTTTAAATAACAATCCCTACTCCCTACTCTTAATATTGCTGAATGCTCCTCTATAAAAAAGTTATTTTGCATTGGAAAGCTGACAAGGCAGGGTGCAAGTTCTAGACTCAACTTTTCCATAATGTGTCAGGTATGCCACATGCAGCTGCAGTTTTGTGTGGAGATACCCTTTCCCCTGTGATTCCTAAGCTATTGGAGCCCAACTAGCCAATGGTAATGCTGGCTGAGTGACTCTGGGAACTGTTCCAATGAAATGGATTTACCAAGTTCAGTAGGAGAGTGTATTTGAAACCTCCTGCCCATATAATCAGCCTATGACCCATTGCTTATTCTGTGAGGGAATTTAGGACTCTTGGGATGGCATACCCTCCAACTGTCATGATTTGGCAGGGACAATCCTGGACAATCCAACATCATACCATCCCCACCAGCTGCTTTTAAACTGTTGCAGTTTCTTCATCTTCCTCCTTTGTCCTCAGTTTACTTCAACTGCTAGAAACTGAATTCAAAGCACAAAAGCAGTTTCCACTCACTCAGCAAGAAGAAAAGGAGAGAAAGGGGTAGAATCTTACAATTCCCTGTAGACTCAGATGAAAGCAAACTGCTTCAGTCTCTCCCAACTTGTCTGTTTTTCTTCATTAATAGCATTTGCCTTCTTGGTCATATTCTGATGTTGCTTGGGCACATGTTTAATCTGTGAAATGTTGGAGGGTATGGGATGGTGGTGGTAAGATACAGCAATCCGTCTTGGTAGGTGAGAGTAACTGTTAATTATTAAATTATTATGAAATCACTTCAATTTTAAATTAAGTTAGTATTAATTACTTTAAATGTTATCCATTTTAGGTAATATTGGTTTTTCGCTGGCAGAGATGGGAAAATATGAGATTTTCTGCCACATGCTCCCAAATACCTTGGATACTATGCAACTTGGCATTTGAGTCTCTGTGTGGGAGCCATTTATTGCTCTTTCCCTTAGGCAGAAAAATATCTTGGGCCAATTATGTAATGGAGTGCTTGTGAAGGGTCCCTTGAACAAGAATATTACTTGCTAAGTACTAAGTACAGTACTCAGTACAGTAAGGTATATAAGTGTCACCCTAGATTTGCTGAATCAGAAGCTTATATGGCTGCCTGCTTGAGAAATAGATGTATTGGAACCTAAAAATGAGGACCAGCTGCGAAGTCCAGCTTTCCTAATGCTATATATATATATATATATATATATATATATATATATATGTTATTTTTGTTCAAAGATCTAATTTTTAATTGTGTTTTAAGGCAGCATTTCAGCTCTCTCTGTTATTTCCTCGTTATGGCTTAATTAGGTATATGGAACATCTTTAAAGAGAGAAATGCTTTTACCATGACAAGTTAATTGCTGGAATTAGTTTTGAAGTCAGAACAGTGACATTTTCTCTCTTGTGTAATTATGTACCTTAGAGATACAGACCCAAGTTTTGAAAACAAACAGAGGAATATCTGCTTAACAAATCAAAGTGCATGGGGCAGTAACTTGCAGCTGGACTACAAGTTACCTAGACTATAAAGAGAAGATGCCTTTCTGGAACTTTAAAATAGGCCTTAGAACTGACCTAAATGAACCAGTGTTCTCATCATCGTAAAGAAGCTTAATAATGTTCATACAGTATTCTGTTATCCTATTAGAACTGTAGCAGTCTCACACTGAAATGCAAACTGTCTTCTAGTACTGGAATCATTACAGTACCAGTCATCTAAAGGCAGCAGGTTGCAGAATACCTGTCTAGAGGAATTAGGAATTTGGCAAATGAAGTGGTAGAAGATATAATATACACTAATCAGCTGAGGTGTCAAAAGCTGGCTGGATGTATTCCTATTTGTCATCATTTTGATCCATGAATAGGATGGGGATGTGGTCTAGCGTTTTGAGTGTTGGACTCTGGAGACCAGGGTGTCTTTGAGTAGAGACTAGGACTTTGGAGGCTCAGCTATGGGAACCCATTGGGTGACCTTGGCAAGTCACACTCTTTCAGCCTCAGAGGAAGGCAATCCCTATCTAAACAAATCTTGTATAGAAACCCCTGTGATTGGTTCATCTTAGGGCCACCATAGGTTGGAAACAACTTGAAGGCACACAGTGACAGTTTTTTTCTCCCTCAGGATGGGAAGTGTAGGCTTTCTCTATTCTTGTTGCATTTCATTTCACTTTGCTCCTCACTCCCAAAACAATATAAAGGGAAAGAACCTTGAAACAAGATTGTGAAGAAATTGGTTTTAGCATCTTCCAATAGTACTGGAAATGAGCAAGGTATTTACAGTGGAGGCTGGTGGTCCCAGCATCAGTGTAGTGATGAATCACTTTAGAGTTTAGTCCAGACTTTAATGGAGTTATCTGAAGCACCATACCTATTTTCAGGACAGAGTTCAGTATTTTGGGTAGACTCTTAAAGAGCAGGCTAATACCTGAAGCAAATGACACCAGTCAGAAGTCACCTGTAGGAACTTAAAGCAATAGAAATATAAGAATGAAGACTTTCTAAGCTGCAGTCCTAAATACTTAGGGTGGCAATAATGCAGCACCAAAAGGGAGGAAATGGATCACCAAAAGAGGTGATACAGTTTTTCATAAACTGTACATATTGTTATTGTTTCCAAATCAACTTTGACCTATGAATGACTAAACTTTATAATAATAATAATAATAATAATAATAA
>JAIPUX010001232.1:102459939-102474264 GCA_020142125.1 Phrynosoma platyrhinos | reverse complement strand
AACTCCAATTAGTACAGAATATGTCAGCCAGGTTGGTCTCAGGAACAACAAAAAGAGACCATATTATGCCTGTTTTAAAATAACTTCACTGGCTGCCCATTAGTTTCCGAACATAGTGTAAGGTGTTGGTTATTACCTTTAAAGCCCTAAATGGCTTGGGTCCAACCAATCTCCAGGATTGCCTCCTTCCATACAATCCACCCCGCACACTCAGATTCTCTGGGAGGAATCTGCTGCAATTTATAAAAACTAGGCTGTTGGCAACTGCCCAGAGGGCATTTTCAGCAACCACTCCCAGATCATGGAACGGCCTGCAGGACGAGATCTGTCTTATAACCTCCTTAAACAGCTTTAAAAAGGCTGTTAAGATGGATCTCTTCCAGCAGGCTTTTCCTGAATAGACATCCCGGCACCAAGAGTTCATCTTTCTCTCCCAAACTCTGCCGCAGTTATTGTTATTGTTGCTTGGTATTCTTTGACTTATTTTAAGTATGTTTTAAATTCTTTTATCGTTTAATTCTATTTTAAGGGGTCGGTGGGTTTGTGGGATTTGTATTGCATTTGTATTGTACTTTTAATGTTGTAAGCTGCCCCAGTTGCGTCCGCAGAGGGGCAGGATAAAAATAAATGTGTTGTTGTTGTTGTTGTTATTATTATTATTATTATTATTCAGTTGTAAGTACCTTTGTCTTGCACTTGCCATCATTTCTGATAATCCTGAAATAATGTTCAAGTGGGCATTATGCTCACTGTTAGAAAAAACTGAGAAAGTAGCTGCTAGTTACTGGTTGTTTTCAGTTGCAAAATGTAAAATGTGACATTGACCTATTAATTGTGTGACATAGTCTGTTTCATAAACCTGAGATTAAATTTCGAAATGTGAGGATTCAGTGTTATTGCAGTACAAAATCTTATAATTTCATTTGAGTGTTGGTGACTCTATGGTTCCCTCCTCACTCAGTAACTCTGGAGCCTTGAATTGTGCAGGGGCCATATTGATCATTGCCATTTCTTCCAGTTTTAAGTTGAAAAAAAAAAAGGCTTTTGGTGTCAGACTGCTCTTTTATTCCAGGAACAGATTAAGTGTAGCCCCCACCTTCTCAAGACTCAGGACAGTCTACACATGAACTTGCCAGGTCTGGCTGGTGGTTTCCATGTCAGTTGTATGCTGAAACCAAACTATAGTCTCTAAAGAGCTCTCTCTCAGGTACTTAGCCTATTTGGGGGATATGGTTCCACATCTTGAACAGCTCCTTTACTCTTCAGAATAAAACGTGACAAGGATTTCCTGCCCCACTGACATGGGAACCACTGGGTAGAAGTCACCACTTCTCCCAGCCAAAAGTTTTGAATTTAAAAACTGATAACTCCCCTTGTGACCCCTAAGAAAAACGGCAATTGCAAAGGCTTTTTAAAAAACTTGGTGCAGACTAGAAATGATTCCTGGTAATTTCTGATTTGGGAAAAAAGGCTGTTCTGTGCCCTCAATGATGGAGTGAGGACCTGGCACAGTTGTTCACATTTCCCCTAGAGGGCACAAGGGCCTTTTTCTGAAATAATAATAATAATAATAATAATAATAATAATAATAATAATATTCTGATGGTGTGTGTTGGGGAGAAGAGGAAGCTATCTTAGGTTCAACTGAGGGGGTTTGCTTGTGACCCCCAGAGCTGGGGAAGTTTCCAATAGACATTTTAGTGAAAGGCTGATGAAATGTCCTGAGACTTATTTTCATTTTAACATAAAAAGTCATGTTGAGACTGTTGTAAGGGTCACTGCCATATCCAAATGCTTTAGCATGAGGAAGTAGTAGAAGAAAACTCTTTAGAAATAAAAGTTTCCTTCCTTCCTTCCTTCCTGAAATTTCATACTTGTTCACGAGAGTTATGAAAAGCTCTCAATCCAAACAAAAATCAGTGTGGCTTTGCTTAGTGATGGTACTGTTGAGGTTTTGGTCCAGTGGACTTCTTGACCCAGCCTTCAGATAGGGATCTAGATTGCTACTCTTGCTTGTCCCTCATAAATGGAGGGAAGTGGGCTACTTCTTTAGTGTCCTTGAGAATGGCCTGTGGCTTATCTTTTTCAGAGATGGTGACTCTCTTGTTTCACTGATTTAAAGCTTGCCAAGTATAATGTAGAGGCTCTGAGAAAGAACAGGGAGGCTTGCACTCCTCAAGGTTGTTTTGATTTGTTTAGTCCCCTTGATTTAATACACAGTGGGAACTGATTTCATTCCCCTTCTCCTTGACATTGTTTGCTGCTGCCTCCTCCCACAGCAGTAAGCTGACTGCATTATCTTGGCCCAAGGATGATATCTTTCTGAAAAACTGATTATTGTGCGTTTGTCACAAGCTAAAACCTACTGTGACTGGCGCTTCATTTTGTTCTGAAGAGGTAATGTAAATTAATCCACTCCTCACCTAAATCTCTGATGAATATACATCCATAGTTCATTTGAAAAAAAAAATCAAACATGCTTATCTCAAAAGCCCTAAGCATTTAAGACTGAGGAAGCTAGCTGGGTCAACCCAAGATATTCTGCTACCTGAGGCAGAATGTATCTCTCTACTTCCAAAGTGAAGGGTCAGGAGTAGTCTAGGACAGCCAAGTAATTTGGGCACCTGTCGTAGAAAATTCCACAAGTGCCTCTCTATCTTCTTGGAAGTAAAAATAATAAAAATGTAAGGCTGGCATCCTGTATTGCTGTTACAGATTTCTAACCAGGAGTTAAAGGTTTGTAACTGCTCTGAATCCGGTTATACAATGTGTTTATGGTCAAGGCACTGTGTGTGTGTGTGTGTGTGTGTGTGTGTGCGTGTGCGTGCGCGTATATATATATATATATATGATTTTTTAAAAATTAACATAGTACAATTATGTATAGATAAATAAATAAATAATTAAGACCAAATGAAATAACAGGCAACATTAATCATAACTGTAAGTTTTTTTTTAAAAAAACCATATCTTCATAACAGCTATGGCATGACCACAGCACTATTATCACAAATGTACGCCCCCCCCCACAAGTCCCACCTTAAATTCCAAGAAGCCACTCTGAGCAATGGAGGTCTGTTCTGTTGGTGATTGGAATGCAACAGGATGATGTATCCAGCTCCCTTCTGCCAGTAAACAAGGCTGTGACAATCAGAAGCAGGATCTCTGTTGCAATTCCCCTTCACAGCCTTGTTTGCTGGCAGGAAGGGGCTTGTAACATTATCCTACTGTGTCTTGTTACTGCAACTCCAGCAAAACAGACCTGCATCACTCAAGGAGGGGCTGTTGGTTGCTGAAGTATGTTGGGGGCTCATGCTCAGAGATTATACTTAGCTATGCCTAGTTAGTTAAGCATACTTTGTTGTGTATACATTAATCAAGTGAGCAATGTAGGATCTTGATCTATATAAGTAGGAATTTGATGCCTGAGGTAGCTACCTCACATATAGAGAACGGGGAAGAAATGTGTTAAAAGTAACATTGCAGATAATACTTCTTTTTAGTGACAAGAGGAAAGGATATTACTTTTAATTTTTTTAAAAAAAATTGGCAAATGTTTGTTTTTTCAAAATGAGTGACATTCACTTGGGCCTTCAAAGTGTTATTTCTGGACAAAACCGAGGAAAAAGTACTCTTTTATGTTGACAGCTCCCAAATTCCACATCCACAGACTTGATTTGTCCAAAACTGGGGACTAGGAAGCTGGTTAAAATGTAAAGGCAGTCCCTTGACATGAATGTCTAGTCATAACTGATTGTAGGGGGTGGTGCTCATCTCCATTACTAAACCTAAGAGCCAGCATTGTCCAAGGACTGCTCTGGTGGTCATGTGTCCAGCATGACTGCACCAAACACTGTTACCTTCCCACCGAAGTGGTACCTATTTATCTACTTGCATTTGCATGTTTTCAAACTGCTAGGTTGGCAGAAGCTAGGACTAGTGAAAGGAGCTCATCCCGTCATGCGGCACCTGGGCCTCGAACTGCCAACCTTCTGATCTTGCAATCTTCAGAATTGGCATCATAAGCACTAAGCCACCACATCACTATAAGATGGAAAATTTCAATAAGCCTATTAAAATTATTGCATATTTCAATATGCCTCAATCTGGAGCTTGGATTTTTTTTTTTTTTAACCAAAACTCCCAGTATGAACCTAGACACTGAGGCCACTGGCTATGCTGGCCAAAGTATTCTGGGAGTTATAGTACCCTAAAAGTTGCTTTTCAAGGCTTTGCATTTTGAGGGATTATTTGGGGGAAACTTGGAGGCATTTTTGCCATTTTAAAATTCTAAAGTGATTTTAAAAGTCAATTAAAGAGGAACACATTGCTAATGAGTATACCAATCATTGATTTTAGAGGCTCTTGGTATGGCCCACTGCACTTTATATATGCGTCATACAAATCTCTAAACTATTCTGCAGTCTAGAAATTAGAAATCATTTACAGGACAAATGGGCTAGCTGCTATTATGCAGCACAACATCAAATCTAAACACATACATACATGCACACATATCGTTGTGTGAAAAAGGGGGGAAATCTATTTTTTCAGTCATTAGTACCTAACTGAGGATTACTGTTTGGTGGAAGTATTATTTCAGCCATTAAACATATTTTGGATGGAGAATCAACCTCTTGAAGTTCAACAGCCCTAGCTTAAAATACTTGGGCTACAGTCCTTGCCCACTTCTTGGGGAGCAAGCCCCACAGAAGCCAACAGTAAATACTTCTCATTGGCAATACTGGATTGTGCTGTAAATGCACATCATGAGTGAATGATGCTAAAAACAGTACATTCGTGGTTACTTTAGAGATCATTAGCATCTATGCAGTCTTCTCAGAAAGACATTTAAATAAATAGATCTTTAACAACTCTGTTTCCAGAGAAACCGAGAACATAATTTTTTCATAATGCTTGTGACTCAGCTGCATTGCTCCCACTTCCTTTCATATACATGCATGATCATGATGTGGAAGGTTTATCATTCATGTGTCTTCAGAAGCCTAGAAACTGTTCATTCATTATCAAATTATTAAATGTCATTTCAAACTGATAAGGGTTGGACTATAAATGCTGTATAATTCAGATTTTAAGGTTTGTTTGGCGTTTTTAATGTATTTCAAATTTTAATGCATAATATTTTAATTAAACAATTAAAATTGTTTAATTGTTTTTTAAATGGTATATTTATACATTTTAATACTTTTGTATTATTTTTAATTGTGTTTTTAAAGCTTGCTATTCACTGCCTTGAGTCCCTATATTGGAGAAAGGTGGGATATAAATTAACAACAACAACAACAACATGCCCAACCACTGATTTCATTAACAAAATAAAGGCAAAATCAAAACATGTAGAATTCAACAAAGAGGAATTATCTCTATGTAAACTTGGATGAACTGTTTTGAAATACTTGGTTTCCAAATTATTTGTCTAACGTTTTTTTAAAAATAGATTCATTTTCTTTTGTATTAAAATTCAAGGTCCATGTGGTACAATAGTTAGAGTCCTTCAATTTAGAGACCTTCTTTGTAATGGCATATGCTCTACATATGCTTCCTTTTAGCGTTTGACTTGTGCAAGGTCACCCAGTGGGTTTTCGTGGCCAAGGAAGTATATGAACCCTGTTCTCCAGAGTTGTAGTTCAACATTCAAACCATCACACCACATTGGCTCTCAACATACGTTTACACTATGCAAATAGATATGGAAACATAACAATTAACTGAACATAGAGTTTATTTTGAATATTTATATGGTTAGTATTGGAAATGGTGATCACTTGTTTAGAACAGCAAATATTGGTTCTAGACACCTATATTGCTGCACTTGAACTCAAAAGCTGATTGGTGATAGCATACAGCTGACTCATGACCAATGCCTTGTTGTTGTTAACTGTCCTTGTGTCAATCTCGACCCATGGCAACCCTATGGATGATAAATCTCCAAGACCACCTGTCCTCCACTGCTCTTCTTAATTCCTGCAAACCCATACCGATGACCTCCTTAATAGTTCATCCATCTGGCATGTGGCCTTCTTCTCTTCCTGTTTCCCTTCACCTTTCCCAGCATTTCCAATGAGTCCTCCCTTCTCATGATGTGTCCAAAATATGACAGCCTCAGTTTGGTCATCTTGGCTTCCAGGGAGGTTTTCGGATTGATCTGCTCTAGGATCCATTTGTTTGTCCTTTTGGCTCTCTACTCACACTCTTCTCCAGCACAACATTATCTCAAATGCATTGATTTTCTTCCTATCATCTTTTTTAACTGTCCAGCTCTCACATCCATACATGGTAATAGGGAATAGAATGGCTTGTATGATTCTAACTTTTGTACTGAGTTATATATCTTTGCATTTTAGAATCTTTTCTAGTTCTTTCATAGCCACCCTCCCCATTCTTAATTGTCTTCTGATTTCCTGACTGAAGTCCCCATTTCTATCAATGTTTGAGCCTAGGTATGGGAATTCTTTTACTATTTCTATTTCTTTGTTGCCTAGGCTGAACTTGTGAAGGTCCTCGATGGTCACTATTTCCCTTCCCCGTTTACATTCAGCATTAAGCCTGCCTTTTCACTTTCCTCTTTGATCTTCCTTAGCAGGTGTTTCAGGTCTGTGAGGTTTTCTGCTAGTACTATGGTGTCATTTGCATATCTTAGATTGTTGACCAATGCCTACTGGATATATATACATGGTATGGTATGATGTATGGTATGGTATATTAATGATATGCCCCTGATTGGCAATGTATGAGTTAGGAGCAGTGCAATTCTGCTTACAAGTAAAATTCTGTGAGCTCAGTGAGACTTACTTCCAAGTAACTGTCTATAAAATTGTACTACTTAGAGAAAGCCAAGTCATAGTAATGTATATATGTAAAGCATTCCAGAATATTACATATGAATCACAATGACTAAGGTTTTCTTTTAAATTCCATTCATCATCTGGACACAGGCAATAGTCACTGGAAGCAATCTTGCCAACTTAAGCACCTGTGGTGCACATATTAATTATTATATTTTTATCCTAGTCAAGCTTTTTTAAAAGAGTTTCACAGGATTTAATTCTGTAGTTTCATAGAGCCTTTTAAAAACCCATAGAAGCACAATCAGCTACATGTGTGTATTTTGGCTGGATAACCTTGTGACAACATGTATAGGCCTCAGTATGAAAAGAAAGAGTAACTTGGAAATGGAGTATGAAAGAAAACCAAGAAGAGCAGAAGAAGAGGAGACATTAAAGTGTGTGGGTCAGGCAAAGAGAGTATAGGCTGGATAACAGCTCTGTAGGAATATATACCAAATAAAGCACACTGTTCATATTAAGGATTGTTCTTTAATTATACAACAATGTCACATGAAACAGTGGTGAATAGCTTTTGGACAGTGTTTGTGATTACTCTTTCAGTGCCCAGCCAACTCTTTCCTTCACTTTTAGAAGCTGATTAAATATTTGAAGGGATGTCATATCGAGGAGGGAACAAGCTTGTTTTCTGCTGCTCCAGAGACTAGGACCCGAAACAATGGATGCAAGCTGCAAGAAAAGAGATTCCACCTCAACATTAGGAGGAACTTCCTAACAGTAAGGGCGGTTCGAGAGTGGAACACACTCCCTCGGAGAGTAGTGGAGTCTCCTTCCTTGGAGGTCTTTAAGCAGAGGCTGGATGGCCATCTGTCAGGGATGCTTTGATTGGGAATTCCTGCATGGCAGGGGGTTGGACTGGATGGCCCTTGTGGTCTCTTCCAACTCTATGATTCTATGATTCTATGATTCTAGTCAGGTGGTAAGTATGCAGAGCAATTCAATGATGTTTGGAAGGTTTGTGCTTCCCATTGAAAGATAGCAGTTGTTGAGGCTACTCCAGTTTTTCACACATGCAGAATTGCTAGACTCAGAACCATCACACCCAATTATAATCTGCATCCAAGACATAGAACCCTTCCTATGTCCCTGAACTTTAAACTAAGCAAAGAGCCTGCTGACCCTACCATTAGACCAGAGCTTAGGAACATTACTAGAAAAGCTAACACATTTGAGTTACAGATTCGTTTCTTCTGAAAGTAATTTATTGATTATTACAAAAAAACATTAAAAATCCAGTAGCACAACTAAGGGGGGTTGCAGACTGTCAAAAATAGTGTGAATTCAGTCCAATTTTAGGGTTAGGGTTAAAGTTAGGGAATCATGGGAACTGAATTTTATTGTGGCACTAGAGTTCTCTGACAAAGAAGGTTCAATGTCTCAGAAAAATAACAATTCCCATGATTCCCTAGCACTAACCCTAACCCTAAAAGTGGACTGAATTCACACTATTTTTGACAGTCTGCAACCCCCCTAAGACTAACAGGGGAGAATAAATTTCTTGTATTAGCTTTCATGGGCACAATCCAGTTCATCGGGTTGAATTATTGATTGTTGTGTCTTCATGTGTCTTCAAGTCACCTGTCAGTTTATGGCCACCCAATGAATTTCATAGGGGTTTCTTAGACAAGGTATACTCAGAGGTGGTTTTGACAGTTCCTTCCACTGAAATATAGCATACAGCACCTAGTATTCATTGGTGGTTTCCCATCCATGTATTCACTGGGGCTGACCCTACTAAGCTTCGAAGATCAAACAGGATCTGGTGCCTTTAGGGTCTTTAGGCCCTATCATACGTTTACAATCCCCAGAATTTAAACTTGGCCTTACATTCATAAAATTTAAAAGTGCTCATTAATTAATCAAATATTTCTGTTCACATCTTTTCAGGCCTCTAAAAGGGAGATTGAAGCAAACCTCTTACACTTTGAAACAACACATGAGAGTTGTGGGACTGTTGGGACAACCTCACTTCTTGCCACCACATCTCTAGCTGCCATTGCTGTAGCAAATCTCTTTTATTTGCTTTTTGCATTATATTCTGCCTGTTTAATTTATACTTTTTATGAACCAAATTAAAATTTCTCCTTGGTTTTGGTGGAATATAATTAATTGACTTTGAAGGAATATAATGTCTTGGAGGAAAAACATGCTGACAGAGTAAATAGTTTCATTTCAAAAGACCTTTTAAAAATCTGATTATCTGGACATTCTTAGACCAGCGTTTTTATTGAATTCTGTTTGGTGGCATCACTATAATTTATGTCATTTATTTATTAACCAATACTTGATTATGGCAGTCCAGTTATGAGCTTGCCTAGTGGACCCCAAGAAAACCTTTCTTAGCAAAACCAGAAACCACATAACAACTGGTTAGGTTTATACCCAAACATGAAACAGAAAGAATTTGTGGGTTTGACCAAACTTCTTTGGGTTATAGGATTTATCCGCAAACACTGAAAGAACCACTTGTAGCAAATGCCTAGACTTTTACTAGCTGAAATGTGTCTTTTGTTTGGTAAGTTGTCCATTGTAAGTTGAACAATAGGTCTCTTAGAAATCTGGATATAATTTTAAAATTGAACTGCAAATATAACTTCTGTTATTCTAACTTCTTTATAACAGATGCTGTAATTATGTCTTATATACAGTTTTGTTCTTGTCTCCAGGGTAAATATAATGTACAAATGATAGGATGAAAAGAAAAAAAGGTCCTAAATGTGTGGATCAGGAATGTTGTGGCCATTCAATAGGATGGATCTATAACAGTTAAAATGGTATTAAAGTACTATTGACTATTAAAGTACCCAGACTTTAGGTCTGGGAGTTTTGCATATTTGAGGTCTGGCAACTCTTATCTTAAACTTTCCAGTTTGGTTCTTTATTACTTTATAATTATCATGGGATAATATTTTTAAAATATAAATTCTGGAGGGAGCGGGAAAGGATGTATTGATAAGCAGTGGATAGCTCAGTGGATGAAGGAGATTAAAGAAGACCCTGTGACAAACAATTGTGACTGGAATATCCCTATGCAAACTATTACCAGGATTTGCAATCTAGACTTCAACCATTAGTGAAACCATTTGGTTTGCTTTTTGAGATATACTTCTGGGTAGATATGCATAGGCTTGCACTACAAATGTTTCAAAGCACATATAACTTTGTATCAATGCACATAATTATACAATTATACAAGGCAGGCAGAATAAAACAGAAGAGAGCTTAGTTGCTTTATAAATATTTGGCAACGTTAATGTATTATAAAACAAATAAGCTATGTTGGTCCATAAGGGGGAAAAAGCTCGTAACTCATGATCAGGTAGAATCTTTATGAAAACCAACAAAATTTGCACAAAGAGGTGAACAAGCCATTTCATTTTAGTTCTTTAGATATTTTAATAGAATAATAGAAACATAGAGCCGATGCAGATCGGCCATTTGGGATGGCAGAGAGCTGCCCTGGGAAGCAGTGGATCAGGGCTGTAGCAACCCCATGCTGCAGCCCCAATCCTCCCTTTTTCCACCCTGAAAAGAGCGGCAAAATGCCGCTCCTTTTAGGAGCAGAAAAAGGTTACCCTAAGAGCCAGCACCATGGCTCTTCAGAGCCCTTTCTGTGCAGCGTGTTTAAATGCTGTGCCAGAAGGGCATCCTGACGCCGCGCACCATACGTAAGGGTGCTCAGCATCAGAACGGCGTTGGGGTGGGGTTGAGGTGGCTAGTGTGTGGCTGCCCCGCTCCAACTCTACATTCAAGCTGGCCCTTTGGGCTGGTCTGCAATGGCCCATAGTTTCATAGACCCCAAGAGATCCCAGTTCTTCCAACCCCCTGCCATGTAAAGACAAAATCCACTGAGATGGTCATCCAATTTTTTTAAAGACCCCCCAAAGAATGGTTCCCAATTGGCAAAGGAGTCAGACAAGGCTGTATCCTTTCACCTTATCTGTTCAACTTGTATGCAGAACATATTATAAGAAAAACAGGTTTGGACACAGAAGAAGGAATAGTGAAAATAGGAGGAAGGAGTATCAACAATCTAAGATATGCTGATGATACCATAGCACTAACAGAAAACCTGACAGACTTGGAACACCTAATAAGGAAGATTGAAGAAGAAAGTGCAAAGGCAGGCTTAATGTTGAATATAAAGAAAACAAAAATAATGACCATCAATGACATTCAACCTAGTCAATAAAGAAATAGAAAAAGTAAAAGAATTCCCATACCTTAGATCAAACATTGGTAGGAACGGGGACTGCAGTCAGAAAATCAGAAGAAGACTCAGAATGGGGAGGGTGGCTATGAAAGAACTAGAAAAGATTCTAAAATGCAAAGACATACAACTCAGCACAAAAGTTAGAATCATATAAGCCATTGTCCTATTACCATGTATGGATGTGAGAGCTGGACAGTAAGAAAGATGATAGGAAGGAAATCAATGCATTTGAGATAATGTGGTGCTGGAGAAGAGTGCTGTGGATCCCATGGACAGCCAAAAGGACAAACAAGTGGGTCCTAGAGCAGATCAAGGTGGAAACCTCCCTGGAAGCCAAGATGACCAAACTGAGGCTGTCATACTTTGAACACATCATGAGAAGGGAGGACTCTTTGGAAAAAAGCAATAATGCAGGGAAAAGTGGAGGGAAGTAGGAAGAAAGGAAGGCCACATGCTAGGCAGATGGACTCTATTAAGGAGGTCATGGGTATTAAGGGGCTGCAGGAATTAAGCAAAGCAGTGGAGGACAGAGGGTCTTGGAGATGCCTCATCCATACAGTCGCCATAAGTTGAGATTGACTTGAGGGCAGTTAACAGCAACAAAAAGGAGAGTCCATCAGAGCTCTTGTCACCAAGAAGTTCTTTCTAATGTTTAAGTGGAATCTCTTTTCTTTAATTTTAACCCAATGGTTCATGTTCTGGCCTCTGAAGCAGCAGAAAACAAGCTCACTCCATCAATGTGACATCCTTTTGTTCACCAGGAAAGATATTATAAAAAGAGCATATGGAGAGGAAGGAGGACCTGATACTGAAGATGAACTGGAGGAGATATGAAAAGTTGCAGACATAAATGGAACAGGGTATAACGAGTGGTGGTTGAAATGTGGCTCTCCAGATGTTATTGGACTTAAACGTTTGTTATTCCCAGTCATCATGGCAATTAGTGAAGAATGTTTAACAACCACCTTTTGACTGCTCTGACCTATGAAATTCTGACAAGTTTTATATATCTAGATAGATAAGACACAAACATGTCTGACGTATCTTTCTCCACTTCTCAAATAACTGCTTTTGTTAATTTTTATATCTTGAACTAGAGGGAGATTCTGGCTTCTTTCAACTCTATGAATCTATGATCTTTAATGATCTTCTGAAATAAACTGGTTGTGTTGTTGTTGTTGTTGTGTGCCTTCCTTGCCTACTTTTGCAACCCTAAGGTGACTCGTCATGGGGTTTTCTTGGCAAGATTTCTTCAGAGGAGCTTTGCCATTGCCTTCCCGTCAAGCTGAGAGCATGTGACTTGCCCAAGGTCGCCCAGTGGGTTTCATGGCTGAGCTGGGAATTGAACCCTGGTCTCCAGAGTTGTAGTCCAATACTCAAACCACTCTGGGGTGCCTCTCTCTCTCTCTCTCTCTCTCTCTATATATATATATATATATATATGAAAATAATACTTTTTATCCTAGAAATCTTAACTAAGATCCAGTTTGAAAACAATGAGAATAAAATTCCCAGACTTTTCTTATCTCTCTCCCCCCAAAACATTTTGATTTAGTATCATTCACAGACTCAGCTAGTGCATTCAAATCTGGATTGTTATTGGTGTTGTTTGCTGTCAAGCCAACTTTGATTTAAAGTGACACCATGAATGGGACACATCAAAAAGCCCAGGTCATCAGCAGTCCTGTTCAGGTCTTGCCAACTCAGGTACATGACTTCCTTTATTGTATCAATCCGTCCATAATGTGATCTTTCTCTTTTCCTACTTCCTTCTACTTTACGGAGCATGATAGTTTCCAATGAGTCATGTCATCTCAAGATATATCTAAAGTACAATAGCCCCAATTACTCATTTTGGCTACTGCTGAGATTCAAGCTTGATTTTTCTCTTGGATCCATTTATTTGTCTTTTTAGCAGTCTGTGCTATCCACAGAACCCTCTACATTTCAAACAGCTTGATTTTCTTCCATCAGATTTCTGTACTGTCCAGCTTTCATAACCATACATATGTTGGCATATCTCATACCAGTACAGTGTTTTCAAATGAGTATCATTTTTTTAACACTTGGGGAAATATGGCATAGCAAATAGCAACCCCATCATCTCTTCAGACTGTGAGCATATTTGCTGTTCACACTATACTTTATCTGGCATGGCTTCAATCTATGGAATTCTAGAATTTGTACTTTGGTGAGGTATTTAGAATTTTGTGCTAGAAAACTTTAGTGCTGAAGTTCAGAAGTAGAATTTTCTAGCAGAGAATCTGAAATACCTCATCAAAGTACTGATCCCAGAGTATAGTATAGTATAGTATAGACTAGATTTGTTTCCTGGTACACAGATTTCTGAATTGCTAGATGTGGGAAGGGAGTGCTATTGCCCCCTTGTGTTGAGTATAAATAAAACAAAGCCCTATAGCTATAATAACAATGAGAATCAAGCGCAACAGAAGAGAAATTTAAGATTTATTTTTAGCAAATATTCCATACAACTTGAAAATCATGCTGGTGCATTTATCACATTTCTGCTCTTAGTATGAATGGTCCATTGTGTAACATTCACTCAAATATGTCATTGATAGATTCAGATGGAGGGATGAACCAGACTTTATCCTTAGAGAAACCAGTGCAGCAATGGCATTTTTAGTTATGCCCTTTGTATATTGCACCAGTATTTCTGATGATGGAAAGTGAGTCTAAAAATATTTAAATTGATAGATACTGTGGGATATTACTATTCAGCAGCCCCAGTGTTATCAGAGAACTGAAGAAGGAGGAACTAGAAAAGGAAGCTGGAAGGGGGAGGAGAAATATAGCAGTCTGCTTGTTCAACATGAATGCAGAAAATATCATACGAAGAGCAACTTTAGACTTAGAAGAAAAAGGAGTGAAGATAGGAGGAAGGAACATCAATAATCTAAGATATGAGAATGACACCATACTGCTAGCAGAATACATCACAGACCTGAAACAGTTACTAAGGAAGTTTAAAGAAGTGCAAAGGTAGGCTTAATGCTGGACATAAAGAAAACAAAAATAATGACCATGGAAGATCTACATAAATTCAACCTAGACAATGTGAAAATTGAAATAGTCAAATCTCTCCTACCTTGGATCAAAATGGAGATAGCATTTAAGAAATCAAAAGAAGCCTAGGAATGGGAAAGGCAGCTATGAAAGAACTGGATAAGATCCTAAAGTGCAAAGATATAAAAATGAGCACTAAAGGGGGAAGCAGACTGGCGG
>JAIPUX010001232.1:102438150-102449592 GCA_020142125.1 Phrynosoma platyrhinos | reverse complement strand
AGTCCCTCGGCCCTTAAAGGGGACAGGTTGCCTACCCCTGGTCTAAATTTTATCATCTTGACCTCTAGGGATATTTCTGGCTTGATCTGCTCTAGGACCCATTTGTTTGTCTTTTTGGCTGTCCATGGAATCCTTAACACTCTTCTCCAGCATCATATCTTAAATGTGCTGATTTTCCTCCTATCTTCTTTCTTAACTTTCCAGCTCTCATATCCATACATGGAATAGGGAATACAATGGCTTGTATGATTCTGATTTTTGTGCTGAGTTGTATGCCATTGCATTTTAGAATCTTTTCTAGTTCTTTCATAGCCACCCTCCCCATTCTTAATCTTCTCCTGATTTCCCGGCTGCAGTCCCCGTTCCGATCAATGTTTGATCTCAGATATGAGAACTTTTTTACTATTTCTATTTCCTCATTGTCTAGTTTGAAGGTGTGTAAGTTCTCTGTGGTCATTATTTTTTTTTTGTATGTTCAACAGTAAGCCTGCTTTGTAATTTCTTCTTTGATCTTCCTTAGTAGTTGTTCCATGTCTGTGAGGCTCTCTGCTAGTATTATGGTGTTGTCAGCATATCTCAGATTGTTGATATTTCTTCCTCCTGTTTTGTCTCCTCCCACTTCAAGCCTGCTTTCCTTACAATATGTTCTGCATACAAGTTGAACAGGTAGTGTGATAGGATGCAGCCTTGTCTGACTCCTTTGCCAATTGGGAACCATTCTGTTTCTCCATGTTCTGTTCTGACAGTAGCCTCTTGTCCTGAGTACAGATTCCTCATCAGGACTATCAGATGCGTTGGCACTCCCATACCTTTAAGGGTGTTCCATAGCCTTTCAAATGCTTTGTTATAATCTATAAAGTCTATATATAGTTTATATAGTCTATAAAGCACATGCTGATTTTCTTTTGGAACACCCTGCTGCATTCCATTAGTCATCATAAATTTGTGATATGATCCCTAGTGCCTCTTCTTTTCGTGAACCCCACTTGGACCTCTGGGATTTCTCTATCCATGTATCATTGGAGTCTATTTGTAGAATTTTAAGCATAATTTTGCTTGCATGGGAGATTAGTGCTATGGTCCTATAGTTGCTGCAGTCTTTTGTGTCTCCTTTTTTTGTAGATTGGGATGTATATTGATCTTTTTCAATCTGTTGGCCATTGTTTTGTTTTCCATATCTGTTGTGTCCAAATAATTGTGTCCATTTTCATTCCAACATGGTATCTGTGTCTTATCTGAGTCCTTTTGGTAGAGCTGACTTGTCCCTGGACACACAACAAAGCTATCACTGTTCTGAAGCTCTTATTTCTTTGCTTTTCTATATTCTCTGTGATCCTACAGCTTGACTCTCTCAGAAATGCACCTCATACTTAGAAAGAAATTAGCACACAACAAAATTCTTGTTAGAGAGATTTTTCTCTGATGTATTCATACCATGTCTTCCCCATATGACACAGCCTGCAGCTGTATAGGGCTCTCATGTTTAACACCATGTGGTGTGAGCTTCCTGACATTTTTATTAAGGCAACAATTGTCTCCCTGTGTTTAGTGATTATAGTTTAGTCAGTCAATCTCTTAAATATTTTCTTGCTTGTCGATTTATCAGGCAAATGCCAATGAAATGAGCTGTCTTGCCCTCTATGACATGAATCTGATTCTAAGAATAAGGGATATTTTGAAAAATCTAAATGGAAACATCCACATGTTTAAGGATTCATTTTTAAACATACTAATGTGTTGATGTTCATTGAAAATAGCTTCATTGTTATTTTAAATATGAAAAGGATAGAAAGGACACATTGTTGTGTTGATAAGATTACCCTAAAATGTATGGCTCATCTGTATGGTTGCAATCCCCATCAGTCATTACCAGCATTGCCAGCAGTGAGAGATGATAGAAGATCTGGTGCAACAGCGATTGCTTCTCCTAATAATGTCTGTACTGAGTGTGCAAATTATATTGCCAAACAGTTCCTCATTGCTATAACTGTTTTGTAATATATATATAGCAGACATGATGGAACTGATCATTCTAGAGTAACACAGCAATAAAAACAATATGTTACAGCCAGTTATATTGGCTAAAGTAATAGCTAGTTGGGCTCTAAGACATGTGCCTCTTCATTTGAATCACACAAAATGAAAGCTGTAAAATGTGCCAAATCCACCCTGGAGACAATTTAATGGTGTAACTCAAGAAATACAATGGAAGTTGTTTCTGAATCCAGGAGTCATGTCTGTTTTTTCCCATGAACTTTCTTGGATTACAATCCACCTCCTCAGATCGAAGCTGCAACTCCTGTTCAGGGACTAGGGAGAACTGGGGTTTCACAGGGGGCCATTAGCCGCAGGGGGGCATTAGTCTCAGAGTGGCAAGAGTATCTTCAACACTCTCATTCTGTGATAGAAAAACAGAAATTTCCAGAAAAGGAGGCAGGGGTAAATCTGTTGCAGACTGAATGTTAACTAGTAGGCTGAACTCCATGAAAATTTATGCCAGATAAAACATGTTAGTCTTCATGGTGCCACTAGATTCTTTGTTCATTCTATGCTGTGTGATCATGTGTTATAAACTCTTTTTGTGTCCCAAGAAGTGCTTTGTTTTATTTCACATATTGGGGCAAACTGAATTAGATGTTTTGCTTCAGAAAACTTATTACTTCTCTTTCATTTTATCTTCATAAGACATTAAACAGCTGGATTGGTTTGTCAAACAAAATGAAATTAAATGCAGCAAAGAAATATTGTTGGCTCTTCCTTGGGTTTTTGTTTTAAAGTACTTGATATCTGAGCCTCATGTAGAACAGCTTGTATTATTTATTAACAAAAGAATGACTTGTTAAACTCTGCCATGTGTTGCAATTATTGTCTTGATTTCTGTTTAATTTTTTATTATGGTCATCTAAAAAGAAGAAGAAGAAGCTAGAATAAAAAAACAAATTTTATATGGCACTGACATCTATGCCAAAACTTTCTACTTAAAACAAATTATGAGTGATATTAAAAAAAAACAGACTTATCACTGCCTCCCCACTCCCCTCATTTTTATAGTATAAAGGTGAGTGTCAATAAAAAAATTATTTGGGATAAACAGACATTACCATAAAAATTGACCTAGCTCATAACTCAGCAGAGGATGAGGTAAATTTGTATTTGTATCAAGCAAGGGGGTTGGGTTCATATAACAACAACAACAACAACAATAGAAAATGCAGGCACTAATATTTTAGGTGAAAGATAGGATGTTAGAAGAAAGGATAGGAAAGGAGCCTCTTTCCAGATATTTAGTTTTTTGTATGTAGGGCAACTTATTCTGCTTCTCCTTATGCTTGTGCAATGGAGCATTCAGCATGTGAAACACTGACCACCACCACACACATACCAGTAGTGTGAAGTGGTACAGTCGAGAAACACTTTCATCATCTGCTATCTGTGAAATCAGAACACAATCCTAACTGGTGAAGCCAGCCAAGAACAAGCTGATTTCACACAAAGCCAGGTGAGACTGTGCTGACTTCGAAAAGTGGACTTTGAAAATTGGCCAGCTGAGTGTGGCTTTGACCCGTGGTTTACCCTGTCTGGATTCAGGTGGTATCATGTGATAATGTCTGGGTGTATCCTGGATGAAGACTGAACCCGGAAAAGGTAAGATGGTTTTTTAAAGAGTGCAATAAGCTCCTAGCTGCCTGTTTCTTCCTGGAGGGACAATCTCAGAAAGTGATGCTGGGAGATTCCTAGTCAATAGATGATTTTTGCCCCCCCCCATGCTATTTAACATATACATGAAACTGCCAGGAGAAATTGCCTGGGGGTTTGGGGTACGATGCCACCAGTATAACTCTAATCCTTTCCAACTAATGTGCTTATTGCACCACTAAATAAACCTTCTTACCTCTCCTGAATTCAGTCTTAATCTGGGCAGCATCTGGATACTATCACAGGGATTTTGCAGCTGAATCTGCCACCCATGCCCAGCCTGGGTCTCAGGGGTGCTCCGGCGGCTATTTTCTTAAGTCAGAAAACTCCTGGTTTTGAAAAAAGGTGTGCTGAGCACCCCGGGACCCAGGCTCAACCTGGGAGGTGGATTCAGCAGCAAAATCCCTGCAATTGTATCTGGATGCCACTCAAATTAAGATTGAAGTTGGTCAGATAAGCTTCTTGGTAAGGTTTCTATGCTTTTAATGTTTCTTATTAATATTATGATCAAGAGAAATAGGTCAATCTAAATAGAGAATCATGTCTCTCTGAGCAGAATGTAAACTGTTTAGTCTTGTTGTAAAGATGTCTCCATCCATCCATTAAACCCAGATCTTCCATCATTTTAAAGAAAGTACCTGGTAATTTGCCTTGGTTTTGTTTTACTTTCTTCTCTGATTATCTATCTAAGATCGGCTCAATCACCCATTACCAAGATTTTATCATAATCAAATCCTTTTATTTTCTCATGGATTTTCTTTTGGTAAAATTCTTTTTTGTTATCTTGTGGGGAATAGATTCCTATAACTAGTACCTTACTTCCTTCCCAATTGATCTCTACTCCTATGAAGTGGCCTTCTGTAGCTGTAAATATTTCCTTTGAGTTTATTTGGGTCCTTACATATATTACTACACCTCTCTTTCTGGATTTAGCAGATGAGGAGTATTCTTTACCTAATTTCTGATTTTTGAAGAATCTCGTTTTGTTTTGTTTTAAATAGGACTCTTGTAAACAAATTATGTCACAGTTTCTCTTCCTCAAGTAATGGAACACTTTTTTCCTTTTTATCAGAAAATTTAAGCCTTTCACATTCCATGTTAATATCCTTATAGGTATCTGACGTGGATTTAGTTAAAAAGAGGAAGTATTTGTATGTCCATCTGTTTTTGTTTGGTTTTTCTGTTTTTTTCTGTTTTTTTTAGTAGTTGTCCTCTGTCATTTCTTTCTGCTCTTCCTCTTGTGTTTTTTCTTCTCCTATCACCTCCTCATCAGATTTGTCCCCCTTGGATTCCACTTCTTCTACTACCTCTTCTTTGTTGACTTCCTTTTCTTCTTTCTCTTCATCACTTTCTTTTTCTCTAGCTCCTTTTTTCTTTTTCTTCTTGAAATCTTTTTTCCTGTAGTACGTTCTTCCACTTCTTAGTGATGTACCTTCTTCGTCAATCTCTTCTCCTTCATCTTTGTCTTCTGTTTCTCTTGTTCTGTTTTGTTCAATCTCTTTCCTATATTTCTTCCAAAATTCCCCAGCCTTCTCAAGTGAATCAAGTTTATGTCTCTTTTGTTTCCATGATACTGTTATTCCTTCAATATCCTCTCATCTGTAGCAAAATCAATAGGATTTTAGTTGGTCTGTCAGAAATTTGTAGTCCCTTCTTTTTCTATGTATTTTTATTGGAATGTCCTTGAAGATTTGTATTTCATTCCCTTGGATGGCAAATCTAGTTTTGTAGTTCTTCTGTAAGATTGTGTCTCTTGTTTGTTTTGAGACCAAATAGATTACCACATCTCTCAGTAAATCTTTGATTTTTGCCATTTTTAGTTCAACCTGTACATCCAGTCTATTTCACGACTAAAATGGTGGACAGGTGCATCCATATATTTTGTTAACAATGGGATTAGATATTCATATAGGTTTTTGTTTGGTTGTTCTGGTAGCCCTCTCAGTTTCAAACAAGATTCTCTTTGTTTGAGTTCAACTCTCAGTAGGGTTTCCTGTTCCTCTTATCTGTTCAACTTTACTTCCTACCTTCTTCATTCTTGATTCTAGTTTTTCCACTTTCCTTGTGATTTTCTCAATATCCTTGTTTATCTTGTCCAAATCCTGTCTGATTAAACTAGTTCCTGTCTTTAAATCTTGTTTCATCTCAGTTCTTAGTTCTTTCATCTCCTGTTTCATTTCTAGTCTAGAAAGATTGATTTCTTCTCAAGATTTCTTAATTTCTTGTAAGAGCAGTCCTATTTGGTCATTTGGTGTTTCTATTGATGTTCTTCTTTGACTAGGAATTTGTGTTGTCTTTTTTGAAGTTGCCATTTTCCTCACTTATCTTCTCTTTCCTTTTCTATTTACTAGTTGCTATTCTTTTCTTGTTTTTATATTTATTTTGTTTCTTTTATTTTATTTTTTCTTTATCTTTAATTCTTCCCCCCTCTTTTCAAGGGCTGGTTTGCCCAATTTGTTTTTTAGATACTTTCTTCCTAGTAATTTTCTCTTTTGTCAATTCCTTTCCTCTTTCCTTCTTCTATCTCTTTCTCTACTCCTTTCCCCCTTTCTACAATTCTAACATTAAAAGAACACAAAAAAAAAACCATTCTCATGGAGATTAAACAAAGAACTGTTGTTGTATAAGACCATTGTTATGAAAACAAAGGCGACAATTAGCAATTATTTCAGTGAAAATACAAATAACAACATAAAAATGGCCACAATTTGGGATGCAGGGAAAGCAGTTATATGAGGATTTCTCATTCAACAAAATGCGATACTTCAAAGGAAAAAAAGAGAAAAATTAAGCAGTCTTTATAACCTATTAGCCCAAAAAGAAAAAGAACTTGAAATGGTAACTATTATCAAAAAGCTAAAAGATGAAATTAAAATATTACAGAAACAAGTCTCAATTGAATTATCTGGAGAAATAGAAAAGAGATTAAAAATAGCAAAAAACAAAACAAAAACAAAAACAAAAAACCCCAACAAATTCAAACATTCCAATAAACCAGGAAAATGGCTAGCTTACAATTTAAGAAAGGAGAGGGAGAAAAAAATTATAACTAAGATCAAGAAGGGAGAAAAGGAATATACAGAACAAAACAAAATTAGAGAAACATTTTACAATTTCTATTCACATTTATATGAAGAGCAAAAAGTCGATAGGGAAATGTTAAAGAAATATATTAGCAAGGGCAAATTCAAAAAAAAAATTAAAGAGGAGTACCTTAAGAAATTAAATGATGAAATAAGCTTGGATGAAATAAAGGAAGCAATCAAAAATTGTAAAATAAGGAATTCTCCAGGACCAGACGGATTCACGGCACTATATTACAAAATATTCCAAGAAAAGCTAGTAGTACCAATGAAATAAACTATGAATGATATCTTGATAAATGGAATTCCTGAATCCTGGAGAGAAGCAGATATAATAGTTATTCCCAAAGAAGGGAAGGCTAATCTAGAACCAAGAAATTATAGACCTATTTCCCTACTAAATTTAGATTACAAAATTTTTACTTCAATTATGGCTAATAGATTGAAAATTGTTTGGAAGAATGAAAAGATGAAGACCAAAGGGGATTCCTGCCAAAAAGACAAATGCGGGAGAATATGAGATATATCTTAGATATCCTAGAATATTATGAATTCCACAATGACAAACAATTGGGATTGATTTTCGTAGACCTCGAAAAAGCATTTGATTTGGTAAATTGGCATGTGCTATTTGAAATTCTTGATATAATGGAATTAGGAGAAAAATACACAAACTGGATTAAAGAAATTTACAAGGTACAAACAGAGTAGTAATAAATGGAGAAAAAACAGAGAAATTTCAAATAAAAAGAGGAACAAAACAAGGATGTCTCCTGTCACCTCTTCTATTCCTATTAGTAATTGAAAGATTAATATTAAAAATTAAAGAGAATGAGAAAATCCAGGGAATAAAAAAACCCTATCTATGTAAGATTAAAGCATTTGTGGATGACCTAGTGATCATTCTAAACAATCCATGCAAGAGTGCAAAAGAAGTATCTAAAGTGATAGAGGAATTTGGAGGCATAACAGGCTGTAAAATTAATAAAGAGAAATCATCAATGCTTACAAAAAATATGATGAAGACAAAGGAATATGAACTGAGTGATCTAATGGGAATTAAAATACAAAATAATGTGAAATACTTCGGAATTAATATTTCTAGAAAAACAGCAGACCTATATGAGAAAAATTACAAAAAGGTTTGGAATGAGGTAAAAAGTGATTTGATTAGATGGAACAAATTAAACTTATCACTATTAGGTAGAATTTCTATGATAAAAATATCAGTCCTACCCAGGATGTTATTCTTATTCCAAATGATCCCAGTTATCACGTATGAGAAACCATTTTGAGAATGGAATAAGGACATTCCAAAATTTATTTGAAATGGGAAGAAACCTAAGGTCAGACTGAAACTACTACAAGATTCAAGAGAAAAAGGAGGTCTAGAAGTTCCAAATCTAAAACTACACTTTGAAGCTTGTGCCCTTGCATGGATTAAAGAATGAGTAACTTTAAAAGATAACAGATTATTGGAAATAGAAGGGGACAACCTAAAATTTGGTTGGCACATGTATTTGCAATATGAAAAAAAGGCAACAGAAACTTTAATAATCATTGCTTTAGGAGAGCTTTGTTAAAAATTTGGAAAAAAGTGTGAAAGATGACATATAGAAAAATACCCCACTGGATCTCACCTCATGAAGCATTTCATAGGTGAAAAATGGTATTTGACAATAATTGGCTTACTTATAAAACTCTAATCAAAAAAACAATAAAAAAATACACAATTAAAAACAAAAGAGGATCTAAAGAAAGAGGGTTACGAGACCCATTGGTTTACATATTTACAAATTAATGAACCATACAAAATTGATAGCAAAATGTATGGATTTGAAGAGAAGGAAACAAACCTAGACAAAATTTTATGTGAAGAACAAGACAAGATAATTGGAAAATTTTATAAAAAATTATTAGACCTGGAATTAGAAGTTGAGATAGTGAAAGCTGAAATGATTAGGTGGATGAGGAACGTGGGCCATACAACTGAACTTTGTATTTGGGAAAACATTTGGACTAAAGTGACAAAATATACATGCTCTCATGATCTGAGAGAAAACTTTTATAAAATGTATCTCCATTGGTACATCACACCCGTTAAAATTTCCAAAATGTACAAGAATATTAACAATTTGTGTTGGAAATGTAAGGAAAAACTGGTCACATTCTACCATTGCTGGTGGACATGTAGAAAAACAAAGAAATATTGGGAACAGATAAATGAAATAACATGTAAAATCTTGACTATACAGATACAAGTAGAACCTGAATTCTATTTGTTAAGCATGATTAAATTGGAAATGGAGAACAAATATGAAAAAATTGCTTCTGCATGACCACGACAGCAAGAATACTATATGCCCAAAACTGGAAATCCAACACTATCCCTAATGAAAAGGAATGGTTAATGAAGCTATATGATGCCATAGGAATGGACAAATTGACACAAAGATTAAAACTCAAAAACTTGGAGAAAATGAAGGAGGAATGGGATCCAGTAATGAAATATATGGAAGAGAGGTGGGATATAATAGCAAAAATAGACTTGACCTCTTGAATAGCTAATGTGGAGGTAAAAAGTATGGATGTCCAAGGTGGGAGAGGTAAGAAGGTTTATTTTAGCGATGCGATAAGCTCTTAAATCTGGAGTTGTTTTAGTTCTAAATCAGTGTCTGATGGCAGTAACGAATTAGATGAGAGAGAACAAATGAAAGCTTAATCCAGGCAAGAGTTGGGTCATTTAAAATTCAAATCAAGACCAGGAATCTCAATAAACTTGTGCTAGTCAGGGCCAACAAGATGTGTTGGGTTAAACTGGTACAAATTAAGGGTGCCTGGTGGTCTGGCCCTAGGACTCAACTATTTTGTATGTGTTTTTGTCCTTTTAGTAGTATCATTATTATTTATTTATCCATTTATCATTATTTATCCATTTTTTACATCCATTGTAAAATCAGTGAATAGACATACAGACGGACAGACAAAATTATATGCCACATAATAATAATTTTTTTTAGATGAGCCAACCTTGCTGGAAGACCAGGACAGGAGCCCAAGTGAGAGAAGATAGAATGCAGGAGGGAAAGGAGGACAATCAGCACAGGTACTGGAAAGACACATTGCAACTGCAAGGGCATGAGCTGAGGCACGGGGGCGGGCAGGGAGGAGTGATGCAAACAATGGAAGTCCAGAAGCAAGGAAGGGATACATTGAGAAGATCTTTTCTTTTTTCTTTTTGTTGCTTTGCTTGCAATACTCTATAGTGGCACTGCAATATATTCACAAACCAACAGAAGGTCAGATTCTGTTTATTTCCTCAAGCAGCCTGGGTTCTTCCCTTTTCCCTGTGGACTAATGGTGTTTTTCATGCTGTCCTAGTTTAGTGATTTTTTCACATTCATTAGATATGGAAATACTGTGTGTTGTGTGCCTTGAAGTCATTTCTGACTTATAGTGACCCTAAGGCAAACTTATAATGGGGCTTTCCTGATAAGATTTGTTCAGAGGAGGTTTGCCATTGCCTTCCCCCAAGGGTGAGAGAGTGTGACTTGCCCAAGGTCACTCAGTGGGTTTCATGGCTGAGCTGGGAATCAAACCTGAGTCTTGTCCAACACTCAAACAACTACACCATGCCATCTTAAAAGGAAAGGCAGTGTTCACTAAACATCCATCCCCTGCGCCATACTACAGAAGGATATTTATGCCTCAACCATCAGAAACATCGCTGAAAGAGAAAGGGAGGGAGAAGGTGTATCTAGAAGACCACATCATGCACATCTGCTGTGAACCTCTGAGGAACAGTCACAGGGTGACTTTGCACATAACAAAAGTTCAACAGTTTCCAAGTGGCAATGCAAAAATTAATCCAGTATTTTGGAGCTGATAAAAGTCAGTGTGGGAAAGTGTGGGAAAGTGGTGATAGTGGAGTGACATTGTGTGAAAACACCCATCAGCCCACCAAAACCAAACATGTCAGTTGCATTTTTAAACCTCCTATTTGAAAAAAGCTCCTGCACTTATTCACTCGGAAGAGCTCAGATCATCTCTGTCAGTAAGAGGAGAGATTGTTCCTTTCTAGAGGAAGTCTGTTTCTAAATTGGAACAAGCTACTCTCTTATTTGTGGTTAAATTCTCAAAACATCAAAGAAAGACAGGAAGGAAGGAAGGAAGGAAGGAAGGAAGGAAGGAAGGAAGGAAGGAAGGGGGCATCTGGGAGGCAATAAATAGTATTCAATCTAGGGAGTTTATCACAAGGGGAAAACTGGAAGTTTAAACGGGTCAGAACCCTCGATTATCCAGCGTTTTAGGCTCAGTTGCGCAAATGGTTTTCACACGACATTGTGTTCAAACCGCTTGAAATCCAACAGGAAAGTGACATGAACCAGCAAATAGGCATTTTCAGGAAAATACCATAAATTCATTTCCATTTCATTCACAAATTCGCTTTTTTTGGGGTGCAATTTCTCTAGTGTGAAAGCCATTTGCAGGATTCTCTCTGTTTCTGTACTTGTTGCCAGATTTCCCATGTTTTTGGGGGATGAGTAGCCAGGGCTCTTAAAGGAACACTTGCTGAGGCAAAGGCAGGACAGAGAGAAAAAGCTTGATTTTCCCTCACAATGGGCCTTTGCAGACTGCCAGAAATAATGCAGCTTGAGTCCAC
>JAIPUX010001232.1:102424673-102434832 GCA_020142125.1 Phrynosoma platyrhinos | reverse complement strand
GTGTGGATTAACCAGCAGATTTGCCCCCGTGTGATAACATCCTAAGAGTAGCCTCTGCCCATTAAGACAACTGTCAGCATTGCCTTCAGAATGGTATCACCCAGCACATTTGAGCATGAGCAGATTAATATAATGCTTTAGAGTAGGCAAGATGTCTTGTTGCATTTTTAATCTCAGGCTGGCATTCCAGTAGATGAAAACTTGAGTTCACTTCTTTCCTTTGGGAATACCTGCTTCAGGGGTGTACCTGGGAAGGGGGGAAATTGATGCATTATCTCCCCCCAAAAAAAGAAATGCCATGATATTTTCCTTCATTCCCCACATTTCTAGCCTTGCAGTAACTTAAAATATCAAGTAAGTGTTTAGAAATAAAGTTAGGGTATCCAAAGAAAAGGGGTAGGCAGAGTTATCAAGGGAGTGTCAGCATAGCAAATAAAAGAATTTTAGGCGTGAAAAAATTTCAGCTCCACATTCCCTGCAATGCTAGAAATTTGGGGACTGAAGGAAAATTTCATTTGGCATGGCAAAATTCTTATTTCCAAGAGGCATGTTCTCATTTCCCCCCCCCCCCTTTCCCCCAGCTATAGCCCTGACCTGTCTCCAGGTTTTGTCCTAGGCATGAAGGAAATAACAGCTTGGTTATTTTGTCCTTGAAGCTTTTAAAAGAGGGAGAAGCTTGCTCCTGCACAGTAGCAATTCTTTTGTTTCACCCTTTGGTAGCCTTCTGCCTGAGACCATTTCTTGGTCTCATTCTGTGGGAAATTCACGCAGCAGCCTAAAAAAGCCATGTTGGCCCAGAGACAATGCCTGTGGCAGCCTGGGAATCTGACCCAGCAATGATATGAAAATGGTCAGCTTCTGTGAGTTAGAGGGGAGAATAAGCTATTGACTGCCCTAGAACCCCTGGCATCAATAAAGACTTTTTACACCATTGACATATGCCAGTCCTGATATCACACAAGTCTTATAGGAAAGGCATAGAATGGTTCCAGCCATAGATGAGAATAGAAGAATGAGAGTTCTCCTTCAAGTATGTTGAACAGTAACAGTACATAGGGGACAACAGTAACAGCTTGGTTATTTCCCTCCATTGCAGGACAGAGCTTGGAAATCTTATTTTTTGCACTACCACTCCCAGAGTCCTCTACCCAGCATTAGGATTCTGGATGCTGTAGTACAAAAGCAATTATTTTTTCTTGAGCTCTGATTTTGGCCTGCCTTAGATTATGTAAAACAGCCTGCAGCCATTGGTTACAGTGCTTCATCTTCTGTGGAGAAGGAAGACCCAACAACTGCCATTCTGTTGGGTTCTCTGTGTTATAAGCATCATTCTAACATAAAAAAACCCTTTATGGCTTTCCTGTCATAGCCCTAAACCAGAAAAGCCCAACCACTATGGATCCAAGGCAAGAATCTCACGCTGGCATTTGAATGGTCATGTCTGCCTGTACAATGAATTAGCTGATCAAAAGGCCAGGGTTAGGAGCTGCAAAGCAGGATATTTGCACTGAGGAGATTTAGCAGTACTAGCCAGGAAGTGTCCAGCTGAGAATGAGACAACATCAACACCCCATCTCCCCTCTTTGGACATTGTCTACCTCAAAGAGAATCAATCTGGAATCCTTTGATATACAATGGCAAATCTTCGCCTCAGGCTAGGATTAAGGGTATAAAAGACCCCCAAAATCTCAGGCACATTGGGTCTGGTTAGATTTCATGGTGACACTGCCCCACTGTGAACTTTGACTTGGGTCCCAGCTCTTCCCGTTATTCTTTCCCTTTCATAAACGGTTGAGTCTATCCATCTTCTTTCATTGTTGGAGCAACCTTCGTCAGTAATTATCACCATTAGAAAGCCTTCTATTTCCTATTCAAGCTAACTACTTTATTCCCGAGTTCTTGTGTGCTTGAGTGAATGTTAGAGTGTCTTTGTATGTCTGAATCCCCAAATAAATCACAGACTCATTGAGAAGTTTTGTCTCTATGAGTCTATTCCCTAGCCACCTCCGTAGACATAGGAGAAAAGATCCCATAGAAGACTTGAACATTTAGAAATTCCCCAAGTTCAAGTTCTTCTTACAGTGTGGACTGGGGAGGGAGGAGATGTCTTAGGTTTTGCCACCAGTTTATTTCAAATACTCAGTGTTCTACAATTCTAGACAATGAAGCTGCTGTATGGAATGCCAAGCTAAATATATATGTGGCAAAGCATTGTCTGTCTCTTGTCAAGGGTTTTAAAAACAAAAGCTCAGCAGGCTGAGAGCGTGAACTCAGGCAGGGCTGGCTGAAGGCATTTACTGCCTGAATCTGGAACAGCAAATGGACTCCCGCCCTCAAGGTCAAGGCATATATTGCCCTAAAGCCAGCCAAGTTACTTTGGCCAAGGAGTCATAAAATTTCTATAACTATTCCCCCACCCTCACAGTATGAAACTATCAAACTGGAAAACTGTCCTTTCATGTTGCTCAAAAATTACTATCTAATGCAGTTCAGAAATGAGGGACTGTGAAGCGGAGGGAGGCTGCTAATCTCTTCCTTTTCTAGATTTTCCCACCTCAAATCACTCTCCCATATTTTCTCTAACAAGGAAACAGATATGGGTACCTATTCAGTTGCCAAGGCAAAATAAAGGATTCATGAAAATGGTTTTGTTAGGACCAAGGGTTCCTTCACACTACACAGTTATAACATGATCATTCCACTTTAACTGCCATGCCTGCATTTTATGGAATTCTTGAATCTGTAGTTTAGAGACAGGCATTTAGATTTTTCATCTAGAAAGTGTGAGAACCTCACCAAAATACAGATCACAGGATTTCATAGGATGCAACCATGGCTATTAAAGGGGAACCATAGTGCTATGATTGGGTAGTATGAAAGGGCCACCATAAGATACTGCATTGTACTTAAAATGGCATCATAGTGCTATAATTATGTAGTGAGAAAGGGCCCCTGAAAATGTGAGCAGCAAACCCAGAAGCCATGAATAATTAATCCACACAAACATCCAGTATTCCTGCTTTCTCATCTAGTATTCATCTTGCTGAATCACCAAATTAATTTTTAAATTTAGGGAAACTATTCTGACTTATCTGGGCCATGGATCAGGCTATCAGCTTCTGAGTCACTGGATCAGGATTTAGTTCACACCATGAATAGTCACTGTAAACATGCGATGATGTTTATTACATGTGCCATCTTCTTAAAAATAGCACGATCCTGCTTTTCAATATTTATACAATGAGAGTATCCAGCAAAATACAATGAATCCACTTTGTCTACCTTTCACTGCATCCTGTATAATGCATTTGTTTCCTAGATAATTATGAATGACTCAGTAATGGCACATGCAGAGAACAAATTCCATCACCAGGAGGTTCCTTAGTCCGGATGTTACAGCAGCCACTCCTTAAATGGTTTGGATTTACTTTGTTCTGTATGTTTTAAAAAATTAAGCATGTTTTAATAATGATTTCCTTAAGAGGAGACATAAGGAAGTGCCGCTTGCAGCCTTTTGAAATGGAAATCTGCTTTCATATGCTCAGATTTCTCAACAGGATAAATTGCAAAGCAGCACTTATAACTAAGCACATGAGAGTCAACAATGTGGGTGAGTGTCTGCTTAGCTGGCCACATATAGCTGTACTGCTGGAGGAGGAGAGGGACCCAAACTGTTCCCAAAGCAAAAGTCATCTGTAATAGCCTGTGATCTAGGGTAGTTGTGTGCATATGTATGTGTGTGTATTTCTCTCTCTCTGTCTTTCACACACACACAGAAACACATGATATTTTAATTTGTAAAGTTTCTGTCTCACAGCTGGGTTACACCATCTCCACAAAGATATTCTTTAGTCAAACTTTCCTCAGTCTTGTGCCTTTGGGATGCAGCCCAATGTTGGGATGCAACCCAGCCCTATGTTACCACCTAGACATCATGATAGCCAAGTTGTGGGTGCATAAAAAAAATGGAGTGGTTTTCCATCAGACCTGGAAAGTGCCAGGTTGGTTAGGACCTGTTTCAGCTGCAGTTGTATCAAGAGTGGATTCTAATATGGTATCCTAATCCTGTTACATTCTTGCTGTGAATACTGACCAGATATTTCTTCTGTTAGGAAGCTTTCTGGCTGATTGCGTGACATAGCTGGGAAGAGCTAGAATGTCTAAGATGTCTAAATGGGGCAAATAACTGTGATAGAGGGCATAGTAATGTGACCCAATCTGCCCATATAAAAGAGAAGAAAGTTATGGGCTAGTGATTAGTGAAAGAACTGAGCACTGAGCTCTCAAAAACTGAAACATCTAGGAATGCTGGATGTTTCTCTGGAGCCCTGATATGAGGGTAGTGGATTTGTTATTTGTATGAGTGCTATGCTATTCTCATGTTCCTATGCTGTACCTCAGGGGTGGGAATCATGTAGGTTTTCAGATATTGTTGGATTGCAGTTCCCAGCATCACTCATCACTGATTATGTTGGCTGAGGCTGCTGGGAGTTGTGGGCACCACATATTAGAAGGTCTTTATGATTTCCACCTTTGTTCTACCTTTACATTTGTGAGTGTCTGTGTATTTAAGAATTAATGGAAACTTCTAGACAAAATATAAAATTAAGATCACATGAGGAACTCCAAAGTGCAGGGTTAGAAGTCCATTGGTACACTTATATGCAGATAAGAACTAGGTATTATGAAGATGTGCAAACTTCTGGTATTGAAACAACGGAAAAAGAACTTGAAAAAATCTTTGCAAAAGGCGACAAACATATTATTACAAGATTATATAAATGCCTATTAGAGATAAAAGAGGAATGTGTAAAAGAATGCACAATCAAATGGATGCAAGACATAAATGAAAATATTGACCTAAAAACTTGGGAAAAAACATGGAAAAATAATGTAAAATTTACAAAAAGTGCTCATTTGATTGAAAATTTTTATAAAGTAATGTATAGGTGGCATCTATATCCTTATAAATTGGCGAAATCAGCAAAACAAAACAAAGAAGAAATTGGTAAGTGTTGGAGATGCCAACAAAAAGACGCAAAGCTCTACCACATGTGGTGGACGTGCAATGCAGTAAGCCCTTTTTGGAAGAATATACAAAATACAATTATGGATATATTTAAAATTAGGATAAAAATGGATCCCAAACTATACTTATTAAATATAACGACGAATTTGGGAGGCTTATTAAAAAAAGAAGAAATAGGCGTAATGTTATATATGATTACTGGAGCACGTTTGATCATATCCAAGAACTGGAAAAGAAATGATAAAATCATGTTCGAAGAATGGAAACAGACTTAATGCAGATGGACAGACTGACTATGCTAATAAAGGGTAAACAAGAAATTCACTATAATTCAAAATGGCAAAAAATAGAGAATTTTTTTACACTTCAGTCGGACAGTTAAAGCTAAAAGCCAAAAAAGAGGGGGGAAAAAACAAACAAATTGAATGATAAACACATTTTGTCAAATTGAACGATAAGCACATTTTTTTGCTTTTTTTACTTCTCCTTTCTTTATCCTTCTCCTTGTTTTCACCCAATTATTTAATTAAATTATTTATTTATTCATTTCCTTATTATTACAAACTATATAGATTGATATTTAAAACCTTCGATCCTTTATCTAGTTTAAATAATCACGATATCAGAAATGGTTTTTCTTATTTTTCTTCTAAAGGCATTGATGTGACAAAAATGAAAATGTATTTTAGTTTATATATATATGTGATATGTAGAATAACATGCAACTCTTCAATAAAGCAAATCTTTATTTGGGAAAAACAAACAAACTAACAAACAAACAAAAACACATTATGTTCTCTCTTTCCATTCACAATGGTTCACTGCTCAGGGATATGGATGGACAATTCTGTCAATGTTAATTTCTTTTTACCTTTTCTCTCTCTCTCTCCCATCTTTCATATTTCTTGCAATCTTACATGTCTTCTTTCCTGGGGGTTTTCTACATTCTGTTTTTGCAGTTTTAAATCCTAAGAGTACATGACATTTCTGCACCACTGCATACAATTTTGATATATATATATATATATATATTTGCAAGCTATTTTCATTAACATAATTCATTTTTGCATGTTAGTTTCTTTAATAGCTACATTTTTGTGCACATTTCCTTAACATACATGCTTTGTATGCCTTTAAAATAAAATAATAATAACCCCCCCCCAAACAACTGTATCTTTAAGGTTCAGTGATGAATAGCAAAGGATAACACATTTCAGTTTGTATATTGGTTCAGGAAGTACACATTATAGGCTATTATTAAAATGTGAACTGACTGAACTGTTGTTAGACCACTTTTACAGGAGAAACATATGAGGCTTTTTAAATTTTGGAGAGAGACAAGGTGGGATAGAACAGAGGCTTATAACCTTGTGCATGGAGGGGAGGAAGAAGATAGGAATTTTCATTTCTTTCTTTATCTGAAAAAGTGGCTGTTACAGAAAATTCTAGAACAGGGGTAGGCAAACTATGGCTCGTGGGCTGAACCCGGCCCGCCGAGGCCTTGGAACCAGCCCGTGGCTGGTCCTGCCGCTGCCGCTGCACCGCGTGCGATGCGGGGTGCCATTTCCCTTTCCAAAATGGCTCCCCTGCTCCTGCACGCTTGCACTCATGACGCACAGTGCTGTTTGGCATTCCAAAATGGCGCCTGCTGTCGTGTGCATGTGTGTGCAACGTGGGGCACCGTTTTGCTTTCCAAAATGGCACCCCACGGTCACACACGCATGTGCATGATGATGGGAGTAGTGCACATACGCGCACACGTGCACATGCACCTCCAGTGCCTCCCCCCCCCCTCAGCTTGCCGACGATCAGGGGCAGGCAACAGGCCCCACCAGCAAAAACGTTGCCGACCCCTGTTCTTGGACTTGGGACCACTGAATGAAACTGAGTGGCAGTAAAATAAACAGCTTATAGATTGATCTTGTTGAATTATGACCTTGCTGAATTTACTGCCATGAAATGAGTTGATGGCCACGAGCAATGATATCTTTAAAGGGAGATTAGTGTAAATCATGGAGGAGGTGACTCAGGGCCAGCCTTTGCATTAAGTAAAGTGAGGCAACTCTCAGGCAGCAAGTACAAGGAGGAAGCAGTATCAGCCCTTTAGCCACTTCTTCTGAGGCTCTTGACCATTTCTCTTTGTCAGAGAACCATGCTCTGTGTGCCATATGGTTTGTTTTGGAGCTTAGCTTGATACCCTTGAATAATGGCACTATCCTGTTACCAATGTAACCAGGTCAATTTTTTTCTGTTGATAGGGGGCATGCTGGGGCAGCCAAGGTGTTATCATAATTCCTATAAGTCATGGTGGCTGTATTGAATGGCTACGTCTAGAGGCAGGAAGCTTCTGAATACCAATTGTTTTAAAGGTGCAGTAGGGAAAAGCTATTATCTCTATGGGCATCCAGCTTGAACACAGTGGAAGCAAGATGCTGGCCTAGATAGACCTCTGATCTACTCTAAATATTCTAAGCAGGGAACATTTACCTGGCTCTGCTGCCTACCCAAGAAGCCCTTTTGGTGAATTTTGTGCTGATTATATGATTTCTTTTATGGCTCTGAAACTCCCTGCCAAGTGAAGACTGAGTAAGTCCTTCTTTGTTGTCCTTCTACCAAAGCACAGACATTTTTTATTCAGATACTTTTTTAGTTCATTGCTAAAAGGAACGTAAGGGGGTTGCAGACTGCCAGAAATAGTGCAAATTGAGTCCGCTTTTAGGGTTAGGGTTATGGTTAGGGAATCATGGGAACTGTATTTTATTGTGGCACCTGAGCTCTCTGACAGAGAAGGCTCAATGTCTTAGAACAAAAACAATTCCCATGATTCCCTAGCACTAACCCTAACCCTAAAAGTGGACTCAATTTGCACTATTTCTGGCAGTCTGCAACCCCCCATAATTGGCTGGGTCCTGGCTTTTCTTCTGTTCTTCATTATATTTTTAACAGAACTGCTTTTATATATTGTTTTAATCAATTTCTTTCAATGTATATTTAACAGTTCTTAGCTGCCTATTTTTGGCTGGAAAGCAAGGTATAAATAAATAAATGAATAAATAAATGCGTAAAGTCCCATAGAAAATGTTGTCAGCTGATTCTAGAACATGCTGGCACTCTGTTTTAAATATGTGGCACAACATTTATGTTAATATAGTTTTATATATTAACATATAATATATTTGACAGTTCAACATGTTTTGTAAGATCTGGAGAGAGGTGATTAGTTATTTAGGAGTTGAGATAAGAGTAGGCAGGAACAGGATGTAAAGATATATATATATATATATATATATATATATATATATATATATATATATATATATATATATATGAAACATAAAGTAGGAAATAATTTAACTTAAAAAAAAACAGCTTTAGGAAAATCCTTTGAAATGTTTTGATTATTATTATGCAATTTTTGTAGTTTTTCAGACCACACCTGAGTTCTTACAAATCTGAAAGGAGCTTTACAGTGGCATCAGAGTGTCTGGAAGTGCAGAGAATTGATAGAAAATGTGAAACTTAGAAAGATAAAAATCCTATGAGGCAGATAGGACCTCCGGGAGGTTTGATGTTTGAATATATCAAAGCAGGTAGTGTAAAAGCATTGGGTGGGAAATCAAAGTTCCCAGAAATGCTACTGTTCAAGATTGAAAGTGGGAAAAGTGAAAAGTGTTTTTTTTAAAAAAATACCCTCTTCTTCTAAAAAGTGAGCTCAGAATACTTATGTTTGTTAACTGATGTCAAACTGGCTTTAACATGTGGTGACCCTGTGAAAGAGAGACCTCCGAGACACTCTGGAAGCTTAGGGCTTCCTTGACTGAGTCTGTCCAAATGTACTGTGGTCTTACTTTATTCCTACTGACTTCATCATTATTAAGCATGACCTTTTTTAATGACTCATGTAATCTTATGAGATGTCCAAATCCTCAGTTTAGTCTTTTTTTCTTTTGCTTCAAGGTAGAGTTCAGGATTGATTTGCTCAAGGACCTGTTTATATGTTTTTCTAGCAGTCTATGGTATCTGTAGAACTCTCCTCAGTAACATATTATGTATTCCTGCTAGGGAAATGTCACAATTATGACAAGATGGAGGTGGATGGAAGCAGTAATGTTTAGATGGGTGAATGTGAATTATATATCCTACGATGTTATGTGAAAGAATATGTATTAACCTATCTTCAACCTAAGGGGTGTCTGTTGGAAGGGCAAGTGTTGTTATTGCAGAGAACGCTATCAGGAACCTCAAATGTGCCCTTTAAAGCAATTTGTTTAGTTATCATAAAACCCAGTGGTTTGCATTTAGGTCTGTGGGATGAAATAATGGCCTTTAACAAAGAAGGCAAATTTCATGATGTTCAAATAAGAAATTACAATCATCGTGTCTTCTGCAATCAAGCATTGCAGGAACTCTCTGGTGTTAACTGGGCCCCTCTGCTCCTTGTTGTCTTCTTTCTTTTCCCCTAGTGAGACATTTTTATCTTGGAGAAGGGACACAGACAGGCAGCAAAGGAGGAGTGGCCATCAAGCTGAGATTTCTGAGTGTGTTCACCTTAATGCTCAGAACATTTTTCTTTATGATTTTGTGAGATTTTGTGCAATCATGCTGGCCACATGATCACAGAGTAGTCTCTGACAACGCTGGCTCTTTGGCTTAGAAACGAAGATGAGCACCGGCCCCTATGGTCAGACATGACTTGACAACCTTGTCAACGGGGAATACCTTTACCTTTACTCTTTTTTCATTTAAGAGGCTTTTTCTTATAAGTCTCTGAAAGCTCTTTATATCATAAATGACAAAAATTATCATAAGAAAGGTCAGTTTAGAGTTTGTGTATGTGTTTGGAGCTTGTATATCACACACACACACACACATGGAAGTACATTCTACAAAGCCAAATTACAAATCAGAAGGTTTAGGTTGCTCCTGAGCACTTTGAACAAATACTATAGATACAAAATGAAAATTCTGTGGTCTCTCTCTAGGTCACATTGCATTTCCAAGGAAAGAAGCAATAGGTTCCATATGCACAGACTATCTTGATACTCACTGTCTTCTCCCCAGGAAAAGATAAAGTAGTATGAGTGGACAATCTCATGTACACAATGGGGTAACTACATATTTTTGGTGACA
>JAIPUX010001232.1:102407786-102421479 GCA_020142125.1 Phrynosoma platyrhinos | reverse complement strand
ACCTTCCCTGAAGGACGCGTTGATCGTGTCCCGAAGGAACACTTTCAATGTGTCCCCCCCTGGACAACCAGCCATGATGGACAAAGATCGAGTGGGCAAGTCGTCTTCCTCATCCTCCCAAGTAGCTTGTCCACGTCATCAGTACTCACAGATTGCAGTTGCAGCTCAATCATTCTCTCCTTAGACATAGGCTTTGTTTGTGCAAAGCAATGTCAAGAATTCTGGCTTACCCTGACCTTCAGTGCATAAGCAGCCCATTCACTCCTCTTGTCATACGGACAGGTAGCACTAATTAGTCATTGATGGCTCTGCGGGTTGGGATACTGGAATCCAGGAACCTGGTTTGTCACTCCCAAATGGACTGTGTTTTGATCCTGACTTCTTTGGCAGTAACAAAACAGAATCTTAGGTTTGGATGTCATGATAAACTATCTCTTTCTGGTTAACTTTACTGCTGTGAAGAAATGGAAAAACCCAGGAGGAAAAGGTTAGAATGCTGCTCATTTTACAAGCTCTGCACAATTATACTTGACATAATTATAGCTCTATGATTAAACTGTAATAGGCCACTTCTTATGGAATCCTAGGCTTTGCAGTTTAGGGAAGGACCAGAGACCACCAGTGCCTCACCAAACTATAAGATCGTATAGCATATAGTTGTGACAGTTCAAGTGGAATCATAATGCTACACTTATGTAGTGTGAAGGGTCTCTAGTAAACAACAATAAGCCACTCTCAACAGATATTCAACGTTCTGTGGCCATAGAGCATGCTCAGCTCCTCACTGAGCTTTATTGGGTTTTGTGAAAATGTTTTGTACTTTTACAGTATTATCCATAGCATGTAGAGATCTCCCTCTTGCTCACAAGTGTGTTGGTTAGGCACTTGGAAATTTTTGCTAATAGTACATGTATGGAACAACAGCCAGGACTATATTATATTGTATGTTAATAACAGAACTGGGAAAAGTTACTTTTTGGGACAACAGCACAGAGAATTCCATTCCCTCCAACTGTGTCCCTGTCACAGTTTGGCAGGAACAGTCCTGATTAATTGTTTGCTGTCCCACATTTTCAGCTGCTTTTAAAATGTCCAAGTTTCTCCTTCCTCCTCCCACCTTTGGCCTCAGCTTACTTCAATTGCTACAAAGTGAGGGTGCATCTACACTGTAGAAATAAATCCTAAGATTTGTAGTTTACAGGGTCTTTAGCCTTCTCTGACAAAGAGTGCTTGTACTTCACAAAACTACAAATCCTAGGATTATGTAGGAAGGAGCATGACAGGTAAAGTAGTGTCAAACTGAACTATTTCTACAGCATGCATGCATTCTGAGTTCAAAGTATTTTTCACTCAGGAGATTACCAGACAGGGGAAAATCAGAGGGGGGGGGGAGGCATACTCCCAGCAAAGTAGCGCAATCCTGTTGAAGATTTTCAGATGATGGTGTGCTTATCCAGGACTTGACCCATGAAGAACCAGCAATGCTCCAACAACAAACCATTCACAGGACTGTGAATGGTTTGTTGCTGGAGCATTGCTTGTTTTTCATGGTTTAAGTCCTGGATAAGCATGATATGTCTGAAAATCTTCAGCATGCTACTTTGTCAGGAGTATGCCTTTTATTCCCAGCTTCCCCTCCCCCATGATAATCTCCTCAGTGAACTCAGCAGAGGAGTGAAGAGTGGCAGGATTGAAATCATGACTTTCCCAGTAGATCCAGGCAAAAGCAAACTGCTGCAACTTTTCTAGCTCATGTGCTCTTCTTCATTAATAACTTTTGCCATCTTGACCAGAAGCTGATGTTGCTTGGCTGCATGTTTTCCAGTTTTCATCTATGCACATTTGAAGGGTATGGGATCCTCAACCAGTGCACAGTGCTGGCTGGGGCATTTGTGAAGTTATAGTCCAAAAAAGTAACTTTTTCAAGTTCTATTGCTAAAAGGTTAGAACACAGTTTTATTATTTCACTGTTTTTAGAGAGAGAGAGAGATCTAGTGAAAACCTTGTGGACTCACAGGCTGGAGCTTTTGTAAAAACCTGAATATATTTCTTTCAGGACCAGTGAAGATGAGCAGGAATTCAGTGCCAGACTTTATTCAGTTTCATTTGATGATCTGTTACTTTCTGGCAACGGCATCATTATTGTTAGCAGAGAAGAAGCTGATTTCTGGGAATGTGTTTTGAACCTCAATGAGCAACTGATACAGAGAGTTGGACTGCCAACATTGGGGCAATCATCTCCTCGGTCTTGTTTTCAGCAGCTGCACACACTTGATAGGATGCCAGACATCTTTGTTAATCTAACTCAGTCATGAGCTGGGGAAGGGAGAACACTGTGGAGGCATATGTATGTAAGTGGCCACTATAAGAAAAGGATGCTAGACTAAAGCAAAGCTTGGAAACATTTACTTTTTTTGGACCACAGCTCCCAGAATCCTCCAGCCAGTATAGGCAATGAATACTCTGGCTGGAGTTATTATTGGAGTTGCGGCCCAGAAAAGAAATGCTTCCAAGCTCTGGACTAGATAGGCCAGCCTTCCTCAACTTAGTGCCCTCCAAAAAGAAGATTGAGTTCTTGTCTGCTTGGACCAAAAGGTCTGTTTCTTCTTCATGGTCTCTGTGAATCACACAAATGGGTTTTATCTGCCCATATGCAGCAACTTCGGAAACTTCTAGAATTGCTAGGCAGAACTTTAGTTGCAACTTTTTGGCAGTAGTTCTGCCCATCCCTATAAAGTCCCCTAATGATCCCACTCTTCTCCAGTTCCTTTCGTCCACTGCATTAGCAGCTTTGAAGGAGCGTCTTGTTGGCAATTGCTTCTCTTGGATAACTAACCTCGTTCTTTGACCTCGGCTTGTTTAACGACTACTCTAAGAAGATTGAGTTCTTGTCAGCTTGGACCAAAAGGTCTGTTTCCCCCTGTTCTGGCACTGTCCTGTTTGGATGACACACATCCCAAAGCCTGGTTCTGATGTGAGCAGTCTGGACGATGTCTGGCACATTCTGCATCAGAACCAGGTTCACAGTCTTAAAGTGCATTTTTAAAATAGACCTGTTACTCTGGATCTGCAGAGCCCTCCATTCCTGTACTGTGGTGGCTTCCTGATGGGCATCTTGCAGAGCTTCCCAGTGCAGGCGTTACTGCCACCAGTCACTTATTCTGACCTCAGAACAAGGTGCCCAGCATGCAATCATTGCTGGGCACCTCACTCTGACCTCATAAGCAAGCTATCCATAGAAGTGGTGAGAAGCCCCAGGTAGCACAGTGGGACACTCATGCAGACAAACTCCATAGTGCGGGAATGGATTGCCAAGTAATGGGAGGGAGATTAGGGTAGTTGTAGGACCATGTATACTTTGGGCTGTCCCTGGAGTATCCTGATCCATGAAGGCAGGGCCTGAGATAGTCCATTGGTCTGATCCAGCAGCAGTGCTCTCCTTAGATTTACACCAACTAAATTGGAAAAGACCATTTAAGTAATATGGACAACTTTTCTGCATGGCCTCTGAATCTGACATGTCGCAAGATGTGTGGGATTGAGGAGATCACAGTGAACATTCAAAAAGACCCTCAGTTCATCATCTTCATGGCAAATATCCATGCCAATAAGTATGCTTGCAAATACCCATGTAAGTCCATCATTCACATTGTAATAAAGACTCTAATTATTATTAGTTTAAAAGATTTAAAATGGTGTCTCAGAGATAACCACCGTGTTAAAAAAAACATCCCTGAATAACGTCAGCCTGCTTTACTCTCATGTGAAAAATTGGTTTGAAATCATACTTCCCACAGGGATTAGACAAAATTACTTTTTTTCCCTTAAGAAAACATTTTTAACATTTTTGAAGGGATGTAAAAGGTTTAAATCTGATACAAGCCCCATTTAACCATATTGTACTGTTTGGGATATGCTTTGGCTGACAGTGCTTTAACTAATGGGATGTTCTGTTATTGATTTAACTGCTGATATATCATTTCAGGGTAACAAACTTAAATGTTGAGTGCAACATTTTAAGGTAACATACTTAAATGTTAAACAGGAAGGCATCACTGCAATTAACAGAGAATTTATTCAGTTTGTCACATATTAACATATTTCTGTATTTAAATTATGGTAATTGTTTCTAAAATTTAATCTGTACTTGTAAATTAGGATGTACAAATCTATCCTTGTTTGCCCTTCTTTTTGGTGATTCAAAAGATATTGCTCTGTTAGTAGTTTGGTTTATGAGGGGCCAGTTGTAGTAGTACAAATAATGGTTTATATAATTGCTGAAGCTAAAGCTAAACCATGAGTTCAAGGCAAATAGTCTTGTTACTGCAAACTGTGGTCAAGCAAGTAGGTTCTCCCCTGCCTGCTGCTATTCCTGTCCTCCTATCTGCTCAAAACTCTTTATCTTCCATAGTATAACAAAAGCCAAAAGATGGTGCATGGACTGTGACTCCTTCATGCACCACTCACAATTGAATAGCATGCCTGAGGCTCTTTCACTCTAAACAAATACAGCAGTGTGATTCCATTTATATTAATATAATAATAATAATAATAATAATAATAATAATAATAATAATAATACATTTTATTTATAGCCCACCTCTCCCTGAGGATCGAGGCGGGTTACAACAAATAAGAATAACAATAAAATACTATATACAATTAAAATCCATATTTCTAAATAATCCCCTACCCCAACCCCCCTCCCAATCATAAAAAACAAATTAAAAACAATAACAATATAAAATGAATAATAATATAAAATACTAATTAAAAGAGGAAGAGATAACAAATTTGCTAAAATTAGAGATACTTAGAGGCGAGGCATCTATCTTGGGTAGATGGGGGCTATCAATATCAGTGGAAAGGAGGCCAATCTGGAAAGGCCTGCTGGAAGAGATCCCTTTTAACAGCCTTTTTAAAGACTTCTAGAGTGGTAATGTGACAGATCTCCTCCATCAGGCCATTCCATAACCCAGGAGCGGCACGTGAAAAGGCTATCTGAGTTACTGCAGCTAATCTGGTCTTAGGCTATATACCCATGAATACAGGTATTACTGTATATATCTGAAATTCTGGGTACTTGAAATTCTCTGTGTTTGATGAAGTGGACTGTATGCTCAAAAAGCTCATGCTATAATATATTGGTTAGTCTTTAAACAGGTCTATTGTCCTGTCTGCACTGGCCAGGATATTCCAGGACCAGCCTGAATATCTTGGTTCCAGTGCTGCCTTGATGTCCCTGCATAACCTGGGGCCTTCCATCCCAACACCAGGAGGTTGTTTGCATGGGCATCCTGCTCTGCTGCTGGCATATGCCACTTGTTCCTGAGGTCAGAATAGGGCACCCAGCCTTGATGACATGGCTGGGCACCTTGTTCTGACCTCAGAGCAAGTAATGCATATCAACAGTGGCAGCACCAGGTGGCAGAGTGGGACACCCATGTGAACAGCCAGCAGCATCAGAATGGATGGTTCCAGATGTTCCCAGATGATTGGAGCAAATGGAGTTATTTAAACCTGTGTTAACAGAGTTAGACCTCACGTTTGGTGTTGAACAGGCCAGATATCATCTGGTCTGTTAATGCCAGACTCAGGGTTTAGGCTATGTCTCATCCAGTCTTCCCATCAACAGGATTAGATGCGGGGAGGCTGGTTTCTTTGGCCCATGCAGATAGGATATTTGTTGACTTTGATCCAGCAGGTTAATATGATTTGCCCTTCGAAAAATTCATATGTATATAAAATATTCAACTCAGTTTTAATCCACAGCCAGAGTGAATTCTTGCTCCCCTTAAAAGAAATTATTGTGAAGACAATACCATTTAATCTGAAGACAATCTGAATGAGGCAGAAGAATATCTGATCATACTTTTTATACTATATTATAGTAGGAATATGTTTATGCCCATTTAACTCTCAATGTTTAGGCACTTTCCAAACTATTCTCCTTCCCTCTGTCCTCCCTCCACTCCTTCTTTCCTTTCTTCTTCTCTCTCGCACCATAAATATTGTGCTGGAATATGCTTTTGTCACTCTTTAAATATGAGACAGGGGAAAAGAATAATAAAGCCTTAGTGAAGACATAATGGATGCAAGCTACAGGAAAAGTGATTCTATCCTGGATATCAGTTAGCCTAAACCAGAGGTGTGCAAAGTATATAGCACTGGGGTCATATATGGCTTCTACAACTGGTTTGTGGTCCCTAATCCAGAGTGCCCATTTTCTGAGGAAAAAAAAGGTGATTTACCTATCTTGGAAGCCTTCAGGAATAGCAATTAACCTTTTAAAAATAAGACATAGGGGTTGAATTTACTGTTTACATTTTAACTTTTTTTTAAAGAAAAAACACAAGTTTTAAAAACAAGAGGTGGATTACAAGCAACATGGGTTTGTTTCATTTTATTTGGGTTGCAGGGAGATTTTCAGAAGTTTGTGTGCCCCCTGAAGGTCACTAGGAAAGGAAATTGGCCTTTGCACCCACCAAATTTGCTTACTCTTGTCTTAAATAACACTGAGCTAAATAGACACGTGATCTGACTTTGTATATGTGATATTATTCTATTGTAATAGTTCAAATCATTCTGAAAGTTTTTTAAAAGGTGTTGAGTTTTATTTAATTTTATCTGGCCTTTTTAAAAAAAAGCTACAGTTGGTGTCTCATGCTGTTATTTTTGTGTATTTATTGTTGATGCACTTCCTTTGAAAGCCAAGGGTTCTTTTTAAACAGCAGCATAAGAATTCATTTAAATAAAATAAATAATGATAATTACATTTAAACACCACTGAAACCAGTAAGGCCCAAGTAGCAGCTACCATTCATTTAAGCAACTTTGACTTTAGTTGAACTAGAAACAAGGAAATTTGTGGGATCCTAATGAAATAGGGCACAGTTCAGCCAAAGGGCTGGGAAAACTCTTCTGAGGTCCCTGAAATGTAGCAACCTATTACATTATGCCTAGATGTGCCAGCAAAAACACCAGTTGTATTTCTGTGTAGAGTTACTTGAAGTATTTCCTTTTCCCCACCATTCATGTAGAATGTTTGATACTCAGCTTTATTTTCAACATAGTCTGATAGGCATTCCTGCTATAGTATATATTGAGAAGCTAGATGTACTGAAGATGACATGGCAATTCAGGGTGTAAAATTCCCTAGAAATCCTTCATGTATTGTAGTGCAACAGGATTGTAAATATCGTTTATAATGGAGTAAACCATTGCAGTGGTCAATAATGATATCATATTGGATCAATAACAGAATATTAGACAAGTAAAAGGACCAATATTGGTGGACCCATAAGAGAATATAATAGGCCCTATTAAATAGTGGGATTCACTTGAACCTCTCCACTAACAAATGTAACTATGAAGAGTAACCTAAAGCTATTGCTATAGTGCTAAGTGCTCTAAAAATGACACCAGCAGTAGTTCTGGAGGGCTTCTCCGAACATTTGTAGGCCTTTGAAGAAGCTACTTCTGTGCAATGTAGCTTGAATTTCTGGTTAGAAGAACTGGGGAAGGAGAGGGAATTTTGTTGTAAGAGGAAGAAAATTGCAATGGAATGTCATCGCTGGGAGATGGAGTTAGTTACACTCCCTTTTGTGTTGAGGGGATATTTGGGGGTGTATACTGCTAAAACTCAGGAACAAGATTGTAACACAAAGGAACAAATTTATGTGGCAATAAAGTTAACAGCAGCAGTCTGCTTCTCAATTGGAAGGAAAAGGCCACAATTCCATTGAATACAGCTGACAGTTAGCGTTGGCCCAAAGTATGAGGTCTGGATCTGGCATTGACCAACCCGCCTGTTGATCAATGAACCCAATTGCCTTGTAACAGCCAAACTTTGGGATGATAAAGGGCTATTTGGTTGATTGTATGTCCTCATCTCAAGCAACTTGGTTGATTGCTTGCTCGCATCTCCTCCCCTCATCACTGGGGGTGCTGGTCCGGCGCTGTTCCCACAACAGCAACACCGCAATGCACCTAGTGCCCCTGGATCCTAGACGGACTCCTGATCCCATGCTCTGCAGCACAGGAAACCACACCCACCAGATCTGAGAGCCATGCTATCACCACAAAAGGCCAGGCCCCCATCCCTGGGGCCCGCCTTCTGCCAACCCCTGCAATCTGTATTCCCCCAAGCTCTCAAGACAGTCCCAAGCAAAGGTCCAGTCCTGGATGAATGTAGCCAGCAAATACCCCCGATTTCCACCTGCCCATTTTTTTTTATTGAGTCCACAATTGTGGCAGCACCAATGCGGAAAGAATGACCTCCAAAGTCTTCCACTGGAAGCCTGCTATGCTTTAAAGCCAAACGAAGTACTGACACCACTTGGAACCATGTCAATGGGGTGCCATCTTCATGGGTGAACAGCGGGCCTTCCAACTGTGGTCGGGATGCAATGTATCTGCTTAAGGTTCACACTGGGCACAGGTGACAGCTGTGTAGCCACCTCAGCACAGTAGAGGATCCTTTTCCCATTTGGTCACACTTTGACATCTCTCTGGACCACGTGGCCTTATAAAGGCCTCCAGGCCAATCAGAACCCTGGAGGCCTGGAAAGCCCACCCCTCCAGCCTCCCCAGCCAATCTGGTCACCTACCTGCCCCAGCACTGGCCATTAGGGTGGCACTTCCAGCTCCCATTGCATGCTGGGAGTTGTAGTTGTGCCCCAAGCCAGATGTACCATCCATCCCAATCCCAGGCAGCCAATCCTGACCTCCCCAGCCCACTCCAGAGCCAGCTGGGAGAGCGCCAAGGCTCTGAGGAGGCATGACAGCCAAACGCCTCCTCCCGCGGCAACCAGGGTGACCGGTGAGTCAGGTGGACCCATTTGCTTTCTTTGTGTATTGTTCCAGGCTCTAAAAGTAACTTGATAAAGCAGATTACATGCAATTAGTTTCTGTTTTGTAATAATCAAGTCATATTATGATTGTATCTTAATGATGGATAACTTATTTCCTTTTAAGGAGCAATTAATTTTACTTTTATACTGAGGCAGTCTTATGATCTGAGATGGGGCCTCACATTGAAAGGATAGGGTAAGATGCTCCTCTGCTTAGACTATGAGCCACCAATGCTTGCACAGTTACAGAAGTGTGTCTTCATTAAATGTGCTGAGCTGATGACAAGATGGACAGGCGTGTGCTTTTTACTAGTGGCTTATGGCATTCAGATTTTTGGAAGTATTGCAATTGAAAATTAACTTTTTTAGTTATTTTGGAGAAACACAACAGGAAACAAGTCACCTTTAAAAAGCCTGTAACTATAATGACCCCTAACTGCTTTTGGGCCTTTGGACTATAGGTGTTTTAAAACAGTAACTTTCTGAGTCTGGATGGTGGATTGCAGGAGCTGCCTGACAGTGGAACAGAGTGACCAGACTCAACTTTGCTGGAAGTGTTTGTATCTTGCAGATCCAGCACTAGGACTCAATGTGATTACTTCCAAGGCCCCTTCTAACTCAATGATATTTCTATGATTTGTTCTTGAGAAGTTGCAACAGTAACATTCAAAAATGAAAACAAACAATCCCCCCCACAGTCCAGAAATACTCAAATAAAATCCAACTGCTTTTGTTTCTTTTACTAAAGATTAGGCATTGATGAGAGGGTTTCAGACTGAGACTGGATGGTGCCTCTTCTGTACAGGGATAATTTTAAAATGTTGGATAGAAGCAATATCTACTCTCCTCCCAGTTGGTTGGGCAACAGGAGGGGGGAACAAACATTAATAGTTTGTTATTTAAAAAGGGGGAAAACCTAACTCAAAACCCCAGATACAAATATGTTCACAATATGGAATCAGTGTGCAATTTTTCTTTATAAAACCACTTTATAAATGGAAAACAATGTTGAATCACCACTACCAACACTGTGTAAAATAAAGTGAATGTAGCAAGGCAATTGGATGATAAAGACCAGTTACCATTTATCTGAATGATAAAGATGTTGGTTTCTTCATTACTGTTGCCTGAGCCCTGGTAACAGCTTTTGCTCTGCAAATATCAATTCCCTGGGCTAGGGTCAAACAGAACCTTGAAACATAAATTTTTTTTGGGGGGGGGGAAACGATTCCCAGAATCCCCAGCCAACATGAGAGAAAATGAATGCTTTCAAGCACTGGGATCAGGCAAAATTTTGTAAGCTTGCCCCTTTAAGCAGGCACTCTGAAATGATGAAGACAAACTTGTCTCTTGGCATTAAATCAATGGTGGTACCAAATTCACAGTGCTAGGATCCACATGCTATATGACAAAAGAATGTACTTGCTGCCTCACCATAGAGAAATTGCCAGAACTGGAACTAGACAAAAACAGGCCTTCTCATTCCTCCAAAGCAAAGCATCAATTGGTTTAAGTAGTTTCTCTTTCCACATCCTTCCAATTTACACTCAAGTTTCAAGTACAGCTTAGGATGGAGGGCAGACAAAATTTTTCCTGTTTCTGGTTGCCTCAGAACTCCATGCGCAGATGATTTTGTGGGGAGAACAACCCATTTCTAACCTCTTGCAATGACCTCTCCCCGGTGTGCTTGGTATGGAAAAAGATGAGCTTACTTATGCAAAAGGATGAGTGTATGGGTCTCCTAGATGTTGCTGTCCAGAGCTGAGGCAGCACACAAGACACACTATTGATTATTATTATTATTTGCAACCAAAGAAACACTAACTCCTGAAAAATTCATATGCTCCAACTGTCAAAATTTGTCAGGGGCAGACCCAATTCATGGTCATCTCACTTTTTCAGATGCTTTTAAAATATCTCAGTTTCTCTCTCCTTCTCCCACTTTTCCCCTTTGTCTTCTTCTTAATTTAGGACGTTATCACACGGGGGCAAATCTGCTGGTTAATCCACACAAATCCCAAACAGAAACTGGATTTGTGCCTCGCATTTTCACACGACATTGCACAGAAACTGGACAGAAAGTGGACAGAAACTTGTGTTAACTGAGATCTTTTGAAATTCGGTTGTTTGGAGGAAATGCAATGTGAAAAGCAAATGCGCATTTGGGAGCATCTCCCTTCTTTTCCCATGGTTCCAGCGAGCATTTCTCTATCTGCGCATGTGCAAGAAGCTCATTTCTAGTACATTTATGGGCTTTTCTCGCTTGTGTGTGAACGTTAAATGCGCTTACTGTAATTTCGCAATTAAGGTAATTACGTGTGAAAGCCATTTGAGGAATCAAGGTTTATTTTCCGTTTATTTTCGGAATGCCTCATTTCCACTTTATTATCGCTTTCTGGCCCACGTGTGATAACATCCTTAGTTGCTGCAAACTGAGTTTGAAGTGGGAAAGTAGGTTGCTCTCAATTAATTCATCAGGGGGAAGAAGAGTGTTTTTCCTCATTTATAACTTTTGCCATCTTGACCACGCCCTTACCACACCTTTGAACATTTCACAGATGGAAATGAGGGCCCATGTGGCAAGGCAACATCAAAGTGTGGTCAAGATGGCAAAAGTTACTGATGATGGAGTAGATCACATAAGCACAACTAGGAGATGCTGCAGTCATTTGCTTTTGCTTTTGCATCAGCCTAATGGGAAAGGCAAGATTCCCCCTTTCATCCTTTCTCCCTGCTGAGTTAATTGAGTGCAAAGTACTTTTGCATTTTGAACAGTTTGTGATAATTGAAGTAAGCTGAGGACAAAGAGGGGAGGTGGGAAAAGAAGAGAGAAACTAGGACATTTTAAAAGCAGCTGAAGAAATGGGACAATAGAGGAGTAATCAGGACTGTCCCCACAAAACTGGGACATTTGGAGATCATGTGTTTTTTGGCCTCATGCGTCCTAGTTTTCATCTGTAAAATATTAGAGGGTATAAAAACAACATTGCTCACCGCCTTAGCTCCATGGCCTCCATCAGGGTTAGGCAATCTGATGTCTCCCTCCCCCATATTTTGGAGTACATCTGCTATAAGCCTCTGCCAGCATGGCCAAAGCTCAGGGATCATGGGAACTGTAGTCCAAAACATCTAAAGGGCAAGTGGCTTCCGACTCTAGGCTTACATTAAGTCTTCTCGGACTGAACAAAGAGAGAAAGGCTAATCTTTGCAGGCTCACTTGTAGCTATTTAGATATATGCACCACAAAAAGGTTATTCCTACCTTACTGCATTTTTATACACCAGTAAAACTCTCTGGCAGAACATTTCATGGAAGCTGTGCTATAGAATTCAAGAAGCATCACAGCAGTCCTACATCACAGTTATTCAGTAATAGATGTTTAGCTTTCAGGCAGTAGCTAGTTACTGTATTTATCTCAAGGACGCCAGAGGAGCTTGGCTCAAAAGACAAGCTGAGATAAGACAATTGTGCTGTTATCAGTTTAGGTTTTGCCCTAGATTTCCCAGATGGTTTGTAACAACAAATAATGCCTAGTTATCCACTACAGAGTTTCAGATTGTTCTGCTATTCTCACAACATAACAGAAACCTTGTCAGAAGGACTCTTCATTCTATTTACTTCTGCCCTGCCATAACAAATCAGGGAAAGGGACTCACATTTATGAAGTTACAGATGTCACAATTTGTAGATTCAACTTCAATCTGAATATAGATGGATTTAGATTTTTCAGTAAAGTAGGGAAACTCCTAACAATGATTTCTTTCCCTTGCAACTCCCTGCACTTTCCCAGCACTTTCTCTTCCCATTTTTTTTTTAAAAAAAAACACCCCACAACTTTGCACAACAACAACAACAACAACAACAACAACAACAACCTTGTTAAGGAAAGAGAGCCAGCACAGCTGTATGATCTCTGTTGTTTGCTAGTGCTAGGAATCCTTCATTGGAATGGGGCTGTTTCTAGTTTCTCATCTTTTAGTTCTATAATTGTGGAACTGCATTGCAGGATATTCTGTGATGAATGAAATACAATAACTGATAAACTGGTCAATAATTTGAATGTATGGTCATCTTTATTTCTTGGTAATCATATACAAAGGATTGCCACTGACCCAGACACTGCCTGGAAACCATTTCATTTGACTGGTAATATTTAATAGTGCATGATAGCACTATGGGGACATCATGTGGCTACTTTGAAAATGGCAGCCAACTTTGATCAAGTTACTTAGTTGATTCTTGAAAGATAGCATCAAAGGAAGCAGTGGGATAGTTAACAACAACAACAACAACAACAACAACAACAACAACAACAGAGATATAATGAATCTACCCCAAAGGCAATAGGTCATGTCTGATCTTGGAAACAATACAGGGTCAATCCTAGTTAGTACTTGGATGGGAACCTGCCATCGAATACTAGGTGCTGTAGGCCAGTGGTATGCAAACCTTTTACCCATGGGACCCCCCTTTAAATCTACATGCCCCACCATTGACGTAGTATATGAATAAAAATATTTTGTTTATTTGGTGTGTGTATTTTCATTTGCACATTCCTTCATATTCATATTTTTGTAAGGAAATAATAGCCTGGGGAAGAGAAGGTTAAGAGGTGATATGATAGCCCTGTTTAAATATTTGAAGGGATGTCATATTGAAGAGGGAGCAAGCTTGTTTTCTGCTGCTCCAGAGAACAGGACCCGGAACAACGGATGTAAGCTACAGGAAAAGAGATTCCACCTCAACATTAGGAGAAACTTCCTGACAGTGAGAGCTGTTGGACAGTGGAACAGACTTCCTTGGAGAGTAGTGGAGTCTCCTTCTTTGGAGGTCTTTAAACA
>JAIPUX010001232.1:102384722-102401116 GCA_020142125.1 Phrynosoma platyrhinos | reverse complement strand
ATGCAAGTTAAAGACTGCTGTAACTGTGTAGTATAGGTACAAATATACAAAATTCTGCAGCAAAGACTCCTACCATATATGGAACATGAAATCATAGAGGTGCAAGCTAGATTCAGGAAAGGAAGAGACACTAGGGATCACATTGCAAATATATATTGGATCATAGAGCACACCAGGGAATTCCAGAAGAAAATTTGCATGTGCTTTATTGACTACACCAAAGCTTTTGACTGCATAGATCACAAAAAGCTATGGGTTGCAGTTAGAGGAATGAGAGTGCCACAGCATTTGATTGTTATGCTGTGTAACCTGGACTCCAGACAAGAAGCTGACATTAAAAGAAAAATACAGAGAAACAGAATGGTTCCCAAACGGCAAAGGGGTCAGGCAAGGCTGCATACTATCACCTTATTTATTCAACCTATATGTAGAAAATATCATATGCACAGCAGGCTTAGACTCAGAAGCAGGAGTGAAGACAGGAGGAAGGAACATTAACTGCTATGATACGCAGATGACACAATACTACTAGCTGAAACAAACAAAGACCTGGAGCAATTATTGGTTAAGGTCAAGGAGGAAAATGCCTAAATTGGATTAATGCTAAACATTAAAAAACAAACAAAAATAATGACCACAGACCACAGCTACAAGAATCTATTCTAGACAATGAGAAAATTGAAATTGTCAAAGAGTTTCCATACCTCGGTTCAAATATTGATCAAAATGGAGACAGCAGTTAAGAAATCAGAAGAAGACTAGGATTGGGAAGAACTGGACAAGATCAAGACATAACTCTGAACCCTAAAGTGAGGATTGTCCAAACCATTGTATTCCCCATCACCATGTATGGCTGTGAGAGCTGGATAGTGAAGAAAGCTGATAGGAAGAAAATAAGCTCATCTGGTATATAGTGCTGGAGTAAAGTACTGAGAATATTGTGGGCAGCCAAGAAGACTAACAAATGGATGCTAGAACAGATCAAGCCTGAACTCTCTCTGGAAACCAAGATGACTGAAATTGAGGCTGTTGTACTTTAGTCATATCACGGAGAAAATGAATCATTAGAAAAGACAATGATGCTAGAAAAGGTGGATGGCAGTAGAAAGAGAGGCAGGCCACATGCTAGATGGTTAGACCCAATCATGGAGGACATAGGCCTGGGCAGAGTTTTTGAGGACAGCAGGTCACCAAGAGCTGAAGTTGACTCGAGGTCAGTTAACAACAACAGGTACATTCTAACAATTTTTATTAAGCACATATTTTCATGGACCACAACTCCCCATTTGATGAATTAGGGTGAAGTTATGCAAGTTTATGCCATATAGAACTTGTTAGTCTTTAAGGTGTCACTAGTTCTTGATTGCTGTTTTCACGAAGAAGTGATTATTGGTTCAAAATCATACACACAGAGATACTATATCGTTGGTGATGCAGATGAATAGTCTGCATTATCTGTTTACATGAAAAATCAGTTCTTTTAAAAAATATAGAACTTGCTGAGTGTTCTGTTTTCTTGCTGTCAGAGGTACTAGATCACTTGTCCTGCATACAGTGTGACTAGGCAGCCTATTCTTATGTGATGCCTTTGTCTGTGTGGCAGAAGGAATGACATCTACTGTCAAGAGAGATTGAAGCATGATCCACACTGTCTGTTTTGCTCACAACAGGAACTCCCTGTCCCAATATCTCTGTCATGTAGCAACAAGTGTCAGGAAAGTCAGACTTCGGTAGCTTGAGGCAGTTACAGGTGAGTCAGTTACCAGTGATTGTCCTAGCCCAGAGATTCATCTGCATTGTAGAAGTAATGCAGTTTGACCCCACTTTAAATGCTGTAGCTCCATCCTATAGAATCATGGGATTTATAGTTTTGCAAGGTCTTCAGCCTTCTCTGCCAAAGAATGCTTGTGTCTCACAAAACTACAAATCCTAGGATTCTGTTGGTAGAGCCATGGCAGTTGAAATGGCGTCAAACAGCATCATTACTATAATGCAGATACACTCCGGTCATACACATGCAGTATGGAGAGTCATCTCAAAGCAGGGGGTAGGGGGAATGTAGTAACAAGATCTTGACCATTCTGAAGTCAGACATGGAAAACAAGCTGTCATAATAAGCAAAGAAGAGGACAAGGCCAGTTCAGTGTCCAGATATCCAAATAATCTAGTAGCACATGAGAACATAAACCAGTTTGATAAATCAATGGTCCATTAAAGGTACATGAGTGTGGCTTCTTTGTCATCTGGCCATCCTACTACACTGACATGGGGGTTAGACTGGGAAGATTGTTCTGCCTAACAAAGTTTGTACATTTGAAACAGCAGTCTCCAACAGTGATGGAGAAAGCTGCCTTCATTGAATGTTTATGGCTACAATTCTCTTGGATGACTGGTCATACTGGTTGGGGAATTCTGGGAATTACAGTTCCTCCCAAAATATAATTTTCCCATGTTCCATTAATGGTTTAACTACCATACTGCTGTGATCCCAATCCAGTTGCAACTTTCCCATGCTTGCTGTTTGTGTAGGAAGAAAAGAAAATCAACATTGTAATGAACAGGAACTTTTTTCCAATACATATACTGGGCATGGACTAGGATTCCAGCAGGTGGAAAGGGTTAAATCTCAATTATCCTTTGCCAGGGAGAGGACTGGGACTCTGCACTAGGTAATTAATTTTTTTTAAAAGAAGCCATTCATGGAATGATCAAAACTTTATTTAATGTATCCATAAGATACGTCATATCTTGTCACTTTCCCCAGTTCTTGAAATTGCTGCATTTGTTAAAAAACCCCAAAACCTTCCCAGATGCTTCTATGAGAAAAAATAACAATGACTATATTGTGAAATTCTCAGAAGCTTCTGGAGACAACCCATAAAAGTTAATTGGTTTGGGGGGGGTGGGTTTGGGCTTTTTTTAATGGAACGTGGCTCTGGCCAATTTTGTCACTCTGGTAATCATTAAAAGGGCAAAAGAACCCATAAAAAGGGAATGATCTTTAGAGCAGAAGAGGCCAAAAGGTCAATGTGAATCATTCAACTGGCAGATATCTGGATGATTTGAAGCAGGCTGGCAATGAGTTCTGATTTCTTATTTTTTAACAATAGCAGCAACAACTACAGTAGCAGCTCCATCTATAATTACATGGCTGAAATGGGAAAAGGAGACCAAATCCATGTATATGCTGCACCCTAAATTCTTCATCTCTCAGAGAGAAGTGGGTAAGAGCAACAATTTATCTATTCCTTTCTCCTTTTCCTCATCATGGAACTACCTCTCTGCAATGGTAAGACTACATGCTCCTGTGAGGTAAGAGGCTATGCTGATGGTAGCAGTGCTGCTAGTAGGATCTCCCACATCAGACAGGCTTTTGCCGAAGAGCCAGCCTAAGGAGATTACTACACATGGTTTTAAAAACGTGATTAGACCTGGAAAAAGGCAGCTTTGGTGACACTTATTGGACACTGCTGCCTCTGACCCAGAGCTTGTTGCATCCCCCAACCATTATTAAGACATCCCTTTTCATTGATGGAGGAAACCCATCAATGAGCTGTCAATAGCATAAGTCCCCAGGTGTGAAATGACACTCCTGGGGCTGTTGCAGTTTGGCAGTCATGTGGTGTCAGTGTCTCCTCCTCTCCCCCTTTCTCCAAGCAACCCAATTACCTTTTATTTTTCATTTTCTATTTCAAATCAAATTGCAGTACCGGAGATCCAGAGTTGTACAATTTTTTTGTTTTGTTGTTGTTAACTGCCTTTTGCGTTGATCTCGACCCATGGTGGCTCTGCTGATGAGACATCTCCAGCCCCCCTGTCCTCTCCTGCTCTGCCCAGCTCCTCCAAACTAATATTCATGGTCTCTTTAATAAAGTCCATCCATCTAGCATGTGGCCTTCTTCTCTTTCTACTTCCTTCTACCTTTCCCAACATTATTGTTTTTTTTTCCAACGATGCATGCCTTCTCATGGTGTGCCCAAAGTATGATATCTAAGTTTTGTTATCTTGGCCTCCAGGAATATTTCTGGATTGATCTGCTCTGGGACCCAATTGTTTATCTTTTTGGTTGTCCATGGAATCCTCAGCACTTTTTTCCAGCACCACATTGTCTCAAATGAGTTGATTTTCCTCCTATCTTCTTTCTTAACTGTCCAGCTCTCACATCCATGCATGGTAATAGGAATACAATGGCTTGTATGATTCTGACTTTTGTGCTGAGTTGTGCAAAATAATGAAAAAAATTAAAATAACATTTAAAAACTCAGAAGCCATACTAGGACCTCATCTACACTTGCATTTAAAACAGTTTGTAAGTTGCATTGATACAGCGTCACTGTGTAGCAGAAAAATGGGACAGAGAGACACCAAGGAATGAAGGAAAGAGAGTCTATTCTGAAAAAAACAAAATTATGCTAGCTGGGACTCAGTAGCTGGGGCAGGGCTATTTATGGGCGCAGTCCCACTACTGCTGAATCAATTCATACCAATATGTAGGTCACACTATGTTTTCCATTATTGAATGCACTCGTGTCCATTTTAACACGATCCTTGTTCACACATTTGCACTGCTACAAAATGGATTTCCAATATCGTGCACGGTTGATTCATCATGGTTCTTTTAAAAAAATGTCAATCATATGATGCGCAATATTGTGTTTTATGCATCCACTTTTCTCATCTGCCTCTGGATGAGGAATGTTTGTCTGTGAAGATTTGCTGCTTTGGGAGCTGCTCTGGGAGAAGCCATGGATGTGACAGTTCAAAGCCAGAGAAGGAGGAGATGTGTCTGCAGCAATGAGATAATGGAGCACATGATATCATTTTCCTGTGTGAATGAGGCCACTGACTTAAACAGTGCTATGCAGTGCTTTCATGAACCTATGTCAGGAGGTGGTGGGTATACCTCAACACAAAGGAATGTGGGATGTTTTTGCCGCTACTGTGTGGTCCGATGAGAAGTGGAGGTGGAAGTTTTGTATGTCGCGAAGAATTTTCTGTATGATTGTGGAAGAACTACGGCCACATATAACTACACATGACACCCATCTACATCAGGCCATTTCAGTGGAAAACCATGTTGCCATTGCTGTGTGGTTGCTGGCAAACCAAGGTTCCTATTCCATGGCAGCTACAAAGTTTGGTGTTGGAAAATGCACTGCCTGATCTGCTTTTCTCCAAGTGGTCCTTGCCATGGAGATGGTGCTTCTGAGTAAGACTGTGTACCTTGGAGACCATAGAAAGGTGTGTATTTGTAGCCTGTGTCTTTGTATTACATTTTATCTGCATTTGTATCTTTGCATTTGTATCCTTGTTGTACTTTGAATTTGTTTGTCTTGCTTTGCACACTATTTATTCCTGCTTCTTCATTTCTGTCCCTACAGGTGGTGGCTGGCTTTGAAAAGACGGGGTTCCCACAGGTTATCGGTGCTATGGATGGCTGCCATTGTAAAATCATTGCTCCTGTGTGTCAGTGGGGCCAGTTCATCATCAGGAAACATGAATACTCCATGCTCCTGCAAGGGACATCTGACCATACTGGGCAGTTCATAGACATTGTGATTGGGTGGACAGGGTCGAATCATGACTCTTTCGTATTTAGGCACTCTGGAATTTATACAGCTTTTAGGGTCGGCGTCTATGTTCCTGGCAATCCCACAGTGACAATCTTTGGCCAGCAAGTAAGCCCACTATTGGTGGCAGATAGCAATAGCAGCTTCATTTATATACCGCTTCATACAGCAGACTTTTGACTGCTTTACATTTCTGAATTGTAGTTATATATTTGTTTAATTTTTTTGTACTGAAAATCTTGAAACTATATTTGACATTATTGCAAATATTTAAATTTATGGAAAATATTTTTCTTAAATCTACAGTTGTTAATAAAACTATTTCCATAAAAAATTGCTGTATGTGAGTTGTATATTGCACACACACATTAATTCTTCCTCCTATGGTGAGGTAGCAAACAGCATTTTGAGAACAAAGACACGTTAGAGGGAGAGTGGCACAGGTTTCTTAATTTTCCTTACTGGCTTGACAGTGAAGGTGTCAGCAGAAGTGGAAGGCAGCAACATTAGGTTGTGATTGTGAGGGGCCACCCACAGAAAATACAGTAGAAGACTTTGCCATAGAGGCAACAGTTGAGGCAACAGCTTGAAGAGGACCAACAGAGGGTATAGATTTAGGGGAATTGCTGGCGGGATCACTATGGAACCCACTAGTGGTGGCCCCATCATTGGGGGTGGGCTGGGCATTTACTTTTCTCCTCTTCACTACTTGTGGCCCATCCTGCCCTGAGCCTTGATTAGTAACAACAAAAGATGCCAGGTCCTGCATTATCTGTGCTTGCTCCTTTAAGCAGGTAGTGATGACATCAAATTCCCTTGCAGATTGTACCATAACTATCTCCCTACTTTGGAGGTCTTTTCCCCTATCTCTTTCTCTACTTTGGCGATCTCTTTCCCTAATTTGGATATCCCTCTTTTCCCTAGCCTCTTGTCTCAGTGATTGTTCCTTCATGTGATCTAGGAGGAGGTTCATCTGCTTAGAGCAGGGGTAGGCAACCTTTCCCTTTTAAGGGCCGAGGGACTTCAGCTCCCAGAAGCCTCAGCCATGTTGTCCAATAGTCCCATGTTGGCCAATAGCTCCTGGGATTCTGGGAGCTGAAGTCCCTCGGCCCTTAAAGGGGAAAGGTTGCCTACCCATGGCTTAGAGGAATGCTCCATGATTTTGTTTGCTGTCTGTGCTGCTGTGCTCCAGTCATGCCTTCTTTTTATTTGAGCTAACAGTTCAGCTGGGGGTCAGTTCAATCCTTTGCCTAGCCATGTTAGTAACCGTGGGAAAGAATAGATAATTGAGGTATGGTGAGTGGTGCACATTACTCCCTGCAAAGAAATCCAGAATTTCTTCCAAAATTCCCAAAGGAGAACCTCACTGGGTAAGTACCAACTGTTTCGTCCTGTGGCCAGGGATGTTCCAGCTTCCTGAGGGTTCTCATCAGCAGCAACATGCTCCTCTACCAGTGCCTGGTCCACCTGAGTTGTGCCTTCATCTTGTTCCACTGTTTCCACTGTGAGGACAACTGATTATTCTTCCTCTCCAGGAAAATCTGCAGAAAGAAGAAATAGTCAATATGGGACAATAATCTTTATAATGCACCTGCCAAATTATGGTTTCCCAAGGTAAAACTGTGATTGGACCAGGTGTATATGTTGCCTTATTCTATATGGATGCCAGCCAAACTAACACATATGATTTCGGGATAAAGGACAGAACTTTGGTGTAATCACAGAGTAATACCTACATTATCTTTACAGTAAAGATTCCTGGGCAGCCATGTTGGCCATATAGCAATTCAAAAAACATCCACACAATGAACACTTTAGTGAACCAACAGAATCACAAAATTAATTGGTGCATGCAATAGAAGTCACATTGGCTTCTGAATCAGTTGATGATGTTAGTAGAAGGGTGGCATTTGGTTGCTTCTGGTGTTAGGTTAGATTGTAGGCAGGTCTTATGTGCAGACAGTTGGGACCTCCCCTTTTGGCCATTCGGTCACATGGAGATTTTCAAAAACAAGGAAATGTAGTCCATTTGCAATTCAAAGAAGATATAACCTTTGGAATTCAACATGTCTCCTTCCTTTAAGAAGCCACAAAGTATTGCGTAGGTAACGCTGTATCTCCAATGTCACCAATGGAATTGGCCATCACTGGGCCGAAACCTCCCTGCCACCCACAGATGCACCCACCCATGACAGGGGAGAATTCCTGACTTGTTCCTGTTAACCAACACAAAAACAGGAGTGTGCAGATAATGTCCAATTTTTTTAAAAAGCACTGTTTAATGGTGCCACCCTCCGTTTTCCCTGACATCCGGTCAAGGCACTGTTGATCAATGGATGCCAAGAAAGGGAGGAATTCCATTCATGGGATTCACATCTCACACTCGTGTTCACACAAAAGTGCCACCGATTGCATAAACTGTCATATTTTTTTAAAAAGAAAAAAAGCAGCACAACCACCCAACTGGAAAATCCCACCCACCTTTCAAAAAATTGCAAAAGTTCGAAACAGAATGAAAGAATGGCAACACAGTATGATCAGGACCACACCCACCATTTGGCTGCAATGGAAAAAGAGAAATCCACAGCCACACAGAAGCCCAACTACAGCCCCACAGCAGCACTGAGAGGGGAAAAAATGGTGGCTAGACCAGTGGTGGGATGGGTAACCCTCTCCTCTCTGCCAACCCTCTGCCCATTGTCTGCTCATTGTCCCTCCCCTCCAGCGCCTCAAATTGGATCAAGAATGGGTTCACATTTTTTTCCAGTAAGCTGCAACACGATTCTTTTCAAAAGAACTGGCTCCGAAATAAGTGGTTCTTTTGGAATTGTGTCAACTCACCATGATTCAGATTGAATGCAGTTGGGCCTGAAATCGATTCAATTGTGAACTAGGCACAAATAAACTAATCTGCAAATTGGTTTAAATCATAATGTGAACAAGGCCTAGGTAGGACATAGCGCAGAGAGACAGGATTAAGGGGGACTCAGGAAGCAAGCATGATGGTGACAGTCGCGTGATTGAGAAGATGTGCGATAATGTGTTTACGCTGACAAGTGTGACTGAGATGAGAATGTCATCTTGGATGTCTTTTAGCATGAAAACCCTATGATGAGACAATCCACAATGAAACAAGAGTTAGCATAGAAGAGGAGACTCCCAGGTTGGATAGTAGTCACTGAGCTACTGGGAAGATGCAGAGGACAGTTATGAGTAGGGCTGTGGCTAATGACACAATTATACTCAAGCCAAAAGGATGTTCGGCTGTTGATGCGTTCACAGGTGAAAGAAAAGTCTGAAGCTGCACAATACATATTCAGGATGAGAGGCTACTGTCAGGACAAAATACAGAGAAACAGAATGGTTTCCAGTTGGCCAGTGAATCAGGCAAGGCTCCATTTTATTCCCCTATCTGTTTAACTTGTATGCTTGAAAAATCATACATAAAGCAGGATTAGATTTGGAGAAAGGAACAACAATTTAAGATATACAGATGACACCATACCAGTAGAAAATAACAAAGAATTAGAAAAATTATTAAAAGTGCAAAGGGAGATTTACAGCTGAACAAAAATATGACTACAAATTATTTACATAACTTCAAAAGCAGACAATAAAGACACTGAAATAGGGAAAATAACAGAGAAAGGAAGAGGAAGAAAATGAACTAGATTTCTCAATACAGAATCATAATAGTTGATGGATAAATGATTCCCAGATTAGGTGTTGGAAGATCTTTCCCTTATCTCTAAACCCTGGATTCCACACCAAACTTTTCTGTCTAAATTAAGCTCTTGAGAAAGTAACCCCAAATAATATCGCTCACTGCAAAGGGTCAAAGTTAAAAGGAAATGCAAAGCATGGCTTTTCTTGATTATATTGCACTTGGGTAGGAAGCCCATTAAAAGATTACATGCAACACAGATTTCATGAGAAAAGCAGTAATACAAACACATTTCTTCCTTGTTGTTTTTTTTCATGGAGGCAATAAAATCCACATCCATGTGCCCAAGAAAAATAATATAATTCAATACAACTGACAGCAAAATTTTGCTTCTAGTAAAGCTTTCTGTAATTTTTATTTGGTTACCAATATGCTTCTGGACTGAGCTCTATGTCCTTGTGATGACATTAAAAACCCTAAATGGATTGGGACTGTAATACCTGAAGGAGTGCCTCTTCCCATATACACCTGCCTGAAGACTGAGGTCTGTTGAAAGGCCTTCATCTTTGTGTTCCCAGTGGGAGCAAAACATTGTGCAAATGTTTCACACACCTTTTCTGCTGTGGAACAATGATTGTGGAATGCCTTTGAAAGCCTAACCAGCACCACACTGCCTTCTTTCCAATGCCAAGTTAAAACATGGCTTCTTATCAAAGCTTTGGGGGTTAAATCATATGGCCCAGATCTGTACACACTTTAAACAGTGTTCCAGTGCTTTAGCTGATAAATTGCTAGATTTAACTATATGCTTAAATTATTCCTCCTTGCTTTATATCTTCTAAATTGTTTTAAATTTCTTCACATTTACTATATTGTATGCTGCCATGAGATCAGAAGAATCGGGTATAATCAATATCAGTCAAGTATAAGAACATAACCAGAACATAACCAGAAAATGAGAGAGGGAAAAATGCAGCCTCACAAAGAACTGTGGTGGGATGGGTACCACCCCTTAGCCCACCCTCTGCCCATTGACTCTCCCTTCCTGGGTGACCTGAATGTGATCGGAAACATGTTCAGTTGCACAGCTGCAAACTGGTTCTTTTCAAAAGACCCTCTAAAAGATCAGTCTACAAAAGAACCAGTTCAGGAGAACTTGTGCCGATTCAATTTGATTCAACCCGATCACAATCGGGTTTGAAGTTGACTCCAGTGTGAATGAGGCACATGTAAACCAGTTTAATCCAATTTGCAAACTGGTTTAAATCATAGTGTGAATGAGGCCCTAGTGCTTTCTGCAGTAAATATATAAATTCTACCTTTTCTAAATAGTAAGTGGCCTTAGTAGGTTTGCCTTAGGGTTGCCATAAGATGGAAATGGCCTGCAGGCACACAGCAGCAGCAGCAGCAGCAACAGCAACATGGCCTTCGATTTATCTTTGAGGAACTGGTTATTTCCTAAGGGGTGACAAATTAAGAAGCAAATGGAACAACATTTCCCTAACAGGAGCCATCTTGAATCCATCTATCCTGTGTTCAGCTCCCTCTTCAGCTGTGAGCACCAGTGTTTTAGTTTATGTAACTAGATTAAAGTTTTTGAAAAAGAAGTAAGGCAAAAAGAGGGAAGGTGAAAGGAGAGATACCACAACTTTAATACTAACAAATTCATTTCAGCAGAAGCATTTGTGGGCTACAGCCCACTTCTTCAGATGCAGTAAGGAAAGTTTATTTGTTGCTTCCCTTTGCAAACGACATCTACCAAGTGCCCTTCATGTAAATTAGTGTGGTTATCTGATTTACAGGACAAAGCTACATACTGGACATCCAAATCCACTGATATATTGCAAATCCACTGACAGTTACACATACTTACATGCCTCCAGTTTCCAACCTGAACATACTAACGAATCCATAGTTTACAGCCAAACCCTCAGATACAATTGCATCTGCTCAGACCCACAAAACAGGGATGCCAAACTAATGAAATTATAAGTAGAGTCGTCCCTCTGTTTTGTGGGGGATCCATTCTGGACCCCCCTGCAAAAATGTGAAATCGTCAATATTCAGGCCCCTTTGGCTTGAATGGCAGTGCATGCCTGTGCGCGCCCCATTTTGTCCATTGTGTCTCTCCCCGCCCACAAATGGGCGAGACCGCGGATTCCAAGTCTGCGAAAATGGAGGGATGACTGTATTCCTCAAGCTACAGTATCCACAATATGAAGTTTAAAAAAAATCTCAGCAAGAAAAGACTTGTACACAGAATTAAGCTATCACAGAACAGACTAAACTTGGGAAATGACAGAACGTACAGCTCCCAACTGAGATCACTCAAACATATTATCAATGAATTACAATCTATTTGGGAAAATAATGCTGCCCTCTCAAAAGCTCTTGGTGGAAGGCCTTTACTTGCCAACAGACAGCCTCTCAATCTCAAACAATTATTGCCTTACAGGAGGACACACAATATGGATGGGGGAGACAAATCCCCAAACCCAGATGCCAACTCTGCCTACACATCTACTCAGGAAATGTCATTGCAGGAACTAATCACATGACCCATGATATTAGAGGTACTTTCACATGTTCATCCTCTAATGTGATATATGCCATCCTCTGTCAACAATGCCCTTCAGCATTCTACATTGGGCAAACAGGCCAGTCTTTGCACCAGAGGATAAATCGTATGTTAGAAATGGGAATACACAAAAATTGATTGCAGAACACTTCAGTCTTCTTGGGCATTCCATCTCAGACCTCAGAACAGCAGTCTTTGAACAAACAAACAAACAAACAAACAAACAAAACTACAAAGGAAGATTGGAAAGAAAAACAGCAGAATTGAAATACATTCATGAACTCCAGCTCATCGACTGGTTGAATAGAGGCAATGATTTCCTGGCACACTACACATATTATAACACTAGTTAATACCTCAGCCTCATGACTGCTCCTTTAGCCAGTTTATCACATCTCCTTTCTGGTTCCCAGGCAGCACCACACTACATTCCAATAACAGCTTCCACCATTCATATGGTTGTCTACACACCTTGGCTTTAGGCAACATCTTTTCTCCTGCCTTTGTCCCCCAATGACCATTGTTAAAACTGAACCTGTCACTTCATCATCATACCTACAACTTTTGCATTTCCATTTACTGTTCACACATACAACCTGCTCATTCATAAACTATAAAGGTCTGTTCCTAGGCACTCCACTCCATGCATCTGATGAAGCAGATTTACATCTACGAAAGGTTATGCTACCAACCTCAGTTAGAGGGGAAGCAGACCAGGGCGTCCAAGACACCCTGGGATGGTGCGCCGCGGGACCGTGGCATCCGCACTGTGGCGCACCGGCGGCGTCCCTGAAAGGAGCGCTAAATTGGCGCTCCTTTCAGAAGTCAGGCAAAGTGCGCCCTAAATGCGTAGGGCGTACTTTCCCTGACTTTTCCACCGCAGCGTGTGCAGACGCTGCGGCGGGAGGTTGCCCCCAGAGCGCCGGCCGTGCGGAGGGCCGGCAACTCCGAGGGCAACCTCGGGAGGAGGAAGGGGTGCCGATCGTGCAGCTGCCCCTCCTCTTCCCTGCCTTGGAGACAACTTTATTAGTTGTCTGCCGAGGCCCTTAGTCTCAAATGTGCTACAAGATCCCTTTGCATATTAACTAGATCCCTTTCCAGACTCTAAACTCAACAGAGGTCCAAAACAGACTGCAGAAATAATCCAGTTTGAGATTGCTTTAGCTGCCCTGGCTCAGTGCTAGGGAATCCTGGGAATTGGAATATATTGTGGCACCAGAGGCCTTTAACAGAGAAGGCTAAAGGTCTCACAAAACTAGTTCCCAGAATTCCCTAGCATTGAGCCAGGGCAATTAAAGTGGTCTCAAAATGGATTATTTCTGCAGTGTGTTTTGGACCTGAGTTCAATAGGCTCAGGCAATATTAAAACCCACTGTACCTGTATCATGTCACACACAAAGTTGCCCTATTTCCTATTTCTCCCAACTGGTTTTCCACTCCTACTGAAGAGCAGGTAGACAACAATTTAAGTGTCAAACCATATAATCATTATGGGTTTATGGAAAAAAATGATTCATACAGAATAACCGAGGGTACCAAACCCAACGTGACTGTACCTTTTAAGTTTTATATTACAATGATTTACAGGATCAAAAAGTGTTTTACATACCCTGCCAAGCATAAAGGTTACCTGTTGAGTGTCAGCCAATATTTAACTAGCCTTTAAGATTAAGTGTAAGAATACATTTACTTTAAAGATAGCTCTCTACCAGGCAATTATTCAACAGCAGAAGGTGGAATTTTCTTGTACCTGATGGTTTCTGTGTTCCAGGCAAGAGTATTGTAACAGTGTTCATGTATATTATTTGTTGCTGTGAATTTCTTTAAATAGGAGCATAAGGAGGTAAGTCTCTGGTAAGAATGCCTAATTTCTTTAAACTCTTCCTAAAAGATCCAGAATTGAGTAGATGGAGTGTGACTGATATAAAACAAGCAATATTTTGAGATGTGAAAACAAAATGTACAAGACAGCTAACCACAGAACTGAACGAACAGGTTGGATCCAGTTTTAGTCACAGTTAGAGGTGACCCACTGATATCAATGGGACTTTAAATTAAACATGTCAGACTTACATCCCACTGGTTTCAGTGGGCCTGTTTTAAATATGACTATATGCCTGGAAGGATCCAGCCTAATAAATTAAGATGTTGTTGTTGTTAATTCATATACGTATATCACACCTTCTTCCCAATTTTTAGTCCCAAGGGGGCTTGCAGAATTTACAAATTGACAAATACAATTGCAAACAATTACCAAAGCAGAGATAAAAGATATAAAAAAGGTTATTATTAAAATACAATCAAATGATACCTAGAATTAAAAACCCTTTAAAACAGATCCATTAAAAGATGTCTGAAGGCCAGTAACATGCCAGTGAAAATGTGTTAGTAAACTGTGGTGTGAAGTGAACTGGACTGGTGCAGGAGGGTTAAATCAGAAATAGCATGCTGATTCTTACAAACCCCCCAAAAAGAACCTTAACAGCTGCCATTATTGGAAATGTTTAAATTATAAAGATAACATAAAGGCACAGTGGTTATACAATTGTTGTTAGGTTGTTTATCTTTAAAAATACATATAGACTAAAGCTGCCACTGCAAGGATTAAGTGATGTTCTAAAACTGGTGTTATACAAAGGCAACCAGAGTTGGTTTTCTTGTTACAGCACTGCAGTATGATTATAGGTATAAGCATGTAGGTCAGAAATTGGCTTATACCTGTCAAAAACAGATAACAGTTTCCCACAGATACTTGTGACGAACATCACAATCCTCCACTGTTCCTTTATGGTTAGTATAAGGCAGCTGCCTATGATCCAACACCATGGCACAGACAGTAGTCACCATGCGTCACAATGTGAAAAGTTAGCCCTACCAGTTTAGGGTTAACAGGTGTAGAACAATTATACTAGCACAGATATATACTATAAAGTAGAGCAGGGATCAGAAGAAATATCTGTGCCAGTATAATTGTTCTACACTTGTTAACCCTAAACTGGTAGGGTTAACTTTTCACATTGTGAATCAAGATGACTACTGTCTGTGTCATGGTGGTGGAACATAGGCAACTGCCTTATACTAACTACTGGTCCATCTTGTTTAGTCCTGTCAGTTCTGACTGGCACTTGATCTCCAAGATTTCAGGCAGGATTCCTTCCTAGCTCAATGAGGATCTTCCTATGCCATGATGATTTTGATCATGTACTAATCAAGTATGACCCTACTTAGCTTCTGAAATCAAATAAGATCAATTGTGTTTGGGGTGGCATTGTGGTGTGCATTGAGATCTTTCCTGGGTGGTATGAGACTGAGAAGTTTGGAAAGATCCTATATTGGAATCAAACACTTCCCTTAAGTAAAATGGATATTTTATTAATGCAGACATAATCAAAGATTGAAGGGCAGCATTATTACTACCATGTTGCAGACTGGGGTTAAGGCTAAGAAATTGTAAGCTGAAATTTGAATAAGATACACAGGTATACCTCAAGTTATCTAAGTAGATGTGTTCCTAGGCATTATTTCTTCCAACAAAAACTTTGGTACCAGAGCCAGAAATAACATAGGCTGCATCTACGGTGTAGAATTAATGCAGTTTGACACCACTTTATCTGGCATGGCTCAATGCTACATAATTATGGGAATCACAGTTTTGTGAGATATTTAGCCTTGTTGGTTACAGAGCTCTAATGCCACAACAAACTACACATTCCAGGATTCCATAGGCTGGAGCCATGCCAATTAAAGTGGTTTGGCAGCAGTCATGGAAAGAATAGGACAAAAAAGTACAATAAAGAGAAGCAGTTCAATACGTTTCAGCAAAATTTCTATTCCTAACAATATGCCCATGTGAAATAATAATAACAACAACAACAACAACAACAACAACAACAACAACAACAATAACTAGCTCATGTAAGCCTTCCATAAGTAAACAAAAACATTTTCAGCCTTCTAGAGACCACTTGTATGCTTCTTCCAGAGTCAACTTTTATTTTCACCACCTTTCTCGTGATTTCCATTTGGGGGTCAAATGTATAGATCTAGATATTAGTTCTCTTTATTTAACTTGCAGACTGCCAGAAATAGTGCAAATTGAATCCACTTTAACTGCCCTGGCTCAGTGCTAGGGAATTTTTTCTGGGACATTGAGCCTTCTCTGTCAGAGAGCTCTGGTGCCACAATAAACTACAGTTCCCATGATTCCCTAGCACTGAGTCAGGGCAGTTAAAGTGGACTCAGTTTGCACTATTTCTGGCAGTCTGCAAAGGCCCATACTGGGAGAGCTTTATTCATGCTCAGTAAGGGATTCTGGAGGGAGCTTCTGTTACCTTGCCTGTTGTAGGCAGGCACACACAGCTACTGTAGGACTGGCTATAGTAAAATCCCATTTTTCCCACCTTAAGATTCATTGTGTTGTTTGCTGCAGACACTCTGCTGCAACCTGACCTGACACTGAAAATCTGTGTTTCTCCAGACCCCATTCATCATGTTCCCAATGCCAATACTGCTGAAAACCTTCCAGCTAGACAGCGGATGAGGAAAAAAGATGGGCTAGACTGCCAGAAATAGTGCAAATTGA
>JAIPUX010001232.1:102372060-102384622 GCA_020142125.1 Phrynosoma platyrhinos | reverse complement strand
GGTTTCCGGTTTCTAAAAAGCACCGGCTGATCCCAGCTGGGACCCGGGATGATGGCGGCCGGCAATTCAGTGGCAATTTAGCTTGCGATAATCCCCATCTCCATCCTGCCTTCTGGTTGCAGCCTGGGAGGCTTGAGTCATTTTAAAACGCTAAGCGATAAAGTTGTATGTTTCTATCACCACACTCAAGGATTAAAGATGAAATACAGCAAGAAAATCTTGCTCATCAGTTATCCCTTTCTCTGGATATGCTTTTGTCCCCATTTCTACACCTACATAGTATAGATTTTATTCTGTAGGCTGTTCTCCTGAATTCATGTTGAGTCAACATCTGACATAACTGATAAGTGAATGTCATGAGCTAATTAAACCAAACTCCTTTTTAAATGTCTACCTGTTAAATTTGCTATGGGATTATATAAATATGTCTGTCTCTGGCTTTCACATTATTGTTAACCATTAGGCTTTCTCATCACAACTTATTTCTAGGCCATCCTTGTGCATTTTAAGTTTAAAGAATGAAAATGAACTAAACTCTGGTAACAGCTGTCTGCCAACGTCTGGTGTACCTTAACAATTTTTCTGTTGCTAAAAGTACTCTGAGCTTAAATAGCAGACATTTTGGTAACTGTAGCTTGACCCTCATTGTGTTGTTTTTGTCCACATCATCATATTAGCTTTATCTACAGAGAACATTCTCTCTGTGCTTCCTTGTATTGTAAACATATTTCACATATCCTCTCTTCAAATAATTTTGCATTGGTGGTTCTACCAAACACTGATAACTGATATTTTTTCCTTCCTTTTGACGACAGTTCATTGAATATGGCTGCTTTACAGAACTTCACCTGGGCTCTGGAAGATACTTTTAAGAAGACATTCATTAAATATATGAACAACTGGAGAAGAAATACCACAATTGAAGAAGATAGGCTGCAAGCAAGAATTGATGCTGAAAACCTAGATTATGTCATTCTGTATCTCATGGTGATGATTGGCATCTTCTCCTTCATTATTGTGGCCATCTTAGTGAGCACTGTGAAATCAAAGAGGCGAGAGCATTCCAACGATCCTTATCACCAATACATCGTTGATGACTGGGATGAAAAGATCAAAAGTCAGATTATACTCCAAGATGGTCTTAAAGCCACAATCCATGAAAATATTGGGGCAAAAGACAAAGTGTAGCTCCAGGCCTGCTTGATCTATGGAAGAAATCACCACAGTCTGAATGAAGAAGTACAAACAAAATTATGAAGTTAAATATTTAAATATGCACAAAATTGTAGGGCAAGCTTTCAAGAGCTCCAGATGCTACAAAATTCAAGTTGTAAGGAATAGGATGGAGTGGGGAAGAGAAGACTAACTTGATATTTAAATTATGGGTTAGATCTTTAGTCTAAAATGGAAGAAGAGGTAGAGATTTCTGTGGACTGTGTTCTTCTCTGGGAACAATAAATACAACCAAGTAAAGGTTTTGAAATCTACGGTATATAACTACATCAAGCAGTTTGTATTTTGTATTTTAAAGTTACATGCAGTAGTAATCTTGAAAATCTTTCCAAAGGTGGATAACAAATTGCAAATTGCTAGGGAGAGCATACTTCTACTTCTCTATTACATAGGAGATTTTTTAGCCAGCTATCACAAGAATAATTTCAACCAGTTTTCCTTTCTTCATTTTTCTCTTTATTCTTCTCCTCCTCCTCACTTCACCTAATACATGGGTAGAAGAGGAAGAAGAAACCAGTGAGATGAACACCATCTTTTCTACCTGCTGCTGATGGACTTGGGTAATCTCTCCCTCCACTAGAAACAACTGTCCTCTGCATTTTTAGAAGAACAACTAGTGCCAATATCATCATGTCTTTAAACAGTCCACTGAATTAAATATTATTGGGTTTAATGACCTCATGTAAGCTTTTTGGGATATTTGTCACCTGAAGATAATGAATCCTGAAATAATAAAAATGTTCAAATAAAGATATTCTTATTTTATTCATTTATATATCCCCTAGATGTTAAGTCTTCTTTAATCTTACCCCATGCAAACATCCAAATTACAACTAAGGAACAACAGCAACAACAAACATCATATCTTCTGGGTTCCCATAACTAAGAACCAGCCCAGCAGTTCCATATCTGGCTTGCAAGTTTTTACAGTTTACATGAATTATGAGCTCTGGTTTACAGACTGGGAAGATTTTGCATGTCAAGGAACTCTGGTTTACAAAGTGAGAATGTTTTGTTTGAAACAGAAGTTCAACTTTGCAATCCAGAAAGCTCTTGTTTGAAACAGGATCTTTCCTGTTTCTAGTCCAGAAAAATATTTCACTGGCTTCCTCATTAGGCAGAGGTGTTAAAAAATTTACAGGAGAAAAAAAGCCTGTTCATGTTACCCATAGGCCTGAATTTTGTCAAGATGTTCTTTGTTTAGTTCTGAGTTAAGACGGTTTGGAGGGATATCTGTGTAGGCAAGCCACTTCTCCTTCTGGCCTATGTGATACTGGGAGACAAAGCATTTTAAGGACCAGGATGAACATCTTGACAAAATGCAGGCCTGTGACTAACAGCATTAAAAATTTTTTGCTCCTGTATTAATTTTTAACATCTTTGCCTGATGAAGAAGCCAGTGTAGCTTCGCAAGGTTGCAACGTGTATTTTGTGCATTTTGGTTGGTCCCCTAAAGGTATCACTGTTTTGTGGATTTTGGATCTTATTCATAGGGTTGCGATAAGTCTATGGACTTTATCACATGGGAGGGATCCTGTGCAGAAACTGAATTTAAAGCTGAAAATACCCACAAAAGAGGGTAGATTTTCAGATGATGTTAGGTGATAACCCGAAAAGAAAGTAGATGAAACTCATAAAAGTGGGTTGATTTTCACATGACATTAGTGTTAATGAGCGTTAACGCGACATTAACCCGAACAGAAACTAGACAAAGCCCGCTCCTTTTTACTTTTGGAAAATCCCAAAAGTGAAAAAGGAGCAGATTTTGTCTAGTTTCAATTCAGGTTAATGTCACATTAACCCCGTTGTGTCTGAAAAACAACCTGCTGCAGTTTTTTTCCGACTTTTAAATCCTGTTTCTGCACGGTGTTTCTGCAGTTTGACCCCGTGTGATAAAGCCCTAAGTCAACTTAACAGCAAAGCTTTTCTTAGTGTCAAAAACTGGAACAAATTCTTCAAATCCACTTTCTCAATCATTTAATATTCTGGAAGACAGGATTCAACTACAGTATGTCACAAATCTTCACCACCCAAGCAGCCCTCCTGCCCTGGTAAAAATCCATAATATTTGTTCACAACTGTATGTGCATGTGTGTTGTGTGCCCTTTAAATAGTTTTCAATTTATGGCAATTGTAAGGTGAACATATCACAGGGCTTTCTTGACAAGAGTAATTCAGATGATGTTTACCATTGCTTCTTCTGAGGCTGAGAATGAGTACCTTATCCAAGGTCAGCCAGTGGGTTTCCTTGGTCAAGTTGGGATCTGAATCCTGGTCAAAGCACTATACTATCAATTTAATTTCAGCCATTTTCTCTTGCTGATCTCGATAGTATATTTTCAATTATTACTATTATTCTGCACTAAGTACCTTATTGACAGCCAGTGCTGTGTAGTAGTTTGAGTGTTGGACTGTGACTATGGGGACCAGGGTTTGGATCCCAGCCTGGCAATGTAAACCCACTGGGTGACATTGGGCAAGTCACACTCTCTCAACCTCAGAGGAAGACAATGGCAAACCCCTTCTGGAGAAACTTGCCAAGAAAACCCCATGATAGGTTTGCCATAGGGTCACCGTATGTCAGAAACAACTTGAAGGCACACAACAACAACAACAAAGTTGCCTCATTAATATTATTTGGGATGTGGAGTTGGCATTACTCAGGATGATCAGATGTCCTAGCCACAAAGGAGGACAAGGCATGGCAAAATGTAGGACATTACCAAATAAAAGCTAAAAGCACTTATATAAAAATAAATTCATACTTCATAGTCATGCTCAAAATGGAGGACAATTTGGAATTCCTCCTGGACAGAAGGTTGAAATGTAGGGCATGCCCTGGAAAAGGAGGACACCAGGTTATCCTGGGCATTATTATACTATTACTATATTAGAATCCAGATCCTAGCTTTTTCAATAAAAAGAGAGACTGAGCTGAGGCTGGGGTCTTATGTCCACTTGGGAGTAAGAGTGAATATATTGAGACTTACATCCTTGTATAGGAATTGTATAGGATTGATTTCATTCTGAACTATCCCCAATTTCCATATTTTTAAAATCTCCCTCATCTAGCAATGGTATATTAACAATCAAAAGGAAAAAAAAATCTGTTTAAAGGAGGTCCTTTCTTTATATTATTAATCCATTAGCATCCTTCCAGCATCAAGAAATATTCTGCAGAATAAACTGGCATAATTCCTGGCCAAAAGCATTGGGTGCATCTGCACTGAGAAATGATCCACTTTGACACCACTTTAAATGCCAGGATCCAGCGCTGAAAAGGTTACTTCTAGTTGCTGACGTGGTGGCTGATGTTAAGATTTGAAGCCCCAAAGGACTTTGGGAGTTGTAGTCTGTAGCCTTTTCCTTGTCTTTCAATGGCTGGTTGCTTGTAAAAAGGTATGGAGCTTTCAAATCATGCAATGTATGACCCTGCAAGGATTATTTGCAAAAGGGAAAGGAAAAAGAACTGGAAATGTAATGGAAAGTGACAAGGCTGTGGTCCTTATTGGGAGGGGCATAAAGGGTAATTTAATTCTCCCTCCCCTTTAGATTGCTATTACTTTTAAAATCGTTTTGCAGCTTTAAAAATGATTTACAATGCAAAATGCTGGACTGGGTTTTAAGTTCCTCTATTCTATGGAACAGAATTTTGGTAAATTAGTATAGGATCAAATTGCACAATGCACAGTAAAGAAGGAAGAGAAAAAGTATATTTTATTCTTTTTACATGATCGTTTTAATCATTCCCAGGAACACCATTAATAATAGTTGGGGAATTTGGCAAAGCAGTCCCATAAAACGATGCCACTTTGGCTATAGATTCAGTAGAGCTTACTCATAAATGGGCTCCACTACGGTTCAGTACATATTTCCCTGAGGTTGCATCCACACTGCAGAAATAATCCGATTTGATACTGCTTTGACTGCCATAGCTCAATGCTATGGAATTGTGAGAATTGTAGTTTGTTGTGGCACCAGAGGTTTGAAAATTGTAGTTTGTTGTGGCACCATTGAGCCATGGCAGTTAAAGTGGTATCAGACCGGATTATTTCTGCAGTGCATATGTAGTGAAATCTATTTGATTTAACAGTGTTTACATTTGAGTAGATAAATAGAGGAACGCATTGTATATTTGCTACATTTGTAGCTTTCCCCAATGTCTGTACCATGGTAAGACACCTTTACAAAGTTCAGTATGTTTATTCCCAAATCATTGTCCAGGCAATTTCAGTTGTACAGAGGATATTATTATTATTAGCTTTATTATTAGCTTTATTTATTAAAAATAGATATCCTATCTATTTTTCTGCAAAATATCATGAATTTCAGTATGGTAGAATTAAAGATATACCCGTATTCGTTTGTAAAATCAGAATGGAAAGAGATCTTGTAGCACCTTTGAGACTAGGTGCTACAAGATCTCTTTCCAAAATGAATGTCAGTAGTTTTTGCTACAGAATTGACAGCATAGGGCCACATCCCCATCTCCATGGGGCTTCCTGGGATGCGGGGCATTATTTTGGAGTTACTTTCACCCTGGTCTAGTTTTGCGCTCAGCAGTGCGTTGTGTTTGTGTACTCAGGTTTGGAGGAGCATTGGACCTGGCATAACTTGGGTCCGGCCTCATCCTGCTCCCACACTGCAGAATTAATGCAGTTTGATGCCACTTTAATTGTCACAGCTCCATTCTGTGGAATTTTGTGGTTCGATGTGGCGCCAGTGCTCTCTGAGAGACAAAACTAAATATCTCACTATACTACAAATCCCAGAATTCCATAGCATCAAGCCATGGCTGTTAAAGCAGTGCCACACTGCATTAATCCAGCAATGCAGATGCAACCAGCGTGGTGTAGCGGTTTGTGTATTAGACTGTGACTCTGGAGACTCTGATTCCCAGCTTGGTCATGAAACCGATTAGGTAACCTTAGTGAAGTCACACTCACTCAGCCTCAGAGGATGGCAATGGCAAACCTCCTCTTAATGGAAATTGCCAAGAAAATCCTATAATAGTTTCACCTTAAAGTCAAAACAGTTTGAAGGCACACAACAACAAGAAGTAGATGCAGCCACTCTCCCTTTAAGGCTCTTCTCCTGGCAGATTAAGGCTGCAGAGTAGTATTTTGCTGGCAGATTGTGTTTCCAACAGATCTCTGGGTCCAACTAGCAGAAGAGATTTGCTCTTAATCCTAACTTCCAACTGATGTGTTTTAAATTAGAATTGGACAACCGAGTCAGGAGAATTTTCAGTGTATTTAGAACATTATAACGGGAGATTTAAAAAAAGGAAAATCACATTTCATTGGGATTTGCTCACTCCCAATCCTGATTATGTAACATTTTCCATTTAATGTATTGGATCCTCAAGCAGAATTACTGTTTCATATTTTCTTCTTTCCCACAGAGATAAATAGGCGACTTTGTAGGTCTACATAAGGTTCTGACTTTGCCCTGTAGTCCTCCTTATGGCTTTGTACCTCATTATTTGGAGGTTTGCATCTCGCCGCATGCACCTTTCAGGTCCCAGCTCTTCAAGAGCCCTTGTCAGCAGGTAGCAATGTGTGTGTGCTGGGTTCCTTCAAGTCATTTGGACCCTAAAGTGAACCTCTATCATGGGGTTTTATTGGCAAAATTTGTTCAGAGGAGGTTTGCCATTGCCTTCCCCTGAGGCTGAGAGCATGAGACTTGCCCAAGGTCACCAGTGGGTATCATGGCCAAGCTGGGAATCGAACCTGGTCTCCAGAGTTGTAGTCCAGTACTCAAACCACTAGGCCATGCTGGCTCCACAGATGGCAGTACTGTATGGGAAATAAACTTCTGAATGGTTAGTCGTGGAAAGAGGACTTCAAAGAAGTCCTACCTGGTTTCTACTTTAATTTGTTTTTCAGCACCACAAAAGATTTTAGCCTTCTCAATGATGTAGCTTTTAAAATTGGCTTTCACTTTTTTCTGTGTTGTATGAGATTTTGATCTTACTTGTTGTTTTGTTCCTGCGTTTTCTCAAATTGTATTTTTAACTTGTTAAGTTTACCAACTGAGAGCCATATGTTGCGAGGTGGTTTATAACTAAGGAAATTAAAAACAAACAAACACTAAAAGACTTTAGGAGAGTGCAGGAGACCCAAGAGGTGAAAGGAAGATACAAAATTATGTTTTTGACAAGACTTTTTCTGCTCCAAGGGTCTCCTCTGTTTTGCCACATACATAGACAAACACCCACAGCTGGATATCTTTTCCCCCATTAACTTCATCAACTTATTTTATTGATTGAATCTGAGGGTTAATAAATAAAACATCTGTGGGCTTTTATTTACAAGCAGATACATGTAATGTACAGGCTGGCAGCTATTATTGTGAATCTTATGAACTTTTAACTTTCTTGTCTTGAATCTGCTTACAACCAGTTTAGATCACTGCTGCTATTCAAATTTTTATATAGCACTACGGTAGCTAATCTAGTAAACTGTGGCATTGAGTTAGGACTCTCTTTCTCATAGTATGACTGGAAAAGACTTTACAGTTTTAGAACAACAAACCATGGCAGAGACTAATTTCCTCATATCTGCACTTTATCTGACTTGGTGAGGAAAAACAATCAAAAACAAATATGAAACTTGGCCTGCCTGTGTGATTATAGTGTTTACAAGAGAGAACTTAACCTTCAAGCCACAGTATGGAAGGTTGCTTTGTAATCTGCACTGAGACATATATAAATCATATATATGTATGCTGATATATCAGAGAATCTTGCTTATTGGCAAGGGCACATTTCTATTCTGTTTTCTAATTAGTTGCTAGGGCTTTAGCTGAAAATTAGAAAACAAAATGAAAATACAGAAACAGTACAAGTTGAGAGAGAGGGGGAAGCAACTGAAGATTGTGTGTGGTCTTGCAAAGTGAATACTTGGACACAATCAAGTGGTTTCAGAATAAACTGGACAATAACAATCTGGAAGTAGAATTTCTTTGATTTTTTTTAAAAGTTACACCCATGAATACATAGTTAGCATCCAGTTGTAGATAACAGAAAAATCTGGAAATCCTTACAAGGAGGTTGTGCTCCAGATGTTGTACTACAACTCCTATCAGCTGTAATTCCCACCACCTCTTAGCCAGCATAGGCAGTGGTGAAGAATGATAGGATTTGCAGTCTAGCAGTATTTGGAGGATCACAACTTGCCCCTGACTTACAGAAAGGATTCTGCTTCAAATATACCATGTAAAATAATATAGTAGGGGAAATCAGAATAATATAGAATAATATACGGTAGACAGAAAGATTCTCCCCCCCCCCTTGCAATAATTTTCTTTCACTAAACTTATCTCGCTTTTTGTTCTCACATGAACATACATGCCAGGGAGAATGAAAAGGAAATGTTTTTGTATTCATGTAAATGGAAGACTTGAATGTGTAATAAATACAAGATTTATTACAAGTCTGAATTTGCTGCGAATGCTTCTCTTTCTACTCTTCCCTCTGTTCCCCCCCATGTTTCATTCCTTGCTACATGCCCATCTTTGTTCCCCATATGCACTACGTACTTTGAGTGCCAGTCTTGCCTTCAACTGCTTTTTCTTTCTTTACTGCCATTGCCAACCAAAGTCAGTATTGCCATTACAGCAGACATGTATTGGCTGAGGGCTGGATGGCTCAGGAGACACCCAGCCCTTGGTTTCCTTGGCTATACCTAACAGAGAGTCTAGGTTCAGCCTCTGGCCAAATTCATTGTTGAGTCCAAAATACCATTTCTTATATTCCTGTAATAGCTTGTGAATTTTGGAATCCCGATCTGTTCTAAGAGTGGAGTTACATATTCAGAAAAATCAAAATCAAAACAGTATCTCTCAAATATGCACTCAGAGGATTCCATACTACTCAAAGAGAATGGTTTTAATGCAAGCTTTTCCAGTTTTCCACACCAACACTTTATTTGTGGATATATTCAAATATGCAGCTTCCTCATTTGCATTTGAACTGGTATAGTCTCAAGTAGGCTGAACATATATGTCTACTAAGTTATGTAGATCAGTGCTTCTCATGCCGTCTGATGTGTGGGACTGGCATCCCCCCCCCCCACACACACTGTGTGCCAGAGACCAGCACCTTATTTTTGACTGTTGGCTAAAATTGTTTCATTCTTTTTCCTTTCCAAGGACTGGCAGCTAGTGGCTCAGGGACTGGCACCAGTCAAGGGAGTACCACTTTGAATAGCCCTGGTGTAAACTATTGCTGTGTTGGTAAATAAAACCTGGGGCTTCCTCTGTGTTGATAACTGACTCAGCACCCTTCTTTTTTTATCTGGAGATCCAGTTTTCTCTGACACTAATGCATTGATTTACTTAACATTGAAACAGAGGGTGGACTTGCTTCTCCTATTGAACTTGGTCTCCCACCCATCTCAATGATCTGATCCAAGTCAGTTTATTCTCTGTTATCCACAGTGATAGCTGGTGGCCCCCATGTTGTGGTGGCCTTGTGCTTGTTGGGTCAAGGATATGTGTGTGTGTGTGAGCTGGGAGGAGGCTTGCTTGGGGTGCTCAATTGTTCTGTTGTGTCTTGGGTCAAGTCTTCTGCCTGAGCCAGTTCTGGGCACCAAGAAGGATAGTGTCAAGCTGGAGTGTGTGCAGAGGAGGACAACCAAAATGGTGAAAGGACTGCAAACCATGCCCTAAGAACTTAGGGAGCTGGGTATGTTTAGCCTGGGGAAGAAAAGGTTAAGAGGTGACATATGATAGCCCTGTTTAAATATTTGAAGGGAAGTCATATTGAGGAGGGAACAAGCTTGTTTTCTGCTGCTCTAGAGACTAGGACATAAGGCAGTGGATTCAAACTGCAGGAAAAGAGATTCCATCAAAGCATTAGAATTTCCTGATAATAAGAGCTGTTAACAGTGGAACATGCTGCCTCAAAGGGTGGTGGAGTCTCCTTCTTTGGAGGTTTCTAAACAGAGGCTGGATGGCCATCTGTCGAGGGTGCTTTGATTGTGAGTTCCTGCATGGTAGGGGGCTGAACTGGGTGGCCCTTGGAGTCTCTTCCAATTTTGTGATGCTACGCAAGAGTGTTAAGCCCATTCTTGAGTTTTGGTCTGTACTTTGAAGGAGTTATTGAATATGTTTCAATTCTGAAAAACACTTCAGCACTTTGGAGAGTTTTTCTGAAGTTCAAGGAGGAACCTGGAGCAGATTCACCACTCCACTGACATGGAGGCCACCAGCTGCCATGGCTGTTTGTTGCTTTCATCAGGTTAAGAGCAGGAACCTTAGTCTAATTTCTGAGGTCTTCTTGAAGAGGCCAGTCCTCTGACAAGTGTGATGTGTCCCTCCTCCAGGAACATCCTGGCTATGAACTGAGCTTGGCAAAGTTTATTCCCCAGTGCTTGGCTTGGGTGATTCTGGAAGTTGCACTCCAGAAAAGCCATGTTTCTAAATAAAGGAGGGTAGGACAGGGAATAGAAGGAAGTGTTTTTCTGGTATGCGGTCTCCTTAGAGATTGCCTTAAGGGAATATAGTCAGTGAAAGGGAAAAAAGTTCTCCATTCTTACATTGGGTCATTCAGATTTAGCCTTTCTCTACTTTCCAATATATTTTCCCATACTGAATACTTTTCTTCCCACGTACTGTTCCTTGCTGGATCTCTGACTTCAAATATCTAATGCTAGATCTGACCCTTACTCTTTTATACATTATAAAGAAACAAAAACATTCAACTTACAGAAAATTACTATAGATTGAGTCTCCCTTATTCAGAATTCTGAAATCTGAAATACACTGGAATCCCAAATTGTCCACATGGGTGGCTGAGATAGTGGCACTTTTGCTTTCTGATGGTCCAGTGTACACCAACTTTGTTTCATGCACAACAGTATTAAAAATATTATATATAAAATTACCTTCCACTACCCTATAGTTGAGAAATTTACTCTAAAATCCTGGGTCTACTTATATATGGGTCAATACAGTAATAGTGCTTAGAAAGGTCTTGAAAGAAGCACCACCTTGTGTGTCTCAGCAGTGATTTCAGAAAGAGCTGCCAGTAGGGAGGGAGTGTTTGTGTGTGTGAAAGAGGTGACCCTCAGTTTTACCTTCAACTTATCCATGGGTCATGTCAAAATCAATGATTTGGACCCTAAAAATCTTCCTTCAGCTTATACATGAGGTCGACTTGCACACAAATATATATGGTATGTTTATAAGAGGTATATGAAACATAAATTGAAACTTTTCTCCTGCCTCTAGGAAGCGGAACTCGGGGCTTCTTGGAAGTCTCTCTCCTTCACTGCCAGACTTTCCTTTGCTCCTGAGAAACAGGCCCCAGAGTGTTGTAGCAAAGCATCTTGAGGACATCTTTGCCCTGAAACAGACAGAGGAGGAATAGCTTTGATCCAACTTGTGGTTTCATTGGAGTGGGGGATAAAACACCCCATATGAATCAGATGATCCCGAAGGTGGAGGAGGAGGAGGCCCTGATGGTCTCAGTGTTGAGACCAGTGGGGGATTCTGGGAGAGGACAGTCAGAGGTTCCTGGGAGAGGACCTTGCCATCTCAGACATACAGTGCTAGTGATTCAGGCAGTTCTCTTACGAGGAAGGCGAGGGGCCCTGAGATGTTTGCAGCCAACTCCACCATGTTGTCAGTGGCTGAAGCCAGAGTGACACACAAAAAAATGAGATCTTGGACATGGTGATCTTGGAACAGCTCCTGACCATCCTGCCCCCAGAGATTGAGAACTGGGTCAGAGAATGTGGGGTAGAGACCTGTTCCCAGGCGGTGGCCCTGGCAAAGGGTTTCCCCCTGAGTTGGGCAGAGGCAGAGAAGGAGCAGAAGGAGCAGCAGGTCAAGAACCACTTGGTAGTATTTATTTATTTATTTATTTATATCCCACCTCTCCAAATAGATCGAAGTGGCAAACCATAATAAAACAGCATTAAAATACAGTAAAACATCATATCTCATAAAACCTCCCATCCACAATAAAAAGTACACTTTAATTATTAAAACAAAGCAGAGGCAATTAAGGGGCAATTGATGGGGAGCGACTGAGAGGCTAGTCTGGGAAGGCCTGCCAGAAGAGATATGTCTTGACCACCTTTTAAAAGCAGTTTAGACTAGCAATGTGTTAGATCTCTTCTGGCAGGCTGTTCCATAACTTGGGAGCAGCAGAAGAAAAAGTGCTCTGGGTAACTGCAGCCAGCCTAGTTTTTGCTGGCTGCAGTAAGGTTTTACCAGAGAACCTTAGTGTGCGGGGTGGATTGTATGGGAGAAGGCGATCCCGTAAGTAAGCTTGGTAGAAGTTCACTCTGAATTCCCTGTGGCTGAGAAGTCTCCATTG
>JAIPUX010001232.1:102354611-102371960 GCA_020142125.1 Phrynosoma platyrhinos | reverse complement strand
AGAAGAAGGGGGGGGTGTGCAAGGTCCAGGCCTCAGAGGGAGAGAAGATCTGCTGGACTTTGTAATGAAGACCTTAACCTAGGGAATTACTAAAGTTCAAGTCTTCTATGGGATCTTTTATCCTATGTTTACAGAGGTGGCTAGGGAATAGACTGATAGAGACAAAGCTTTCCAATGAACTGCAATTTATTTTGGGATTCAAACATATAAAGATACCCGGACATACATGCACACACACAAGAACTCAGGAATAAAGTAGTTAGCTTGGATAGGCTTGCTAGTGGCTTTCTACCTGAAAGGAAGTTTCTCCAACGATGAATTAAGAGGGATAGACTCAACTGTTATGAAAGGGAAAAGGCAACAGATAGAGCTGGGGACTCTAGTCAGAGATCACAGTGGCACAGTGTCAACATGAAATCTATCCAAACCCCCATATGCCTGAGATTTTGGGGCACATTTATATCCTTAATCCTAGCCTGAGGCAAAGAGTTGCTACTGTATGTCAAAGGTTCCGATTGCTACTCTTTAAAGTAGACAATTTCCAAACGAGGGGAGAGAGGATGCTGATGTTATCTCATCTTGAGCCGGTTGTAAATCTCTGTGCCTCCAGAATTCAGAGGATGTGAATGTCCTGCTCGCAGCTCTGAAGCCTGGCCTTTTTGATCTACAAATGGTTGTAAATGCAGATGTAACTATTTGGAGTGCCTACGTGATGTGCCTGCTTTGAGCTCATGGTGGCAAAGGCTCCTTCCAGCCCAGGGCTCTGGCAGGGACCCAAAGGGGTCTTTATATCAAAACAACCATTGTAACAACTTATTCTCCTTCCCCATTGCCATTCCTTTCTCCTTTTATGTCTTGTCTTTAGAATGTAAGCCTGAAGTCAGGGTAATGTCTAATTAACTATTTATAAGCCTCTCTGAGAGCCTTTTGACTGAAGAACAGAGTATAAATACTCCAAATAAATAAATAAATAAATAAATAAATAAATAAATTTAACATTTAGACTTAGGTCCCATCTCCAAGACATCTCAGTATGTATTCCAAATCCAAATATTCTAAAATCCTAAAAAATCCAAAACATTTCTGGTCCCAAGCATTTTGGATAAGAAAGGCTCAGCTCGAATGCTACAAATGTGTCATGCTCTAAACCAGCTACAGTTTGACATGGCTACCCTCCGATTGAAACTAAATGGAAGAAGTGCATTGTAACCAATTGATTTCCATAGGACTTAGACACACAGAGTTTTAAGTGATTTCATATGTTCACAGTAAAAACAGTGGTAGGTTTTTGTTGTTTTTAGCAGTACTTGTGGCTGGAATTTGTAGTAAGTGGAAGGGGATAGCTGCTTCCCTATAAAGCCATGGCACCTGTCCCCAACTAGTCTGCTCTCCGCTGTGTGTAGTACTCCAAGTGGTTGCTGTTCCTGTCACTCAATGGGAAAACAAATCTGTTCCAGTAACTGTTGGAGCTTTCTTGAATGTTCTGTATCTCTCTTAAGGAGCAGAGCTCTGTAAATGTTGTATTATCCATGTCAAGTTTATGAGGCTGAAATATTCTGAGCTTAAAAATATTTCCCTCTTCAGAGAGGGTGATTGGATATTTTTGTCGGGTGATTCTTCTGTAACAGCTTCCTATATATATATGAGGCACAAATATCTCCCTAAATCTTTATTTTTCAGGTGGCTTTGTAACTCAGTTACTGTCTTCTAAATTTCACCTACATTGTTTGGCTTAGCAGTTGTATGAGCCTTGACACTCTTCACAGAATCAAGATGTGGCTGTTCAATTGGAAGGTGAGGATGCTTGTGATTTTTAAAAACCTTGCATGCACATTTCCAAAACTAAGAGTTTAGAAGAAATAGTTCTCTATATCCTGCGTGGATGGCTGCCTCTATAAGAGAACAATTTTTCTGGTGGTTATTAACCATGCAAATTAATTGCTTTGCAAGTATATATGTTGTGTTGTTTGGGATTTTGTGGTGGGAGTAGGACTATTATTTTGTTTCTCAACTGCCAATAGACCGTAGCTTATCTAAAGTGCTGAATAGATGATTTGGGTTGTCTTGGATTCTCCTGTTATATCTTTCCCTTGGGCCATCATTTCCTAATTCTGCCATTAAGCCAATACTGTTTACAAGCCTGTGGTGGGTTTGATGTGTATGGAATTGTCCTTGCCACTTATCAGGAAGGACTTCAAATCTTATGAATTGCAGGGGGCAGTTTGAAAGAAAGATTTGCATATTCATATGATTATTTCATAATCAGTTGCTGTTAACAGTTGGTGTCAATGTAAGTGCAGAATGCTGACCTTACTTTTCTCTTCAGAGGTTTTTTTTTAAATAAAAAACCATCTAAATAAACAAAAATTAGGTGGCTCTTGCTTTTTCAGATGCCATTGTATTTTATCTTCAATCAGCTGCACCATGAGAGCTGTAGCCCAAACCACATCTGTAGGGCTATGTTTCCTTACTCCTCAATCTAAATACAACATGTTTGGATGCACTGGAACAAGTTTTCTTTTAAGTGTATGCTTTTCAGATATACTGATTCTGAGATTTGATTTCTACTAGCCACACAGCATGCAATCCACAGTTTGTCTCCCAACAGAGATCAGAGATTTGGGTTTGAATTGATACCATTTGTAATTTATAATATATTTTAAAGATATGGAAAAAATATTTAGGCATAGCTGTACTGGATGTACAACAAAATTCATCAGAATCCAAAATCCAGAAACAGCGATACCCAAGGTATTGCTGTTTGTGGGTTTTGTATTTTGTTGTATTTTAATGAGATGATAATAGAGGAGCTGAAGACCTTCTGTTTGTGTTACTTTTGGAGACAGTCAAGATGATTTTGACTGCAACTCCCACATTGCCTTACCACTGGTATAGTGAGATCTGAACACTGAAATAATCAGAGTCAAAGGCTCTTCACACCTATTTTAGACCAACAGGGGAGCTGTATGTTTAGCTCTCTTGTACTCATAAACTTCCCATACTTTAATGGCAATGCAGAATTCTTGACATATTCTTACCTAGAATTTAACTTTCTTAATTTTAAATATTGCAATGCCTTTAGAACTATTGTAAATTTTCATGATATATTGCCCTTGCTCTCTTTTTACTGTATGCTGGATGTTATAGAAGAATTTAATGCTATGATTACTTATGTGCCAAATATAAATCCTGTGCTCCAGATTTTTTCATAGGACAAATATATGATGCAGTTTTTTTAAAAAATGAGTCCTTTCAGAATATCTGAAGAAAATGATTCAGAAAACATCAAGCATTGTTAAGAGTATAGGCCTGTTGCTTGCAAAGCATAGGTAAGGGGGGAAGCAGACGAGGGCGTCCAGGACGCCCTGCGCTGGCACGCCGCGGGGCCGCAGCCTCCGCATCTCGGGCACCGGCGGCGTCCCTGGAAGGAGCGCTAAATCAGCGCTCCTTCCTCAAGACAGCGAAAGTGCGCCCTAAAAGCGGCGGGCGCACTTTCGCTGTCTTATCCTCCGCAGCGCGTCCGGTCGCTGCGGAAGGAGGTTGCCCCGGAAGTGCCGGACGTGCGGAGGGCTAGCAGCTTCCGGGGCGACCTCAGGAAGAGGAAGGGGCGCCGAACGTGCGGCTGCCCCTCCTCTTCCGGGCCCGGAAGACGACCCAATTAGTCGTCTGCCGAGGCCCTAAGACTTTCTGATAAAATGTCTGCAACATTCCTATTGTTGTTTTTATGTGCAGTCAAGATGGATTTTGTTTATGGTGATCCTGTGAACAAGAAACCTCCAAGAGACCCTGTTATTAACAGCGTTAACAGGTCTTGTAATTCACAGCTGTGACTTCCTTTGTTTAGTCAGTCTTTCTGTAATGTGATCCTCTTATCTTCCTACTGCCTTACACTTTACTGAGCATAATCCTCTTTTCTAAAGAGTCATGTTATCTCATGGTATGTCCAAAGTACAACAGTCTCAGTTTAATTTGGAGTCTAGTAATATTTCAGGCTTGCTTTCCTCCAGGGGTCATTTATTTTTTATTTTTTTGATGGTCCATAGTAGCTGTAGAATTTTCTTCTTTCACCACATTTCAGATGAATTTATCTTCCTCCTGTCGATTTCCTTCACTGTCCGGTTTTTACATCCATACTTACTGAATGGAAATAGTATTGTATGGATGAACCTCACTTAGGTATATACAGTGGGCTAGTGAGTAATAGATTCAACTGCCTGCATATTGTCCCACCCCAAATTATCCAGTGGTGACACTTGCATGCAGATGTGCTGATGTGGATGCATGCATGTCACTGTCCGTTCAATATTATGGGGTGTGATTGTCCATGTTTTCCCCATCCATGGGGGTTTGCATAAACCCTTGCAAATAGGAAAGGTCCACTATAATATCTTTATACCTGAACACCTTATCCAGTTCCTTTATAACTGCCCTTTCAAGTCTTAGTTGTCTTCTGATTTATTGACCACAGTCACCAAAGTCCATGACCCCTCCTTAAAATATACCTTCACTCTGCTGTCTACAAATTTCCAAAGAGTAAAATGTGTGTCCTCTTTTCCCACTTTCCTTTGAGAGACTAGAATTTGAATCCTTGTTCATATTGGAGTGGCCTGGGCAAGTCACACTCTCTCAGCCTTAGAGGAAGGTATTGACAAACCTCCTCTGCAGAAATCCAGCCAAGAAAACCCCATGATAAGGTTGCTGTAAACTGGAGTGGACTTGAAGGCACATAACAATAACTACTCTTACAAACTGCATGTGAACAGCATGGTACACAGCATTTTTCTTTTCTTTCCTTGTGCATCATTTGATAACATATTAATATTATTTGAATAGTTGTTGTTTGGGGGAAGAAGTGGAAATGACAGCTGCACGGTGAGAGGAAGTAATATAAAAAAATAAGAAGAATATTCTTAGAAGAATTTTTGTTTAGCCTTTATCTGGTAGTAGATAAGACTTCCAAAGGACAAAATATGACCAATATTTTCTCAGAAGAATTTCACTGGAAAGCAAAGGGCACCCCAAACAAAGCTATCGATCAATATACCCTTACACAAGTAGTGGCATTTAAATACTGCCATAGATTTGGGTTTTCTCCTTCTGTATCGATATTTTGAAAACTGCTAGTATGTGATAGGCATAGTCATTCTGTTCAATATGGTATATATATATTTTCAGTAAACTTAACATACATACTATATGTACATTATGTTTCCTTAAGATATATAATGTGTCACATTTAATTTTAATGTGACTTCTGTGATGTGATGTGGAGGCAGCCATCTAATTACACATTGTGGACCACTTTAAAGGAATCCTTAGATAATTAATCAGAAAACAACAGAGACTAATTGGGCTGAAGTATTCTTTTAACATAGCGCAATGGCTAGTCCAGACCTGTAACAGTGTATTTACAAGAGTGGCTGAAGATATGCCTGTGTGTTTCTGTGTGTATGTCTTTTGTTTTAGGCACTGGAAAATTTTCCACTGCTGATGTACATTTTAGCTGCCAAAACACTAATTCTTTGCTTAGCATTTGCTGGGGCAAAAGCATACCAGAGGAAAAGGCTGGAAGAAAAAATGAAAAAAGAAGAGGAAGAAAGGCTGAAAAAAGCAGGCAAGAAAGAAAACTGAAGTGTTTGAAAAGGTATGTTCTGATGGAGGAAAAACATGTTTGGTAATATGGAACAATCAGTCACTCAATGCAGTGGGAAGGGAGCACACAACCCTCCCAGAACCGAAATAATTATGAAGGGACCTGTGTGGACATACAATCTAGTCCTGATCCCCATGCATTTATTGCATACCAAAAGGAGCCCTGCAATATATGAATGCAGAGCCCTTCCTCATCAGGGAATTATGTTCCAGTCAGCACTAGCCAGCAAAATATGCTCAACTGATGTTTGTGGCCTCACTCACACATTGTTTCAGTGCACGTGAGGGAAGGAAAGGGATTGTCTGATACCCCCATGTCACTGCCTTCATGGTTGGTGGCTTTACTACCTCAAGATTTCATTTCACACCCTATGGCATCTAATATTATGGAAAGATATCCTGTAGATTTGGAGATCTGATATATCATATATCCTAAGGTGGCAAGAGGGCTGCAAGTAACATAGATGAGGGACACTTTATACATTATTAAATTCCCATGCTGCAAATTTTTTCTCCAGCGTGCATGAAACATGATCATCATACATAAGCACTTCGTTCAAAAGATTCAAATTGTTTCCGCATGAGATTTTTGTAATGTGAGAAATGGCCCTCCCAGTTGCTTTATGTTTTTACTTGCAAATACCCATGCTTGGTTTTACCTGGGTAAAATACATTTAAACATGATTCTTAGCGTTTTCATGGTTTGGGATGTAAATATCTTCAGAGGTTGTGATCCTCCAACCTTTTGGCTAGTATAAACTGTATTTTAATTTAGTAAGGTTGGTGCCAGCACAATGCTCTGGAGACCACAGTTCCCATATTTAAACTGAGCTGATTACTATGGGAACATGGACACCAAAAATATTTAGCTTACTTTAAAAATATCTTAGAAACCGAACAGAAATGGCATATATTTTAGTTGTCACCCTGGCTTGGTCAAGCATGTTATTCAAGTAAACTGCACGCAAGGATGCTTGTTTTACTGAGCCTCTTTTGGGCTGTGTCATCCTAGGGCAAAATAACTCTCACTCTTTTTAAATCAAAGGATCACCTTTCTAGCTGCAGTGTAGGTTCAAAGGAATGGTGCCAGTTTCTCTTACTATGACTTTACTCTGTACAGTCATGACACTCACACTGCTTCCTTCCAGAAGCAATTATTCATTTGTTCTCCCTGCTTGTCTCCCAGCATGCCAGGGCTATTGGGAGAAAGAGGTGGTTATTCTGCCCAGAATGGGCACAGTTCATGGGTCTTTCCTCTCTACTCCTTATCCAGCTCAGAGGGAGGGTCAGGAAGATTGTAAGGGAAAGACATATGAGACTAGGGCTTCATTTGCACTACAGGAATAATCCAGTTTGATACCATTTAATAATAATAATAATAATAATAATAATAATAATAATAATAATAATAATAATAATAATAATAACAACAACAATAATAAATTTACCCTGCATGGCTGAATGCTATGGAATTCTGAAGTTTATCGTGGTACCAGAGCTCTCTGATGGAGAAGGCTAAATGTCTCACCAAAACTACAGTTCCCAGAATTCCATACCATTGAGCCATGGGAGTTAAAGTAGTGTCAAATGGATAATTTCTGCAGCGCAGATGCAGCCTAAGTTTCTCCCTCTCTCTTTCTTTTCTTTCTCTCTCTTACACACAAACACACATACATGTATACACATACCAATATACCAAACCAATTTTGGCCTCTCTAGTTTACAGATACCTTCATTGCCACCAACCTCATAGGAGTAGCAAAGATAAGTGCTCTTTTCCTATTATTTCGAACAATTACAAATGATTATTTTGAAGTAAAAATTCATACCAAAGATATATCAGTCACATCAGAATTTGTATCTATCACTCTTAAAAGGGTCAGGTATAAAACAGTGAGAAAAGAATTTTCAGCATAATCCTACGGCTTGTTTACTTATAGCAGTAAATGACTAGCTTAGCTTTTTGTATCTTCCTTCCATCTGTAGTGTGGATACTCTTTGATCAAGACACATTACAGTCTAGAAACTGTAGGTTGGAAAGAATGATGGTTTTGTTTTATTACATATGAGACAGCCCTTTTAGTCCCTTTTTAGATTTATTTTAGAAAAGTATTATGCTTACAATTTTTTAAAAGATAGTAACATCTGCACTGTGGCAACAACAACAAAAAAGTATTTTAAGAAGCAGAAACCAAAATATATCAGTGTAAGATCAAGATGAGGCCAGCAATCTATTACAGGTAACAAGAATGATAAGCAAAATCAATTTAGGGCCTTTTCACATCACTCAAAAGTGCTTTGATACCACTTTAACTGGTAAAATTTCATCCTATGAAATCCTGGGATTTGCAGTTTAGGGAGAAGCATTTTGAATTCTTAGCCAGAGAGCTTTAGTGCCTCAGCAAACCGCAAATCCCAGGATCCCATAAGATGGATCATGACAGTTAAATTAGAAGCAAAGTGCTATAATCATACTGTGTGGTTGTTCTAAGTCTGAAGAGCAGCTGCATCATAGTAGTCGTCTGGCTGTGACAGAACTTGGCAATATTACTTTTGGTACTCCAGCTGCTAGAATCCCTTGGCCAGCATGGCTACATAGCTTTTCATGTGGGAAAACTGATTTTTATCAGCTACTGAAAATGTAACTGCTTTGTTTTCTGTGCAGATTTTTTTGGCATTTGGCGGCTTATTTGGATTCCTTTCCTGGGAGAGTTGAAGACTTTCCTGCAACTGAATGCTGTGCCGGAGAAATTAATTTCCCAAGAGCAACAATTATTTAAACCAACGTTGTCTTAAACTATTATTATTTTTTATATGAGTAAAAAGAATATTTTGTCACCACTTTACACAATAAAAGCTTCCTTTGTAAGACATGTGTTCCACAAGAAATTCTACATGTAAAGTTAGTAGGATAAAAGAGCTGTTTAAAATTTCCTAATGATGTTAGCATCTCATGATTAAACAAATGTTTAAACCTGAATTGTTTAGAAGTTAATTTGCTAAACTTCCTCCTTTCCACTATGCAATCTGACTCTCAAATAAGCCCCATGGAGGGAAAAATGAGTTAGCTTGGTTTTACTATTTTCAAAGTCATTATTGGCTAAATTTAGTTGAACTGACCCCATATACAAGGGGTGGGAATCATGAAGCCCTCCAGAATTTGCTGGATTGCAGTTCTCAGCAGCTTTGTCTGGTACAGCCAGTAATGAGGAATGCTGGAAATGTTAGATCAACAACATCTGAAGGACCATGTGATTTCTATCCTTGAGGTATACAAACTAAAAGTAGAGCAGGGTTGTTGTGATGGTGTCCATCTGCTAGACTAATGGACACAGCTGAGTAGAAAATATTCTCCCTACCTTTGGTGAGGGAACTCTCCTGACTATGGACTTCATCATACTAGCCTGCTGTTCTGGCATAATCGTGCTAGTTTAAGAATGGTTTGGCATAATTTATTATCACACTTTCCCCCACAATAGTGCTTTGAGGATCCATCATTGGAGATTTTTAGATGGGGAAAAAACTGGGAGTAGAAGGCATAATCCTGGCATAATTGTGTGATTGCGCTGAAGATTTTCAGATGATGTTGTGTTCATCCAGGACTTCTCCTGTGAAGAACCCAGATTGCTCCTGCTACAAATCATTTACAGGGAACTCCTGTGAATGGCTTCTCAATAGCACAAATGAAGTGTGATTGCAAGGGTGCAAAAGTTAATCGTGCTTCATTCACTCTATTGGGGAAGCAACCAGGGACATTTACCGAGATTGCATTTCAGCAGAGGCAATCTGTTCTCATAGCCAGGTTTGCAGTGGATTTCAGTCTTCTTTTGAAATATGGGGCATGATTTTGTTTATACAGTCACACCTCTGTTCTTGCAGACTTGAAGTCTGCAGTTTTGCATATTCATGGAGGGGCGACCTCCATTAAAATCAAGGGGTGTATGAAAATATTGAGTGCTATAGCACTACTGTTGTGTTAGCTTTCACTACCACGATTATTGCTGAATTTGGCCCTGGTGTGATAATCTCCATCGTGTGATCAGTTTTCAGTACTACCAAACACCACCTTCTGGAAGGAATTCTAATGCTAGATGGTTGTTTGAATTAGTATTCCACTGAAATTTATGCATGTATCTAGCAATTTAGGCTGCAACAAACAGATTATCTCAAAATTAAGCTATTTAAAGGCTATAGTCCTATGCACTCTTGCACTGAATAATGAGAACAGTGGTGATTACTTCTGAGGGTCTGTCCACATGGGCCAAAAGGCCTGTGTTCTCCCCAGCCTTACATTGCCCTGTTTGGATGATGCAGGCTGGTACCCCTGGGCCAGGATTGGGCAGACCAGATGTTAATCCAGTGGTCCTGTTCTGATCATGGCCCAAAGGGGCCTTAGCACAGGTCAAAATGACCCACTGTTTGCCCTGGAGTTTGTCTGAAACTGTGGCAACCCTTGGCAGACCAGGTGGGTGCATGTGCGCCCCACCTTTCTCCACCGTTGCTGCTAGTGAGAAGACCTTCATCTCTGCATCTGACATAGAAATGGGGCAGCTAGCTATGTGGGTGCAGCCAACTGCCCCATTTCCACGTCAGATGCAGTGATGGGGGTCTTCTCACTAGCTGCAACAGTGGAGGAAGGTAAAGGTGGATGCCAGTAGAGGGTTTGTGGTGTGGCGGTAGGTGGGCAGACATGTAAACACCTGGTCATCCTCACATCATCCTGGGGACTGACACAGGTTACATCTGGGTCAGGATATCATGGGGCAAATGTTTTCCTGGCCTGTCTGCTGAGCCCCAAGTCACAGGGTTGTGCTGCTTCCCTTTTGATTTCAGCTGGACAGTGGAATACTTGCTTAGCATTTTTTTCTTTCTCAGTTATGGAAAAATAAATTGCTGGCTGTTTTGATTACTTTCTTCTTCTTCTTCTTGGAAAATTATTGTAGGGTTTTATTAAAATTGTATGTTTCTTTATGTTGCCTGAAGAATTACAAATAAAACAATGTCCCTGCTAGATAATGGATTTATCTGCTAGAAGATTTTTATTCTGTAAATTTTAAAAAAGGAGCCCACTGGTTTTATTATTATACATTCAGATTATTTTATTATTACAAAGTCAGGCTGCTTAGAGAACTCAGTTGCAAAGGTCTAAAAAAGATCAGTGCTTTGAAGTAAAACAATAATGGTGATAAAAAGTATGTCTATAGATGTGGGAAATCTTTGAAATTTCTTTTTATAATTCTTATTTATAATTTTATAATTCTACCAGGATGTAAAAAGATGGCTCTTGCTACAGAGGTATGAGCAGATAACAAAGAAAACCAGAGTTGTACCTTGGCTGCCCCTTTTCTTTCTCTGTCTCCATGTGGCTATTTTAAACTTTTTATATCTCTCTTCATTGATCAGAAGGCATAGTTTTCTTACCACTCTTAAAATGCGAAAATTGATCTTTGCTGTCAAATGTATTTTCTTTTACTTAGAGGCTGAAGGAGACAACCCCTTTTAAAAACAAAACAAATCGAACAAATGAACAGACAACAAACCAAGTGCATGTAGGCACTGTGAGAGGAGCTCTGCCCCTGAGAATGGAATCTCTATTAGACAGAGAGTATATATTGCCATCCTGTGGAAATAACATAGAACTACTCTAGCTGGCAGAAGATAAAAGTCATGGTAAATATAGCAAAATATAGGAAGCTAGAAATAGAATCCTGCACTTCAAGGTTGGGTATTGTGGGTGTCATTGGAGTGAAACTCCCATCAGTTCTAGCTAACACAGTCAATGGTGATGGATGCTAGGAGAGTCACAGCTGCTCACCTCTGCTACAAATGCTTGTGAGCAAGCACCAGGCAACTAAAAATGACTTTTTTTTAAAGGAGAATTTTATTAATTTTAAAAACAAACAAACCATAACAAATAAAAAAGGGGAAAAAATCACACATTTTCCATATCATCCATTCATAACACCAAAATCATTAGTCAAATCCATTACACAAAATCATAATACTCCTAACTCTTAATCTAAAAATGTAACACATAATACATATCACATCTTACATACTACATTAGCATTCTACTACATATTACAATTTTACACTCTACAACTTACAAAAACCCTATTACTCTCTATAATCAACTCCTTCCCCCTTTATCCTTTCTCTTCTATTTCTTCTCATTTCCTCATCTACTTTCTCTTCTTTCCTTCTTTCCCTATTCTCTCATTCCTTCTCCTCTTCTCCTCCTTCTATTCCCTTCTTTCCTTGACTTTCACTACAGTGTTCCTACATTCCATGCTGAATAATTATACTTCTTCTCAGAGTCCTTGGGTGGTAGGTATATGTTTGTTTAACAGATAGCCTCTTAATCAAGAAGAAATATCCACCAAAAGCAGTGTACTCAACAAGGACATAGACTCAGGGATCAGACTCTGCAACCCAGATGGCAACTTTTTCACATATTGGCTCAGGCAAATTACTGGACTTAATAACATCAGCCATAACAGCAGAAGTTCATGGGCCTTCTCGTCTTCTCATATTAGAATGTAAAGTGAGCTATGCTATCATCTCCCTGCCATGCCCTTCTGTATCCTATCTGAAACAAAAATACAGAAGAATAAATGCATCTAAATTTGACATCAAGAAGGCGATAATCCAAAGTCAGTAAGAAAACAGTTCATCTTCCTAGGATATTCTGTTGTTGATCTCAACAAAGAGATTTCAAAGGGAGTGTAAAATAACACATGGCTGTGTAACAATTCATCAGAGCTTCAGTTTTATCAGTTTAATCCCGCTGTAGATATTAATTAGTCTTCTAGTGCCAAGAGGTTTCTGTTATTATCAACACTACTTTGTCACAGTACTTATTTTAGGTACTTAAAAGCTTAAACATAATTGTTACAGTCTGTATCTTTTGCATTTACATTTCCCGACCTCACTGCTTGCTTGTATATTGTTCTCCATGGCTTTATTTCAACTCACTCTCTCTTTTTCATATAACACTTTGAGTACATTAGTTTGCCAAAGCTTATGGCATAAAAAATTGTTCATTCTTAAGATTTCATGAGGCTTCTTATTCATTTTGCTCTTTTGGGTCTCCCCTCCCAGCTCCTTTGGGTTATTGTTTTCAGGGATGCCATTAAGCAAAAATGCTCTCAAGGCACCTATGGATTCCTTTGAATTTATAGCTAGCCTGGCTAACCAAATATATTTTAGCAGCGGCTTCTACGTCATAAACATGATTGAATATCATGTACCTTCCCCCCATGACACAAAGCAATGCAGAATGACCACTTAGGATTTATAATATAATTTTATGTAACAAATTAACCCTTGTCTGGAAGAGATGTAGCTTTTCAGTTAAATTATACTTAGCCAGGTAGTTAAGCTGTTATGTGCTTTGCAGATAGTTTATATTGGTTCTCTCACGACATTGTGTTTTAATTTCAGTGATTTCACTTTGGCTTTAAGCAAGATATTAAAAATGGCCTGAAGCGGTTGGCCTTTGAATAAGGTAACATCTGTAGTCCCTAGCAGACGAAATGCATATTGAAAATCCAATATGATGGAATGGTTCAAGGATTAACACACTTTAGACAGCTCCTCCAGTTTGCTGCAGTTTGCATCCATAACTCATCTAGATTACCAGGTTTTGTACAAAATTATTTCAACTCTTCATTTTTTAAATAAATTTTATTTCATATACATGCATCTACTTACATATAAAAACACATACATACAGATACTAATACATACAAATACAAATACAAACATACCTATATACGTACATACTAATGTACATATAAATTCATTTTTACAATGCTATTATAATTAATAAGGTAAAATAAAGTGTATGTCAAAATTAGAATCTTTATTATATCTATATATTCTTCAATGTTCAATATTTCTGTCCTTCCTTATGTGATTCTACCGTCACTTGTATCCTTTAATTTCATTGTCAGCTTTTATTACTATCTTATGATCTTGCTATAATTTAGGTAATTTTCCATCCTTTTTTTTCCCCTATTATCTCTAGTTCTGGCCATAAATCCTCTATATCCTTGTTTTTAAGACTTGCAGTAAGTTTATCTAAAGTGACAGCTTCCAATAATTTGAGATACCAGTTTTCTTCTGTTGGTATTAGCTTTTGTTTCCAATACTGAGCGTATGTAATCCTGGCCATCGTAACCATGTATAATATTTTCTTTTCTTGTGTCTTTCCAATTATCTTGTTTTTATTGGTTGTAATATTTAATAAAAAGAGTTTTGGGTCATGTTTAATATCAATCTTTAACATCTCTCCCATTGTTGTTGCAATCATACTCCAGTATTTCTTTGCTTCTCGGCAATTCCACCACATGTGAATAAAGTTTGCTTCAGGATGTTGGCATTTCCAACATTTTGTGTTACCTGTCCTGTACATTTTATGTAGTTTGGCTGGTGTGAGATACCATTGATGAAACATTTTTAAATAATTCTCTTTCAAGTTTTGACAAAGTGTAAATTTGTTGGTAGCTTTCCAAGATTTTTCCCATTGTGTTAGTTCAGTCGGTTCTTTAATATTCTGTGCCCATTTAATCATGGTGTTTTTGATTGTTTCATGACAACTCTTCATTTTTCATTTTAGAAAGAAATCTGGAAAATGGGTATCCAGGACGGTAGTCACATATGCTGGTGTAGATGGGGAAAATGAGCTGTAGATGGTTTTGAGACAGAAATTTAATTTGACAAGAAGTATTTTTGGATTTCATCTACCCATTCAAATATAATCTACCCTGCTGGCAAAGCATGATATATTTCTTGGCACAATTCTGTTATTAGATGTACTAAATTAAAAACTGTGAAAATTGAAAGTCGTTATGAAATAGCAGCTGGCCCTTAACTACTTTTGCTATTTGACCTTTCATATATTCAGAACAGTGTTATATTGAAAATAACTTGTATTTTCACCAAAAGTACACTTATTAGCATTTTTGTGTTTTAATGGACTTAGCTATTTTAAATTAACTTTTAAATATGATTGTTTAATTGTTTTAACTCTTGTATTATCTGTTGATTTAACAGTGTATTGTTTAACTTTTATTATGAGTCACTTTGGGGGGGCATATTGGGAGAAAGGGGGATTATAAATTAAATGATGAAAACAAAGTAGTTTCCCCCCCAAGTTCTCAAAGCTCTACATTCATTATTTCTATTATTTTAAAATGGACCTGTGTGGAATGTGGCCACAATGGGTGGGGCATTCTGGGAGTTATAATCCAAGGGCTAAATTCAATTTTAATTCCAGTTAGAGTAGATCCATTGAAATCAATGGGACATCTGTAAATCACAACAAGAACACAACAATAGTACTGGTAACTCCCTTCTTTTCTCATTTTTTCTCCTCTCATTCAGTTTCTTTTTTCCCACTCAACAAGTGCTTCCATTCAGGACTGTCCCAAGGCATGGTGCTGCCAGAGACAGAGTAGAAAATGTATCTTCCCCTAAACCAAGGCATATAGTATTATAGGTCAACACATAATATTATAGGTTATTTTGGAAGCAGAGACAGCCAATGTCACAACTCCCACTCCTCCCACTCCTCCTTCCTGGCATTCAACATACCATAATTTTGAATTAAATAACTAGCAATTTGCTGCTTGTTGCTGACACCCAATATTTTCTTCTTGAGATAGGTCAGACAGCCAATTCATCAAGCCTAATGGTACAATCAGTCCTGTCTGCATGCCTCCAGATACACACACCCACACCCTTCTCATAGCTAGATTGACATAACTCACTTATACAAAATTATTCATCTATGCAAATCCATCTGCTTAACTGTACTTTTAAGTCACATGCTCTTAGCTTCAAAAGAAGGCAATGTTAAACCTTCTCTGAACCAAATTTGCCAAGAAAATCCATGATAGGTTCCCCATAACCCAGAAATGACTGGAAGGCACACAACAACAAAATTTGCACTTTTATAATGCAACAATATTAAAAACCATCTTAAAATGGGTTCTTTCCCCCAATTTATTGTTTCCATTTCTCATTTAGAATAGTAAGTTAGAAGATGAATGGGCCTGCAAGTTTTGTGCACCAGATAGCCAACTTTTAATTAATGATGGTTAGGAAATTAGGAAAACTTATCCAAGTAGTAGTTTTCCCATCTCCGCACCTTGTTAATAGCCACTTTCCACTTGATTGGGCTCATCTTCTCGATGCCCTTTCCAATCAAGTCACTGAAGAGGATGCATTGGTATGAGTAGGTCCTCTCCAAGGAGGTAAGAGAAAACTCCTTCCTGTTATTGATAATAAACCATTTCAAAGATGACCAGGCAGCCTCCATTGGGTGGAGGTAGTTGTAGGGGAAAGGCACAGAGAGAAGTTCATGACCTGTTGCTTTAGCAATCTCAGGGCAGCACTTGATGCTCAGTAAACAAGGGAGAGAAGGAGATGGAGGTTCACATATCTCCACCTCTTGGCTGGACTCTTCAGTCTTCACTCTTGACTGTCTTCTTTCTCTGACTACAATGGCACACTTCCCATAGGTGATGGCCAGAAAGTGACAGAGTTCCTGGAATACACCTTCTTGCTGCCCTGAGGATAGGTCATCCCTTAAAAACACTCTGTATTTCCATGGCACCCATCCTTGGCTGTGGCCAGCATGTACCACTGTCCATATAGGCCAATTGAGAGTATTTTCATGAGGAACTTTTTCACCTGTTATTAGACTTTCTGAAAGATCAGTTTCTCCTAAATAGATGGTGGTATAGCCATTAAACTGCAGGTTTCTTAAGGCTTTTAAATACTGCTGGCACTGTTTCCTTGAAGTTGCATCAAGGGAACTTCTGTGGATGATGTACTTTAAAAGAGGATTTACAACTCGATACATCTTAAACCAAGAGATAAAACTGAAGTGCACACAAAGTTCTGATGGTGTCCAGGACACTGATGATCTCACAATGGACTTTGCTTGCATATGTTATTCAATTGCATTGAAACAAAAGCTGAACATTTACATGTTTCTGTGGCTAAATCATGGGGACAAATAACTGCAGGGCTGATGTAGAATATAGGTCTCATTTTATTTAGAGAAACCACCAGTTTTACAACACTGCTAAATTACTTATTCTGTCAGTACTATACATTAATACTGAATCTGACTGAGCCACTAGGAAAGGCATGTGAGGGGTTGGGTGAGAAGAAATGTTAGCAGACTATGGTCCAAAACACACTGCAGATATAATCCAGTTGGAGACCACTTTAACTGTCCTGTCTCAATGCTAGGGAATCCTGGGAACAGTAGTTTTGTGAGACATTTAGCCTTATCTGTCAGAGAGCTCTGGTACCCCAACAAACTACAGTTACCAGGATTCCCTAGCCTTGAGCCAGGGCAGTTACAGTAGTCTCAAACTGGGTTATTTCTGCAGTGTGTTTTGGCCCTATGTCTCTGAATTACAAGGGCAAGGTAGAATAAGATCTAGACATGGCAGCCTGTTTAACAGCTAGGAGACAGCTGCCATGAACAAGGGACCTACTTGCTATATCTGTAGGGGTGTGTGTGTGGGACAGGGGGGGACAGATTATTGATTGGAATACTGTTACATGACCTTTAGTGAGAAGTCTTTGTGGATGAAAGCCCACAGAACAACAATGGAATATTTGCATTTTCTGGTTTTGCCTCATTATTCTCAGTTCATTGATCAATTTTCCCTCAAA
>JAIPUX010001232.1:102329576-102354511 GCA_020142125.1 Phrynosoma platyrhinos | reverse complement strand
TTACAAAACCAATAACTTGATTTTTTTTAACCAGGGCTGGAATGATGGGAGCTGTAGTCTATCACAGTTGGAGGGTGCCTGATTGCAAAGGCTGATCTAGCATAGGTCTATAATCTTTTTATTCAAATTAATTTATCTCTTCTAAAGTCCATAAGCAATAATTTAACTTTGGCATTACTAAGGGGGGTTGCAGACTGCCAGAAATAGTGCAAATTGAGTCCACTTTAAAGGTTAGGGTTAGTGCTAGGGAATCATGGGGACTGTATTTTATTGTGGCATCAGAGCTCTCTAACAGAGAAGGCTCAATGTCTCAGAAAAAAAAAAACAATTCCCATGATTCTCTAGCACTAACCCTAACCCTAAAAGTGGACTCAATTTGCACTATTTGTGGCAGTCTGCAACCCTTCTAAGGCTAGAATTATATACAGATTGAGTATCTGTCCCTTATCTGAAATCCAAAATACTTCAAAACTGGCTGAGATAATGACACCTTTGCATTCTGATGGTTCAGTGTACTCAAACTTTGTTTCAAGCACAAAAATATTACAAATACAGTACTATGCATACAATTACCCTAAGTCTATGTGTATATGAAACATAGATGAATTTCATATTTAGACTTGGGTCCAAGATATCTTATTATGTACAGTCGGCCCTCCATATCTATGGCTTCTGCATCCAGGGCTTCAACCATTCACAGCTCGATATATACATATACACACACACATGAAAAATCCAAAAACAATTTTTGAGTTTGCCATTTTATATAAGGGACAACATTTTACTACCCCATATATATTGGGACTTGAGCATCTATAGATTTTGGTATCCAAAGGAGGTCCAGGAACCAAATCCCAGTGACTATCAAGGGCCCACTGTATATGTAATTATTCTAAAATCTAAAACGCTTCTGATCCCAAGCATTTTGGATAAGGGAGACTCAACCATATTATAAGATAACATGGACCTGTAATCAAAGATGGCAAGTTTCCCAAATCTACTTTTTGTGTCTACAATGTTTCCTAAAATCCTAAGCCACATCCTGACTTCACTGGTTGTGATTTACTTAAACCTGCCTCTACCAGCCAATAATATGAAATGAGCATGATTTTACTTTATGGGAAAGGGAACAGTTCATGTTTCTTGCAGTGTTTAGTTCTACCCTTAGTTTACTGTGGACTTTAGCTTTAATTTAACTCTCATATATGCCTGCACTTTCATTTTCCTTAGTGCCTTTCTGAAACTGTGAAGACTCTTGTTGGGACAGGTTGCTTGTTTTTATTTTTATACCTTCAGGATAAGCATCTCTGCCAAGCATGAACAAATAAATACTCCATTAATCTTGATGCCAGGTAGACAGAAATGAGGTGTATCCACATAGGTCATAGTTTTTTAAAAAATGTCTTTTGCCAAAGCACAATTCCAAAACATAGAGAAAAATTATTTTCTTCTTCCATTATAAAAAAAACATATGTTGAAAACACACACATACACACACGCAGACAGATGGGTGGAGATCATACAAGTTTGGGCTTGATATCTAGTCCGTCTTCAGAAAATTCAGCACTGGAATATGAAATCCTTTGCACTGTTCAGGAACAGACACTTCTTTTCACCCCTTTGGAGTTGGAAGTTTCCTCTAGAAGATACTCACCAGGAACTGTCCAGCCTAGTTGAGGCCCATACTTCCATGAGACAAATTAAATTAAATTAAATTAAATTACAGGTAAAATAACCTGTCACACAATGTACAAGGATTCACTTTCATACATTTCTCAGTACTGATTCTAAACTTGGTGCTTCTGTTTGTGTTGTATTGCTATTATTCTTTTGGCACCGGCCAGTAGTGCTTGGCTTCAACATGGCGCTCTTGTCAACTGCTGCCAATGTTCCATTGTGAGGTGGACTTCTTCCAGTTCCTGGAAAGTTCTCTTGATAAAGATAGTCCATGTAATTTTCCCGTTGCCGGAAAACAATGTTGCTCATCATCAGAGAGAAAAGCAGAAACCCAAAAAACCCAACAATGATCAAGATGTACAACGAAGCTGCAATCTCTTCCTGTTCCACAAGATATGGGTTTGTGTAATTAAGGTACCCTCTTTTTTCTCTTTCTTGAATGTAAACATAAACCAGACTTTTCAGGACTGACCTTACTTCAGTGGGGCTGACATTCATTTTATAATGCACTCGGGCTATAAAGACAAAGGGTGGAGAGAGACAGAGAGAGAGTGAGAAAGTTATTTGTCTTACATTTGGCCTTAATTTACTTGAAATACTATATCAACATTTAGATAAAAATCCTATTCACTTTACGTGCAGCATAAATGTACACCAGCATAGTTATTCCATATTGTACAGTTGTGCAACAGACAGAAGAGTCTTGGATTCACACATTGGTCAATTAGTGCCCCCAAATCCATCAAGTCAAAAGTGAGAGAGGATGCTCTCTCTACGTGTGTGCATGCTAGTGGGATGATTGTATAGCCTGCAATATTTCCCAGATAAAAACTGGGATGCATGTGGCCAAGCACAGGCCTCACTAGGGTTGGTGTCACCCAGTGTGGTAACTCATGGGGTCACCCCCATTGATCTTCACCCATTTCACACCATTGGTCAATGACTGAATAAATTGTACTACTACTACACATTACAGAATTCTTTGTAATGCTTTTTCGCACTCATATTACTTGTAAATTGTAATTCCCATATACCATTGAATGTAATGCTAATAGTTGTGACATAAACAACTAGCAAAATTAAAATTATACCTTCAGATTACAATATCATATACACAACCTAAATATATTTACATATACATAGTGAAGATCTGCAAAATGTGATGTTTTTAAAGGAAATGTAAAACTAATAAAATTAATTTTTACTTTTTAAAAAAAAATAAAAATTTGCTTTTTTTTAAAAAAAGAAAACCCTGGCGGCCTCCCATTTCTCCTCCCACTGAGCTTAGCCCCACTCGCACCATCTCTTAAAACATTTTACAGGGAAGCAGGTGAATGCTGCAGCCCATTTCTGTCAAAACACAGATATCTGAGAAGCAGTGGTGTTACCCCCCCTTAGGATGTCACCTGGTGCAGTTCGCACCCCCCTAGTGATGCCACTGTGGCCAAGCAATATCAGTGTGTGGTAAAGATGGCAAAAACTATTAATGAGGAAGAACAGACAAAGTAGGAGAGGCTGCAGCAGTTTGCTTTTGTCTGAGCCTACTGGAAAGGGCAAGATTCCGTTTCATCCTCTCCATCCTACTGAGCTAATTGAGTGCAAAATACTGTCACACTTTGAACTCAGTTTTCAGCAACCAAAATAAGCTGAGACCAAAGGGGGAAAGTGAGAAGAGGAGATAAAAACTGGGACATTTTAAAAGCAGCTGAAAAGGTGGGATGGCAGAGAATTAATGAAGACTGTCTTTGGACAGTTGGAAGACATATGATTGCCCATGCTAGGGATGGCACTTGCAAAATCTCTGAGAAAGTGCAATCACTTATGTAACAGTTTTTATAGTGATGTTATGCCCCAACATAATTCCAGCCTTATATCCTGTTATTCTAGTGCATCTCAGGACAGCTAAAAACTTAAAAATAAGATAGAATAAAGGTCCAAAATGACAATAAGATCATAATTGTACTACTACTGCTACAACAACAACAAAAATAACACTACAGTAAAGAATCCATGGATTCTTATATATATATATATATATATATATATATATATATATATATTCCATCCATGGATGCTTGAATCCATAGGTATTCTTTATCCACAGATTCAAGCATCCACAGCTGTGTGTGTATATATATATATATATATATATAAGGGTTACCATCTTACTATCAATCGTATTTAATGGGACCTGAACATCTACAGATTTTGGCATCCATGAATGTCTGTGTGTATGTGTGTGTGTGTGTATCTGTTTGATATGGAACCAAACCCCAATGGATATCAAGGGCCCATTGTACTATCACTACTGCTACTACAGCTATGTCTGCTACTATTGGTACTAATATAGATCAGGGGTGGGAATCATTTGGCCCTTCAGATGTTGGATTGTGGCTCCCAGCATTCCTCACCACTATCTATGCTGGCTAGGACTGCTAGAAGTTGCAGTCCACTGAAATTTGGAGGGTCACATGATTCCCAGCCCTGATGTAGATAATAATAATTAAACAGGCAGATGTAGTACATAGAACAAAGGCATTGGGTCAGTCCTACCCGTGATAAAATCAGAGCTTGGAAATAATTAGTTACAAATAGCAAAATCCATTTATCCATTTTGGAAGAGCAAAGGTGTAATATATATATATATATATATATATATATATATATATATATATATATATATATATAAAATCACCTTTTGTCTCTAGGTTAATAAAGGCCGATGATACCGCTTTTGCAGTATAATTGTTAAGTTTTAAGCTATTTTTATAGTTGCAGGGGCATGGCCTAATTGAGCATTGTAAGAGAATGCACTTGTACAACTTGTATGGTACAGGTGTTTGAAGCTGCTGTATTGTGGGTGTTGAGGCAATGGCAAGACAGATGGAGACTGTATATTTGTTAAGAGTGACCAGCAGCTTGTAGCATTGAATGTCTTTAAAAAATAGAAAGAAAGAATGCTAGCTCTATTGGTTACTTTGAAGAAACTAGAAAGGAAAGAGTTATCTATTTAAGAAGTAAATCCAACCACCAATACCTATATTTTGGGAACTTGGAGATATACTGTTAATTAATCCCTATTTTAAAGAAATTTTGCAAGCTCTGGATAAAATTTGCAAGGATTTTTTCCATGCAGCAAAGCAGTGTTAAAGAGGGTGCTACCACCAACTGCCTAATGTCCCAGGGCAGAAAAATGCCACAACTGACACAAAAGATCTTTTCTCATGCTTCCAGCATATTGGAACATACAGAAGGACCTCTCCTGTTGTATAGATAGGTTGGTATGGGTTACTTTAACATCCTCATTGCATCAAGCAAACACAGCAAGGAAGCACAGACCATTATCTTTCTCTTCTTCCTCTTGCCTTTCCCAAGAGATTGTCTTCCTGAAGGACATTGGGTTTGAGACACATTATCATCCTGTCAGCTACAATGAAAATAATGTGCACGTATTCACTTATCAGAGGGGGGTTGCAGACTGCCAGAAATAGTGCAAATTGAGTCCACTTTTAGGGTTAAGGTTAGGGTTAGGGAATCATGGGAACTGTATTTTATTGTGGCACCAGAGCTCTCTGACAGAGAAGGCTCAATGTCTCAGAAAAAAAAACAATTCCCATGATTCCCTAGCACTAACCCTAACCCTAAAAGTGGACTCAATTTGCACTATTTCTGGCAGTCTGCAATCCCCCAGACTAGAGCTATTGCTTGAAAAGCTGTAGACAGCCGCTATCCTTTGTGTATGGTACCCAGTATAACAGATTTACAATAATGACTTGTGTTCCTCTGATCTCAGACATAAAGAAGCAGAAAACTGCTGTGATGCACTACCATTGCTTTCTAAGCAGAAACGTCATTAATTTCTGTCAATGTTCCATACAGATGTGTGACTGAAGAAGCAGCTTCATTCTCTTTCCTTTATCATCCACAGAACATTGTCTTGCAATTTTGATAAAGAGAAGGCAGGGGTTCTCCAGCCCAACAATTCAGGATCAATTTATTTCTCATATTCCCCTGATATTTTTAGATACAGCTTTATGATTCTGGTACATCATGATATATTTTCTTATATTAGAAATTTTTATAATAAAGCTGAAACATTTTGCTTTTCATATACATATTTCGTTCTTTTTGTTAATCAAACACACAGACACACATATTCTCTGTAATATAATATAGAATATGTTTTTACCTTCTCACATTTTTTAGGAAATACCATATCTTCACCATAGTATAATTTATTATTCCTAATGCCACCCAAATCTAACTGAATAACCCATTTCCTTAACTGTGGGATCCAGACGTAACATGGCTTATGCTGATACTTCAGGACCCATGTGCACCTTTTCAAAATTACTGTATCTTTTTTTTAAATCATAAGATTTACAAGGGAACCCCCCCCAAAAAATCATTACAAATATGGAAATTATGCCAAGTTTCCTAAAAGATGGGATTATAATTATAATTGTTATTTATTTACACCAGGATTAAACATATGTTGCCTTGGCATGAGAACTAGTAAACCACCAACCTTAATGCAAATGGCAAGTCCTGCTGGGATTTTTCCTCTTCCAACCAGTCATGTTATCCTCTCCCAAATACAATTTCTGTCCCTGTGTTCTCTGTCAGCTCTTTTATATCCTCTGTTCTTCTGACTCTCAGCTGAGTCTTACTTTTGATTGTGGAGAGCAAGGCATTTCCTTCCATGCGGCATTGGTATGTTCCCTCTCTCTGTGTGTATGTACTCATGTGTGAAGTCTTGATATAAGCTATCACTGGCCATGTGAAGCTGTAGGAACATCCTGGATGATTCAGGTCTACTATCCCAGGTAACTCATCTTCCTCCTCCTCCTCCTCCTCCTCCTCCTCCTCCTTTGGTATTATTATACTTTAATGGCAGTGTTTACTCTACCATAAGGCTTCTGACCAGGCCAGTCTGGAATGTTACTAGTCATTAGCATTCAAATAACCATTGTAATCCATGAGTTAAAGGAGTGAGATTGCCACTTCATATACCATGGCTATTTAATACTATCAACCATAAAGTTGTAACAGTCAGCATGGGCAGTTTAGGTTTACTGCTTGTAAGCTCAATAAGTCATGTCAAGCAAGAAACATACGCTCAATGAGCTTAGAATACAAAGTTAGGATGGCCACCTCAGTTCACTGTAAATTTTCTATTGCCTTTCTGCAGAGTCCTTGCTGTGGGAGACGGGGGGGGGGGGGGGGGGGGGGGGAGGAGAAGGAGAGTTAGAAAGAGTTGAAGGAGAAGACAACAAATTATATCCATATTACAGAACTATAGTAGCTTGACATCACTTTAACTGCCATGGTTCCAGACTATGGAATCGTGGGATTTGTTGTTTTTCCCTGTATTTAGCCTTCTCTGTAAGGAAGTTATGGTGGCTCACCAAACGACAAATCCCAGCAGTGAGCAAAATAGAGCCATGGCAGTCAAAGCAATGCTAAACTGCTATCATTCTGCAGTGTGGATACTTTCCTTTTCAGCGGGAAATGAATCCCACTCCCTTCATGGAAGTTTGTGGGGACTAGGGAGGTGTGAGAATTATTTTTGAGAAACAGTTACCATAATTTGCCAATTGTTTCCTATTTGAGATAAAAAGGAATGTGAGGTCTAATCTGAAAGTAGTAGACAGTGAAACCACATCTTTCTCCATCTCAAGATGGGATAGTTGTGGGAAGGGAAACTTGAGTTAGAAAAGGAAAGAGTGCACTTGAGCTTGGGAATGAGTTTGGAAATGTAACTTCTGCTGGCTGGAGGTTTCTGGAAGTTTTAGTCCATAAGGAAACTTTGCTAAGACAAGTGTAGGCCTGTGCGTGTGCATGTGTGTGTGTCTGTGCAATGGAGTCAACCAGTATGGAATTAATTTTCCCCATGAGCTTGTATATATTAATGCATATATTGTTGTTCTTGTGTACCTTCAAGTTGTTTCTGATGTATGACAACCCTAAGGACCTTATCCCACGGGGCCAAAAGCAGCAAGAATCCACATGGAATCAGGCGCTATAGCGCTATAGTTTTCCGGGTGATCCCACGACGTCGCTCAGAATACAACAAGAAACCGCTCGGAATGCAGCATCATTCGGGTTCTTTTGTATGCCTGTTTTCATCGGGCATTGCAATATCGCTACCTTATCCATAGCGCTATTATAGCGCTAGCGCCATATTATACTAGCGCTATAGTACTGCAATGATGCTCATATCGGTTTCTTGCCACTTTTGAGAGCAGCGTGGGATAAGGTCCTAAGTTGAAGTGATTTACCCAGGGTTAGTGGGTTTCCATCGCTAAGCAAGGAATTGAACCCTAGTCTCCTCAGTTATAGTCCAGCACCCAAACCATTACACCATGCTAGTTCTGTGTATAGGTCAGCCAAAACACCACTTTTACTTAATTCCCTTACTATGTAAATAAAATAAAGCACATTGAGATACATGGCATGTCTCTCCCCAAGTGAGATACGATTTAAGTGCCAATAACTTACAGATTGCTGTTATAAGGTTTTGTGTCTTATCCAAGACCAAGCATTGGGTATTGTGAAGCAAATTCTTTCTACAACTCCTTTTTCCTGAAAAATAAAATACAGCCCATGAACCCCAGAAAGGTTTTCCAGATGCAATGAATAAAACTGTGCAGAATATTAATTCATGTTTCAGCAAATGAATACATTCATGTCTAGCCTCATTAAAACAAAGGGGCCACAATTCCTTAACCTAAGCCATAACATTTTGGAGCTTTAGCATATTACATCATCTTAACATTCCCCCATGCTTGTCTCACAAGTTTCCTAAGCAGTTAAGACAATTTACTAGATAGAATATGTACTGGCTATGTGCCAGCTACAGTGACATTCTGTAAGGATGATGCCAGAGAAGGCTTTGAAATTGCACAATCACTCTGCCTCATTCATGAGATTTTCAGCAAGGTGCAGGGAGAAATTCTCCCAATGATGGCCTCTTCCATATTTAAGCTCCTATTGGTTCCTCTGTCTTTTTTCTTACCAAAAAAAGTATAGTATAGACAAGATTAATGACTACATTTTGACAAATTTCAGAGAAAATAGAACATTCATATTATTTCCAATACATTAAAGGGACTATTACTCCCAATACACTAAAGGGAAAAATGTATGAGTGAAAACTGTAAGTACATTAGGACTGCAATCCTAAACAACCTTTATTCATACTTACTTATGATTAAATATCCATAGAGTGTACTGTTAGACTAAAATGGTACTGTACCCAGTAGCTAATTCTTGGTATGGCAAACTTATAGAGCCTGATTTTGACCTGTATTTACAGACCCTTAAGATTTTTCATACAATGTATATTACAGAATATTCCTTTTTAACCAACAACTCACATGAAGAAGGGGAAGAATTCAACAGTACAATGTTTATAAGGCAGAATTTTCTTGCACGTTTACTGTACTTGTTATATTTATCTGATCAACAGTACAGATGAAGGGATATATGGTGCAAGTTGTTAATTTCAGTTATATACACACAGTCTGGGTTTTATGATCGGGGAGATATTGGCCAGTAGTGTCGGCTGGATTGTTCATAGGACAATACTGGGTTCAGGAGTGGTCCCAACTGTTGTACTTCATTTTTCACTGGGGTGGGGGTGGAGAGTAAAACCTTGTGTAGGGCAGGTTATACCAACATTATTGTACTAATAGTGCATTAATTTTACAGGGATTGAATTACTGAGTTTCTTTGCCTTTATTCAGACTAGGATTAACTCCAGAAACCATGAAGAATTAACTTTCCACTATCATCTTCCCTAGATCATCAGATGGTGAAAATCAGAAGTAAAGCTGAATGCCATCAGTACATCTAGCATTTCAGATCAAAAACTACAAATATTGTTTTCACATCACTTCTTCTTATTATTATTTTTATTACAGCAGTTCATATGTTTTGCTGGAAGTCAATCAAGTTACATGTGTATGTCCATCATTCAGAAGCCTTTCTTTAAAAGAAGCTTTAAAAAGCCTTTATTTTGTAGACTCTTGAATTCATTTTAAAAAATACAAATAACAGTGCTACATCTAGTGCAACAATTTGTTCCATGCTTTCCCTATCTATAAGGCTTTTCTGAGATAAATTTCATATAGCTCTGTGGAAGGAAAACTGTATTATCTTCTCCTAAGTATTATCTTTGTGATGAAGAAAATCCCATCAGAAAGGCAATTTCTATGAGGCATTTAGCTTTTATAAACCTGAAATATGAAAAAAACACAAAAGTTTATATAACAAATAGGTAACTGCCCTCTCATGATTTCATTTTATAAAACTAGGAAAGGGAATCAAATAAACTTAATTAGATATATGATATGCCAATGGGCATTAAATCAATCTAGCTAATGCACAGATTTTTATAACACAAATATCCTTTTAAAGGATGATAGAAATTTTGAAAGGCTCATCTGAAAATGCGGGTACAACATTAAAATATCTTCTTTTTGTTCTTTCTTCCTTTGAAAGAGATGTGTGTGTGTGGGGGGGAATCAACCTTAAATATGGGGTTTGAGCAAAAGAGAGAAGGAAAGGAGACAAGGGGGAGAAAGGAAAAGAATTATATTTATTTTAATCCCTCACATTATTATTACTGAAAAGTCAGGTATTAGAAAATGCCAATTGATAACAAACTGAAAAAGAGCATACCAGTTTTATTAATATACTTACACTTCATGTTTGCCTCTATTCATTTGAAGAGCTGTTTGCCTCTATTCATTTGAAGAGCTGTCCTTTCTGTGATAAAGTTAATGCAAGTGTTAAACTGAATTGACTCTTTGTAGAGAACAAGAGAAGAGAGGAGTGGCTTCTTTTCCTTTATAGCAGTCAAATATTTGAGGAAGTGGACATATGACGGAAGTCCAACTCCCAGTCATGCTTACTCAACTAACATCTATGAGATGGACTCACTGATGTTTTGAGGATTTCTGCCAGAATGCCATCCAAGAGAATGTGATAACATGCCTGTTTGCTTTTAGAACTGGAAGAAATAAATTGGTTATTGACTCTTGTAAATAAATTTACAATTCTCACTATCTGAAAACTGATTGCCTTCCTACTGGAAATGTGCACGCTTATTACAGAACTGTAAATGCACTGTCAGCTGTTGCTTAACATGGGAATAACTCACATGGGGAAAATTGTACATGTCTGAGCCACAGCTTTTTGTGGTAGGTTGATTAGTTGATTGTATCTTATCCAGTTTAAATAATACTTCCATGATTCTTACTTTTACCTTAAGGCAAAACAGTCATGGAAAAGGAAGAAAGGAGCATTGTTACAAGATTCTGAGATGAAGTAACCTCATGATGCTCCTTCCTGTTACTAGCTTTTTCTGCTATGCTGTGCTTCCCGTACTGGCCTGGGCGTGGATTAAATTTGCACATCTCTCAAATAGCATATCAGTGCACGCTATACTACTTAGGGCCTGACAAATTTACAAGACTACAGTTTGCAACATTAATCCTGATGGTTTCTGTGGAAGCTTTAGCAATCTGAACATATTTTTCTTGAGGTGTAAAAGAGCTTGAAAAAGCTACATTTTTGGTCTACAACTCCCCAAATCCTGTAGCATGGCTATCAGTCATCCTAACTGGGATATTCTGGGAGTTACAGTCCAAAAAGTAAATTTTTCAGATCCTTGAGCTTTAATAATTTAAGACCTAACTGAGAGACAAGCACACTACATTTTTAAAAACTCTTTTAGTCAGTTCTTTGTAAGTGGAAAAAACAACTATGGTTGGTTAATGGGAATGCTGGAGGATGGGGAAGAGATTTTGAAACTCCCCCCCCAACTATTTCCCCACAAAAATTGGCTTTTGAAGCTACTAGTTGGTCACCAAAACTGTTACATGCAGCTCCCCACCCCCAGTTCTGTTTTTGATGAAGAAAGAGACATGGGCAATGCTAAACATTAAATGCTAATTTAATGCAACATATTAAACTAAAGATGTTACTGAATTTTCTTGTTCTCAAGCTGTCATCAGTAATCAATTCCACTGGCCCCAGAAAAGAAAAAAGACTAGAGATATTGAGCCCTTCTTCATGGATTTGCCTCAGTCCAATCTCCGTTTTTCAACTATGTTCGAAATATTTAGCTTATCACTTCTAAATCTGGATACAGTAATTTTGGAGATGGGCTTGGTATATGAACCCAGCACAAAAATTATTTTTTCTTTGATTTCCTATCTGTTATTATAAGGATTATGGGTGCATGCATTATGTCCATAGCTTTGATTAGATTCAAGAGAGGAGCTGTGAGTCCAAATTGGTTAAGAGACACAGATCTAGCAGGAGGCACTCTAACTGGCTACAGAGGAGGAAGCAACAGATTGTGGGACCAATTCCATATCTCCACAGAGGGAGCAGTCATATTTGGGCTCTTCTCTTTCCCAAACTCTCAATAGCCCATTACAAATTAGACTGTCCTTAACAAATGGAGAGCCAACTATGCCACTAGGTAGAGCGAGGCAGCCATCTCTGATATGAGGGGAAGAGGAATGTCAGTGCAGCAAATTAGTAGTTATTTGAATGGCTCTACTGTATTTTTATTGCTAGAGATAAAGAGAAGTATTGGAGTTTTCTGCCTCAGGTTCCAAAATACACTGGCTGGCACTGGGTACTCTGCACCTTGATGTGGCTGAATGGGTAGTGCAGATTACTTCAAGCATCAAAATACCTTGGGCTACCCGCTTGTGTAATGTTCCCATACCTCACTGCATCTGGATGTTGATATGGAAGACCCTATGTTTTGCTTCTTGGAGTACCTGATGCAGAGGCAACATTTTCTTTTTCTAATATGCCAAGGACCAGTACTATGAAATAGGTAAAGGTAAAGGTATTCCCCATTTGACAAAGTTGTCAAGTTGTGTCCAACCATAGGGGGTGGTACTCATCTCTGTTACTAAGCCAAAGAGCCAGCATTGTCAGATACCACTCTGTGATCATGTGGCCAGCATGATTGCACAGAATGCAGTTTACTTTCCCACCAAAGTGGTACCTATTTATCTATTTGCATTTGCATGCTTTTGAACTACTAGGTTGGGACTAGTGACAGGAGTTCACCCCATCATGCAGCATGATGCAGCACTATGAAATACCTACACTGAAAACTTTACATTCTTGAGAGTCTAAAGCCCCAGGGGTGGACATCCTCTGGAACCAGAGGGCCACACTACTGGATTTTTGGGGTCTTTGTGACTACCATTTTGGTGACTGGAAATGATGATGCGTCACTTCTAGTCATCTCTGTAGCTGTTATGTGGGTTTGGGGAACAGTTTTGGAGAAGGGAGAACTGCAGAACAGCACAGAATATCATCACAATGGAGGAAGGAGTGAATCTTGATTTTTAAAAAGGGGTGCCAGGGCCAAAGGGGAGTTTGGGAGGTCCTCAGCATTGCACTAGATCTCACATATGTGTCCCATGGGCTGAGGTGGAAATAATTTTAGAAATTATTCAAGAACAACAAATATGAATGGTTTTCTGAATGTTGGGAAACCCTGACAAAGAGAATCCCAGACAGATGAGAATCCTCAAAGTATGGGATGCATTCTGCTCAAAAAATGTGTGTGGGTTGTTTTTGTGTGTGCAGAAAACAGGATTAGGAAATAACATTCCTGCATAGGAAACTATGTTTTCTGTGCATAAAATCTTGGATTTTTTTAAGCACAAGAAACTTGTTTTTTGTTAATAAAAATGCTGTTTTATGTACTAAAACCTGTATGCATTGTTTTTGTACAGAATAGTTCTTTAACTGTGAGTAATCTTCAAAAACTGACATATTTTTGATTATTAAGTGAGGAGAAAAATTGCAAAATTATTTGTTCTTGTCTGTGAGAACTAAATATATGAAGATTTACATTCCTACAAAGGGCTGCACAATTCCTATGCTTAGTATAAAGAATGCAAGTAGTAAGTTATTTAGGATTTTTTCAGGTCAAATGTGTATTTTAAAGATGTCTCTTTAACCACTATGTTTGAAATGAGGATGATGGAAGCAGCAATTTCCTTTCCAAGCCTTTCCATCTCAAGATTTACAGTGCCTGGAAATGTTAACTTTTTGGAATACAATTCCCAGCATTCTGGCAGTTGTAGTCTCTGGGACCCTGAGTGTTTCATCCTCCAAAGTATCCCCCCCTCCGTGCCAAATTTGCAACATATTTCAATATCCTATTTTCTCCTAAGAGCTCCTCTGAAATCTCTAGAAGAGTTCTCAACATTCCTGTGCTTTTATACCACCAAAACAAGAAGTTTCTGTTCTGGCAAAAAATTGAATTGTCAGGATGGGAAGTTCTTTTAACGAACTGAACTCTTATTCTCAGGTAACATTCAGCTGCTGTGCTGTGAATTATTGCATTGTTAATTCTTTACTTCATTTTCAATATATTGGAAGCCACCCAACAATGTGAGGACAATGCAGAGCTTAAATTCTCTTAAATAAATAGCTTGGGAAATCAGTTATATATCAAGTTGCTTCTTATGTGCCTGAATTAAATCATAGAACCAGCCCAAATTATTGTTATACCTGAGGCAAAGGACAGAATGGCAGTGTTGTATTCCATGTACAGAAGCCAACTGGACTGGCAATTCCATCTTATTTCAGCATTGTGCATAGCACCCTGAGCCACAACTGAGGGCAGGTGGCCAGTTCAGCAGATTGGGATAAATGGTGTGGCACCACGATATGGTTAAGTAAACTGTTTCTATTTCTCATTCAAATGATTCATGAGTGGAAGCTTCTCTGCAGTGTACAATCCTGATATTCAGAGAGGCTAAAGTGATTTTAAAAACAGGGAGTAAATCAAGAGTTGCAGACACATTTATACACATTGGCCTGAATCCTATCGGTGTCTTGCTGTTGCTGTTGTGTGCTTTCAAGTAATTTCTGACTTATGATAATCCTAAGGCAAACCTATCATGGGGTTTTCTTGGCAAGTTTCTTCAAAGGGGGGGGGTTGCCATTGCCATCCTCTGAAGCTGACAGAATGTGACTTGCCCAAGGTCATCCAGTAGGTTTACATTGCTGAGCTGGGATTTGAACCCTGGTCTCCAGAGTTCTAGTCCAACGGTCAAACCAATACCTCGCACTGACTCTCTATAGATGCCTTACACATGTATAAGTTCCCCTACACAGGTGGTTGGATATTTTTGTCTGATGCATTAATTCATGCCATGTTTTGTTCAAAGTTATAAAAATGGAGTCATGTGTGTAGTGTCATCATGCATGGATGCCATTGCATATGTTCATGCATTGTGCATAGCTGCGTATTGTGCATTGATGCACATGTGCACTGCTCATGGTTTCATGCTGAGGCACATTTCTATGCATTACTCAATAGGTTGTGCAATGTTGCAACTCATTAACAAGACAGCATTGTGCAATTGCCACATAACTCTGCGAGTATAAAGATGCACTCTTGTCTTCTTAATGTTGGATCACAGCCATCTTAGTCAGTGTAGCTTCCAATCAGAATCTGTGTTCCTGCTTCACTGATAAAAATTGTATGTGTCTATTTGTGGGGTGTCCAAAAACTAGGACTAGGTGTACATTTGGACATACAATTGTTACTTAAAATACATAGTTACAAGAAAGGGAAATGGCTGGGAAAGGGAGCTCAGGAGGAACAACACAGAGGGTTGATTGCAACTGTTCTTCCCCCAAAACCTGCCACCTGAGGCAGTTCGTTCCCTTGGCCTAATGGTAGGGCAGGTCCTAGAACTAGCCATCAAGTTTCTTTCCATTCTCTAGGCTCTAGCAGTAACAAGAGACTGCTGATGCTACTCATTCCAGACCTTTGCAGCAAGGTCTCTTACTGACTAACAGAAGAGTACTCCACTTCCATGTTAGATGGTCACCCTGAGGTACTACTTCATTCTATACTTGATCACAGTATAAATTCTGTAAAAATCAGCAGAGGTTACCTTTACTGTCTTGATTTAATCTAATGGAGAGAAAAAAATCTAAGACCTAAAATGTAAACATTATGTAGCATTCCGATATTTGGGATAGATACTGAAGAAAAGGCATATAGGGAAACAGTTGTGGTATAGGAAGAGTGCCAAGGATGTCTGGAAGGTACTGAAATTTCCAGAGTAGAAAAGTTCCCCTCAATTCCTGGAAACGTTATGTTAGAGCTGCGCTCTAAGATAAAATAAGCCAGCCAGACAAGCTATTGTGGCCCTTTAGATGCTTGGCCCTTCTGCTTCAAAAAAGTACTGGGCAGGGGGAAAACAACAAGAAGGTGGTTTGTCAGATTCCTGCTTGGGTACAACCTGTGTTTGGTTTGTAGGGTTACGAGTTAGCAAGGTCTCTCCAGAAATTCCCCTGTCTTGATTATCTCATGCTTTAAATGGATTTTTTTTTTTACCATGTTATCAGAAAAAGTCAGGCCAAGATTGAGCATTACATCAACAAGCTTTGCAGGCTCAAGAGAAATCTAACACATCTCATTGTAGTAGGGAGGACTGAATAGAGGACCTTTGTTCCAAGTCCAGATGTTAAATACTGACTGGCAACTTAGACCCCTGTTCTCCACTGATCTGGACCTGTGTTTGCATTGCAGAGGGGTGGGATATAAATAAATTCTATTATTATTATTATTATTATTATTATTATTATTATTATTATTATTTCTGTCAAATAAAGGTTGCCTTAAAGCATAGGATTTTCCTCTGTAAACAACATCTAGCAATCCTACAACTGTTAGCCAAACCATCATCACCGAGTCCTACATGGGTCAAAAGACTCCTGAAACAGCACTTTTACTTTTGCAGTGGTTTAAGGTAACTGAATTCTAAGCCAAAATATCCTGTTGCTGGCCATTTCATGATATTTTAAAACTACATTGCTTTTAGTCTATGCTGGTTTATCCCTACTAATTCCTATGGAGGAGGCTGATGCCTACCTGAGGGTGCATCTGCATTGTATAAATAATGCAGTTTGACACCACTTTAAGCGTTGTAGCTCCATCCTGTGGAATCTTTGGGATTGTAGTTTTACAAAGTCTTTAACTTTTTCTGTCAAAGAGTGCTGGTGTCTCACAAAACTAAAAATACCAGAATTATGTAGGATGGAACCATAGCAGTTAAGTGGTGTCAAACTGCATTATTTCTACAGTAGATTCACCCTAAGAGAAAGATGATATAAATCTTTTCCATATTGCACATTTAACTACTGCCTTGTAGTTAAATTTTCAAACAAGATGACCTTGTTTTGTGATGCATCTCTCTCCCCTAATGTATGTACAACATAAAGGCTATTGCTATGAAAGCACTTCATCAGTTACCTCCTCTTATGAATATATAACAGGACCTTGACTAGGTTCCTCTATGCCACACATTTACTAGAATTTATGGTGTAATACTTATATCCTACATCATAAGATCTCAGGGTTGTGTGCTCACAAAAGCAACAAAAAGAAATGGAAGGGACTTTAGCTGCAATCCCCATAGTAGCTAGAGGGAAAATGTATAATTGTGAGCTACCCCTGTTGTAATCTAAAGAGTTTAAAACATTTTAAGTTATGAAACAAATTAAATAATCTAAAACAATTCAAATTGTTTAAAACTGTGTACTTGTAAGAACTGTGACTGGTAGGTTTATTTTGGGTGACAACTTAAAAGACATCTTTTCTATTCCTTTCTATTGTCATTAGCAGAATATGCAAGGGCCAGTGTCAGAGCTAGATCTATGACTGGGGAAAGTGAGGGAGACACCTCAGATAGTTTGGTGGAGGATGCTGCCCTGTCACTTGTGTTGAATTAAGATTTAGCTGGCAGTATGCTTGGCTTTTGAATGTAGGGGAATGTCTTTTTTCCTTAGGCAGTGGTGTAGTGGAGCCAGGACTTGCAGAATCATAGCCCCTCCACTTTTTTTATTAGGAAGGATGATCACAGATGCCACCCCCTTGGGCTGTCTGGCTCCTACTGACTTTAGCTGCAATCCCCATAGTAGCTAGAGGGAAAATGTATTATTGTGAGCTACCCCTGTTGTAATCCAAAGAATTTGAGGAATGCCTTGATCTTAAATGAGCAATGAAGTCCCATTAAGTTTGCAAAAGATCTGCTTCTGGCAAAGATGAACACCAGAATCCTGTATGGCCTGTTACAATACATAACTTTAGATAAACAGTAGGCCCTCCACATTTGCTGGGATTAGGGGTGCAGGACTCCTATGAAAGTGGGAAAACCACAAATAAATTTAAAAAAACCCCACTGGGTTTTGTTTTGTTTTTTATCTGAGAGAACATCTCTCTAGGAATCTCTAGGTCCTCCAATGTAAGCCTACGCTCAACATCTGTCAGAGGTTGGCCACAGAATTGTACTATATTTAATTGGACCTAGAAAAGTGTTATCTTTAGAAATCTCTAGGTCCTCCAGCATGACTTCTGGCAGACAGTGATCATAGAGTCATGCTGGAGAACCTAAATTTTTTTAGAGATAACATATTAATCAAATCTATGAATAGTCAGATCCGCAAAACTCGAAGCCGTAGATGTGGAGGGCCAACTATATGTACCAGAGGCACTAAGAAACAAAAACAAATCCACTTTACTGAATTGTGAAGATGGCTAACAAAAAATAGGCATGAGCGCTTTATGCACATCAGGAACAATTCACATCAGTGCACAGTGCAGACTGGTGCACAGGGTATATCAGTGTGCAATACACATTGCTGCCCTCTACTGGATACAAATGTTACACAACTGCACAATTTTAATTCCTGCAGATGTAAGTCCACTTAAGAAGACATAAGGCCGCAACAGGATTCCAGCAGAAAAGTGTTAGAATTAGTTTGTTGATTTCAACTGGATAGTACTACACTAGACAGGCTCTTGAAATGTATTTTATGGCAATAGAGTACTAGGCTCAGGATACTATTCCTAACACATTTGGATGAGATTATACAACAGCTGAGTTCAGTTTAAAAACAGACCAGGATATGAATATAGTCCATGATTGTGGTTCTAAGCCTTTGGATCTTCTTATATTTTGGACTTCAAATTCCCAGAATACCTCGCCATTAGCAATGCTGCCTGGGGCTTCTGGGAACCGAAATCTAAAACATCAGCAGAGTTAAAGGTTGAGAGTCCACTGCTCGATGGTAACATAGTGGAAGGACAGAAGTTTTGTTTCCTGAAACTTTAAGGCAGTCCATTGGTCATTATCAACAACAGTAACCTTGGGATGAACATAGTTTTTTTATCTTGCAAAAAAATGGAAAATGTGGTTTGTCATGCTACATGTGAAACCAACATAACCTGCAAGACTTAAGTCAGCGTGGAAATCATATACCTTCCCTAGATGTTGTATTGCAAGGCCCAGCAGCCATAGCCACAGCTTAGGTATGCTGGAAGTTGCAGTCTAACATCTAGAGGACCACATGATTCCCACCACTAACTGAAGGAGTAATCTGTGGTTTCCTTTAGAAACATCTGTGTATCCTTTGAGAAGCTGACTGGAAAGTTAAGGAAAGACAAAGAAACATATAAAACGAGGAGGGAAAAAGAACCAGTTTATTTCAGTTTAAAGTTTTGTGTGCCACAATCCACTTCTTCAGATTAATGGAGTGCAGCCTAAGCAGAGAAATGCTTACATATGGTGCAAGAGAGAGAGAAAATATAATAGAAATGAAAATGTGCTAGCATAGTGATGAGGTGACCACTGCAGCTCTTAACAAAGGTCATTAAAAGTTTTTAAAAGGATATAGGTGAGAAATAAAGGAGTAAACATATGTTTCCCCCTTCAGCATATGAGACTACAGTTTCACAGACAATAGAAGTGCTGACTATGAAAGCATTGTTTTGCTGAGCAATTTTCCAATCACAATTTAAACAGCTCTTGGTAATTATTGCTTATGAGTTCATTGGTCACTACATAATTATGAGGTTCTTGTGTTCATGATAATGAGGTATGTCAGATAACAGTGATTGATCAGCTTGAGTCCGCCATGCTTTTTTTCAGATCTCACGTCTCATGCTCTGGCATAAGACCAAATTTTTAAAATATACCCAGGAGCATTTGGTGTAATGAGTCTGTAGCTGAAGTGGAGGTAAGCTTGCTCTTTCACTGGCTGCTCCCATGTATTCAAAAAGGCTGCCTCCTGGCTCAGAGTGGGGCAGTCAGCACTGCTCACTCACTACAGTTTTTTATGTTTCTTCAAATAACAATTGCAGTCCAGATAATGATATATTAATTTGTTTTACAATTCTTCCATTGTTTCATAGAAGTTAAAATGTCGACATATCAAAAAAACATGTGAAGCCCACTAATACCAACACTGATGGCTCTATATTATTAATATGAATTGCATCATAGATATGTTCTTAACAACCAAGAATCATAAGATTAATGAACAGGTAATAAAAGCTGTGTTTCAAAGTGCAGAGGCTCTTTGCATTGCATATATGAAAATGCTTAATGGTAGGTTTGTAATCAAAACTATGATTTGTGAGGTTGGGGAATAAAAGGATATATCAGAGGGATGTTCGGCTGTTGACATGCTCAGAGGTGAAAGAAAAGTCCAATGCTGCACAACACATATTATGGGAACATGGAATGTGAGAGCATGAATCAGAGGAAGCTAGATATTGTAAAACAAGAAATGGAACATATGAACATTGAAATACTCAGGGAGAACATGCTAAAGGGGAGAGGAGTGGAACATTTTGAGTCAGATAATTATAGTGTTTTATTCAAAAAATGAAAATCTAAGAAGAAATGGATTGGCATTAATAATGAGGAAAGATGTAGCAAAAAATAGATAAGGGATATAATACAAAGTCTGACCAAATCATATCAATAGGACTTCAGGAAAAATCCATCAATATAACTATAATCCAAGTTTATTCTCCAACAGCAGAGGCAGAAGAAGGAGCAATGAAAGATTCTACACTGGAGTCCAGAAGGAAATTGATCAGACACCCAAACAGGGCATGTTGGTAATCATAGGCAATTGGGATGCAAAAGTAGGAAACAGAGCAGAACCAAACATCGTAGAAGAATTTGGCCTAGGATTAAGAAATGAAGCAGGAGAACAACTGACTGAATTTTGTGAGGCCAACAGTTTGTTCATTGCAGAAACATTCATTAGGCAACCAAAGAGGTGACTGTATACAGGGACAAAACCTAATGGCTAATATAGAAATGTCAGAGCATGACATGCCAGATGTCCAGAATGGGTTCAGAGGAAGAGAAAGAGGCATCAGGGTAATCATATTGCAAACATAATTTGGATAATGGAACACAGCAAAAAAAAAATTCAGAAGAAAATCAGCTTGTGTTTTATAGATTATAGCAAAGTCTTTGGAACTTACACATTATATTTAAACCAACTTATCCTTGACAGGATACAGTCATGTTTAATTTTAAAACCAGGTGTTATTCCACATAGCCATGGCCAGACAAATACAACCCATATGCAGCCCAGATCCAAGCCGTGCTTATCCAGCAGCTTTTCAAAAACGGCAAGCTCCTGTTTTTGAAAACTGCTGAATAAGCATGGCTGGGATCTGGGCTGCATACGGATTGCACTTATCTGGCCATGGCTGCATGCAATAACACCTGGTTTTAAAATTAAACACAACTATATCCTGTCAGGGATGAGTCAGTTTAAATACAGTGTGATAAGCTCATTTGATTGTGAAGATTATGAAAAACTATGGCTCACTCTTAAAGAAATGGATGTGCCACAACATTTGATTGTCCTGATGCATAACCTGTATTGAGGACAAGAGGCTACTGTTAGGACAGATTATGGGGAAATTGAAATGTTTCCAATTGGCAAGTGGGCCAAGCAAGGCTACACTGTATTACTCTATCTAACTTGTATACTGTTCATATCATTTACAAAGATGGATTAGATTTGGAGGAAGGTGACATGAAAACTAGAGGAAAGAACATCAACAATTTAAGATATACAGATAATACCATACTAGCAGAAGATAACAAAGATTTGGAATGACAACTGAAGAATGTCAAAGAAGAAAGTTCAGTGTCAAAGAAGAAAAAAGAAGGTTTACATCTGAAGATTAAGAAAATAAAAGTAATAATCATGATGATAGTTTAAAGTAGAGAATGAAGAGATTTGAAATAGTTCAAGATTTTTCATATGTTGGCTCAATGGAGACTGCAGTCAAGAAATCAGAGCACTAGGACTTGGAGGGGAAGCTATGAAAGAACTAGACATGCTCCTCAAGTGTAAAGTTATATCATTTGAATACCCAAGTCAAGATTGCCCATGCCATTGCATTTCCAAGTTCTATGTATGGTTGTGAAAACTGGATAGTGAAGAAAGGTGATAGGAAACGAATCAACTAATTTGAAATTGGTGCTGGAGGTGCATTCTGCAGATACTCTGGACTGCCAAAAAAGACAATTAAATGGATCCTAGAGCAAATCAAGCCTGAAGCCTCCCAAGAAGCCAAGATGACTAAACTGAGACTGTGATACTTTGGGCACGTCATGAGAAGACATGATTCATCAGAAAAAAAATAATGTTGCCAAGCTAGAAGGCAGTAGGAAGACTGCATTACAGGTGGATCAACTTAATCAAGGAAGCAAACCTTGAATCTGCAAGACATGAGTAGAGTGTTGATGACAGGGTGACTTGGAGGTCTCTCATTCATAGGGCTGTTGCAAGCTGAATTCATCTTAATGGCAGTTAAGAACAATAGCAACAACATTATTGTTTAGTGTGTTTATCATTCAGAAATGATAATGCACAAATAGCTTCTATTCACTTTAATAGAATCTAGAAAGTTTTTAAAAAATATTTGTGTGGAGACAGAGAAATAATACAATCATAGACTTGTAGAGTTGGGAGAGACATTAGCGCAGAAGAATTCTGTGATTTTTCCCAGTCCACTAGGCGCAGGTCTGGCCAAGATGGCTTGCTGCCTCTGCCAAGTGACAATATGTTCCCATTTGACACACAAATGTCAACCAGACTGGCAGTTGAATCTGCTAGCAGTGGCAGTATTGGCTGCCTCTACCACATTTTGATGGCAGAAGGTTAGCTTTGGGTGTGCAAGGCAGATTGTGTAATGCACATGCTCTGTCCTTTGGCATCTCACTGCCACACTGGGTCTCCCTGGGATTTCCCCCTATGGTGGTTGCGTCGCTCTACAAAATGATGTCCAGAGCATGGAATGGCGCTTTTTAAAAGCAATTTGTTTAGAACTGTTTTGTAGGGTTTAGAAAAGCAATTTGTTGTTATTGCAACATTTTAAAAATACCCCATTGCATTGTTTTTTGTTTCTTTTTCTTTTTGTTACTTTGCAGAGGTAGGAGAGAGAAACTCAGGACAGATAAGAGAATGCTGCAAAACCCAAAACATTCCTATAAAATGTCAAAACACCTCTAAAATGCCTTAAGTTTGTTGTTAAAACTAACTAGAAAATGTTACTCATTTCATTACATTACATACACCACTTGGGTTTTGAAATTTAACTTTATTATTCCTCATTGGCCCAAAGGTCATTAGTTAGAGTTTTTCCAAACTCTGAATAATGCCAGCTCCTATCAACACTTCAGTGAGACAAACAAGAAGTAATTTGTTTTTTGAAGGTATAGCAACAAACCTGGATGGCGGTAGTGGTGGTAATGATGATGATATATTTTCATAGTACCTGCAATGACGACGACGATGATGATGTTGATGTAGAAGTAGAAATAATTGCCATCACAGTTGGACAGAGTCTGTCAAAAGAAAATAATTCAATCTGCAAAGGGACCTTGTAGCACCTTTGAGACTAACTGTGCAAAAGAACTTGTAGCATAAGCTTTCATAGACTTGGGCCCTAAACAGACGGGCAGACAGGGACGGCTTCTGGCTGTTCTGGAGACTGGCATTTAGACAATGCTAGTAGTGGTGGTATTGGCTGCCTCTACCCCTGGAGTGCCTGGAAGCTATCCTGAGGCCACTCTGGAGCTGCCTAAGGCAGCCCAAAACTGGCTCCAGAAGGAGCAGATCTTTTCCATTCCTTGTCTCAGTCAATTTAGGACTCAGGGTGATAGGGTTGGAAGTGGCAACTGGCCACTGTTGGATGCCTGTCTGCTTTACTCCTTGGTCTTCTTCCTCAGATGTATGGAGGAAATAGACCAAGTCTACAAAAGTTTATGCTACAATTTATTTCACACAATTAGTCTCAAGGTGCTACAAGGTCCCTTTGCATACTGATATTCCAGACTAACATGGCTATGTGTCTAAATTCTATAATTCAATGGTTCTCTGTAAACTGACTTCAATACACTTTCTTTTTAAACTCCTCGGCTGCCAATCTCTTGCAGAGGAACACAATATAAATAATGAACAAAATAGCTGTTGTCACTTGCTCATACAACATTCAGGATAGGCTATTGGAACAATTAAGTGGAAATAATAATATCTGAGGACAGGATTGATTGACAATTAATATGGCAAGAAATGCAATTCATTGTGCTTGCTGTCTGACCTCATTTGCCACTTCCCGGTTTCCTCCCAGTATTACAAGGAAATACACGGAAAGATGGCAATGGACATGTTCTCATCAATTCAAGATTTAGGTCACTGTATGAATGAAAATGGCTTTCAATAAGCCAGTCTGGATTGTCTGGACTGTGACATTTTCACCTAGGTAGACTAGTTCAGTGCTTCTTACGCTATCTAGTGTAGGGGATCTGTCAGGTTCCCCCCGATTCTCCAGGGATTGGCACTTTGTTTCCTGGGTGCTCACTATAGTATAGACAGACATGCAGCCAACAGCTGACACACCCATTCAACAGACCATCAATTTGAAGAGCATTGGCCTAGTTGAAGCTTGCAAAATCTAAGAAAAGCACTGCCACTATCCCTGTATGGTGCCCAGGAAGGACTCATGCATTAAACTTCATATTTGTGTCAAGTATTTGACAGATCATCATAAATGTCTGGTGGGCTGTTTTAGGTTGGTTTTGTTGGCTCCCAAGTTGTGCAAGCTTGGCCTCACTGACCCTTAATACCCCAGCCTCACCATATTTTCTTAGAGATAAGCTCCATTAATAGTTACATCTAAATACATGGGTTTGTCTGGTTTGTCATCTGGGCACATCAGTACTCCCATTTTCCCCCATGGAAGCTTACCTTTGTTTGCCAGACCTACTTCCTTCTGCTCCTATTTTTCCCCCTCCACACTCCTGGCTTCCCTTTTAAACTCATCAGCCTCTACAATTTTTAAGCATGTTAACAACTAGTTGTGGCAAAAT
>JAIPUX010001232.1:102307913-102317971 GCA_020142125.1 Phrynosoma platyrhinos | reverse complement strand
AGGCCATACCATTTCAGTTCTCCATTGCTGCCATAAAGCCTTTACAGCAGCAATGGAGAACTGTATGTAATTTTATGGCCTTCTTTTACTGTGTTTATTCCTGTCAATTATCTGCCTCTCTTTTTTTTGGGCGGGGGGGAGGCGAGGGTCTCTAGGCCTTTTGTCTACTCCACATCGTCTCTGCAACATTGAAATGAACAATCTGCACAGTTGTAGCCTGTAATTACAGCAGTATCATTTCCCTACCTGCATGAACTCTGTACCATTTTCATCTGCTGAAGAAGCCAATGAGCTCCAAATGCTAGCATAATGTTTCATGTCTTCTGGTCAGCTTTTAAAAGGCATAATTGATGTGTATTTTCGATGTGCAGCACCACATCTCAAATGAGTTGATTTTCTTTTTATCCACTTTCTTCACTGCCCAGCTCTCACATCTGTACATGGTGATAGGGAATACAATGGATTGGAAGATTCTAACTTTAGTGCTCATTTATATGCACTTTTGTACCTACAGACAGCCCTCCACATCCACGGATCTTGCCTTGAACAATGGGGGCAACATTTTTTGCAAAGTACGTTGGGACAGCCTTTGAATCCATAAATTTCCTAGTGACTGACCACACTGTGGGTCTCATAGTAGATTGATTTTTGATGGTGCATGTACATAGAGAAGTACAAAGGTCCATAGTAAAACTGAACATGCTTCTGTCAGAAAATATGGTCAGCCATTCTTTGGTGTTTTTGCTGCATTTAGATGCACAATATGGAAAGATTACGTTGCAAAGGCAGATAGTAGACAATCATCTTATTTCCATGTGCTGATGCTTTGAAACTAAGAGGGGAAGCACACGAGTGCTTCCAGGACGCCGCCGGACGGAGCGCTGCGGGACCGCAGCCTCCGCACCGCGGCGCTCCTGCAGCGTCCCTGAAAGGAGCGCCAAATTGGCGCTCCTTTTAGGAGACAGGTAAAGTGCACTCTAAAAGCGTAGGGCGCACTTTCCCTGGCTTTTCCACCACAGCGTGTGAGGACGCTGCGGCGGAAGGTTGCCTCCGGAGCGCCGGCTGTGCAGAGGGCCGGCAGCTCCGAGGGCAACCTCGGGAAGAGGAAGGGGCGCCGTGCGTGCGGCTGCCCCTCCTCTTCCAGGCCTCGAAGATGACTTTATTAGTCTTCTGCCGAGGCCCTATGATTATTGTTAAGGGTACTTGGTTTATTTTGGATTGCCCCATGCCACTTTATCAAATTCCTTTTTTCATATGTGTATATTTCACCTGAGAAGATATAAAGTATACTGAGAATGGTAAAGTGAATGTGAGGATGTTTAAAAGAAAAGATTGTGCTTCCTTCATACCAACTATTTTCATGTGCAGTTTACCAGTAAAGGAGCAAAAGTGAAAAGTGTATTATTTCATTCCATTGATAAACTGATTGTGTGAATAAGATGTTTTGAATGAGTGTAAGCAGGACTATCTAGATATTTTTCTCCCCAATGGTTTCAATCCTTCTGATTGGAATTTTTTTAACCATTTCAGTACCCTACTCGATTTGTATTTCCCACATAGTAGTGAAAATTGTTAACTGTCAGAGGATAGAATGGCCAGAATCCTGTTGATGTGTTACAGTCGCACTTTCTCCAGAATTGGACTGCCTGCTTTCCCACTGGCTCAGTCTTCATTTCCACCCTATGGGGGCAAAGACAGAGTCCTGGGCAAAATAACAGATTACCATGAGGATGAGGAGGATTACCAATGACTGGGAGTGAAGGGAAGTCATAGACAACCCAACTGTTCTTCTGCTTCTTCGACAGTTGCCAGGGTCAGTTTCTTTCAGATACTCTATACAACACTGTTATAACAGTTCAATCTTGCTTTAATAGTTATGGCTCTGTCCTATGGAATCCTGGAATTTATAGTTTGGTGAGGTATTTAGAATTATTTGCAAGACAGGATTTCTGCTTTAGTTCAGGAGATTGAAACTACAATTCCTAGGAGTCCATAGAATGGAAGCATGACATGTTATCAAACTGTTGTAACTCTGTAGTGTAGATATATTCTTTGTTTTTTGTTTTCTTTAAAAAGTAGAACTGGTCACCATCATTTTCACTTTAAGCACAAGCTCCAACCAACTCTTAGACCAAGAATGCTGCCATAAGGCCAGCACATGATTCTGTATACTGCTCCACAAGAGACTGCAGAGCACTTGCATGTACTTTCTTGGTAAGTGCTCTGTAGAAACAAGGCAAACATATGGGGTAAGTGATGACAGAGTGATATAGCAACCGGCTGTAGGAGCAACATGGTTTGCTATGGTGCTGTTTCTTCCAAGCTTCATTTCGTAGTAGAATGCAGGCAGGGGCTCAGCTCTTCATATTACAGCATCAAACAGAGCACTTTAAAAACCAAAAGTAGGCTTATAATGAAGGCATATGAAGGTGCTGGTAGATGGATGGGGTAATATATACAGTAACTGCATACACTCTTGGTTTATTAAAAGTATAACTTAATGTACATGTAATACAACAATGTAGTGGTATGGTGTTGGAAGCAGGACTTCAGAAATGCAGGTTGAAATCCTCACTTAAGCATGAAGCTCATTGGATCACCCTGAGCCAATTTCTTTCAGAGCTTGGAAGCAACATATTATATATACTGTGATGACAATAGAGTTTATCACACTGGGCTTTAATCCCACATTAGGTGCAAGATGTAAACAAACAGGGATGGATGCTATTGCACAGCTCCATTCCTGGGAAGTATTCAGCTTATACATCACCTGGGGTTCTCCCAGACCCTTTAAAGAATGGGAAAATCCAGTTCTTTAAAAGGTCCAGGAGAAGCCTGGGTCATGTATGGGATGAATACTGCCCGGGAATGGAGTTGTGCGATAGTATCTGTCCCTGTGCATTTACATCCCGCACTTAGTGTGGGGTTAAAGCCCCATGCAATCAAATTGTCCCTAACATGCTACTTTTGTGGAGAGGGGTAATGTGGGTACAAGGTCAGTTCTTTTGTAAATGCAATTACGCAATGACATTGTTACTTTTTTGTATTACAAGTAGTACTTACTACTAATTTTAATTTTAATCCTTGGAGGATATTGGGAGGGGAGATTTCATTTTTAATGTTTAGATTGTTGTCTCGTTTATTTGGTGGGACTTTTTTAAAAAATGAAATAAAAGTACTAAGAATTGTATCAAGGGGCATGCACATATCAAATATATCATGTAAAGAGCAACAAGTCATAGGGGGTTGAGTGTGTGTGATGTCTGTGTGCTCTGTTATGAATTGCACATGGAATTGCTGTTAAAAAGTAACTTTCTAAGCTCTGGCCTCTCTTACACGTGCAAGACACTGGCACGCACATCATGACCATATCATACAGGGCAATTGTAGAAAGGAACCATATACTGAACTCATTGGAGAAAGAGTGGGGTAAACAGTGTTTTTTTTTTTAAATCCAGTTGTTTTAATATGGGGCAGATATCTTCTAATTATTGGTTTCTTTTAAATATTGGAGAAAGAATGAGAATTTATTTTTAAAAAATAAAAAATATGTCAGAATGTTCTTTCCATTGACAAACTGGCTGCCATACTGACGAAAGCCAAATGAAGGATTTTCTCATTGTAGCCATGCTCCACAATTTAATCTGCAATTTGGATGTGCTTAGTTCTACATAATGAAAACATTTACCTGCTGATTTGTGCTGATAAAGAGACAAACAATAATTTAGCCAATCTCTTCCAGCAGGCTTACTTAACTGATTTTAAACAATGAATTTTAAATTGAAATATTTTAATTTTATGCTGGATTATTTTAATGTGTCCTATGTTTATGTGTTTTAAGTTAATGTGTTTAAACGGTTTTATGGGTTTTAACCCATGTTGTACCTCACCATGGGAAGAGGCGGGTAAAATATAAAATGTTTTGTTGTTGTTGTTGTTATAAAATACCAGGTGAAGTAGAGAAATTGTTTCTTGTAATTAATAGCAAATATAGTTTTGTCAGGATGGGAAATAGTATACATGGGACAAAGGCATCAGGCTTTTGTGATCAACATTTTTATTAATATTTATAAAGAAAATTCACACACTATTAAGGAAGAACTACAATCACAAGGTACACAACCTAAGCCTATGGATATGTAGAAGTATCAGTATTTAACCGACCTTGCTCCATAATTTAATCTGCAATTTGGAAGTGTTTAGCTCCACATCATGAAAATCTTTACCTGCTGATTTGTGTTGATAAAGAGACAAACAGTAGTTTAGCTAATTCTTTTTCTGGTCAGTTTGCAAATTTTTTGATATATTCCCTTAGCACTCCCTTTAAAAAAAGCTAAATAGGTATTCCTCAATAGAGGATACTATCTCAGCTACTATCTTCCATTATTAAAAATAAATAAGTAAGTGGTTTAAAAATGCAGACGTTATATAATAACTAGAAATTACACACACCTAAAATAGAAATATTTCATATTGAAAGGATAACCCATTGTTTCAGAAGAGCAATTGTGTGAACTAATAATAGGAATTGGGATGTGGTGTCTGAAAAGTAACTGGCAAGATTTGTTTTAAAGTGCTTTCTGGTGCAATTTACATTTTATGGATTTCATAGCAAACTTATCATTGATTGTAATGGATGTGGACCACATAATTTGTTTAGCAGATTTAACCCAGTCATATCTAATTTTTCAATTCAAATACACTACCTTCTGAAAACCACAACTTTAAGCTAATAACAAGATACAACAGAATTAAGATGCAAACTTGGATGTTTGCATTATATGTTTTATGACTGTTGTACACTGCTTTGAAATCTTTAGATGCATGTGTTTAATACTTGTATATAAGTAAAGCAATGAAATGTTTCAATGAGCTGTATTACCAAAAGAGTTGCCATAGGGGGATTCCAGTTTGGGGTATCCTTCCAGGAAATGAAAGATGACTGAAATCCTGTGGGGCAGTTACAAATGTGTAAGCCAGAGTTACATACTCATGACTGTTTCCTTTAGGGTCTACTTAGGGACTGTGAAAGTCCTCCAAACCCCATTACTTAGCATCCATTGTGGTTGATAGGATCTGTTCCCGTGTCATTTGGGAAGCAGCTGGTTGATGGTCTACCCGCACCCCCATATGAGAAATCTCTGGCATAAAGGAGGAATGTAACAGGACCTTGCCTCTGCCTGTCACAACAGAGATCACTCATGGAAGAGAGTGGTAATGTCAGTTAGCTGCTTCCCGAATGATCCAGGAAAGATCACCATTGACGGCAGCAGTAGCTGCCTGGTAAGTGGGGATGGGGGAGATTGAGGATTGAGATAAGAGTCTCTGCATAACACCATAACTATAGTGATTACACATTTGTAACTCCCCAGCAAGATTATGGCCACATGCTCTGAAGAGGTGAAAGGTTGTATGATAAAGACTTTTCTGCAACAATAGCAACAAAACAGTAAAACATAAAGAATGAAGAAGAAATATTCTCACTCATATTTTAACACATATTTTCATTGATTCTACGATGAGAATTATTATGAGCTTCACAGTATTAGCTATGCTAATAGCTATAAGATATGCCTTTTTTCCCCTACCTTCATATTTCATGGAACCTGCTTTGAAGCTGCATAGTCATTCGTGGCTCTTTTTGATTCCTTCCTTAATAGTCATTTTAAAAGTCTCTCCCAAACCATCAATTTGAAGTGGTTAAAGTCTTGCTAATTTAGATGGCTTCTTGTATACAAGGAAATTATGTGACCAGGATTGCATTCATCTGACTTGGTTTTCCTTCATCCTTGTTTACAGTTGGTAAAATAAAGATACCTAAGCTATCTGAGATCAAAATAAACATCTCTGGCCTGTTATTCATCCAGGCAATTGGCTGCTATTGCTGTGATTTCTCATCGTTGTTAAGAACAGGTGTGTGGGTGAGGCTTGGTTTATATTTTTGGCCCAATTCCTCTGGAAGAAACCATGGCAGATTTTATTCTACAAATGTCTAGATAATAGATGCTAGTTGATATTTAAGCTAGAAACCGCAGCATTATTACATAACAATTGTCCAAAATCTATAGGAGCCAATCCTTCATTATGCTAGTAAATGTATCTCCTGCAATAAGCTAGGGCAGGCTTCCCAACTTGGTGCCCTTGAGATGTCTTGGACTATAACTGTCATCATCCTCAATCAGCATAAGTCAATCATGCATTTAGAGTTGCATAAAGACTACGTTTCTGTCATTTCCTTTTGATAATGATAAACCAAGAACTTCTCCTTTTCTTTTGTTTTCTGTAACTTTTTGATGATCCAGCATGACACTTGCAAAGTTATTTGCCCATTTACTATGGAGACGTTGCTTCTGGAATGTGACTGGTAGGTTGTTCTACTGCATGCTGGTTTTTCAGTACACAACATGATTTATAGTTTTCCACTACTTTGGCTTGCAAGCTAGCCTTATCTTTCTTGTACCAAATGTCTGTGGCAATGTACACATTGTATGGATCATTTGAATGTTCAAGCTTTTTGGAACGGATATAGCTCAGCATGACTCCAAATGTGAAGAAGCCAAAGAAGCAGAACAACAAGAGTATAAACACTACTTCCAAGTGGTCACTAGTTGCTGTGACTGGTGCAGGCACGGGGTGGTTTGTTTTAGTTACGTAGTCCTCTAGTAGTTTTGAAAGGAGTAAGTTCAATGCTGTGTTGTTGGACGGCACTGCCATCGTTCTGTCAAGAATGTCACAGCTTCCTCAAATTCTGATTCATAGAGTGGAATGGGAGAAAAATTAAAAATAAAACATATGAATAATTATATTCAAATACTCACACTGAGTTCTATTCCAGTTGAATTAGAAGTATGGTATTGATGAATATATGAGTATGTACACGTATCTATATCCTTACCCTGTTAATTTAAATCTCACACACCATACACCAAAAATAAATAAAAATAATAATAAAAAACCCCAAAAAAACCAATACTTGAATATTGCTGGAATTTTTTAAAATTGAAATTCAATTGATGTGTAATGATGGCTAAACCTGTAGTTCATAGCAGTGCTTCTTAGGCAATCTGATGTAGACTACTGGTAATTATTTTTCTCCCATGTAGTCAAGGAAACAGTGTGCTATGGAGTCTTGTGTATTCCAACTGTGCAGACAAGTAGCACAAGTGTACTTCTACTTTTAGGCATGTAACTGTGTGCTATGGCAGAAGTGTGGAAAGCTTGACCGAGGTGACAGTTGCCAAAAATTGTACTGAAAACTCTCCCCAAAGCATGCAAACACTCCTCCTCACCCCTTCCAAACTCCCTCACAAACACCCAGTCTCTCTCAACTGCCTCCTTTCTTTCTGTTTCAAATCTGGTTACCATTATGAAGGCAAAAGAAAGTATTTTGAAACACATAAAGAGGACTGCCCACAGGGGAACAAGGTAGAACACTGACCCTTAGTCCCCATGGAATTGCTGTCCCCCTTGCTATGGTTTGCATAACTAACTGTGCAACTGGTAATTATATTTATGCCACCCATGGGAATAGTGTGGAACTAGATGTATTTCAAATACAATGTTATTTGTGGTAGTGAAATGATTTTGTTGGATACTGGCCAATGTTAGCAGCTCCACTGGACACATAAGAAACTTTTTGTTGACCTGGGCCCTGTCTGAGTGTTCCAGATAAAATGTCCTCCCCCTGTTCCCATGGTGAGGAGTCCTGGCATCAGGGTCCAATCCATAATTCCGGCTTTCATGGCTGGCATCCATAGTTTTTTTGTGGGTTTTTTGGAATGGAATGGAAAACCAACCAGGGTCAGGGGCTTTCCCAGCAGACAATAGTAGACTATATCCTTGTTTGCATATCCTCCCACCCTGGAACCCACCCATCCTTGCTGACTTTGCAGTCATTAGTAGCAGTGGTAAAATTCCCACTTTTAAAATATATAAACACCATGTTCTGTGGTTATACAAAAATAACTTTTTATATAAAAATAAGGCTCTCAGGAAGCTTCCCAGAGAGTGTTGGTTCCATGAATCTTGTTTTCATGTAGCAGTTTTGCTGCTGCAGCAAATGTGACACACCATAGAGAGCAACTGTAGGGCTGCAAGTGGACCCCAAGTTAAATGTTGTCAACCTGATTTAAAGCATCAGGTGATTAACAGTGTAAGGAATCTCTGCATGCCTTGCAACTATTTGTTAGAATTGAGCCAAATAGTTGCAAGCCTTCAAGCTGTATTTGCAGGCCACCTGGAAACTCTGTGAACTTCCTGAGATTTACTATGATGAACATCCTGCATGCCTTCTACTTCTGAAATTTATGAGGGAAAGGGAGTCAAACATTTGAAGCACTGCAATAAACAGCTGGCTATTATCACACACCATAGTAAGTCTTCCATAAATTGAGGAGGGGTTCCCCAGTTCCTGGAATCTTTTGCATCCTCCCAAGAGATCCTGAATACCAATGCTATGTGACCACAGTTGTTTCCTCATACATATCTTCCTTTGCCTCTCATCTAAATATTCTGAACTCTAGAAAAAAACACCCTCCCCATGGGAATAAACCAAGAAAATTAAAAAAAATTGTGAAGCTTTTGCAGAATACATTGTTAGAATGATGCAGTACATCCAAGGAACACTTGAAATCAAGCTCAGCTCTTCCAGTGTGAGTGTATAGTGCATATGCACCTCTACTGTAGGTAAAGTCTAGAGCTGTCACAGAGTAATCGAGTGTGTAGTGTCAGTGTCAGCAGTCCATGTTACTGTGTGTATATCTTCTTGAAGGAAGAGGAGCTAGGAATTGCATCTGCTGACACCAGCCCTGATCTTATGTATTCCCCCACTCTCACTATTTGTATCCATTCAATTGGTTTGGCATCTCACATGTGTGATTTTGGTGTGACATGTGTATGTATGTCCATGCTCATACAAGAAGTACATGTATTATGTGTCTTCACTCATTTGGGAATCCAAGTCTTCTGGAGTATGTGAACATGCAGAAAACTGGTAGACAGGCCTAGTGTCACAATCTGGCATTCTTGCAGAGACATCATTAGGGGTGTGGGGACTGAGGGGGGTGTCACCCTGTGCACTGATGGGATTGGGCTGCCTTTTGGGTCTAGTAGCTCTGCCAGCAGTAAAAGAGGGTCTCCTCCTTCTCCCACTTACCCAGCAGCTCCACCAAACCTGGGAAGGCTGCAGTTTGGCAGGACCACTCCACTCTCACAAGTAGCTGCTCGTGGGACTGGCTGCCTTCTGAGTTTGGTGGCTCTTTTGGCTAGGGAAGAAAGAGAGTTGCTTCCCTTTCCTGCCTGGCCAGAAGCTCTGCCAGACATGGAAAAGACTATTGAAGAGAAGAGAGGGGATATTAAAAATGATCTGCACTGGGTTTCAAATAAACTAGGTATGCCTCTGCATCCTTGAACTGCTGCTAAGACTCTCTGCCAATAGTGACACTTGCCTGAAGTTCAGTTACCATCTTAGTGTTTCTAAAATGCAATAGCCCAGTGGTTGAGTTGTTCTGGTGCCTGGTGTCCACCACAACAAAGTGGAAGCAACTAGACACTGCATGTTTTCTGACAGAAGTCTTACCTTCTACAGTACACCAGGAGGGTAAAATATCTAGTACACTTCACTGGAAAAATTAAATGGCTGCAACAATGCCCACTGGGGCCTATCAAGAGCTTCCTCAATCCTAGTGCCACCACTAGTTATGCATGTACACCTGCTTCATGAGTATAAAGGAAGTGGAAAACCTAAACACAAAGTGGTTCCCTATGTCCATTCATTTGTCATGCATGCTTGTGAATAGTAGATGTACTTCCCATCTATTGCTGACATGTATACAAAATTGAGGCTTGAGTAATCCCAACCTTGGTTCACTGAAATGTCACAAACATGGTGATATGAATCAAAACTTGGAGATTGTGGAAAGAGTAAAATTCCCAGAAATCTGGTCATGTAAGGCCAAACATTTTATTCTCATTTGGTAGATATAGGAGGGAGAGAGGGAGGGAGATAGAGAACAAAGCAGGGAGACATTGAGCCTTTACAGACTGCCAGAAATAGTGCA
>JAIPUX010001232.1:102282310-102295780 GCA_020142125.1 Phrynosoma platyrhinos | reverse complement strand
CATAGTGTTTTACCCAGGAAATTAATATCTAAGAAGAAACTGGGTGGTATTAAGGAGAAATGTAGCAAAAGTGATGAAAGGATATAGAGCAAAGTTTAACCAAATCAGATCAATAAAATTTCATGGAAAGCCCATCAAAATAACATAACAAGTTTATGCTCCAACTACAGGGGTAAAAAAGAGAAGAAATTGAATGATTCCATGCTGATGTCCAGAGGGAAATTGATCACACACCAAAACAGGACTTCTTGTTAATCATAGGTGATTGGAACATGAAGGTAGCATACAGAGCAGAATCAAAATTGTAGAGAAATTTGACTTATGATCAAAAAATGAAGCAGGAGAGTAACTGACTGAATTCTGTAATGCCAACAGTTTGTTCATTGCAAACAGATTCTTCAAGCAACCAAAGAGGTGACATGGACATTGGCTGATGGCCAATATAGAAATCAGATAGAAATCCATCTGTCAGGAGTGCTTTTATTGTGTGTTCCTGCCTGGCAGGGGGTTGGACTGGATTGTCCTTGTGGTCTCTTTCAACTCTTTTCTATGAATCTATAGATTTGTGTAAATGTTCACAATATATGGGTTGTGACAGTGATGAGGAGAGCAAGATCATGTTGCCTATTCCTAGATCACTACAATTTTCCCCAAGGCCAGATTACAACCTTTGTTGTTTGTTATTGTTAACTGCTCTCGAGTCAATCTCGACTCATGATGGCCTTATGGATGAGACATCTCCAAGACCTTCTGTCCTCCACTGCTCTACTTAATTCCTGCAACCCCATACCTGTGACCTCTTTAATAGAGTCCATCCATCTAGCATGTGGCCTTCTTCTCTTCCTACTTTCCTCCACCTTCCCCAGCATTATCATTTTTTCCAAAGATTCCTCTCTTCTCATGATGTGTCCAAAGTACAACAGTCTCAGTTTGGTCATCTTGGCTTCCAGGGAGATTTCCAGTTTAATCTGCTCTTGGACCTACTTGTTTGTCCTTTTGGCTGTCCATGGGATCCTCAGCACAAATGCATTGATTTTCTTCCTATCATCTTTCTTAAATGACCTACTCTCACTTCCATACATGGTAATAGGGAACACAATGGCTTGTATGATTCTAACTTTTGTGCTGAGTTGTATATCTTTGCATTTTAGAATCTTTTATAGTTCTTTCATAGCCACCCTTCCTATTCTTAGGGCCAATGTAGATGGTCTGAAAGGGGAGGCACAGAGCCGTCTCTGGGAGCGGTGGATCAGGGCTGCAGCAACCACATGCCATGGCCCCAATACTCCTTTTTTGCTGCCCCCAAAAGAGCAGCAAAATGCCACCATTTCAGCCCCCACTGTGGCTTTTTTGCACCCTTTTGGCGCAGCGTGTGTGCATGCTGTGCCAAGAGGGCATTCTGACACTGTGCACCATATGGACGGGTGCACGGCATCAGGACGGCATCAGACTGGAGTTTAGATGGCTGGCATGTGGCTTCCCTGCTCCAGTTCCACCCCTAGGCTGGCCCTTTGTGTTGGTCTGCATTGGCCCTTAGTCTTCTTCTTCCTGACTGTAGTCCCCATTTCTATTAATGTTTGATCCCAGGTATGGGAATTCTTTTACTATTTGTATTGTCAAAGTTGAACTTGTGAAGGTCTTCAGTGTTCATTATTTTTGTTTTCTTTATGTTCAGCATTAAGTCTGGATTAGCACTTTCTTCTTTGATCTTCCTTAGCAGATGTTCCAGGTCTGTGAGGTTTTCTGCTAGGGTTATGATGTCATCTGCGTATCTTTGGGCCTTTGCAGACTGATAGAAATAGTGCAAATTGAGTCCACTTTAACTGCCCTGGCTCAGTGCTAGGGAATCATGGGAACTGTAGTTTATTGTGGCACCAGAGCTCTCTGACAGAGAAGTCTCAATGTCTCAGAAAAAAAAATACAGTTTCCATGATTCTCTAGCACTGAGCTAGGGCTGTTAAAGTGGACTCAATTTGCACTATTTGTAGCAGTCTGCAAATTGATTGTTGATATTCCTTCCTCCTATTTTCACTCCTCCTTCTTCTGTGTCCAAGCCTGCTTTTCTTATAATATGTTCTGCATACAAATTGAACAGAGAGGGTGAAAAAATGCAACCTTGCCAGTTGAGAACCATTCTGTTTCTCCATGTTCTGTTCTGACAGTAGCCTCTTGTTCTGAGTACACATTCCTCATCAGGACTATCAGATGTGTTGGCACGCCCATGTCTTTAAGGGCATTCCATAATCTTTCATGATCTATGCAGTCAAAGGCTTTGCTATAGTCAATAGAGCACATGCTGATTTTCTTTTGGAATTCCGTGGTGCGCTCGTATGTTTGCAATGTATGTTGCCATTGTATGTTTGCAATGTGGTCCCTCATGCCACTTCGTTTCCTGAACCCCGCTTGGACCTCTGGGATTTCTCTCTCCACAATATTAGAAGTTTGGAGACTGAAGGAAAATTCATTGAAAGAAGAATTCTTATTTGAGGGATGGGACAATGTCTTATTCCTCCCCCATTGCTACACCTGGGTGAGCAGGGAACACAAGTCTACCCCCCCCCATTTGCAGAAGAAATTTAGATATTCAGGCACTAAGCACTCATCCAACATCAGTTTAATGTACATAATTAAAAATCAGTACTGAGAATCTTCATAGTGAAAAAATTCATGGGAAGATTAATAAAGTCTGAATAGTCTAATCTTAACATGCCTAAACTTTTATTATTAAATGTGTCATAACTTGATGAAGAATTGCCAACACCCTGATACATGAAAAGTAGTCACATTTATAAATAAATTCAGAAACATGATGGATATCTACTAAAATGTGATTTTTATTTTATTTCATTTGTTAATTGCTGTCAAGTCAATTTCAACTTATGGTAACTCTATGAATGAGAGACTCAGCTAAGCCACACCTGATACATTTACCAGAAAGGCTTAGAAGGCACTCCCTGCAAATAGTATTACTTAAACTGATTCAACACAAAACAATATTTACCCAGGGTAAGGTCTTTGAACAAGTTTCCCTAGATGTGAGATGAACAGAATTAGAGTGGGTGGTCTGGACAAATAGCAATGGAACAATCCAATGGAACCATGCAGTGCTTGATCCTTCACCTGTATCTTGTGCATTTCAATGCAGCAATGACTTTCCCTGGAATGTAGTCTAAGCCCAGAAACTAGTTCAAGCTCTGTCTGACTTGGTGCATTTATAGTAAGAAGTGGAGGAAGTGCAGGACATTATTTATGTTGAGCTTCATGCACAATTCCAGTCCTTTTTGGATTAAACAGATTATATGGATCCATTCCAATCTGGGTTCAGCTTTGGTTATGGGAGAGAAATTACCTTAGTCACATTGATGGATAACTTGTGTTGGGAAATAGATGAGGAAATGTGTTGTGCTGGACCTCTTAGCAGTATTTGATACCACCAGTCATGGTGTCCTTCTGAGCCATTGGGATGATATAGGATTTAGGGATTCTGTTTTGCAGTGCTTCTGTCAACCCCACCCCCCTGGACATTCAGAAGGTAGTGCTGAGAAAGTGTTATTCAGCCTTTTGGCCATTAACCTGTGTTGTCCTACAGGTCTCAATACTGCCCCTATACTTTTTAACACCTGTATTAGATGCTGGGGAAGGTCATCTGGATTTTAGTGCTATGACTTTTTTACATCTGAGGCCAAAGAGGCTGTGGAAGTCTTGAACTGGATGCAATGAATAAACTCTGAGACAAAAAGGAAGGGGTGTTGGTCAGTAGGAATGCTAACCTGAGCTTGGGGTCACAGCCTGTTCTGCATGGGATTGCAATTTATCTGATCATTCAAACACAGCTTGGGGGTGCTCTTGGACCCAGTGCTGCTCTTGGAAGGCCAGGAGTGCTTTTGACCAGTTTCAAATAGTGTGCCAGCTGCACCCTTTCTTGGAGAAGATAGATTTGGCCAAAGCGCAGCAACCTTACTGTGGCCATAATGGACCTGTCTTGGCTTCTGTTTTGCTTCTGAGCTCATTTCAAGGTGCTGTGGTTGTGATTACAGAACCCTAAACAGTTTGGATTGAGGTAATCTGAAAGACCACCTCCTCCCATAGGAAGCTGCCAGACATTTGAGATCCATAAAAGATATGCTATTGCATTTCCTACCACTTCACAAGGCTATGCTGGTGTGTTCCCATGACAGAACTTTCTCTTAGCTCCCTGTCATGGGAAGTTAAGCTGGCTTCATCTCTTTTTGAGCCACCTTGAATTCCATTTTGGGAAAAAGACAGCATATAAATCCAGTAAATAAAGTAAATAACTAAAATCCAGTGGACCGCTAAAACAGGATTATTCAGCATGCCTTGTAGTCCTTGCAACTACTCTGACTGGTTTAACTATTTCACTTTAAATTATTTTAAAGAGTATCTTTAATTTGGTTTTTACAATTATCTTTTTATTGTAATTATTTTAATCCATTGTGTATCATGTCACGAACTTTGGGGGACTGCAGACGGGTGGCTCTGGGCCACCCTAGGAAGTGGCAGATTGGGGCCGTGGCAACCCCACGCTGCGGCCCCGGTCCTCTCTTTTGCCGCCCCCAAAAGAGCAGCAAAATGCCACTCCTTTTAGGGGTGGCAAAAGGCCGCCCTAAGAGCCGGCGCGCAGCTCTTCAGCACCCTATTTGGTGCAGCGTGTTTAAACGCTCTGCCAAAAAGGTGTCCTGGCACCATGTGCCATGCTTATCAGTGTGTGGCATCAGGACAGCATCAGCGTGGGGTTGGGGTGGCTGGCATGCGGCTGGCATGTGGCTGCCCTGCCCCAACTCTGCCTCCAGGTCTGAAGAGGCCCTTTGTCAGGCTGAGAAGCAATAGCATCACTGGGAGGTGTGGGGGGTGCAGACTGCATCAGGTGACACCCAGAAGGGGGGGTGACACCCCAGAAATGGAAGTGACACCAGGTTACCTCCCCACCCCTCACAGGTGCTGTTTGGGGCCTTTTCAGGCTTCCTGGGCCCTGTGCAGAGGCTTTTTTGGGGCCCCTCCTGCCCCAGAAACCCTGCTGGAAGTCTGGGGTCAGAAGTTCCGCACCCAGAAGCCCCGCACCCAAACCGGGTGTCACCTTGTGTGGAAACGCCACTACTGAGAAGCAATATATAAATGCTTTAAAAGGAAGTAAATAAGTGAGTGGAGTCAGCATGGTGTAGGGCAGTGCTTCTCAATTATTTTCTGTCATGCCCCCCCCCTAGGAAGAAGAAAACATTTCACGCCCCCCGCACAACTGTAAATAGTATCATTTGTCTATAAATAGTATCATTTGTCCCCCTTTATGGAGCCTCGCGCCCCCCTTTACGGAGCCTCGCGCCCCCCTTGGGGGCACACCCCACTATTTGAGAAGTACTGATGTAGTGGCTTCAGTGTTGGACAAAGATGCTGGGAGACCAGAGTTCAAATCTTTGGTGAGCCATGGAAAACCACTGGGTGACCTGGGCAAGTCACACTCTCTCAGTCTTAGAGGAGGACAATGGCACACCCCATTTGAACAAATCTTGCAGAGAAAACTCCATGATAGGTTTGCCTTAGGGTTTCCACAAGTTTGAAACAACTTGAAGGCACATAACAACAAATAAGTAGGTAAATAAATGAATACATGCTCAGTTCCTGCCAGAATGGATGTACAGGCATTACTGACCCTACAGTTGCCAGAGATTGTGATATGGGTGTATAACAGGCTGACATGCATGAAAGAGAGAATTCTAATCTTTGGGATTTTCCAAATTGATCTAAAGAAACTTGATATAGCTCCATGGGTTTTGCTGGTTGTTGTCTCCTCTGTATTCACTTGTTCCATTCTTTTGAGTGGCTATTTATAGCAATTTCTTGGATCTATATTAAGGTTCTTCAAGGTTGTTGTTTTTTAAACTGTCACATGGTTTGGTGAGATGGTTCTGTGGTTGAAAGGCAAATTTTCTCCCTCTGATTTTTTTTTAAAGTTTAAAATTGTGATAACTGCTGTTTCACTGATGCACAATAGCACTACAATGGGCCCTTTCTATATGTGGGGGATCCATTCTGCCCCCCCCCCCCGCATAAGGAAAAAAATGTGGGATCTTGAGTCCCATTTGTTTTAATGGATGCTCACCCCATTCACTCTTCTGGGGCTCGCCATCCATGTGAGTTTACATATGGTGAGCCCATGTATGGCATAGGCATGCTGTATAACTAAAAAAAATTTTTTAAAGGAAGACATGAGAAGGAAACGTATTGTTCCCATATGTCTCAAAATTAAGAAGAAACACACTTGAGGGTGGGAATAAAATGCTGAAGCTGGTGCTAGGAATTGTTCGAAAATAGTCTAGAACAATAGAAATGTCATTTGAATATGGTTTTAAAAAACATGCAAGAACTACAACAATAAATACCATAATCTCCTGACTCATTTGCCCTGTCTAAAGGAAACCCTAAACACTGTTGTTTGATTGCTTGTATTATCCCTATAATCTCTGTAGATTACCTAGTTCCTTTTAAAAGACATTAAAACTAGTAGTCACCATGGCATATTGTGTCAGTGATTGCCCACTTGGTGGCTAATCGCAATTTGAGGGCAGTGTATACCAAACTGCATGGGGTTGAGGGATAAAACCAGGGGTAGGCAACCTTTCCCCTTTAAGGGCCAAGGGACTTCAGCTCCCAGAAGCCTCAGCCATGTTGGCCAATAGTCCCATGTTGTCCAATAGCTCCTGGGATTCTGGGAGCTGAAGTCCCTCAGCCCTTAAAGGGGAAAGGTTGCCTACCCCTGGATAAAACTCTTCCCCTAGTTGTTGTTGGCATCCCTTGAGTCAACTTCAGTTTATGGCAACCATATGGATGAGACATCTCCAAGATTCATTGTCCTTGACTGCCCTGTGACCTCCCTGATTGAGTCTAACCATCTAGCATGCAGTCTTCCTCTCTTTCAGTTGCCCGCTACCTTTCCTACTATTACTGTCTTTTCTAATGAATCATGCCTTCTCATGATGTAGCCAAAGTACAACAGCCTTTTGTCATCTTGGCTTCTAGGGAGAATTCTGGCTTGATCTGTTCTAGGATCCATTTGTTTGTCTTCTTGGTCATTTTCTTGGCTGATCTAGTACAGCAGTCCTAATTAATTTTGAAAGTGCCCCTTTTCCTGTCCAATGCTTGTAAATCTAAGAAGGACTTTGGGTGATTTAGGGCCTAAGCAGACTGCCAGAAATAGTGCACATTAAATTGAGGCACTGCCCTGGCTCAGTGCTAGGGAATGATGGGAACTGTAATTTATTGTGGCACCAGAGCTCTCTCACAGAGAAGGCTCAATGTCCCAGAAAAAAATACAGTTCCCATGATTCCCTAGCACTGAGCCAGGGCAGTGCCTCAATTTAATGTGCACTATTTCTGGCAGTCTGCTTAGGCCTTTAGTCATGGATTTCCCCTATACTGTGTTTATTTTGACCCTAACCTAAAACAAAACTGAGAGAATTTGATATCATGACTCATTCTATAACAAAAAAGTAATGTGAATGGAAACTAAAATCTGTCCAACAACTTCTATAATTATGGCTGCAGTTCAAACCTGTTATCTCACATCAGAAGTAATAATTAAATCCAGCCTTGGCAGCATACAAAAAATCAGATATTGTTCAGAACAATGAACAAAAACAGCAAGGGCTTTTATGATGGAATAAACCAGTCCTTTGTGTCACATGAAAATTCTTCCTGTAGACTCACCTATTTTTTTAAAAAATAACAATGCTTCAATGGGCTCTCAGCATTTAGCAAAATGGTGACATTAACTAAAATGGGATGGGGTGGGTGTGCCCACGTCAGCATACCTGTTCCAGGAGGTAGTAAAGCAGCCCTGTTCATTCTGGTACCTCACAGAAGGCAGCTGCCTATAGTCCAATCCAGGGGTCCCCAGCCTTTTTGATCCAGGGGCTGGTTTGCTTGCCCCCAGATCTTCTGGGGGGGTGGAGGCGTGCATGCATGCACACAACTCCAGATGCCATTTTGGAAGACAAAATGGCACCTGAGTAGTGTGCATGCACGCGTGACACCGGGTGCTATTTTGTCTTCCAAAATGGTGCCCGGAGTCATGCACATGCACGTGCAACGCCAGGCGCATGCGCATGACTCCAGATGGAATTTTGGAAGACAAAATGGCGTCCGGCGTCCAGTGCAAGCGGAGGTGGCGTGGCGGTGGCGCGGCGCGAGTGGCAGTGAGCATGAGTGGCAGCGGCGGGCTGGTAGGAAGGCTTCGGAGCAGGCCCATGGGCTGTAGTTTGGTGACCCCTGGTCCAATCCATCAGACTGGGGAGACCTGTGGAAATTATAGCTTAGAAGGGGGAAAATGTCGGCCTTCTAGTTGTTTTGAACAACAACTATAATAATTCCTGACTGTTGACTATGTGGTCTGGGGATCATGCGAGTTGATATCTAAAATACCTGGAGAGCCAAAGATCCCATAATGACACCATAGCTTATGTGTCAGAGATCTTGAACCATCGTTTCTAATTAAGACAAATATTGTCTGCAATCCTGCTAATGGTATATACAGTTGAAATTCTGTCGTATTCCCTCATATGTGTTTTAATGGTCATTGCAGAGGTTGGTATTGTCTTTGACATTCTGCAATGACCAAAGCCACTCCCAGACTCACCATTCACCTCCTGCAGCCCCCCAAAATCATCCTGTGGCTGGCAGCAAGTAGGGGGTTAGAATTCAAGAAGTATGTAGCAATGTTTGTGTAGACAGACATAGAATGATTTTACCATCTGCTGAGATATCCAGAGGATCCTGACAGATCTCAGTGCATTACATTTCAATTAATTAATTAATTAATTTCTATGCTGCCTTTCTCCCAGAAAAGGATCCAAGGTGGCTCACATATTAAACCATTTAAAAGATTTTATGATGTAATCATCCTGTGTCTGGCTATGGGGACACAACCAATCTCCTCCCATGCTCTCCATCAGCCAAGGTTGGGGGCTGCAAGTAGCTGTATGTTGAATCTGGGGGTGCAGAATGGCCAGCTGTAGTTTCATATGCAGAACTATTATGCTACTTGCTACACTGTGCCATACACGACCTCCCCCATAGTCTCACCCAGCTGAAGTGTGAGTTACTACTACAGGCAGGGCTGAGAGGGGAAGGGACAAAATCTCAGGACCCAGATATCCAGATAGTCAAAGCCTCTGGGGGCATGAACCATTTAAAAAATGCATTATAAATGTTTGTGCACCCTAGAGTGCTCAACAGGCCAGAGAGAAGCTATAACGTCCCCATCATGCATCTCATCCCAGGACTATGCCAGTTCTTAGTGGCTCTGAGTGTGCAAGCTGCTTTTCACATGATTCTTACTGGCATATGCAACTGTTGCTGCAGGTCTTATTGACCTTACTACTGTGTCACAAAGTGTAAGGATATAGTGTTCTTTCAGTTGCCTTGCTACACAATTCTACAATTGTGCCTTTCTTTAGCAGCAACCATGCATATTGTGCTATTTAAAATATTCCCCCTCTGAGTAAATAAGACAGTGTGAACAGCTTTCAGATGTTTGTTCACCCCAGTGCACATTGTAAGCAGTCCAACAAAAGTTGCCACCCTAGAGTGCTTACATTTTTGCATTTTATGTTTTGTATGGTCACTGAACCAGAATAGAATGTCTGTTGAAGACTATTCGCCCGCCCCCCCCCCCCCATTTTTGGTTGCCTTATAACAAGTATTGCCCTGCTGTGGATCTGAGAATTTTCTTATCAGCAGACATAGCTACTTTTGCTTTTATTTCTTTCAGAACTGGTACTTCTATTACCTCTATTTAAGTATTTGGAGCAGAGGTTTTATATTATACTGTGGAGATTTTATATTCAGCAACAATTTTAATTGCAGGATTTCCTGGACCAAAGCCTGAGACAGTTTTTACTGCATGTATGGAAAAATTCCACTGTGTAGCATCTCTTGCAACTCCTGTGTTTTGATGGCGTATGCTGGGCCTGGTGAATAATAATAATAATAAATTTTTATTTATATCTCGCCCCTCTGCTTGGCAATCGGGGCGGGGAACAACAATATTTAAAACAAAACAAAGTTAAAAACATTCCATCATCCCACAATCCCATCCTCCCCCCCTCCCATCCCCTTAAAACAAAATTAAACAATAGGCTAATTAAAATGCAATATTAATTAAATTAAATAACAAAAATTAAACATACGGAATCACTACTACTACAGGCAGGGCTGAGAGGGGAAGGGACAAAATCATCAGGACCCAGATATCCAGATAGTCAAAGCCTCTGGGGGCATGAACCATTTAATAAATGCATTATATGTTACTTTCTATGCAAATATTTATGGTAGTTGCTAGTGCTTTTCCTCAGCTTGTCAATATTCTGTCACACACTAATAAGAAGCATTCATGATAAGGTCTTTTCAACAGTGGCATCTTGACTCTAGAATATGTTCCCCATGGAGGCTTGTATGTGCATGTACCTTCAAGCCACCTGTTGAATTATAGTGATCCCATGCATTTCATAAGGTTTTATTAGATAAGGAATATTCAGAGGTTGTTTTGCCAGTTCATTCCTCTGAAATATAGATTACAGCAGGGGTAGGCAACCTTTTTGAGCCGGGGGCCGGGTTGCTGTCCCTCAGACAATTGGGGGGCCGAAGCACCAAAAATAAATAAATAAATAAATAAATATATTTTTTAAAAAATTTAAAAAATTAAAAAATATGCATACACACTTTCTGAGCCCCAGAAAAGCCATGGCAAAATCCCTGTGGAGATTTTGCCAAGAAAACCCCAAGAACAAGTAATAACAACAATAATCAGTATCATCGTGGTGGTGCTGGTGGCAGGACTGGCCTGGGGCCTGTCCAAAGTCCTCAGGGGGCCGCGTCCGGCCCCCAGGCCTTAGGTTGCCTACCCCTGGCTTACAGGATCAGACCTTGGTTGACTGTCTCCCATCCAAGTAATGACCAGGCTTGACCCTGCTTAGGCTCCTAGGCCAGATGGGATCTGGTGCCTTCAGGGTATTTTAATATAGCATTTATACTAAAAATATCTATTAAAAATGGAAGAATCCTTGAAGCTGTTCATCTGGCACTGCAAAAACATCAGATTCAGTGCCAGACAAGCCTAAAGGCACCAGATACTGTCTGATCTTGGAAGCTAAGTAGCATCAGCTTTGGTTAGTACTTGGATGGAGGTCTGCAACGGAGGAGCAATATTCACCTTGAGCCCCCAGTTGTGAGCCCAAGAGGTGGTGCCTGGTGATGTCATGGAGATAGGTCTTGGGAATACATTAAACATGATACAGTCACCCCTCCATTCTCACAGGGGAGCCATTCTGCCCCCCCCCCATGAAAACAAAATCATGGATATTCAAGCTTGAATGAAGGCACATGCCCATGAGTGTGCTCTAATGCGGGCCATGGACACATGCTCCATTTTGTTCCTGTCCATTCACTGCCTGCAAATGGGCAAGGGATGCAGACTTGAAGTTCACAAAAATGGAGAGGCAATTGTACATTAAGTACCAACCACAGCTCCCTAGAATCATAGAATCATAGAGTTAGAAGAGACCACAAGGGCCATCCAGTCCAACCCTCTGCCATGCAGGAAATCACAATCAAAGCATCCCCAACAGATGGTCATCCAGCCTCTATTTAAAGACCTCCAAGGAAGGAGACTTCACCACACTCGGAGGGAGTGTGTTCCACTCTTGAACAGCTCTTTTCCTGCAGCTTATCATTCAAGTTTTTTTTAAAAGTATGAAAATGGAAACACACACACACACACACATTTCAAGGCAGTTTCCTCACCTGAGATTTCTCCTTCTTACTCTGAGAAGTGGAGACCCCAGACCATGACATTTGGGGATTCTGCTGAATAGCTCCACAAACCCACTCCTTCCTTATCCTTTGATCTTTCATGAACACATGTAAGGAGACACAATGCCTTGAATCAATAATTGGCGGGGTCCCCTACAGGGGTAGGCAAATTGTCCCCTTTAAGGACCGAGGGACTTCAGAAGCCTCAGCCATGTTGGCCAATAATCTGGGATGTTGGCCAATAGTCTGGGATTCTGGGAGCTGAAGTCCCTCGGCCCTTAAAGGGGACAGTTTTCCTACCCCTGCTAGAAGAACAAGATGTCTTCAGTTGGACTGTTCCCCAGGTGAGCCCCTGTGCCTTTTGCTCCTGTCACCATAATCACTTTCATTGCTTTCTTCTTTGAGGACCAATCCATAAAGCTACCTGTGCATGAAAGGAGAGGGAGATGACAAGGTGCATAGAAGATGTTCCTCTCTCTTGTTGTTCCTGTTGTTGCTGGCTTGATTGGAAGGAACAAGTCAACAAATAACAGCATGAAGGATGAGCATGGCAGCTCATGTGTCAAAAGGGCCCTCTTGAGGTGTGGACCTTGGCAAGTGCCCAGTGATGCTGGCTAGTGATACACTGATCCTGCACTGAGTGATGAAGGCTCCACTCCGAGGAAGGACTATCCCCAGAACTGTTTGTGTGAAAGAATTAATGGCATGGGCCAAGAGTGCTTAGTGGTAGTTAGTAAAACCCAGCCAAGGTTGGTCTCAGGACATCCAGAGGGGGGTGAGAACATTCATCATAAAGGAGAAGAGTATGTATGGGGAATGGATTGACAGGTTATCAGGAAGCAAGCGGATTATTGTATCTGGGCCATTCTGGATGTGGTTTGTGGAGCTATTTGTTTCTTTAACTGATTGGGGAAGGTGGAACCTTAGAAGGGCAAAAGGTAGGGTACAAGTAAAAATTGATGATGGTGATATTGTTGATCCTGATGCTGAAAGTAGTAAATATATGCCTAACCAGAAACCAAACCTAAAGACTTTCTTCCCATTCTAATATCAAACTGTTCTCCACAAGAATAACTTCAACAACTGTGCCTGACTCACTTCCCTCAGGGCGAAAACTAGTGATGCCATGAGGACTCATACTGGCAAAGAAAGTCGCCATAAAATTAGATTAAAACACATCACAGCTGTGGCATTGAGCATTGCAGTGCAAACATGCTTTTTGTGGTCTTTGTATTTGCAATTAATTTTATTAGTTTCAGAAGTCAAAATATTCAAGAACATCTGTCACAGTTGCCCAGCCAAGAAAAAAAAAAAACACAACAGGAAATAAGCCTTTAAACATGTCATGTACTGTGAAACTTTTGCCCCCAGATGTTTTGGACTACACTACCACATATCATTTCCATTGTCACACTAGGATGAACTGACTTGGATTGTAGTCTAAAACATATGACTAGCCAAAGGTTTCCCATTCTAGTATGTATACCAGGGTCCCATTGCCACTTTAAGTGCTATAGCTCTGTCCTATAGCATTTTGGGATTTGCAGTTTGGGGAATGATACTTAGAATTTCCTGTGAGTCAGCTCCAGTGCTCCACAAAATTGCAAATCTAAGGGCCTTTGCAGACTGCTAGAAATAGTGCAAATTGAG
>JAIPUX010001232.1:102233728-102274072 GCA_020142125.1 Phrynosoma platyrhinos | reverse complement strand
GAATGATCTCACCCAGCGGCTTCATGTAGATGTTAAATAACATTGGGGTCATTTTGCTGCTTCCCTACATGCTAAAATAGCAACCCCTTGCTGAATATGGATGCTGCAAAATTGTTGAATTCTATTTGTATGCAACCTAATTTAGATGAAAGCAGTGTTATGACACTATGAGCACAGGCATGGCTGTATAAAGGAAAGGGTACTTTGTGCATCACAACAAGTAGACTACTGTGCTATTATTTTAAAATGCAATACAGTTGGCCTTGCAGATCCAGATTGAGCCACCCAGTTTGAAAATATTTTTTAAAAACCAAAAACCAAACCTTGATTTTGTCATTTTATGTAAGGGATATCATTTTACTAGATATGTAATGGGACTTGACCATTCACAGATTTTGGAATCCATGTGGGATCTTGGAACCAAATCCCAGTGGATACCAAGGGCCCACTTGTACAAGAATGACAAGAATGTATTTGTTTCTCAGCTAGACCAGTGGCTCACAACAAGGGACGTTCCAGATCTTGTTTGACCAACTTCCAGAATCTGTCACCATAGTAGCTAGGCCTTTAGGAACTGATAGCTCAAAAACATCTGGACTCCACCAGTTATAACCACTGACTTAGATTATACATTCAACACTTATTTGGAAGAGGTGTTCCCTCAAGTGGTGAAAGACATCCATTTGTCATTGAAAGATAAGCACAGCCTTAATTTGGAAGTATGATTGCTGATGCATACGTCTCTGAAGAAATCCTGTTCTTAGAAGAAAAACTGGTTTATCACAGGAAACAGATTTCTGTTAATGTCTAGTCTAACCCTAAATTGTTGTGGGGGATTCAGGCAAAGGATTGTGTAGATTTTTAAAGTTTTTTTTAAAGTGTTTTTATGAGCACACAAAGAAAGTTGTCCTCTTGCAATGGGGTTATCCTTCTTCCCTAACAAGGTTTCTAACCTCAAACAGAATAGGAAGTTGTGCTGCCATTGTTGGTCAGTGGTTAACACTCATATAGCACTAGGAATAAAATATTTATTGTATTTTGTTTGGCCTCAAATATTCTTAGAGGCTGACATGAAAAAGAACAGCGTGCCCAGCTTTTTTAAGCAGCATGAACAATTTTTATTATTTTCCACTCTAGAAAAGCAGTTCCGCTGTAGTTTCAAGACACTGTTTTAAATGGAACATAGAAGACAAGACAACACAGACAAGACACGTATGTCCTTAAATTCAAGAATATTTTTATTTGCAAAAATAAAGATGTCTCTCCTTCTGGACTTTGTGTCTCTTTCCAAATGGAATGTCCAGCAATGTTACACCTGAGAAACAATACAGACTTCTGCAACATCAAAATGAAACATGTACTCAAACATACAATAAATTATTTCAAATAAAAATTGTGGTCAAGATTCTCTGAATTACAATGTTCAAACAGTAACTGTTGCAACACTTCCTCACACCTCCATCACCCCAACCTACCATGTTTTTTTTCTCTAGCATCAGCATCCTCATCAAATCACTTCTATGCATAAGGTCCAACTTTTGTACTCTTTACACATTTTATGTACAGAAGAATATTCCAGAATCCCTTCTTCTACCAACAGTGAAAGAGATCATATGTATTTAGCCTCTGCTCAGTTTCTATAAAGACAGCTAGTATCTCTACTAATATCAGGCCAAGTCCCAGCAACAATTTTCATTGAGAACTGGGACCTGCACCAAGTGTTTTCAGCTGTTTACATAGTTCTACTCCCTTTACACGTGTTGGTCTCAAGAATATGTTTTACACTACATATATTGTTGAGTGTTGCCAGGGTGAATCATTTTTATAATTACCTGTAAGTTCATGAAATGATTAGAATAGATCATATGAAGTTTCTTTATACTTTCAGCAGGTACAAACAGTTATGAGTGTGTGTGAGTGTGGTATCAACAACCCAAGCAGCAATTTCAGGTTTTGCAGCCAAGGAAAGAAAACTTTTGCCCCTCTAGATTTCTGGACTACAAATCCCACAATTTCTTACCTTTGGTGACTCTGGACAGGGCTGATGGGAGTTCTGAGCAAAATCAAATCAAATCAAATCTGGTGGCTATAGCAGATTAGGACTATTCATGCTATACCTGTCTCATGTAACAACCTCCTGAAATAGCCTATCTGCTTTACCTATGCTGCCACCACATTATGCAGCATGATTCACTTATTAGTTATTTGGGTTGATGTAAAGGATTTTTACACTAGCACCTCATGTCTCTGATGGGTTGTGTGGAGATATTACATGTCATGTAGCAAACAGTTGTATGCACCCTTTTTTGGATTCACCCACACCTGAAAATATTGTATCAGTGAATCTATACGACACTTGAAATGTGTCAAGTCATTCTCATTCACCCCTAGAAGGGGGAAGGGTGGTGAAGTGGAATACATTTATATGTTCACAGTGAAGTAAAACACACACACACACTTATTACATCAAAAGACATGCTTGATGTTCATCAGCTACCATATAACAAGCCATGCATTTCCCCATCCCCTGCTATGGAATAAAGTATTATTATTCTTGGATGTATGAAGTTTCATTGAAGGGAATCAGACCAGAGATCCATCTAATCCAGAATGGATTAACAACAGCAACCTCAAGTAGAGGTCTTTCCCAGCACTGAAATCTTCTAAATGGGAAACTGAAGCAGTAAAGCTATTAATTATGAGACATCTTAAACTACCAAGTTCTTCAGGACTGCATTTAATCAGTTAAATCTAGTCTTTGCATCCTACTTAGATTTATGAGACGTCTTCTTAAACTACCAAGCTCTTCAGGACTGCATTTAATCAGTTAAATCTAGTCTTTGCATCCTACTTAGATTTATTGTTGGGTAAGTGTCCCTATGAGTCTATACATGTCTAGAAATAAACTCATACACCGTTGCCTCCATCTCAGTAGTACACATGAGATTACCTGGGTAAATATTTTAAATATAATCATCTAAAATCAGTCTATTAATGTCAGGCCAAGTCCCAGAAACAATTCTCATTTAGAACTGAGACACATTCCTCTTATTGTTTCAGCTCAGTTTAGGACTTGCCCTACTTCCTTTTGCCTATATCTTATATACCAGGTCTCACTTCAGTGCATATCAGGTCCCTGCTGAATAATATTTCACATGTTTGAAACAGTCACTTTATTTAAAACCTGATTAAGCACACAGCAAGATGCACTTTTTCATTTCTTAGAACAGGACAAAGCATTTGTTCATTGCTTGTCTTCCTTTTCTTTAGCTTGTGTAGTCTTAAAAACAGACTGGAAAGAGCTTCTTTTACACTGAACTGCAACTGAATTTGCAGTGTTTCACAAGCACAATCATTCTAAACTGAAACACTAATAATAACTTGTGGATGAACCAGGATTTCATATCATGCATACATTCAAATGTCATCTTCTAGATGCAGTATTAAGGCATTGTTTTAAAGAGGAATGCAGACCCAAGAGCTAGAAACATTGGTACTATTGCATGCACAAATACTAACTGCTTATTGTAAACTGAATGCAAACAAGCTAAAAACCTTATTCTCAAACTATACCAAAGGTTCACACTGCCATCTAAACATAAATCAACTTTACAACTGCTTGATAGACAAGGAGCTCTGCATGTCACATGAAAGAAAAATTAAAATAGACTTCTATGTTCATAATTTTACATTTCAGTTCTGCTTTGTGCTTTAATGTATTTCAAATAATTAGTGACAAAAGGAAACAATGTAGCTATATGTAGATTTCATTGAAACATGAGAACCTCGAAAAATTAAGTTAAGAATGTCTCCTTTGTTTTTCCAGTGTTTGCATGCACAAACAATACATCCAGTACTCTTTTACTGTAGGAGATGGAAAACTTTGGCCTTCTAAGTATTCTGAATTAGAATTCCCAGGGACCTCCATCCAGCACAACCAATGGTAAATGTATATGGGCGTTGTCTTCCAAAACATCTGGAGGGTAAAAGGTTTTCCACATTTTAAAGGGACATCATATTGGTAGAAATGCCAACATTAATATCATCATTGATGTGGCTGGGGGGGAGGGGGACAAAATCATTCTTCATAATGTGGAAACTTTTTGCAGTTAAGCTAATGTGATACAATGTGAAGTCGTAGGCTTTCATGGCCAGCATCCATAGTTTTTGTGGGTTTTTCGGGCTGTGTGGCCATGTTCTAGAAGAGTTTCTTTCTGATGTTTTGCCAGCACATCAGAAATGCCAGCCACAGATAATGGCAAAATGTCAAAAAGAAACTCTTCTAGAATATGGCCACACAGCCTGAAAAACCCACAAAAAACTAATGTTATACACTTTGTTCACTTGATTACCAGGACTCAGAACAGCAAGAAACAGGTAAAATTATTAGTCAGTAATAAATCCCTCTTCTGCTTTTGGTATTCCTCTCAGTCATGACATATTTGGGTGGGCTGATGCAGCTGGATAACCCACAGTAATAGTTATTTCTGCCTATTATAACCATTTTTAGGCTGCTATCGTCCTTGAAAGAGTGTCCCAGGAGCCACGGGAGTTCCAGACCATCCCTAACTAGGTAGGAAAAGAGGTCTGACTCTTCCAGACACTGCAGAAACTTGTCACTGATGGCACTAGAGATACAAAGATCTCAAGCTACTGGAAAACTTGGATTTGCAGGATCCCTAGTCTTTCTATATTACTGACACTCCCAAAGAATTAGGGAAAAGTTATACCAACTGTGCAGCCCTCATGCATAACTTCTTCTCCGACTACATCCAGTGGGAGGGAATTTATAAAAGTAAAAGCAAAACCTTAGGGAGTGGTGCTGAGGATGCAGCTTTTCTTTTCTTTCTATTGTGAGTCTGGCAGGTCTGCCTTTGGGTTTTACCATCACCAGTAAGACTGCTCTGCTCTGTAATACAGATTCCCCCCACAAATAAGGGAATTCTTAGCAGCGTGAACTGGACTTTTAACAACATCCATGGTCCTACCTTTACATTTACTTGTACATCTGAGAGGCAGGAAGAATGAATGTGTTTATATATCCAGGTTGGGACCAGTGTACAAACATAGGAAGGTAATAAAACACTGATCAGCCTTTCTCATCTGAGCAAATAATTTCTCTTTTTCTGACAAAGGCAAATATATAAATAAGTATTGAAAATAAAATAAATAAAAAATACAAGAGCTGCATGACAGAAGGCTACTTATTTGTTGCTTCTTTTTAGGAACAGATGCTTCTCTCATATACAAATATGTACATATATTCATTCTCTCTCTCTCTTAGGATAAAAAAATTAAAGGTTACCACCAAAATGTACTAGAAGCTTCTGATGATTTCTGCACAGATGCAGAATGACCTATGTGTATGAGCCACAGAGACCAAAGAAGAATCCTTAGGTCTAATGGCTCTGGTTCATCTGTAGGTAACAAGAAGTATCAGTATAACCAGACACTGTAATGCAGTTCCTTTAGTTAGCCAAGGATGATGAAATAATAGCTTGAAAACTTTAGGACATGAACACAATGAAACTCCCCACATATAGGTTCAAGTATAGGGGATTTTTTTAAAGCACAAAATGTTGGGAATGGAAATTTTCCAAAACATTTACAAGGAGTGTTGCAATAAGCTGGGAGCAGCAAAGGGGGGTGGGTGGGAGAATCAAATTTGAATTCCCACAAAGCAATAACGTTTCTACTGCAAACGCTGGCATTTATCAGGATTCTTAGATATTTATTATTCACTGAAAGATTCTTAGCAAGAGGTAGCCTCATAACCTTATCACACCTAGCAAAGCTGGACTGTTGGATTTTTAGCTCCCTCTGCAGGACAAATCAAGTACTTCTGTTAATTCTTCTCCATATCCTTTGCAGCACAAAAAAGAGGGAGGGGGAGAAAAGAAACAGAAATGTGACAGCATCTTTATGATTGTTTTTTTATTTTACCATTAGCTTTCGTGGATATAAACCCACTTCTTCAGAGTGATTAAAAGAAATTGTTATGGTAGACTGGATTTCATGCATGGCTGGCATTTATAGGTATGCTTATGTTTATGAGTTTTGGAAATTTTCCTCAAGTATTTTTACAAAAAAAAAACATAATAATAACAATCTGTGAATACAGTAGCCCCACCCAATCCGGACCCATTCTCCTGTGAAAATGGCAGGTCACAAATATTGCCCCATTGAAATAGCGCATGTGTGGGGCTGCATCCAGGTGTATGCCGCCATTTTATCCCTCTCCACTTGTCCCTCCCGCAAAGAGCGGGACTGCAGACTCAAAGTCCACGAATAGGGATGGACAACTGTACACATACTGCTTCTGGGTGTATTTTGGGTAAGGATAATGGCCTCTCTTCATAATTATTTCATTAATGGAAATTAAGGAACAATTCTGAATCGCAACAACAGAGGCCTAACAAGTTACTTGTGAATCTATCAACTCAGGTACAGTTATTTGAAATTCTGAATGACTAGAAATACATTTACAACACTTTGGATTCCACAAATTTGTGTTCCGGCTGCCAAGACTTCCACAACATTTCAGACTACTTAAGTAACCATGTATGTGAGTGTTAATGTAATTAATGCAGCATCTTAAGATGGTTTTGTTTTTGTTGAAGATAATGAGGCACAACCTCCTACCAGCATGCAGTTGAGCAGATTTTTAAAATAATGGATATTTACTGAATCTAAGTTATTAGCTGTCCGTCTGTATACTAAAGGCAGAAAAGACCTCCCTACCTGATTCCTTCAACACTTACACATTTATCAGCCCTGGAGGTGGACAACGCCAAAGTGCAGCTGAGCTGTCAAGCTGGGCTATCAAGAAAGAGCAAGGATACAGCAAACTACACAGCCATGCCTTCCTTGAATAGTAAGCCTTATGCAAGTTGCTCCTGGGGCAGAAATAATGGAATCTTGGCTAAAGCAACTCAGGGCTTTTGCAGACTGCTAGAAATAGTGCAAATTAAGTCCACTTTAAGGGTTAGGGAATCATGGGACCTGTATTTTATTGTGGCACCAGAGCTCTCTGACAGAGAAGGCTCAATGTCTCAGGAAAAAAAACAACAACAACAATTCCCATGATTCCCTAGCACTAACCCTAAACCTTAAAGTGGACTCAATTTGCACTATTTCTGGCAGTCTGCAAAAGCCCTCAGCCACTCTTCTGTTGGTGCAACTTTTAAAATCTCACCTTGCTACTTGTTAATAGTGAAGGCTTTTTTTGAGGGTTATATCAAACATGTCATAATGTTCCTTTCTGTTTTATAAATACCAAATTATGCTTATATTGCTTATATTCTGTATTTAATACATAATGACCAAGTAGTAGCTGGTGAGTGTGGGTGAAACCTGTAAAGCTGTCTGGCTGAAATACTAAGATTTAAGCTGATTTAGCCTCATTTGAGTTCAGTGGGACTATGGCTGCAACTCTATGCACACAGTTAGGCAGCTTAAATCTTTGACATCAATAGAACTGAAGTAGCCTTGTTTTCAGGATTGCAATTGAGCATAGTTATCCGTGCAATAATTCCCAATGACCTCAATGACACTTAACTGGCAAGTGTAAGATTGTTTCAAATACCCTCTAGTTTAAATGGTTTGTAGACTGGATTTTTAAAACAATGAAAACACAGTTGTTGTTTATATCATATAGGGGGAAAATATAAACAAGATCCACAGCATGATATCCTGCATGCTTGTTTTAAAAGGAAACACAGAAAAAAGTCCAGAAAACAGCCATCCCCTGCCCAGTGCTAGGACTAGATAGTAATTATTTTTTATCCAGTAAATTTTGAGTTTGTTGGGCTTCTACTGTTTTCTGAAAGAAAACAAGATATGTACTGCTGCTCAACCTGCCCTGGTATTGCAGTAGCTCTATGGCATTTAAACACCTATCTTGAGCAAAGCTGGAACATTACAAACAGTATATTCAGTACTGCTGATTTTATATAGCTATTTATACTGCTCTGGCTACATCCATTCCAAAAAAGATTGTGGATGTTATGTTACAAAACCTTTCCTTAAATTCCTGCTTTTGTAACTAAGAAAACAAATTTTCCTAAAACAGAGTTCCTACTGACATTTGTAAGAAGATATCTGGGTTCATTTCAGACTACATGAAAGCAGCATTGAAATCCCTTAACATTAAAAAAGAGAGAGAGAGAGAGAAGGAAAGAAAACATATTTGCTTAGTTATCACAAATCTATGAAATGTGTTTTTTGTAAAGCATTTTACTCAAGAATATGTTCTAAAACAAAACTCCTAACAATATGGTAGGTGGGATGTCACTGGGCACTTTTATTTTGTTTGTAAATATGGAACAAAATAATTTGAACAACCTCTGCTAATTGCCTTTTATAGCAGCAAACAGAATGCTGCTCTTACAGCAAAGCACTGAAAACAGTACATTGTGGCTTTGCATGAAATACAGGAAATTTTACCTTGGTCGATTATGCTTAAGCAGAAGGCAATTCCATAAAATATGCCACTTAAAAAAATTAATAAGTCTTGAGCTAGTGCAACAGTTCTTCTCCCCTACCCCAAGGAGTTAATGAGAAAAAAGGCACTCTATCCTTCGCAAACACCACATTTCACATTTGTTTACAGACTAGATGTGCTTAAGCACCATGACCAAGATTTAACAACAATTATTGTATACATCTGAGTTAGGAAAGTATAGCTTATATTCTCTCATCTTGCAACCAGTAGTAACATTTACTTGCAGGTTTCCTGTACTTCTGATTCATGAAGCAGTTAAGATGGTTTAAACCAATATAAATAATTTAATTTAGAATAATTTAAAATTATCCGCCCATTTAAAACGTGCACAAATATTTTATAGGTTTCCTTGATAAACCATATCGACAGTTTATGTTACAAAGGGCTATTGCACAAAACTTAGTGTTTTACTAAAAACCTATTCCCACTGAAAAATGAATGCTTTTACAAACATAATTCAGAAAGACAGCTGAGAAATCAGTATTTGAGGTTTGTTTTCTCAACAATATAAAATAAGTAAGTAAGCTAAAGTTAAACAAATTTACTTCTTAAAGTTTTACATGCATACTCAAAACCTAGTATGAAAAATGATTAACAATTTCTTACTTCATCTTTAAAGCTACTAAAGCAATATACAAGCTACAACCCCAACACACTAACATGTATGCCCATTGCTTCCAATGGTATGTAATCACCAATGATTAAGGTTGCAGCCACACTTTCTACCCACCCTATGAAACGGAAATTTATCATAGAATTTATACATAAGCTGGGAAATCATCCCTAGTTTCTTTGTAACAGAAATCTGGAAAAATCTGAAAATATCCCTAAACACAAACAGCGTATATTTTCATCCCTATGCCACCACAGTTGGCTATTCTCCAAGTTAACCATTCAAGAAGTTCATGCGGGGATCTGTCTTATGAGTCCGTGTGCAGCATTATCACACAAAAGTGAAGACATTCCCTTTCTTAAATTATCTTTACATTAGAAGTTCTGCTTCCATGACAAATGCCATCATATTTGCGACCTGTAACTTCCACAATGTCTCCTTGGAACATGCTAGTTTAATAGTACACAAACATCAGATGTACTTCAACTTCGATGAGTAGGTGTAAAATCTGGCCTCCTAGTTTGAATAATTTTTGGTTTTGGTTTCTTGGCTGCTTCTTTCTCTTCTTGTTCCTCAATTTCATCATCACTTTCACACACATGGACCACAACACTGGGAGTAGTTTCAGTTGCAGCATGAAGTTCATACTGGTCACCTAAAATATTATTTTAAAACAGTAAATATCATAAGACAATGATAACAACAAAAGCAACAACAACTGGCACATTTGCTAGTGGAAGAAATAAAATAGGGGGAAGGTGGATGGGGAATGAGATGAATTGCACCTTCCCAAGTTCCACTTCCCATTTCTTCAAAGTAACTAAACGTGGCCACTTCAGATGATATGAAATTTCTTTTCCATTATGTCTATTTTGGTCTTTGGAAAACAGATTTCCACCCCACAGTTTCCAGTGATGAAGTCAGAAATCAGCAATAGGTTCTCTTTTTCTGGGAAACCATGGGATATTTTCTTTTCCTTTCCAAACATTGTTTCTTCAGCAGGCAGAAGTTATAATTAATGAGCAAATATAATGGGAGAGTCAATATTTGCATAATTGGCAAAAATGTAGAAGCTTCTGATGATTTTGATGTTCAGTAACAATTCTTTTGTTAGCAATGTTCAACTGTGACTGCTGATCCTGCTGTAGCTGAACAGCACACACAACTCCTACCACAGATGAGGGCATAAAGTTACATATTAAGGGTTGCAGAAGTATGACAAATCATTAAGAGAAAAAAACTGTAAAGGGGGAAAAAACAACCAATTCAAACAAGCCCGTCAAGGTTCATGGATGGCTGGGAAACACAATGGAATACAATATTCTGGGAGATTGCTGGCTAGCTAGCAGATATCCTAAACAGCAGCACTTCACACTGTAACATTTGTAGGAGTCCCATTTGTTTACTAACAAGAACAGGTTGCTTGCCTGTTCTTTGAGTGGTCACCTGTGCCCTCAAACAAATGGTTCTTGGGCGTGTGCAGAGACTCCATTCAGAATGTTCTAGAGCTGAGTAGCTTGGCAGCAATGCCACTCCTCTCCCTGCCTACTGCACATGTCTTAGTCCACCAAGTTATTGCCCCCTCAGTTTCGAAATCCACCATGAAATACAGGGACCTGAAAGGGGGGAGGTAGGGTGGGTTGTGTGAGATAAAGAACCACAGCTATAGATAGGCAAGCAACCAGTTCTTCTTCATGGTCTTTGTTCCTCACACAAATGGGTGACTGTATAGCTTAGCAGAGGTTGGTGGGTCAGGAGCAATAAGAATCATCTTGGCTCTGTCCTTGGCCAATTTCACTACCGCCTTTGCTACCGGCACAAAATAATCCACCCACTTTTGAAAGAAAGCATCTCCTAGATATTCATGGGCTATTCCTGTTTGAGAGCAGAACTGATGACATTTTGAGTTGGCCAGCAAAGCGAATAAATCCTGGAGGCACACCCTCACATTTGGATGTCACAAGTGGCCCTCAGGGGTGGCCAGCCTCTTTTGGCTAGCTTTAGAATGATCTTTCTTACTAGCCTTTTAGCAGTTGATACCAAAGGAGGCTCCATCATCAGTACTGGAATAATAGATACCGAGGCAGTTGTTGATACTGGAGTTGATTTGGACTTTTTTTTGACATGGAGACTGAGATGGAAGTTGAGAAAACTAGTTTGTTGAATGCCACTTGGGTCAGCTACATGCAGGGACCTCTCCTAACAATGAATCTTGAGTTGTTGGGCTTGATTCTTGAGGGCTTGCAAAGTAAAGCTTCTGCAAATAGCACAGCGTTCTACTATGTATCCTTCACTCAAAGAAAACAAGCACTCAGAACGAGCGTTGGAAAGGGAAACATTCCAACCACAAGCATAGCCTGAAGAGAGAGGTTGAGGGCACAGGGATACAGCAATAGGAAAAAGATAAGGGGGAGAGGGGAAAGGGGAGAGACGAAGAATTCTGAGGTAACAATGAAAAGAAACATAGTAGTAGATGAGAGCTAGAGTAGAAGAAAACGAAGAAAAAAGGGGGATAGAAATGGAAAGCGAAAGAGAGATAACAAGGGAAACTACTGAGCAGAAGAACACCTGAAGCGAAGCTGTTTTATTGACGCATGGGGAGATAGTAGCATGGCAGACTAGGACATGTGTGATAGACAGGGAGGAGTGGGGTATTCCCACCATGTTACTCAGCTCTAGAATATTCTGAATGGAGTCTCTATACAGGGCATAAACTCATTTGTGTGAGGCACAGAGAACACGAAGAAAACTCTTATTTATTAACAATAAAGTATTTATATACATCCTGCCTTTTTCCAGGATGGGACCTCAAGTCTCCAGTGTAACTCAAAATTACTAAGAAGCTAAGCTGCACAAAATGAAATGCTTTATTCTCCCTTATGAACCATTCTCTTGAGACCAGCTTGGGAGGCCCTTCTCTCTATCCTACCACCTTCACAGACACACCAGTGGAAACATGGAAGAGGACCTTTTCAGCAGTGGCCCCCAGGTTCTGGAACTCCCTATCCATATCCATAGAAGTTAAGAGTGGCACCCCCCCTACTTTCTTTTGTCAGATAAGCAAATATGTTTTCTGTTCCCACAGGCCTTACTCTGACAGAGTAATGATATAAGGACCATCTTACACAATGCCTTGGATATTGTTAATCGGTGTGCTGGTGCGTGTGTTTTAATATATATTTTACTCAGGTTTTTTTTCTGATTGTTTATTTTTTAAGTTTTATATTTTGTGGATTTTTAACAATGTTGTAAGCCACTTTGAGGCCCAATCTGGGAAAAGGGCAAAATATAAATAAACATAGCAGTAACAATGACAACAACAACAACAACATGATGATGATGATGATGATGATGACCATAATAGACATCATGCAACTGTTCTCATGAAATTTTATGACACCAATTGTCTGGATTTCAGAGTGCACCTAATGATCTTGAATTCTTTTGGTTCAGAGCATGTTGTCACTTAAAAAGAATCCAGAGTAGAAGCCTTTTGGATGTTTGCTTTAAAAAATTTTGGGCATGTAATATACTCTCAGCCTTAGAGGAAGGCTATAGCAAGCCTCTTCTGAATAAATCTGATCACGTCTTGGTGTAACTTAGTGTTGACTTGAAGGCACTTAAGAAAAATATATTCCAAGAATGTCAAAATGATTGCTTACTGATGTATGCATAATGCATGTATCTGTACCACTGTACCATTATAAACACATTAATACTTCAATAGGAGCTCTACATAAATTGTGAGTGTTTGTAGCTGTATGTTCAGTTGCATGTAGTTTAGACTGTTTCATTATGAACAGCATCAAGGTTGTATGTTTTCTCATTTTCATATAGTTGGGGTTTTGTATGTTTTATTCTTATTTCTCTGCTTTTTTGTGTATTTGTGTGTAGAGAAACATTTGGTAACTGAAAAAAATTATGACATAAGATTTGATGCAGTACAGTCTACTTCATCAACGCATGACAGGTTATTCCGAAGTAGCATGTATACACACATGGATATAAAGGGGGAGGAAGGGAGTGACACTAGATACAAATAAAATACAGAACAGAGTGGCTGTCCCCTACATTAAAAATATAAATATAACAGTAAATTTACTGACCATTCATAATGCAATATTCATAATAATACAAACATGGTGGTACTAGCAAGCTAATTCACATTTGCAGTGGGATAAAAACCAATTTTTGATTCAGACTGTAGGTGACATAATAAAAAAAACTTCAATCCTATTATGCAATACATACAGCACTTTCAGGGAAATGATTAGGAAATGATTTTTTAAAACAAAATGAACTTGAGTTATGGAGAATAAAGGTATATAATCCCCTTACCTGGTCCTAGCTTGGAGATGGCATATAAAAGATCATAATTAATGGCAGGTGTAGCATCATCTGATTGTTTCCAGCCAATGGGGGGAGATGACGGAGGGGAAATCAGGAACTGCTTTTCTGGATCCGGTGGTGCTAAGAGTGGTCTTCCAATATGCAAAGACTGGGTTTTTTTTTTTTTTTAAAAAAAGAATATTATTGCACTGATAATATACATACACAGAATTTGAAGGCAGCACAAATGTAGTACTGAAGCAGTACTCATGGGGGCAGCAAGGAATAACATTCAAGAGAAGGACAGAACAGGGTGTTGATAACACTGACAAAACATTAAAAACGCCCTGCTTCTCTCAGCAATTTAGACATTCCAGAAAGAGAGCCACATCCTCACACAGATTCTGCCTAAGGTAAATAGGATAGTCTGTAACATACACAGTGCTGGAGGGAGAACAACAATACAGCTATACCTCGATTAACCAAGTAGATGTGTTCCTGGGCATTATCTTCTTAAACAAACAAAAAAAAAATTGTTAGAGCTTTTGTTAACTGAGATATGCCTGTATGTGCTAGAGACAGAACAAGAGCTCTGCTGGATTAATCCAATGCTTTTGACTAGTGATGAATGTAAAAATTCTAGAATTTCTGAAACCATGGAAACAACCTTCCCTTCCCTTCATCTTGTTTTAAAGAAAAGACCTAAAAACATGGGAAATGGAATTACATGCAAGACTAATTTTACTGCTTTTTAAAAAATGAAATGGTTTATCATGCCTTAAAATATTCAATTGTCTCATCTGTCGTATTCATACAATTTTAAAATATAACAACAATAATAAAAAAAATATTTCTTATCCCTCTCCCCAAGGCTTGAGCAGGGTACAACACAGATTAAAACACATAAAACCATTTGAACATATAATTGAAACACATAAACCTAGGTCACAATAAAATCATCTGAACATAAAATTAAAAAAAAATACCAATTTAAAAGCTATCGTTTAAAACTGGCCAGGTATGCTTGGAGGAAGAGATTGGGCTTTAATACCATTTTAAATTCAGACAGCAAGTTTAGCTGTCAAATCTCTCCCAGCAGACATTCCACAGTCTAGGTCCTGATGAAAAGGTCCTCTGGGTGACAGCTGCCAGTCTTGTCATGGCCAATTGAAGCAAATGTCCCCCAGAGGATCTGAGTGTTCGGGGTGGATTATATGGAAAGAGGGGATCCCACAGGTAACCTGGATCCAAAACATGTAGAGCTTTAAAGGTAATAACCAACACTTCGTACTTTGCCCAGAAACTAATTGGCAGCCAAATATTGGCGTGATATGCTCACTCCTAGATATACCAATGATCAATTTTGCTGCCATGTTTTGAAATAATTGAAGTTTCTGAACTTGGTACAAAGGTAGTCCAATGTACAATGCATTGCAAAAGTCCAGGTTTGGGACTACCAGTGCATGCACCTCCAGTTCAAGGAAGGGGCATAGCTGGCATATCAGATGAAGCTGATAATAAGTACTGCTGCCCATAACATCTATCTGAGCTTATATTTGGAAAGACGGATCAAGGAGCATGCCCATACTGCCACAAGTCAAAATTGACTTGAAGGCATATAAAACCAATTTTTTTAAAGAGGAATTGTCACAGATTTAAGGATTAAGCTTGCAATATATTTGGATATAGTTTAATTTAACATTGAAAATACTGAACTTCTCTACAGTGTATTATCACAAGCAATGAATTTCCCACAGTATGCTCTTCTCACGAGGAAGGTAGTGGCCACTTAGTGAAGAAATCCATCTTGGATATTTGTGATTTATATGTTCCTGGATATGTTTTTATGTTCCATACTATTCCTGAAATAGATAAAAGAATTATGGTTCTCTCTAATTCTGGAGACAATCTCATAAACAAATCTTCATTACTCTTTGATCCTATATTGTTTCTGGAATTGTGAGTGAATAAAACTTTGTCTTAAAATTATTTCATTAATTTCAGAAAATATTTCATCTGAGTTCTCCCCCTCATGAGCACCAAATTTTAATTATTCTACTGAAAAAAATACTTATTTTTCCGTGGACGGAAGAGGCAGAAAAAACATGCCGTCCCCGCCTTCTAGACCTTCACATCTCTACAATTCCCATTATGGCCCACCCACAACTAGTGACAAATGGTCTGGAATGTAATCTAAACCACCCAGAGAAAGGTTGGTCTTTCTGTTCCAACATTTTGCTTTCAATGTTGGAAAGATAGATGCTCCTGAAAAGTCCACAAGTAAGGCACAAAGGTATCAGCATTCCTACTGGTGTATAGAGAATGAATAAAGTAATTGCCATATCTTCTGCTGTTGTTAACTGTCCTTGAGTCGATCTCAATTCATGGCAACCCGATGGATGAGACATCTCCAAGACCCTCTGTCCTCCACTGCTTTGCTTAATTTCTGCAACCCCATACCCATGACCTCCTTAATACAATCCATCCATTTGGCACGTGGCCTTCCTCTCTTCCTACTTCCCTCCATCTTCCCCAGCATTATTGTTTTTTTCCAAAGAGGCCTCTCTTCTCATGATGTATCCAAAACAGATGTAGGCAACCTTTCCCCTTTAAGGGCCGAGAGACTTCAGCTCCCAGAAGCCTCATCCATGTTGGCCAATAGTCCCATGTTGGCCAATAGCTCCTGGGATTCTGGGAGCTGAAGTCCCTCAGCCCTTAAAGGGGAAAGGCTGCCTACCCCTGATCCAAAGTATGACAGCCTCAGTTTTGTTCATCTTGGCTTCCAGGGAGGTTTCTGGCTTGATCTGCTCTAGGACCCATTTGTTTGTCCTTTTGGCTGTCCATGGGATCCTCAGCACTCTTCTCCAGCACCACATTATCTCAAATGCATTGATTTTCTTCCTATCATCTTTTTTCACTGTTCAGTTCTCACATCCGTACATGGTAATAGGGAATGTGATGGCTTGTATGATTCTAACTTTTGTGCTGAGTTGCATATCTTTGCATTTTAGGATCTTTTATAGTTCTTTCATAGGCAACCTCCCCATTCTTAGTCTTCTTCTGATTTCCTGACTGCAGTCCCCATTTCTATCAATGTTTGATCCCAGGTATGGGAATTCTTTTACTATTTCTATTTTTTCATTGTCAAGGTTGAACTTGTGAAGGTCCTCAGTGTTAATTATTTTTGTTTTTGTTATGTTTATGTTCATTAAGCCTGCCTTTGCACTTTCTTTTTTGATCTTCCTTAGCAGGTGTTGTAGGTCTGTGAGGTTTTCTGCTAGTACTGTGGTGTCATCTGAATATCTTGCTACATCTAGCAGCAGCAAATTACCATTCCATATAGGAACATAGGGAACTACTTTTATTGAGCCACACTCGATAGCTAGCTAGCTCACTCTTATATACATGGAGTGGCAATGAGTCTTTGGAGTTGTCAAACCCGAACTTTAGATGCTGGAAACTGAACCTGAGACTTTCTATAAGTAAAGCATGTGTTTGTGGCTATTTTCAACAGTTGTGTTGAGTGCTTTCAAGTCATTTCTGACTTATGGCGCCCCCAAGGTGAAACTATCATGGGGTTTTCTTGGCAAGATCTGTTCAGAGGATGTTTACCATTGCCTTCCCCTGGGGCTGAGAGAATGTGACTTGCCCAAGGCCACCCAGTGGGTTTCATGTGCAAGTGGGGAATCGAATCCTGGTCTCCAGAGTTGTAGTTAAATATTCAAACCACTACACCATGCTAGCCCAACAGTTATGCAACATGAAATGTTTTTTAATGCAGTCTTCTTTTTAACTATTTGCTTCGCTGTTATATGTGAAGTTGCCATATGCAAGGAATTCCACTCAGGTAAGCAAGCAGACTGCTAGAGAAAAAAACAGTTCTCTTTCAACTCCTCTGCCAGCCTGATGGGTTGCCATGCTGGCTGCAAAGGAAGACAAATATTGTAGGCTGGCAAGAGTACATTTGGATGCCATGAATCCATTTGCTAAGTCACCCTTTGCTTTAATAAGCTGTGAACAGGCTAGTAACATGAATTTTCATGCTGGCTGTTGAGGAGTAGGCTTTTCCTCCTCCATGGTCAGCATGAAGATCCACACTACTAGTTTGTTTGTTTGTTTTTAAATCTATGCTAGGTTGTTGTTGTTGTTGTTGTGGAGACTTTTTCACAAGACTGGCCATACTAGAAGAACAAGCTGAGAGCAGAATGGCTGCTTCCAATGAGTTTGAATTTGAGCACAGATGCAATTACAAAACAGCAATTACATCTGTTTACCAACAGGCATATAAACAATACAGATAAGATTGTCATCTTTCACAATACATACAGATGCCAATCTCTGTCCAGTTATGGCTTGCAAATATTATTTTTAAAAGTTGCAATTTCTAGGTTGCATGTGCCCTATAAGATTCAACCTCAGATCTGAGTACACATGAGTACAACTTTATATGCAGCAATTTGGGGGGAATTAAGTAGATCTTCCTTTAAGGTGTTAATATGAAAGGAGAAGAAGTACACTATGGATTATTCTTTCTTCAGAAACTTACTGGTACCTTTTTAAAAGTCTTTTTTTTGTGCCAGGTAAAAACATTTTTATTTACCCAGGTTTTTTTAATGTGATCTTCAAATATGGAATACTTCAAATTTGGAATACGATGTTTGACATGAAACTCAAAGTGCTGTTAAATTTGTTTTATTTCTTGGTGGGCTGACATTTTAAAATACTGATATTTATATTTCCTTGTATATATATATATATATATATATTCTTAGGACGTTATCACACGGGGAGTCGTGGGGAGAAAGTGGAAATAAACCGGACAAGCGGGAGACTTTAATTTACGGGATTTGTCCCGTTCCGCCTCATCTGATAACTAAATTCGAATTTAAAAGGGGGTTAATTCAAACAAAAACCTGATCTTTTCAAATCCTCAAAAATCCCAAAAATGAAAAGATCAGGTTTGTGGGTTTGGATACTGGAAACTTAGGTACAAGTGACCATTAAACTATGATGCTCACAAGGAAAACTGCCATCATTTAACTTACCTTACAGGGTTGTTGCATGGCTACACAGCACTGGGTTCACAAGAGAAAGGATAGGAAATAAAACAGATAACAAAGTTATTAAAGCATTACCAGATTGTCTTACCTGAGCAAAAAATAACTTCAGTTCTTTTCCAAGAAATTCTGTCTTGTGTAACTGAATTTTAACATCTGCTGCTGACAAAGGGTTGCTGAAGTTTATTCTTATTCTTTTAAAACTTTTAAAATAGTGAAAGGTGACATCTTTGTCATGTGTTCTAAAGAGAGCTTCAAATCTGGTCTGAAAGATAAAAAATAAACATTGGAATGCATTAAAAATATTCATGACTGCAGTGGCCTACAGATTCTGAAGTACAGCAATGAACAAGCATTTGTACAGATTTTCTCTTGCCCCCTTTAAAACAAGCAACCCTGTCAAAACAACACATCTACATCAACAAAAGCAAATCCAAAACACAAATACAATATTCTCCAACTTTTCAGTTCTGGAGAAAACAGGTATCATCCTTCCCTTCTGACCACACCTCTGTTCTGCATAAATTGTAATTCAGTTTTGCTGGTTAAAAATGATTCTCCTTACACTCTTGCTAGTGTTTTAAAAAACATTTTTACTGGTCAGTAATAACCAGAAGATTGCAATTAAGAGCTACCAAAATAGTCAGATGATCCATTTAAGGAGGTGGTATTTATACCTTTAGTTTAACAGCAAGAAAAAATTCATCTAACAGATTGCAATGGCTTACATAAAAAACATTCAGACATATAATTTAAAAAAACCCCAAAACAAATCTTATATATACAAAATTTGGTTATATTTGTTGAGATGCTAAATGAGAAACTAATGTTGAGAATACTAATTTATAAAAAGATTTTTTAAAGATTTTTTTTCCTGACAGGTTCTGTATCTTCAACAATGGTGTAATGGAAGAATTTTCACAATGTGCAGCATTCTTTCCCCACATTGTTTTTCAAGAAAATCTACACCAGCAGAATTCTGTCACACAGTTGTTAAGAGGCACATAGCCTGGCAGAAAATAATCTGTGATTCTATTTAGCAAGTATGAACAAAACATAAATGCTATAAAGCAGAACACGTTCCCAAGCTGAAGACACATAAAAGGCTGAGGTCCAAAACACACTGCTAGGGAATTCTAAGAATTATAGTTTATTGTGGCAACAGAGTTCTCTAACAGAGAAGGATGTTTCACAAAACTACAGTTCCCAGAATTCCCTAGCATAGAGCCAAGGCAGTTAGAGTGGTCTCAAAGTGGATTTTTCCTGCAGTGTGTTTTGGAACCAAGATAGGTTTGCTGAACATGTTTGCTTGAACACCAGTATTGGAACTTTGCATTTTAAAAAAGTCTTTGTAAATAAAACTGCTTCTGGCCTCAAATAAAAACGAGAATATCAATGATGTCAGGCATAGATAGTCTACCAACATCTGACAATATCATAATAAGGCCAAATGTTTAGTGTATGTTTAGTGTAGGAACAGCCATGCTATCCAACTCAAAGGTATTTTTACATTATTGACATAAGGAGATGCCCTTTTAAATTCACAAGGAGGAAACTAGCAGTGGAGCCACAGAAAGGAAGAACAATTCTTCATCCACTCAATTGCACTTTTTCCTGTTTGGATAGAATTCAGAGACATAACCCTGTTAGTCTGGAATATCAGTATGCAAAGGGATTTTGTAGCACCTTTGAGAATAATCTGTAAAAGAAATTGTAGCATGGGCTTTTATAGACTGGATCTATGAGGAAGTGGACCAAGTCTATCAAAGCTCATACTACAACTTTCTTCCTTCTAGTCTCAAAGGTTCTGCAAGATCCCTTTGCATGCTGTTTTTCCTATTTGGAATTTTTTAAAGACATACAGATAACTAAGTGCATTTGCATTATCCTATGACTGATTAACTTGTGTGGAGATCAATGGAAACTCTACTTGTTTTATATATCTTGCTACATTCTTTTGAAATGGCCAATGGGCTAATTAATAAAAGATTGATTACTTGTTTTATATGTCATCTGTGGCAGTCAAAGAATAAAAACCCCAAATACTGAATTCAAAAAATGATGTAACTGCAGCAAGTCTAGCATAGATGAAATATTATCTGAATAAGTGTATAATACATTAAATCCTACATAGTATTCAGACCAAAGTTTTCAGCCAATTTTTGTCCCTGTCTTAGAAAGAAGCAGCCTATGTTTCCTTTACCCTACATTTTCCATACACTTTTAACATTAGATATAGGGATTTCTGAACAGTGTGGGCACAGTTCCTGCCCCCCCCCCCCATTCTTAACTCTTTCTTAGGCAAAGGAACACAGGAAGACATGTAGGGAATAACTGCTGTTCAAAGCTGCCACTATAGTTCCCATCCCATATTAGCTTCTTCTTTCTTTGCTGTATACTCATTAATATGAATGCAAAAGAAAGAAAGAAAGAAAGAAAGAAAGAAAGACTACTCATCCCAAACATTCTGAATATTTTTTGCTTTAAATGGAAGACACTATTTCTTTTTATGTAGCTAGGCATACAAAAATCCTCAACAATGTTTGGAAAGTTATATTCAGATGGAAGTAACTCCATTGAACTCAACAGACCTTACTTCAGAGTATGTAAAACTGCCCACAAGGCACTGCACTTCAACCTCTAGCCCTACTTAACTATGAAAATTACACATTCGATTCTACTTTACAGTACTTAACAACTAGAAATATTTTGGAATTATTGAAAAGTATTTTAAGAAGATAATACTGACAATATTCGTTGTTGTTGTATGCCTTCAAGTCATTCTGACTTAGGCAAATCTATCACAGGGTTTTCTTACCAAGGTTTATTCTTACACCCCGATTAAAAGTCTAATAACTGACAGAGCATACCGAAACACAAATGCACATCAGCCTTTGTTCCTGGAGTCATTTTGACACTGGAGGATCTAGTTTGCTTTAAGATCTAACCTATTCAGCCTTTTGAATATACCCACACTTCCCAGCATTTAAAATAAATTATTTTTATTTTTTTTATAAAAGAAATAATAAACCCCCAAAGCCTTACCCTAATTTCAGGTTGACTGAAAACCTTGTTGTCTTCAACACAAGCAATTAAGGAGCCAAAAGTGTAATCCAAGTTCCTAAAATGCATCTTGTCCTTTTAAAAAATGCCAAGAGCTCAGAACCAGATGAAGAGAACACTTTTTAAAAGTAGTAGTTTTGTACAGCACAGAAAGCTTATAAAATGTACCAAGTCCAACCCCTCAAGAATACCCCCACCCAAAAGTTTTCAGAGCATCCTGTGTGCGACAGCAAATTCCTGAACAAAGTCCTGCAACATGCTTTCAGGCTATCAGGGACAAAATGTAAGCTTCCACTGGAAAGAGGTGACGTAAACACATTAGTCAGTTTCCCTATGCTAATTAAGTTTGCTCTGGAGGATGGAAAAAACAGCTGAGGTTTGCACAGGCAGCTGCTTTATCAACTCCTCTTGCAGCATAGTTTCCATTGGTAGTAATTCCATTTAGCACTCAGACAACAGGCTCTTCACTTGAATGGGACAACCCACTTTAAGATGGAAAAAGTTACTATTTGAAGACCAAAGTTTACTGCAATAAACGGTAATTAGCTGGCAGAAACATTTCAAGACTGGAGAACTATGAACACATTTTAGTCACTAGGGAGTTCAAACCTATCCAGGTTTACTCAGAAGTATGTCTCACTGGCCTTAATGGGACTTCCTCCCAAGACTGAAGCCCTACACTTTCTCAAAGCGAAGTAATACAGTATTTTTAATAGAGGCTGAGGAAAGTCTGTTTCGAAGTGTTCTTGCATCATGTAAAATGGTTCTAGTATCATGTAAAATGGTTCAAAACAGCAAAAGTGCATTTTGAAACCCTCATAGAGCCAATCTATAAAAGCCCATGCTACAATTTTACCTTCTCTATTTCTCTATTCTTAAAACACACACCAAATCTAAATGCCATTTCAATGTCCATTACCTATTTACAGTGCACCACACTTTGCCTTGGATATGGTATCTCTTGTAATTTACATCACAGGAAAAAGGAAAGTCTCTGCAAATCAGTGAAATTTAATTTTCAAACCTGGGCATTTCAATTCTATTGATGTACATGTGATTTGTTGTTGTTGTTGTTGTTTTTAAAAAGTCTTTCCTGGATTACAGCAAAGACAGTGTACTGTATTTATTTTTTGTTTGCTCTGTGCCTTCAAGTTGTTTCTCACTTATGGGGACTCTAAGATGAACTTATAATGGGATTTTCTTTGCAAGATTTGTTCAGAGGTAGTTTGCCCTTGCCTCCCTCTAAAGCTGAGAGTGTGTGACTTGCCCAAGGTCATCCAGTGAGTTTCTATGTCTGAGTGTAGAGAACCTTGCTCTCCAGAGTCACAATCCAATACTCAAACCGCTACTCCACACTAGCTCTTGGACTGTATATAGAGAGTGTTAAATGATTCTATGCTACTGTGAAGATAATGTCTAAAAGTACAGTTAGAATCCCACTGATTACTATAGACACAGATGTTTTGATACTCCTTAAATTTCACTGAAAAAGTGTTTAGAATAGGAATTGCAGTACTACAAGGCCCCTGAAACTGCATTTAAACTACAGTTCCTAATCCTTTCATTGATGTAGAAAACTAGGTAGTACTTTTCCCCTGCTTCCCAATCTTGAAAGTATAGATTTGTAACATTGTTGATATCACATTATGGGGACAGTATATTACTATCAGGGAATACAAAGAGCCCCTCCTGGCCATAATAATAATCACAAGAAAGGCTAGTTTGAGGTACTGCTCTCATAAAAACCAGGCTAAAGTCCTGGGGATGGGTGGATAATCTGAGGGGTGTTCAATAAAATAAATAAAATAAAAATATAGTACAATATATGTGGACACACCATGTTGTAACTGGTTATAGTCAATGAATCTTCAGCATTTTTAGCTGAAAGCTATTATCCTAGTAGTGAAACTTGGCATTGGTCAATTCTTTGAGCAGCACAGGCAACACCTTATCCAAATATCTGATGCCCTTGTACATGGTCACCAAGCTCTCAGACTATAAATGTAGACTGGACCAGAGAAATGGACCTTTCTGCGACGTTCCGCAGTAATCTTGGTATCTTCTTCTATATTGGTCTATTCTCATATCTAGTGTTTTGTGAAACCATAGTCTGCTAAACCAATATGCGGTGATTTAAGATTTCCAAGACCAATATAGAAGAAGCTAGGGATCAGCAGGAGAAGGAATGTATATAAGAGGTTTATCCCTCAGTAATGCTAAGTACATTCATTCCCAATGCTAAATGAATATACAGTGGCCTTCCATATCTACAGATTCTGCATCCACAGATGCAACCCATGACTTGAAAATGTTTTTTTTAATCTAAAAAACAAACCTTGATTTTGCCTATAGAAGGGATACCATTTTATTACTCTATTGTATATAATGGGACTTCAGCATCCATGGATTTGGTATTCACAGGGAGTCCTGGAACTAAACCCAGCGGATACCAAGGGCCCACTATACAGGTATACCTCCATTAACTAAGTAGATGTGTTCCTGGGCATTACAATATATATGTGTAAAATGAAGCAACCAGGTCAGGTCAGCTTTACGTAAGTAAACAAAAACATTTTGAATTTTCTGGAGATCACTTGAAAGCTTCTTCTAAAATGCATCCAGATATTTTTTCCCCTCCTTTCCTATGATTTTCATTTTGCTGGCCAAACTCGTTGTTGTTTCTCTTGTGTGCCCCAAGTGGTTTCTGACTTATGACAACCCTAAGGCAAACCCACCACAGGATTTTCTTGGCAAGATTTGTCCAGAGGGATTTTGTCTTTGCCACCCAATGAGTTTCCATGGCTGAGCAGGGATTTGAACCCTGGTCGCCAGAGTTATAGTCCAACACTCAGACTTCTAGATCTTTGCTTTTTAAATTTTGGTGAAGCTGGTGAGGCAGGCTTATCTGCTCTGCAGTTTGCTTCAAGTTTTGCTATTCAAACATGACCAGTAAGAGATTCTAGAGGCAATATTTGCTTATTGCAAGCTGACATACAGAGCTACAGCAGGACCACCTAGTGTGTGTGTGTGTTCAAGTCACCTGTCAAGTTATAGTGACCCCATTGACTTCATCAGGTTTTTGTAGGCAAGGAATACTCAATTATGCCAGTTCCCTCCTCCAAAATATAGCCTACAGCACCTGGTATTTGTTGGTGGTTTCCCCAAGTACTAATGAGGGCTGACCTTGCTTAGCTTCCAGGATCAGACAAGATCTGGTGCCTTTGGGGTATCTGTCTCATCCTTTCCCAAGTTAAGCTTTATTACTGTTTACTGCAGACACACTTCTGCAATCCAGCATTCAAAGTCTCCTAATTCCAATGTTGCTTAAAAACTTACAGCAACAGAAGATAATAAAGAAAAGGGGAGTCTTGGTGAGTATAAATGAGGGTTTGTTTGCCACAGGCTTTGTTAACAGAAACATGTTTGTACTGGTCAGTCGAACAAAAAGATCTTCCCACCTCACTAGAAGCTAACAGTTCCACTTCAGATAAATAATTCTATGCATCACATTTAAAGGTTAAGATGAAAAACAAACCCTTAACCATCTTTTTCCCCAAAAAGAAAGAGTGCCCTTTGACCCCTACACGTATACACCTTACCAATTTGTGCAAACCTGCAATATTCCAAAAGGTACTATATAATTTTGGTATAGTGTGTATATGGAATAGGAGTCAAGCTGTTAACCTACAAGTAGTATAATCATTTTCATAGTTTACCTTTGCCCTTCCTCACTTCTGTGATTTAACCTCCAAACATTGCTATCACAAGCTAATCCATGCATTTTCCATTCCTGTTCTTGGTATACTACTAACTCAGCCTTTTAATTTATGAAAAGTTGATCACAGCATCAAAGTGGCCTTCATCAAGTATACTGATTATGAGAACAGAAAGCATTATTAAAAAGTGGTTTTCTCACTAATACAAGTACAGGTTATGGTCTAGATGAATCTCTATATTGTATACAGTCTGCACAGGCTTCCTTTATCATCATTTTAAGATTGAAACAAACAGTGCATCATTTACCAAAAACAGATTTTCTCAATATCCTGTCTGAGTAGACAGTTCTGTGTAATTTGAAATCTCACTGTGGATGGCCACTGGCCCTACTGTCTACATTATTTTACTGTCCTTAGGAATTTTGTTCTATTTAAACTACTTAGCTATGTTGATCTAAGAGTTAATTGGCTGAAGCTGCTTTTGATCATTTTTGGAAAACAGTGAATGTAGGTGTCAGGGAGGAAAATCTATACAGCTGGAGGAAGAAGATGGTCAATAATATACCTTTAAGGAGCTGGCAGATTACCTGGAGCTGTATTCCACAAAACTGTTGGGTAGGTGATTTTTAGAATGAAAGCTAGAGGTATACTTTACTTCTCTACCCTCAAAGTACTTTTTTTTTAATGCAAAACTTCTGTTTCAAATCTCTTCAGTAACCTTTGACCTTGGAGGTGAACCAGCCACCAATACATCTATATACAGATTCTAACAGACTGCTTTTGTGCCTACTAGGCATTCCCTGGAAAAGAGGGAAACTGTCAGATATGCAGTGACATGTGAACATTATCGTTCCAACAAGGGGAGGAGGAGAGAGGAAACTTTACAATAAGCAACCCTGATTCAAACTATTAAGACAACCTCTGAAATAATGATATCACAAGACTACCTTGCATATTATACTCTCTGCCCTTATGATGCAAGCTAAATTTAATGTCTATAAGAAGAGTAAGGAATCTTGATATAGCTCTGCATTGGCTGTAGTAATATAATAATGAAAATATAAATTTAAATATAAAATTCTGAAGTGCTCAGTTGTCAGTAGAGTATTGTGTGCAAGGGGTGCTGAACACCATACCAATTACACCTGGCATTTATCTGTTTACCTGCAGCACTGTCAGCTTGCTACTCTGGCTGTATATACTGAGTTGGTTTTAGATGCGTTTTGGTGAATTGCAGGGGTTGTTAAAAGGAATGGAGTGATCCTAGCCATGTAACCTCAGGAAGGGGAAGATACAGCAATCAAGGGATGTTTGAAACCTGTCTCATTTCAATCCTTTCCCCGCCCTTCAAGATTTAGGCTGCTGCTGACCACCAGATCAGTCTGTAATAAAACAAAAATCAACAAATGATTGTGGATGAAGGTACCAACCTGGTAAGCATTAGAGACCTGAACAGATGAACTTGGTGGAGTGGATATGTACCAGTTTTGTCTACTCAGGTATTTAGTACAGCACCAATACAAAATGGAACACTGGGGAAGCAGGGAAGGAATTTCCATAATCTGTAAGAATTCCTATCTGCCTCACAACACAACTTATAAACCCTTTTGCCAGCTTTGAGGGGCTGCACCTTGTTAGGCCAAGGAGACAGAATGAGGATGCTGTGGTATTATGCCCACCCTACTGCCCAGCAACCTCCCTGCCTGAGCTAACCTTTTTCAGACATGGTGTTGGAGAACCCAGGACAGTGGGTTGGAAGGATTTTGAAATCTGCACTGAAGCTGTCCTGACAGGGCTGGCTCAGGACTTCAAGTCTACTGGTCTGACACATGGTAGGACGTATCCTCAACTGGGTCTTTGTGGTTGGGTGGATAGAGAATGATCTGGTTGGGGATGGGGTTGTAGTAGCCACATTGTCATAGTCAGATCATTTTCTTGTGAAGTCTGCATGTTTCCATCTTGTCCCCCATGCTGTTCAGTAGTTATATGATGCCACTGAGTCTTACCAAAAAGTGATTTGGAGTCTAGACAGAAAAGACGCTCCTCATGTCTGTCAGAAAGAGAAACCCTGCAAGAGGAGCACAACTTAAATAAAGACATAGAAGCTTCTTGGCAGAAAGATAAAAGAGCACAAGGACAATTCTCCTCTTCAGTCACAGAGGAAAACAGGAGGGGCTACTCAGGCTCCTGTCTAAAAGCTCCTGCCCTTTCTCAGAAGTCTGTTTTTGTTTTAGAGGGAATTTCAGCAGCTGCAGCTGAAGGGAGAAAAGAGTAGAAGTAGATCCAGATTCAGGGAAAAGAATGGACAATTTATTGGGAAGAAGGGAAAATACAATACCTTCTGTAATTTGGCAAAAGGGTTTGCTAGAAGGGGGGGACTAGGATTGCCTTGGAGGACATCACTCTTTGACTATACATTATGTTTTCAAATATGATGTGTTTATCAAATAAATTAGAAGCTTAGGTCTCTGTGAAAGCCACATTACTATGCCATGTAGGCAAGGTGTGGGAAAGGGCAGATAAGCTAGTGAGGGAAGCAAGCAATGCACATTTGGTAGCACTTTTGTTTGCATGTTATGGGACTCAGTCTGGGTACTGACAGAGATCCAAGGCTTAAATCTTGATCCCCCCCACCCTCCACCCCGGTTCCAATCTGTAGTATTAAAGTGAAAGGGAGGAAAGGACAAATATGCAGCAAAAACAGATTTACTTCTTCCTCTCTGCTATAAGGCACATCTATAGATTTCTACCCAAACACAACAGCCAGTTAATTGTGGAAAGGGCTTAAAAGCTTAAGGCTTGGAGTGCTTATTTTGGGTTAAGCACTCCAAAGAGCTCTGCCATTTACCACAATGGCATCCCTTGCTCCTGAGCAACAGGACCTTGAAAGGAATGTATGGCTTAAAGAAAATGACAGACCTTTAAAATTATTTTGAACTGAAACTTCTTAACCTTTTCCAAGAATGACAAAGATGAGTTAAAACTTTTTCCAAGCTATACAAAATACCTAAGTACACATATAGCTTAGATGATTAATTATATGGCATTACAAAAAGAGTGCAAGGCAGCCTCCCATCCTGATTACAAAAAGAAGGAAAAAAATAAAACCATTTGACCTTTTCATGTCCTTTAAGCTACAAAATCAGTTTTGGAAAAATCTATAGATAATATTATTAATGTTTTCCTTGGAAACAGAACAAATCAATCTTTAAAAATCTAGGCTAAACATAGCAACTAATGCCTACTTGGGTAATAGAAGGTACCAGTTCAAAGGCTAGGGAGTGAGAGTTAAAATAACCTACAGATGCAACAGCAAATACTATTCTAGTTTTGTTATAAGCCTGCCTATTAACACCTCCCTCGTGATCCTCCAAACTAGGTAAAGGTAAAGGTATTCCCCATTGATAGAGTTGTCAAGTTGTGTTCAACCATAGGGGGTGGTGCTCATCTCCATTACTAAACTGAAGAACCAGCATTGTCAGAGGTTACTCTGTGATCATGTGGCCAGCATGATTGCACAGAATGCTGTTTACCTTCCCACCAAAGTGGTACCTATTTATCTACTTGCATTTGCATGCTTTCATACTGCTAGGTTGGCAGAAGCTGGGACTAGTGATGGGAGCTCACTTCATCACACAGCACCCGGGCCTTTAACTGCCAACCTGCGATCTTTCAATCAACAGAGTCAGCATCTTAACCACAGAGTCATAGAATCATAAGTTGGAAGAGACCACAAGGGCCATCCAGTCCAACCCCCCTGCCATGCAGGAATTCAAAATCAGAGCATCCCCGACAGATGGCCATCCAGCCTCTGTTTAAAGATCTCCAAAGGAGGAGACTCCACCATACTCTGAGGGAGTGTGTTCCACTGTCGAACAGCTATCACTGTCAGGAAGTTCCTCCTAATATTGAGATGGAATCTTTTGAGCCACTATTTAGTAAATCTGGTCCACATTTGCACATCCCTGCTCTCATACCATCCAATGTTTTACAGATAACAATGGGGACACAGTGACCCACCAGCCTTAGAGTGTGATGAACATGGCCAAAGTTATTTTCAAGAAGAAAACACAGGCTAGGAGAGACTGCAACAGTTTGCTTTTGCCTGAACCTACTGGAAAGAGTGGGATCTTGTCCTTTCTTCTCCTAGAATTAATTGAGGACAAACTCCTTTTGCACTATGAACTCATGTTTCCAGCAACTGAAGTAAACTGAGGACAAAGGGAAAAGTAGGAGGAAGCAAGAGGAACCAAGACACAGAAACAGAGTTGGAAGAGACCACAAAGCCCATCCACTCCAATCCCCTGCCATGCAGGAAGACACAATCAAAGCACTCCTGACACATGGTCATCCAGCCTCTCTTCAAAAGCTTCCAAAGAAGGAGACATAACTGCTAGCCACACAACTGCTAAATATTCTAAGGGCCAAAAATGTTCTAAGGGCCCTTTGAGCACTGGATTGGGGCCGTGGCAACTACACACCACACCCCCAACCCGATTGTTTGCTGGCTCAAAAAGAAATGAAAGAAAGCTGCTCTTTTTTGAGCTGGCAAAAAGCTGGCTTTTCTGCTGCGGTGGTGGTTTTTCCATTCTCCTGCAGTGCAGCAACTAAACACCATACCGCAGGAGTGCTGCAACGCCATGCCCCCTGCCGCCCGCTGAAGCTGCTGATCTGTTTTGACCCTAACTCTCTCTCTCTCTTTCTACTATTTTTATATATTTTCCCAGCCCACAAGAGCTCCAGAGTGATGAAAAAACAATTAAAAAAACACAAAGATAAAAACATTTTACACTTAAAAGCAGTGTAAAAACAATCCTAAAATCCAGTTTTGAAACACTTAAAAACAACATTTTCAAACACTGAATGCCACGGGGAACAGCACTGATTTTATTATCCAGTTTGGCCTTCAGCCATTTGTAGCACATAGGGCCTGATCTTGCAATTCAAAGGCTTTTGTGTTTACATTGCTCAGAGCAGTGGTCCCTAGAATAGTACTGGTCCATGAGCACTTGTCCCACCTTGATTTCAAGGAAAGAAACAATTGGACAAATGGACACAAATATGGTACTGGTCCCTATTACACTGGGAAAAAATAATTGCTGGTCCTCCCACATCTGTAGCATTGGCATTCTTACCTTCCAAAGGCTACTGGATAAATACTACTTGGTGAGCCCTTCGAACCCCTCCTGCGCAATAGCAAATCTCCTCTGAATAATTATTGCCAAGAAAAACCTAATGTTGTCATATCAGAATCAACTGGAAGGCATATAACAAACAATGAGACAAGAGAGAAAGAGCTTTTCTAATTCCAATTATGGAACACATTTCCAAAGCAGCATGCCTGGTATCTTTCAGGTGTCAGGCATAAACTTTCTTTCACAGGTGTTTTACACTACCTTTTCTATTCACCCAAATACAAGCAATGTTTATGGAGTTTGCATTCAGTGCTCTTCATGTTTTGATTTGTATTGCCAACTGTCATGGGAGATTAAAAATAAAAAGATGGTGTGGGTTTTAAACACAATACAAGTGTGAATGAAATTATTAAAACGGCCAAGCCAATGAGGGTTTAGCTGTTGTCGTGCCTTCAAGTCATTTCTGGCTGATGGCGACCCTAAGGCAAATCAATTACTGGGTATTTTTGGCAATACATTTGTTGGGAGGGTGTTTTAACCTCCCTTTGAGGCTGAGAGTGTGATTTGCCCAGGATCACCTGGTGGGTTTCCATGGTTGAATTGGGATTCAAACTTTGGGCTCTCAGGGTCCTAGAATACCCAAACCTCTACACCATGCTGGCTCTTAAGGGTTTATTGTCTGACCTTTTTTACGATGGATATGAGTAGATGAATATGAGATAATAGAAGACGAATGCAGCAGCCAAGGTGACATGTCAGGATATACAGTCAGCTCTTAGTATCCACAGGGGTTTCGTTTCAGAATACATACACACCACCCCGCAGATGCCAAAAACCACAGGCCCTTAGGTCCCATGGTTTTTACTGGTGGTGTGGCCATGTGCACATGCCACCATTAGGGCCAATGGGGCATGCCATCTGCTGATGCCCAAATCTGCAGATGACAAGTCCACAGTGGGTGTGGATGGGCTGTCATCATGTGAGAAACAGGAAAATAAAGTAGAAAAAAAAGAGAAAAAAATGGGATTTTAAAAATACTCCCAAGGCCATACCGCTGTACTTTTGGCATTATTACGTGCCTTCAAAGTTTTTCAGACTTCTGGCCACCCCTTGATCACAGGGGTTTTTGGAGCTGAGATTATGTGATTCACCTAAAGTCACCCAGTAGGTTTCCTCCCTTCAAATTAGATCAAGCAGGTAATATATATGGAAGATTTTGCTGCCCAAAGTAGTTGGAGAAAGTTGACCGAGGTTGATGGTAAATCTGTGTCTGCGCTGTTACAGACCGCATGATGGGATCTTCTTCCATATCCAAGTCGGGGAGGCCTAAAGGTAGAAACTATGCCCACAGTATAACCACATTTGCTCACTGTGCTGAGCACAACTGCAATTAGTGCTGAGATGGTGCATGCTTTGCTTTAGGTGGCACTGCTTTATGCCAGTGGGGCAAAAGACAAATATATTTAAAATATAGAGCAAAAATTCCTTTATGTACAAAATGTTTCCAAACAGGAAGTTTTTTATTCATTCAATTATTTTATTTATATCCTGTCTTTCACCCAAATAGGACCCAAGGTAGTTTCCAACATGTTTTATAGACTGCCTTGTGAAAAAGGGGGGTATTTTGGATAATGATGGTTTATTTAAAATAGAAAAATTCCAGTGAATAAGGGTAATCTGTTTTAAATGCTAAGCACTCTACAGTTACACATACCTAGAGGTTTGTTCATATTGTGTACTTTTTCCATTAAAAATCCTAGGGTTATACAATCTCCCGCTTAACTTTTTTTCAGATGCACTATGAGGGAATGAAAGAGGCACAGAAAATGGGTGGGTGTAACACCAACCCAAAGTGGCAGTAGTTCCCTATTCAATACAAATTACTAGCACAGATGTTCTTAACCATCACTTTCACAGTATTTAGTTAAGAGAGGTTGCCTAATTCATTGGACACCTCAAAATAAAAATTTAACTATTCTCATAATTTCTGGACTTGTAGTAACACAGGGATAGGATCAAACTGTATTTAAAAAATCCAAACCAAAACAAACAGGTAGCCACTAGCAATAGGAGGTTAGCTTATGCAAACCCCAACAGTAGACAGGAGGCCAGTGAAGGAATCCAAGGAGCAGAAGAGTCACACAGACTGAGATGGAAGACACAAAAATCTGGGAGAGGTAGAACTGGGTGTCATCGTATGTAGGTGGATTTCTTACACGTTATGCAAACAGATACTTGATGCACTATCTTTTAAATAAGAGAATGATTATGCTGTTATTGCTAGTATTTCAGTAAGCTTTTCAAAGTCACCATATGCAAGAGCTTTAGCTACACTTTCAAGAACTGAGTTGTAAAATGGTTATAACACACTACAAATACTTTGAGTTCTCTAGGTATTTTAGGGAAAACTTGAAGCTTTATAAGCTTCTGGTAACTTGGTTCCCCAACATACTGTTGTCTATACAAGATCTGTGAAACCATTTTCAATACCATTTCAGCTCTAAGACTTGTTTTGTAAAAAAAAATCACAATCAATTATCATTCTATCTTAACAATTCTAGTATTTATGGAACACCTGAGAATAAGCAAAGAAACTGAGTACAGTAAGGGCTTGTTACAGATTCAGTTTTTACAAGCAGAAGTTGAAAGTTTAGGAGCATCTCAAACTGCTATAGCACAGAAATCTGGAATTAAAAGCCCCTTTTCTTTAATGAAAGAAATTTATTGTTTTTATTTGTCAAAATATTTATACAGTTATCTTCTATTATCAGTATTATTTATTATTTGTTTGTAAAACACATTGAACAAAAATACCAATAAAATCCCGAAAATCAAACAAAACAGCCACCAGAGATTTGTCAAGCAGCTAACCTAAACGAGCAAGATTAAGGGAGTTCAGAAACTCTGCAGCCTTCCCTGTAAAAGCCTTTCCTCACAGTCTGGCATAGCTCAGTGGTTCAGATGGCTAGAGATGGTCTTTTTGGTCCTAGGCCATGCAAGACTTTAAAGATTAAAACAAGTACCTTAATCTAGGTCTAGAAGCAAATAAAGCCAGAGTAACTGGCACAGAGTAGGTCTAATATGTATGGTTGTGCCTCCAACACATATCATGAGGAGTATTTTCTTCACCAACTAAAGCTTCTTGGTCACCTTCGTGGACAATTCAACATGGAATAATTAAGTCAGAAATATAGTATCCGTGGGACTGGTACCTGTGGTTTCACTTATCTGTGATGAAGCCCCACCTCGAAGATGGGCAGGAGCGCGATCTGGTGGATCTGGTGAGGGAAGGGAAGGGAAGGGTGGCTCAGTGTAGGTGGAGACTGGCAACTGGGTTTGGCTTGCTCTGGCCTAGGCCCGGCCTGGCTTGGTTCTTTGTCCTCTGGGCAGCTGCCAGTGAGCAACAACTGGTGCTGCTGAGGTCTCAATCACCTGCTGATACTGCCCAAAAAATGGCATCGCCCTCCCTCTTGCAACCTTGCTGCCAAGAACCCATGGAGAACTACACCATCCTGATACCCAGTAAGGCCCACCAGCATTCAATATGTACTGTGGCTTCACATATCCATAGTAATACCAGAAATGTATCCCCCATGGACATGGGGGACATATTATATACAGTAGCATAGATTAGCATAGGAAGTTCTGACATGTCCAGGAAAGGCAAAAGCCTCATGAAGAGCCAAAGATGGAAAATACTGATGGCAACAATCTCAGACTGTTTTTTTTTAAAATCAATCAGATCTAGGTCCAGTTGTACCCACAGGTTCTAACTGAATCAGAAATTACAAAAAAATACTACTTATCACAGCCAGTGTAACCCCAAAAAAGCAGGATGGACAAAAATCCATTATGTAATTGTTATGTTTGAGATCCACTTTGCTTTAAGCCATGGGATGCCATTTTCTATTAGGTTCACTTTCCATCTTTTCTGGATAAAATTTAATCTACTCTCCTCAAAATAATCAGGAGAGAGAAAGGGCTCAGGACAGAAAAATTCTTTCCTGGATGATCTGTTAATAATATATCTATAGAAAAGAGATGATTATAGGCAATTTTGTATAGACTTTAAACAGCATTAGAGATAACAAAGCCATATGAAGACTCACATAAACCTTATAGAGATGACAATGCCACCACTATCCCTCCATGAGATCCTATAGGACAGAAAGGAATACATCTGAGAAGTTTATCACACAGGAACAACTGGAAGTATAAACGGTGATTAACCCGTCAAAATCATGCATCTGCAATTAAAATTTTCATATGACATCGCATTCAAAGGGCAAATATCTCATGAATATCCCATGTTAATCGTGCAATTGCACTAATGGTTTTCACATGACGTCGCAGTAAAAGCGATTAAAGTGCCATTATCCCGTGAATAACCAGGCAACAAACAGCAACAAATCAGAATTTTCCCATGAATGATTTTTTGCTATTTATTGCCTGTTTACTCCCTGGTTATTCCTAGGATAATGGCTCTTGTGTGTGAAAATGTTAATCACATTTTAATCATGTTTTAATCTCAATTGCACGATTTTGACGGATTAATCACTGTGAAGTCGTAGGCTTTCATGGCTGGCATCCATAGTTTTTGTGGGTTTTTCGGGCTGTGTGGCCATATTCTAAAAGAGTTTCTTTCTGACGTTTCGCCAGCATCTGTGGCTGGCATCTTCAGTTTATCACATGGGGGAGATTGGTAGTTTAAACAGTGATTAAGCCATAGTTTTTTGTGGGTTTTTTGGGCTGTTCTGCCATTAACAACAGAACCATACCTATTCAACACAGAACAACATACAGTTCACCTGGGAACCACTTCTCCCTACCCAGGGTCTCACAGTATATATAGACCCATGCTCTTCCATTTCAGTTTTCTCTGAAGAAGCCAGCCACAGTTGCTGGCAAAATGTCAGAAAGAAACTCTTTTAGAACATGGCCACACAGCCCGAAAAACCCACAAAAAACTATGGATTAATCACTGTTTAAACTACCAATCTCCCCCATGTGATAAACTCCACAGGGAAGGCCTGTCAGTATCTCCATTGTTGGTTAGTTGTGGTTGGGGGTTGGCAAAGCACTTTGTTGGTCTGTATAGCTGTGAGTATTTAACACGGATGTCTGATACTCTGTGTATCTTTATAATTATTTGCAACAAAGATTAAATCCCTCATTGAGTGAAGTCTCGCTGTCCAGCAATTCATTTCTCTAAGCTGAAAGCAGCAGCCTGTCTGTGGGATTTTTCCTGTGCCATCTGGAGCAAGACTCTTCACAGAGACCATCTTCTAGGCGTTCCTGCCTACGTGCATCAACTCTGACTGTGTGTATGCTAGATCCCACTTGTCTGCATACCCCAACATTTTCATCTGCAACACATTTCACCCTTATCTCAGATTCAACTTCCAGGTTAAAGTATATGTTATTTTTACATACCATTTTAACAGAAGTCAGCAAATTGGAAACAAATGCATCTAAATTACCATAGTTAAAGGCAGCAGAGGGTCTTCAGAAAGTATTACTATTGCTGTTCTGCTGGTGGAAAGAGAGATTCTAATAAACATTGGAGCAGCTGTGGATTCACAGTATCCAAAAAAACCCTTTGTTTCCCAACATACTTGCAAAATTGGCCTGAAATGTAAAAATAAAACCAATGAACAAATTAAGCCTCGATAATTAATCTATATCTAGGATCTGTAGAATATCTAAGGACTTAATAAAGGAAGCCATGGCCCTGAGTTTACAAGACCTGAGCAGGGCTGTTGATGACAATGACCTGGAGGTCTCTCATTCATAGGGTCGCCATAAGCTGAAGTCAACTTGATGGCAGTTAACAACAGTTACCAAGGAAGAACACTTCATGTATCACTTCATGTCAAAGTGACAAATTAAATTAATTTGAATTTCTCCATCTTAAGAGTTTTCAGCCATCTTATTTACAATAAAAGTATGTCTTTCAACCTATAATATGAATAAAGATTGTAGTTTTCTAAAAGTAACACTAAATCATAACATGGCTTTCATCTATTTCTCCCCAATTTTGATAGTTTAAGAGTATTTTTGTGTTTGTGCTGTAAGCTGTGAGTGGGTGTTCTTTCACCAATATTTTCATACATTTAAACTTTTTTAAAAGGAACTAATCCAAGAAAGGCTGAGATTCTTTACTTTTACACCATGTGTAATGGTAGATTCACAATTTTAGCTGTTTGTAGAGCATTCTTTCTCTCACACACAACTTCTTAAAAACAGGTTGCACATCATTTTTCTAAGAAAAAAATGCTGCAAACATTTTTCTTAATGTTTATAAACGTTTCCCATTAGAGGAAAGAATTAAACATAGGAAACTGCAACCAAGAATTATTTATTGGAAAATCATGAAGAAATTTTCCAAGTGCTGACCAACTACTGCTTGCATCCCTTCCTTACTGTGCCATATGCATTGCATAAAAAAAACCCATGGAAAGTCACACAACAGAAAAAGCTACATAGCCTTTTCCATTGGTGATTTGCAATTCTTATTTCCAGACAACCTGGAAAAAACTTCACAGAGGTTCCATGCTCAGAAGGAAAAAAGAAAAACTTTAAGAACATATAGTCAAACTGGATGTACCGTATATATGCTATTAAGTCCAACTTCTAATGAGAAAACAAGTCATAAATCTTCCAATATTAGGCCCTTTCACACTCTACAGTTAAAGCAGTATGATTATCCTTTAACTGCCATGGGGCATTCGAATTCTCAGCTAGAGACCTCCAGCAGCTTACTAAACCAAAAATCACAGTATTCCAGAGGATGCAAACTGGTAGTTAAAAGTGAAGCCATAATGCTGCAATTGTATAATGTGAAATAGCTCCAGTGAACCTGAAGATTATGGCAACAGACATTCTTTATTACTAGCTATCTGTCCCAGCAGCTTACAGTAGACAGTAATGAGCATTCATTACTCTTTCCGTGTACTCAGTGCACGCAACATTGTACTATTCATTCAAGCAGACCTTTAATATAAACATTTTAAAAGCCTGTTTTAGCCACACAGTTTTGCCTACTTATATGTATAGCTAATATAATAAAAAGAAAGAGAGCCATTTATTTATCTTTATCTGGCTATTTAAAGAGTTACAGTTCAAGCTGGTACAAGTATATACTTAAGAGACCTCTGTTTATATTTCAATACTAGCAAAATGTCTGGAAAATATATCTGGAGGAAATGAGGACAAGCAACCACCTCCAGCTTCTCTGCCCTTTCATCTTTAATGGTGGTAATCCCTAGCTATGCTGAACTTGTAATTTCAATGTAAGCCATGTATGGGAGATCACACCCCATCAGGTCATTTTACAAATACTTCATCAACAAGCAGTTCTAGTACCTGGTATCATAAGAGGTAGTTCCAACAGTTTCCATTGCTGAGTATCATCCTCCTTTCACCCAATCATCTGCCTTCAAGTAGACATCAATCTGTGGAAACCCTAAGAATAAGACATCCCCAGGAAACCCTATTCACAGCAGCTCTGTTCAAGTCCTGCAGACTTAGGGCCATGGCCTCTTTGATTGAATCTATCCACATGTAATGCAGTCTTCCTCTTTTCATATTGCCTTCTACCTTACCAAAATTACTGCCTTTACTACTGAGTCATGCCTTCTCATTATGTGGCCAAAGCATGATAACCTCAACTAAGGGGGCTTTGCAGACTGGCCTAAAGGGCCTGCCTGAGGGTGGAGTTGGGGTGGGGCAGCTGCATGCCAGCCACCTCGACACTGTCCTGATGCCGTGCGCCCGTTTGCACCAAAAGGGTGCAAAAAAGCTGCCGCCGCGGCTAAAAGATTGTTGTGAGATTGCCACGGCCCCAATCCACTGCTTCTAGGGGCAGCTCTGTGCTGCCCCTTTAGGCAAGTCTGCATCAACCCTTAGTCATCTTGGATTCTAGGGAGAGTTCCAGCCTCATATGTTCTAGGACATGCATGCACAACATACGGACCAGGAGCTGCATGCAGCCTCCCAAAGGATTTCTGGTGGCCCACAAAGATGTGGAATGACTTCAAGGCTCCTCTGCTGCTCGGCCTTGTCTTGAGCAGAGGGCCATGTGGAGGAGGAGGAGGAAGGGCAAACACTCATCTGTAAGGCACATCTGCTGCTTGGTTTTCTCCTGAGGAGAAGGTCAGGCAGCGGAGGAGGAGGATGGGCAAATGCTTGCCCAGCAAGGCTCCTCCACCACCAGGCTTTCTTTTGAGGAGAAAGCCAGGCAGCAGAGCAGGAGGAGGTTGGACAAATACTTGCCCTACAAGGTTCCTCCCCTATTTGACTTTCTCCTGAGGAGAAGGCCAGGTGGAGGATGAGGAGGAGGATGGGGATGAGATGAGGATGCTCCTCCGCTGCTCAGCTTTCTCCTGAAGAGAAGGCCAGGCATTGGAGGTAAAGGAGGATGGGCAGACACTCACTCCTTTAGGGTTCCTCCACTGCCTAGCTTTTTCCTGAGGAGAAGGCCAGACAAAGGAGGAGGAGGATGGGCAAATGCAAGGCTGGCTTTCTCCTGAGGAAAGGGCCAGACAGAGGAGGAAGAGGATGGAATTAATATTAATAATATGTAATATATGTAATATAAATAACATATAATAATATATAATATAAATATTAATAGGATTTAATTAATTAATCAATATTTAATTAAAACCTATCTGCAGCCCAAAAAAGTTTAGCCTATTTTAATTTTGGCCCCTTCCTACTGCCAAGTTGTGCAGGTCTGTTCTAGGACATTTTTATTTGCCTTTTTAGCCATCCATGGTATCCTCAACACTCTTCTCCAGCACTACATCTCAGATGAATTTATTTTCTTTCTAATCACATTCTTCACCATCCAGCTCTCACACCCATACATAGTGATGGAAAATATGATGGCATGGACAAGCCTAACTTTAGTATTCAGTGATATATCTTTGCTTTTCAGGATCTTGCCTAGTTCCTTCATAACTGCTCTTCCAAGCCCAACTCTTCTGATTTCTTGACTGCAATTTCCATACCCATCCATTATTGATCCAGGATATGGAAAATCTTTGACTATTTCCATATCCTTGTTGTCTACTTTGAATTTATGTAAATACTCCGGCTGTATAAATGCACTGTCACACATGTGGCGGAAATTGACTCAGTGATCCAGAGCATGCGCCCTACGATGCAAGCTTTAATTTAGAGCACCCTATGCTTCCAGGTGTGAATGCACTGGCGCAGGTACGCTTGAATATTAGAACCCTAACCCTAGGGAAGCAGAGGTCAGCAAATCCTTGCATGATATGTGGGTGTATGACAGAACTTGTGCAGGTGCACAGGGATGCCAAACTTTAGTCAGCTTTGTACACAGAGAGTAACAGACTGTATACTAGCCTGACAGGTCCTGTGCAGGTGCACAGTAATGTTTTCCTGCACAGATGTGGAGAGATGGTTCTGTGCACATGTGCATGTGTTTGAGAACAAAAAAATTAAAGCAGCCGCTGCCGGCCCATGAGGTTGCTATGTCTCCCTTTGCAGAGTCCTTGGGGCTGGCAGTGCGGTTGCTGGGGCTTCAATACAGCCTCGGAAAAGCTGCATTGACTTCTCCCAGTGCGGTTGTTCCGTCCTTATTTAGGTCAACCTCAGGGCAGGCAGTTCAGGTCACCTTTTCTTGCCTATCTGCATAGCCCCTCAGTTATTTTCTATTAGTAGGATGATGTCATCTGCATACTCTAAATTGTTGATATTTCTTCTTCTAGAATGGATCCCCCGCAGATAACAAGGACCCACTGTAATTCTCTTCATCCTTCCACACTATCATTGAACAGTTGCATTCATGGTTCTGGCTCTATTTCTATTGCTTCTTGTCTGTCCTTTATTGCTTAAAGAGCTTCAGCTGTCATCCATTGCTGATTCTTCTTTCTTTTTGGCTACAGATCACTTCTTG
>JAIPUX010001232.1:102212699-102233628 GCA_020142125.1 Phrynosoma platyrhinos | reverse complement strand
CGATCTTGCAATCAACAATCAGCATCTTAACCACTTGAGCCACTGCATCCCATTTTTTTTTTTTTTACATTATCTTCAAATTCTTCTGGAATGTTCTTTAGGTTGTATTTTTGCATGATGGTTAGTTTTTTGTTTTTTTTTAGCTTTAATCTAATTTATTATATTAGTTGTTCATGGTCTGTGCTGCAGTTTGCCTCGGGTCTCATTTTTGTAGAAAGAATAGAGCTTCTCCATCTTCTGCTTCCAATCATGTAGTCTATCTGATTTTTATATTGGCCATTTGGCAATGTTTGTGTGTACAGTCTCCTCTCTAGATGAATGAAGAATGCATTTATGATGAACAGATTATTGGCCTTACAAAACTCTATCAATCCACTCTTGCTTCATTTTTATTTACTTGCCCAAATTTGCCAACAATCTTTGATTCTTAGCTTTCTACTTTTACAATCCAATCACTTATGATTAACAAGAAATCATGTTTTGGTGTGTTATTAATTTCATTTTGGACTCTCATAGAATCTCTCAATTTCTTCTCCCAATGCCTCTGTGGTTGACGCACAGACTTGGATTATGGTAATGTTGATGGGCTTTTCCTGGAGTCTTATTGGCATGATTCAGTCTGACTGTGTTACATTATTTGATTGATTTTATTACAACTCTCCTCACTATGAATGCCATCCCATTTCTTTTTCTTTTCATTTCCTGAGCAGAACACTGTGTAATTTATCTGACTCAAAATGTCCCATTCCTGTTTATTTTAGCTCACTCACCCCAAGTATGGCAATGTTTATATGTTCCATTTCTTGTTTTACTATCTCTAGCTTCCCTTGACTCATGCTTCTCATATTTCATGTTCCTATAATATGTGTATTATATACCCAGTGATTATTTATTTATTTCATCTTGGTATTAAACCACTCACCTAGAATTCCATGCAGATGGGCTCATGAAATTCCATAATGGTGAATAAGTTGGCTGCAAAAAACATCCAACAGGTTGCCTGGCTTCAGTGTCAGCCACTAAGAAAGCAACATCTTTTTCACCAAAGACCACCATGAAAACTAGGACTGACAAAGGAGAGATGAATGATCTGCCCCTCTTTCACCAGTCTTGGTAGAAGGCTGATTCCCAGCCTTCTAGTAGTTTGTGTTACTGTACCTACTAGATTTTTCCTCTCCTTCATGGCTAGCATGGAAACATAGGTTATTGGCCTCTCCTTTTTAAAATAAATAATTATTTTAAAAATTGTAATGGTGTTAGCAGTTGCTAGCTAGTCAATTTTGTGAGCTTACCCCCAAAGATGTTTTTTGATGAATACATACACTGCCTTTCCACAGAAAGCTAAAACACACATACAAAGCAGAAAATCAATATAGCAACAAACAAAATAGCCAACAGTATGGAAAGTATATATGGATGTACCTTATGTGTGTGTCATCTTCCCTTCGCCCCAACAGAGAGAGAATGTGGGGAGATAAAGTTTTACTGGAGCTGCCTTTCTCCTTTGAGATCCTACATACTATAGTCAATGGCTTAAGTGCTGGACCGGGAATCTAGGAGACCAGGGGCCTTTGCAGACTGCCAGAAATAGTGCAAATTGAGTCCACTTTAAGGGTTAGGGTTAGGGAATCATGGGAACTGTACTTTATTGTGGCACAAGAGCTCTCTGACAGAGAAGGCTCATGTCTCGGGGGGGGGGGGGGAAATTCCCCTGACTCCCTAGCACTAACCCTAACCCTTAAAGCGGACTCAATTTGCACTATTTCTGGCATTCTGCAAAGGCCCCAGGTTTTGAATCCACAATTAGACATGGAAACCCACTGAGTAGCTTGGGCAAGTCACACCCTCTCAATCTAAGAGTAAAGCAATCTTGACAAGAAAATCCCATGACCAGTTTGCTCAGAGTGGCCATAAATAAAAAATGATTTGAAGGTACACAACAACTGTCTCCTTGAGGAAAAAGGAGTGTGAAGGAGGCTGACAATTCTGGCTATGAACTGGCTTTTTTTTTGTCCATGGAAACTTCATAAACTGATTGATTTATGAAGTATACTGATTTATGAACACAATATCCTCCATTTAGATTAATTTTTAAATGATAGTTTTGACTCTGGGTGCTGAAAAACAATGATGCGGGATTTTCTGGAATTTCTCCTATGCCTTATCAACTTGGGATTCAGTTTAGCATGACTGTTTAGTTTTACTTTCTAAGTCAAAGCACACCATCATTTTATATGGTGTGTAGGCATTTCCTAAAGTTCTTCCAATACTCAAGAATATTTGAATTAAAGAAACAGATCAAGAAGAAAAAACAAAATCAGTTGAGTACTCTTGATGTGATTCAAAACAAACTTTCTACAGCTCTATTGAAAACAAATTCAGTTTTACTTGGAAATTATTCAGTGGCTAGATTTGGATAAAACAATAAACTCTAGTTTCATCTTACAGGCACAAGCCTAAGGCTTAAGAACTCTTGTCAAAAGAAAACCGATTTTTGGTGAGCGGCTGCTAGATTCTACTTCCCAAACAGCTTATAATAATAATAATAATAAAATTTATTTAATACACCGCCTATTGAAAAACCAATCCAAAACCAAAGCTTGAGAATTCAGGCCTAATTGTCACCTGCACCTGGTTAAGCTGGCCAGGAGTGTGTGTCCCTGCTGATTCTGCTGGACTTCTCAGGGGCTTTTGATAGCATTGACTTCTGGGCTACCCTTCTGGGCTAGGAATAGGAGGCACTATTTTTAAAATGTCTTCAGTTCTTCTTTGAGGGGTGCACTCAGAAAGTGGTGCTGTTTAACACCCTGGCCATTGGTCTGTGGTGTTTCCCCAGGTTTAGTTATGTCCCCCACGTTGTTTAACATCTACATGAAACCGCTGGGAGAGGTTGGCCAAAGATTTGTGTTTCAGTGTCATCAGTACACTGACAAAGCCCAACTCTATCTCTCCTTTCCATCTGACTCCAAAGAAGCTGTATCTGTATTAGAGCAGCATATGCTGTGAGAAATGGACTGGATGAGGCCAAACAAATTAAATCTTGATCCAGTCAAGACAGAGGTGCTTCTAGTCAGTCAGAAGGCAGATCAGGGAATACAGATGTTAAAATTATGGTTTTGGATTAATTTGTGGTTAAATCAGTTTTGCAACAGCAGCAGCACAACAAGCATGTACTCCACAGGTATTTGGTAAAAACAACCAGATCTGAGCTTCTGGTAAATAAACAGGATACATTGGTAGGTAAAAAGAAACATACTTTATTAAGGAGCTAAGCAGACGGCACTTTGCGCCATCTTCAGAGCAAAGAAGGGGAGGGGCAGCCACACGCTGGGCGCCCCAACCCCTTCCCCAAAATGTCCTTGGAGCAGCCGGCCCTCCGCACGGCCGGTGCTCCGAGGATGCCTTTCCGCTGCAGCGTCCGCACACGCTGCAGCGGAAAAGCCACCAAAGGTGCGCCGGCAGCCTTTTGCGTCGCACCTTCGTCGATTTGTGGAAGGAGCGCTATTTTAGCGCTCCTTCCAGGGGCGGCGAAGCTGCGCTGCGGGGCCGAGAAATGGGGATGCCTCGGCCCCGATCCGCAGCTTCCTGGGGCAGCCCCGTGCCGCCCGTCTGCTTCCCCTGTTAGTAGAGTAAACTATACTTTAGTATAGAGGTCCATAGATAGCTGACCTCCATGTGTGCAAGAAAGAAGAAAAACATCTTTAGTAGCAAAGGCTGGTTCCTGCATCCATGCTTGGCTAGAGCAGGAAGGAAAGTGTACTAGCAGACAAAGAATCATACAACTTTATTACCCCAGGAAGAAACCCCCAGAAAGAGGAGAGGTATGGGAAGTGACCTCTTCACAAGCAACACTGACCAAATGGTTATGGAGATATACATCAGTGTCCCTGTGTAGAGCACTCCCTTCTCAAGAAAAACATAGAACTACACACAAGCATTGATTCCAATATTCCAACAACAGATTCAGTGTGTGCTGGATGGGATTACACTCCCCCTGAAATCTCAGATTCACAGATTGGGCATCCTGTTGGCCTCAACCCTGAACCTGGAAGCCCAGGTTTCAGCAGTGGCCAGGAGTATGTTTACACAATTACAACTAGTGTGCCAGCTGTACCTGTTCCTTAAGAAATCAAATTTGGCCATGGTAACACATCTTGATTACATCCCATTTAGATTACTGTAATGCACTGTATGTGGGGCTGCCTTTGGAAACTGTTTGAAAACATCCTTAGGCCCAAAATGCTGTGACTAGATTGGTAACCGAGGTCAGTTACAGGGGGCATATAACCCCCTTGCTCAAACAGCATCATTGTCTACTGGTCAGTTTTCAGACAGAATTCAAAGTGCTGGTTATAATCTAGAACGTCCTATATGGCTTAGGTCCAGGCTATCAAAAAGGCTTTATCTCCCTATGCAAGCCTACCTGAGTTTAAGATCTTTGGAGGAAGGCTTTCACAAGTATGGCTTGAGAGGAACTGGGAAAGAGCCTTCTTAGTGACGGCTCCCAGGCTATGGAACTCTCTGCCATGGGAAGCTAAGTTGGTCCCCTCCCTGCTTTCCTTCCGCTGGCAGGCCAAGGCCTTCCCATTTAAACAGGACTTCAGGTTTTAATCTGATTGGGGTAGTGCAATAGGTTTTAATATGCTTTTATGTTTTATATTAATTTTTTTATTTAAGAGGATTGTATTTAATACCTTAAAAATATTCCAGATTGTTTTTAGTTCTATTAACATATGGTCTGAGCCACCTATGAGAGAAAAACAGCTACTATTAATTAATTTGTTAATAAAAACACTGTAGTTGGGACTAACCAATAGGATTCAGCTATAGGGCAGTACCTTGGGAACTGGGACTAACAGATATATATATATATATATATATATATATATATATATATATATATATATATATATATATATGTGTGTGTGTGTGTGTGTGTGTGTGTATATACACACACAAAGACACACACACACACAATTTTTCTCTCGTGTTTTCATTTCTGTCTTTAATTAACCACAGTTTGTTATTACATACAAAGTGTGGCTGGTCTTAGTATGGTTTAGGGAAACAATGTCAGTGTCTGTGTTCATACATAATGGCAAACTGCATTTAACTGAAAACTGATGCAAAACCTTCCAGACTGCTCCCTCGAACTGTGTCAAAGGAGAAGTTATAAGCCTGAGGTATGATCATGGATTTTTCCCTCCCCCAAAATAATTATGAATGATAAACAATGCTTTTTTAGAATGGAAAATTTTCCATGGGAAAACACAGCAGTGTAGTGGCAAGTTTCCCACATTTTCCTCATCACAGTTGGAAAGTGTTTCAAAGCCACGAATGAAGCTTTAAAATCCTTTCCACCACCCACTTTTCAAAACAAGTATCTCCACATAACAGATTATTTTTCCACCATTCTTTCACTACAGACATAGAGGTAAAGCAGCACTGGTGAACATTAAGCTTGTATGAGGCCTGCAGCCCCCCTGTCTAGTTATGGCTTCCCCTCTGTGGACCTACCCGCTGCATGCCAGTCAGGCTTTTAAAGACCTTGGTTGGCATTCTGTTTTGCAGTTATGAATATGTAACCTAGAGTCATAAAACCACAACTGCTTCATATTCACTAATGCTATGTAGTTATGATTGTGGTACTACTCCCATGATAGTAAATGGCTCCCCCGAACCTACTTTACCAAATAGTAGTTTAGACTCAAAACTGTGGGAGGAACCTTCTGCAGCCGATGAAAACTAGGCTGTCTCAGACCTCCCAGAGGACCTTTTCTGTGACCACTCCCAGACTATGGGAATGGCCTGCCAGACAAGATCCATCTTATTAAAACTCTTGCAAGCTTTAAAAAAGCAGTAAAGATGGATCTCTTCTGGCAGGCCTTCCTGGAATAACCCTGGCTCAACTGGAGGTGGTTGCTACCCACCCCCTTCCTGCCACTTCCCATTTACCTTATTTGGTTTTTATTGTATTTTAGAAGCACTAATTGTTTTTAAATCTTGAATTAGTTTAATTTAGTTTTAAGGGGTGGGAGGGGGAGAGAGTGGTTTGATGGTATGTTTTAACTATTGTTTGTTTTAATCATGCTGTACCCTGCCCCGGTTGCCGAGCAGAGGGGCGGGTTAAAAATAAAACTTATTATTATTACTTATTAAAAAAGAAGTAGAGATAGGAGGGAGAAATATCAACAATCTAAGATATGAGGATTACACCATACTACTAGCAGAAAACATCACAGATGTGGAACAATTAATAAAGAATGTCAAAGAAGAAAGCGCAAAGGCAGGCTTAATATTATTATGTTCTGGTGCAGTGATTAAATGCCTGTACTGCAACCACTCACTTACAAACCACAAGGTTGGAGTTCAATACCCATCAGGGGCTCAGGGTTGACTCAATCTGGCATCCTTCCGAGGTCACTAAAATGAGTACCCAGCTTGTTGGGGGCAACTGGCTTAGGGAATTGTAAACTGCTTAGGGAGGGCTTAAGTGCACTGATAAGTAATATAGAAATGTACTTGTTATTGCTATTCTTTATGTTCACATAAAAACAAAAAAACAAAAATAATGACCACAGAGGAACTACACTTGTCTGTTTGTGGATTTGGAGTCCACAGTCTCAGTCCTTTGTGGACTGGCAAGCAGGAAGGGAGAAAATGGCACACGCCCAGGAGTGCACACCCATTGTTAACAATGGGCCCCCAATATTTGCGATTTTTCCAATTTGTGGGTGGGGGGGAGAGCTCTTGAACAGACCCACCACGAATTGGAAGTGACGACTGTACATACATTCAATCTAGACATTGAGGAAACTGAAATAAGAGAGTTCCTGTACCTTGGATCAAACATCAATCAGAAAATAGACTGCAGTTAAGAAATCAGAAGAAGACTAGGAATGGGAAGGGCATCTATAAAAGAACTAAACAAGACTCTAAAGAGTAAAAATATACAACTGAAAACTATAGTCAGAATTATCCAAGCCGCGTTATTCCCTATCATCATGTATGGATGCGAGAGCTGGACAGTGAAGAAAGCAGACAAGAAAATCAACTAATTTGAGATGTGGTGCTGGAGAAGAGTGCTGAAGATACCATGGTCAACCAAAAAGACTAACAAATGGGTTCTTGAACAGATCAAGCCTGAAATCTCTCTAGAAGTCAAGATGATCAAACTGAAGCTGTTGTATGTACTTCAGCCACACCATAAGAAGGCATGACATAAGAAGGCATGAAAGGACAATAATGCTCGGAAATGTGGAGGTAAGCAGAAAGAGAGGAAGACTGCACACCAGACTCAATTAGGGAGGTCATGTGTATGAATTTGCAGGACCTGAGCAGAACAACAGAGGATGGTTTTTTTTTGAAGATTTCTCATCCACAGGGCCACCATGAGTACAATCCCAAAGTACTACAGTCGGGGTTGACTCAAAGGCAGTTAACAAAAACAACAACAGACACATCAAGATACGGAGGTCTGTTCTGCTGGCAATCAGTGCACATCACTTCTATCAGAACTCCTTTTTGCAGCCTCACTCGATGATGGGAGGGGTCTTTCTATGATCCGATCACTAGCAGAAACAACCTCCATTTCTTGGTGCAGCTATTGCCTGGTAAAATAGACGGGAGAAGGGAAGTCAGGCCAGAGACATTGCTTAGTTACACATAGGTAAATAAGTAGGCGATGCAGAACATGAGCCAATCTTTTGCTGGGGAAGTGAAAGGGAGAGAGTATGGAATGGATATGTCCATGTTTTAGAAAAATCTAAAAACATACTTATTTCAATTGGCTTTTTCATCCCAGTAATGGTATTTTTCCTCCTTGTACCACTCTGTTGATTTTGGATTGTTTTCTGTTCCTCCCTGTTATTTTGTGATTTAGTTGATTCCTGCTTTCTTCCTTGACCAGTTTCGTATTGTATTGTATTGTATTGTATTATTGTATCATATTGGCCTTTTTAATTTTTGTAAGCCGCTTTGATCCTTTTTGGAAAGGCGGGGTAGAAATAAAATTTTATTATTATTATTATTATTATTATTATTATTATGTGTAAGAGAAAAAAATAAAGAGTAAATCTGGGTTGCAAAAGTTTTGGCTCTGTCCACCATGTAGGAATGAGTGGATCTTCACGATGGAGACTCCTTACATTCCTTCTGAAGGCTGCTTTAACAATCCAGCTCCGGTGCACACAAATTCATGGTTAATTCTTCCCCAGCTTAACCATAACAAGATTAAAGCCTAATGGAATGAAGACACTTAAAGATAAGAGATCAATATTCAGCAAATTTTTCTATTTATATTCTATTCCATTAGGAAGAATTCCTAAGCCAGGGGTAGGCAACCTTTTTGAGCCGGGGGCCGGGTTGCTGTCCCTCAGACAATTGGGGGGCTGAAGCACCATGAATAAATAAATGAATGAATAAATAAATAGATAAATAAATATGAAAATATCAAAAAAAATCCCAGAAAAGCCATGGCAAAACCCCTGTGGAGATTTTGCCAAGAAAATCCCAAGAACAAGTAATAACAACAATAATCAATAGCATCATAGTGGGTGGTGGCGGCAGTGGGGGCACGGCAGTGGTGGTGGCAGGACCAGCCTGGGGCCAGTCCAAAGGCCTCAGGGGGCCACATCCGGCCCCTGGGCCTTAGGTTGCCTATCCCTGTCCTAAGCCATGAAGAACAAAATTGTAATTACCGGTAGCTTCAACTGATGTTCTTGGTGCAATCACACTTAATAGCAAGTCCTCTCCGGTTACCTAGCAGCATGAGGTACAGTAACTTGAGATGACTGACTATGTAAGACAGACCTCTATTCTTCCTGATTCCTCAGTTCTTGGGACTTTGTTCTTAAATTAAATTAAGAGATAAGTAACAATTACATTTTTCTCTCCCTCAAACTGAGTTCCACAAAAGAAAACATCTTGACAAAATGCGATGCTTGTCACCAAAGGATATTCATAATACTCAAAATAGAGAAAGTTTTGCTAAGGAGACTGTTAAAAATATTAAACTATATACTTTTCTTACCAGTCAAGTATAAAATGCTTTGTTTTTTCTTCCTTCCACAACTCAATCTCATTTTTTAAGAATTACATTATAATTCTTATCTCAAGTAGTAATTTCTCTGCATCTCTAATATAAGAATAGCTATGCACATAACAAATTACATTCTGTGGGTTAAATATTCTTTTCATTCTTTTCAGTTCAGCTGTACATTCCAAATTGTACTTCTTGTTTAAATTACGCTTCTGCTTATTTCCCTCACTAACTTAATTGAAAATTTGTTTCAAATTTCTAAGAATATTTTAACACATTTGGTGGTGGTTCCCTGAAAAATTAGGAGAAACACTAATTTCTTTGCCAGTTGCTTGAACTTATGGTAGATATGTACAGAAAACCAGTTACAAAAATACTTAGAATGTACATTTTTTTACTGATCATTTCTACACAATTCTCTATCAATAGAATATTTGGCCAATCTGAAGTTTAAAATGTGAATTTAGAAGTTTAAAATGTTTCTCCTGCAAACAATTCTCAGTTTCTGAGTCGAACTTGCAAAACACAACTAAAAAGTAACTTAGGGAGTATCTACATTGTAGAAAGAATGCAGTTTGACACCACTTTCAGTGCTGTAGCTCCAGCCTATGGAATCCTGGGATTTGTAGTTTTACAAGGTCTTTAGCCTTCTCTGCCAAAGAGTGCTGATGCATCACAAAACTATAGATCCCAGGATTCTGTAGGATGGAGCCATGACAGTTAAAGTGGTGTCAAACTCATTATTTCTACAGCACATATCTACCCCCAGACTTAAAAGGTGTTGCAATGAAGAACACAATTTTCAAAACATCACAGTTTACTTATTTCCACAGAGCATATGATCAACTGTCTAAATTAACATGTTATATCCTGTTAGTCAAACAAGACTGCCTGTCTAATTCACAATGAACCAGAGTGGTGTAGTGGTTTGAGCACTGGACCTGACTCTGGAGACCAGTATTCAAAGACCCACTCTGTCATGGAAGCTTACTGGGTGACCTTGGGCAAGTCACACTCTCTCAGCCTCAGAGGGAGATAAAGGAAACTCCCCCCAACAAATCCTGTCAAGAAAACCCCATGACACACACAGAAAATTCATGAGCATTGGAAACACAATCTCATTATTTCTTTTAGTCATATAAAAGGCAAACATTTGAGATAAAGGCATATCTATCTGTATAACTAATAATTTCACCCTTACAAGATTAATGTCATGCGATCAGTCAGCACCAACTATTATCCAAAGTACAGTGAGTGCTTAGTATCCAGTGGGGGTTGATATTCACCTCCTGTGAATACCAAAATCCATGGATACTCAAATCCGATTAAATATCATGGCATAGTCAAATGGTGTCCCTTGTATAAAGTGAAAAATCAAGGTTTGCTTTTTGGATTTTATATATATACTCAGGGTACAGTCAGCCCTCTGTATCCACACAGTCTTTATCCATGGATCCAACCATTACAATATATATATATATATTGTAATGGTTGGATCCATGGATAAAGACTGTGTGGATACAGAGGGCTGACTGTACCCTGAGTCAAAGTGTCTCTCTTTCAAGAACACTATTCCCAGACCATTAAATTTTATTCTGTCTCCATATTTCCTAATCTTGTTTATCAGCTAGGTTTCTATTAACTTCTAAAGTAAACATTGAAAAAAATCTACAGAATGATGTCTTAACTGCAATGCCCGCTTCATAAAGGAGGCAAACAACAAAGGGAAACACTAAAATCCTTCCAGTGAACAACAAAAATAACTCCTGTTCAGTTCTTTACTACACCCATAGAGGTTTGTATTCAAGTTTCAACTATTATCAAAGGACACTGGGGTGGTTTGCATGGAACAGTAAATTATGGTTTAGTGCAATAAACAAAAATGAGTCTGTTCAAAGTGCTCTGATAACACTTCCTCTTCCCACTAGACCAGAAGTAGGAATAAACCAGACATCATTTTACTTAAATAGATTGCGCAAAACTGCAAATAAGGAATAAGATCAGTTTTAGTTTACAGAAGTTGGATTTATTTGGCTCCTAAATAGAAGCTTTTCAAGCAAACAAACAAACAAACAAAAAACAACAACAACCCAACAACACCAAAACAAAAGCAGAGTAAGAAGCTAGGAATCAGCTATCCCATTTTTTTCTCTCCTGTCATCTGCAGACACCAGTGCAACAGATGTTTGAGAGTATGATTGGACTGAAGTGGAGTATGACTGGACTGAAGTCATCCCACCACATTTGCAGCTTTGACTTTTGTAGTTTTGATTTGTCACGGATTTTATTAATATGTTCTCTCTAGGAATATCTAGGTCCTCCAGTGCATTGACTTTAACCAAAAGTCGCACTGAAGGACCTAGAGATTCCTATATAGAACACTCCACTAGGCATTTGTAGCTCTTCTAATGCAACATCTGGTAGATGTTGACCATGGAGTTGTACTGGAGGACCAAGAGATTCCAAGAGAGGTATTCTCTTAGGTAAAAACATAGTGTTTTTGTTATTTGCGGTTTTTCCACATTCATGAGGGACCTGTGCCCCTAACCCTAGCAAATGTGGAGGGAATATGTGTAACTGCAAGCACGAGATACAAGAGGACAGGTTCCTGCCCCAAGAGCTGACAATCTGAAACAACCCAAAAATCAAAAACAGTGGAAAATCTAAAACAATAAGGAAAAATTACAGAGAAAGTGCACACAAATATTAAAAGGACAGCAACAAAATATCAATTCACATACATTCAGGCTAATTGCGGAGTACATAGTACCAAGGCAAAGAAATTATAGGGCTATGCCAAAACCTTTATGCAAAAGTTAGGTACCAAGTTAAGAACTGAAGGAAGTAAGAAATAGCACCTATGCATATTTCCTTCCTGAGGCAAAGGCAGGTAATGCAAAAAGTACTTGGAAATAATTCAGGCTGTTTAATTAGCAGCTGCATTTAATTGTGAATATTGAAGTTACCTTTAATGGTTTAATGTAAACACAGTTAACTTCTCATTTTAATATTTGTATTCCAGATCTTTTAAGGTACTTTCTGGAGGCTTGAGGATTTTTTTTAGCCTTGTTTGATAATTCACACTGGAAAAACTACTTGTAGTTTAATGGTTTCATGCACTCCACTTTTCTTAATTTAACAGATACTAGAAGTGCCATTAAATTAGTATCACCAGTAAAGCCAGAGTCACCAAATACATAACTGACTGCACAATGACCTTTAACATAAGTTGTCATATGATACATCAGGGAAGGGCTGCTACAAACTAGCTGGCTAAGTACACAGCAACAAAGGATTAAGTGGAATAATCTTCTTAAAGTATCAAATGGAAACTCAGAATCATGCAAAATGCAAAGCTATATATAATTAGTTTCCTTAAGCAAAGAAAAAAAAAAGGCATGTTAATGATTCATGGGTCAATTTCCTCAGATATCCTGTCATTTCTCCATTTCCCCATCAGGTGACTTTGTGCAACTCCACACAAAAAAGCTGAGGCATATGAAAATAACTTGACAGATTTTCTTGTAATTCCTGGCAGGCAGATTAGAGGAAGGCATCAGGTTTATCAAACATCTGATTTAAAATCACCATCTTTTCTGCCTCTTTCTTGTTATTTCTCTACAGTGCTCCCAACTGATGTTATTTTTAATACTAAAACACCCCCCTCATATGTGATAAAACCTGTGCCTACAAATATGGTTTTAAATGGAAGAGAGGCAAACTGAATTTGCTTAAAAATAAAAAAACAGACGCATTCAAAAGTTTATCTTAAGAATCTATGCTTGCCAAATGGCCGGAATAAAGAATTGAACTGAACTGAATCTTAAGAATCAATCACAAATGTATAGAACCAATTCTAACTACAGTTGTCTCTCCCCTTTCGTGGACTTTGAGTCCACAGTCTTGCTCTTTGGGGGAGGGACAAGTAAGTAGGGATAAAATGGTAGGGCGCGCCTGCGTGCACACCATTATTTCCAATGGGGCTCGAATATTTGCGAGCTGCCATTTTCGTCGGGGGTTGGTGGGTCCGGAATGGATCCTCCACGAATTGGGAGGAGCCATTGTATACTCCAAAAAACAAAAGTAACATATGAATACTAAAAGAAAGAAGAAGAAAAAGGAATATTACAGTTTTCAAGAAGAACCATATTACTAATGCCAAGGTAGAAACTATGTAGAAGGAAACTGCATAAGGACCACAGTTTATCTATAGCAGGGGTAGGCAACCTTTTTGAGCCAGGGGCTGGGTTGCTGTCCCTCAGACAATTGGGGGGCCGAAGCACCAAAAATAAATAAATAAATAAATAAATAAATAAATAAAACATTAAAAAAATATGCATTGCACACTCTCTCAGCCCCAGAAAAGCCATGGCAAAACCCCTGTGGAGATTTTGCCAAGAAAACCCCAAGAACAAGTAATAAGAACAATAATCAATATCATCATGGCAGGCAGCAGCAGGATTGGCCTGGGGCCAGTCCAAAGGCCTCAGGGGGCTGCATCCAGCCCCCGGGCCTTAGGTTGCCTACCCTTGATCTATAGCAATAGTAATACATTTCTATATCGCTTATCAGTGCACTTAAGCACTTCCTAAGCGTTTACAATGTAATAATAATAATGATAATAATAATAATATAATTTATTTATATTTCCCGCCTCTCCCTACGGATCAAGGAGGGAGTACAAAGATAAAATGTACAAAATGTACAGTAGTACAGTCAATAAAAAAGAAAAACATAACAATAAAACCACAACAGTAATAAAAAAGAACAATAATAAAAACAATAAACCCAACAGTAAATACAATAAAATAACAGCAATAATTAATACAATAATAAAATTACAATACAGGTCTATTGTATACAGGTGATGTATAAGCTAATTGCCCCCAACAAGCTGGGTACTCATTTTAGTGACCTCTGAAGGATGTAAGCCTGAGTCGAGCCTGAGCCCTTGCCTGGTATTGAACTTGCAACCTTGTGGTTTGTGAGTGAATGATTGCAATACAGGCATCTAACCACTGCGCCACCAGGGCTCCAGTTTATCTATAGACCCAATTATTTTTAGATGACATTAGTCCCAGAAAAGATTATCTGTTCTAATACTGTAAATACCACCAGAATTTCAAATCAGATTGTCAGCTCCCATGCTGTTCTGAAGAGTTCCACTACTCTCTGGAAAAAATGGGAGGAGGGAAAGATTGCAAGATGGTAGGAGAATTAGTTAAATCACCTCCCTTCCTATTCTATTAATGAAAACCACCATGGATCCAAAGAGCCTTTCATCTGCGAAATGATAGTGCCCTTGGAATGCCATAGATTAATTACATTCCCTAGGGAAGTTAGAATTGCTCCTTCTTTGTTTTCCTTTTGGAAGCAGGTGAAGACGCCTTTTTTTTTTTCCTAGCAAGTTTTTGGAAATCGGTTTTAACAAAAACAACTTTTATGGTGTTTTACTGTTTTCAATCTGTTTTAAAGCAAGATTTTAATTTAATTAAATAGCTATTTAATGCTATTTTATTGTATGTTTTTAATTATATGTATTTTATTGTATTCTGGGGTTTTTTTGGTAAGCAGCCTTGAGTCTAAGCTGGGGAGAAAGGCAAGATATATATACAGTGATGGCTGGCTGGCTGAATTAACTAAATTATTTCTTAGAATGTTCCATGGTACTGGTTTGTAAATAACCACACAGTTTCCTTTGAATAATTTTGTGCATTTTTAAAACCAAGGAGAACTAGTCTTTCCTCCTCTCCTTTCAAGCCAAAATACCATGTATGACTAATATACTCATCCCTCCACATTCGCTGGGGATAGGGGCACAGGACCCCTGTGAATGTAGAAAAACCTCAAATAACAAAAACACTATGTTTTCATCTGAGAGAACACCTCTCTAGGGATCTCTAGGCCCTCCAGTGCAACTCTGTGGTCCACATCTGTCAAGACATTGGCCATAGAATTGCGCTGGAGGAGCTACAAATGCTGAGCGGAGCATTCTCTCTAGGAATCTCTAGTAGATCCTTCAGTGCAACTTTTGGTTAAAGTTGACCATAGAGTTGCGCTGGAGGACCTAGATATTCTTAGAGAAAACATATTAATAAAATCTGTGAATAATCAAATCTGCAAAAGTCAAAGTTGCAAATGTGGAGGAACGAGTGTACAATCATCCACCTAGCAATATTATTGAGAGTTAAAAACCTTTACTGAGTTATTTGTAAGGAAAGGCTAGTGAGATGTACATTTTATTCTTATTACAGACAGTATAGGTTTGGCCAAAACAGAGTTTTTAAACCAATTTGTTTCAGAGAAGCCACAGAAAAAACTAAGAGGTTGATGTAACTTCACCCTCTTGTGGCTGATTCAGGCAAGTTTTCATTTCAAGATTTTTAAACATAAAGGTAAAGTATCCTGGCACTGTGGTTTGAGTGTTGGACTACGACTCTAGAGGCCAGAGACTGATTCTTAGCTCAGTCATGAAATCCACTGAGTTACCTTGGGCAAGCTACATGCTCTCAGCCTCAGAGGAAGGATATGGCAAACCTCCTCTGAACAAATCTTGCCAAGAAAACCCCTTGATAGGGTCACATTAGGGTTGCCATACATTGGAAACAACTTGAAGACATACAACAACATATCCTGAAGTCGCAGGGCAGTGGTAGGGAACAGACAGGCTTGCTGGATTTATAAAAATTTTAATTTTTTAAACTGTAGCCCTGGATAATAATTCCAGCATGGATTCCATGGATTCAAGCATCCACCGCTTGAAAATATTTAAAAATATATACAATTTCCAAAAAGCAAACCTTGATTTTGCCATTTTATATAAAGAACCCCATTTTACTATCCATTGCATTTAACGGGACTTGAACATCCATGTATTTTGGTATCTACAGGGGGTCGTGGAACCAAAACCCAGGGGATGCCAAGGGACCACTGTACAAACGTAAACAATATTTTAAAAGACTGGGGATATTTAGAATGTGAAGGAGTCACATGACTAATCAACAGGGGCAACCACATTGTGCAAAAATACTATAGTCACAGCAGTACATAAATGCTGAATAGTGAGACGTATTTTATTGAGGGAAAGATCTGGCATGTTTCTAGGAACAAAACTGGCATGTTGCTAGGTCTGGAAACCATGCCCTATGAGGAGTGGCTTAGGGAGCTGGGAATGTTTAGCCTGATGAAAAGGTTAAGAAAGGACATGACAGTCATGTTTAAATATCTGAAGGGATGTCATATTGAAGAGGGAAGAGGCTTGTTTTCTGTTGCTCCAGAGACTACACAAGGAGCAATGGATTCAAACTACAGGAAAAGAGACTCCACCTAAATCTCAGGAGGAACTTCCTGATGGTCAGAGCTGTTTGCCAGTGGGACACACTCCGTCAGAGTGTGGTGGAGTCTCCTTCTTTGGCAATTTTTAAACAGAGTCTGGATGGCCATCTCTCAGGGATGCTTTGATTGTTCCTGCATGGCACAGGGTTGGACTGGATGGCCCTTGGGTCTCTTCCAACTCTATGATTTTATGAGTCTATGATTCTGTGGGATGCAACATAGTGGAATTTCACCATTACCCAAAGTAGCAGGACAGTTCAACAAATGATGACTATGCAAATCAATAAAAACAGTGGCTGGCATCCTGTTTAACTTTAGAAATTTTGCAATTCACATTTGTGACTGTGGCATTACCACAACTGCAAATGCTACCGAAAGCCACTTTAGAAGTCAGGGGGCCACCCCAACCAAGCAGATGAGGCAAGAAGGGTACTGAACAGTGATGCATCTGGCCCTCAACCCCCAGTGAGCTGCGATGTGATAAGCAGTTATGACAGGACCTTATCACACCATGGTTTACTAGCAGTAGGGAGCTGGATGCACGATCCTTCAGCACTTCCTGAACTCCTTAGTGAATGCAGCTGCCTGGCTTCTAAGGTGGGTTTTGAGGAGTTGAATTGGGAGACAGGTCAAAGGTATGCCAATATAGCTACATTTTCCATGTAGGATCTCAATATAGCTACATTTTCCATGCAGCGTTCGTACCATATGGATCATTTATTCATTTGGATTCTATGTGGGGATAAGACAACCATGTCCTGGTGCCAGATCTGGCAAAACTTCAATGTTTTAAAGAAAACATTTAAAAGAACCAATTTAAACTTAACATTTTAAGAAGTAAAACAGCAAAATATATATTTGAAACTAACTCTGCAGGTATCCAAGAAGCAACAAAACCTGGTCAAATAAACTTGTAAAAGAAACTGTTTTATTGTAAAAGACTCTAAACAGTACAAATATAATGGCTAAAATATTTCTCCTCACCTCCACATCCCAGAGATTCTAAAATAGCATTAGCTGAAAGGGAGATTGGGGAGGAGGAGATAAACAGCAGCATGCTTCCCATTCCTGACAAACATTTGACTGCAGCTGGAGAGAGGCTAAAGTTACTTTGAATACTATGGTGCAGGGAAACAAGAAGTATAAAGCAGTTATGCTTCGCATTGTGCCCTCCCTCACATATTTGTTGTCATTTTAAGGCCAGGCCCTATATATTATCAACACAGTGTACATGTACACTGGATTCCACAGATGTATAACTCTGAGGGGGTATCGTAAAGGAATAATTATCACCCTGCAATATTGATGAAATGTTGTCAATGTCATCATTAGTCCCTAAGTGCATGCTGTTGAGAAAATCAGCTCATTGTGTCCTTTATTTTTGTTACAGGTTATGTCAGAAGTGACTGAAGTTTAAAATGAGAAGTATGAGAGGTATTGTAAAATAATAATTATCACCAGGAAGTTATTAAGGTATATTGATGAAATTTTGTCAGTGTCATCATCACCAAGTGACTTTTTCTTTTCCCCAAAAATGAAAAATCCATTGCGAGATGGCCAATTTGACAACACAAGTGATGTCATTCATGAAGTGGAAGAATGGTTTAAGACACAACCTGCAGACTTCTACAATAACGGTATTCGGAGGGTCAAGAAACGCTGGGGGAAATGTGTAAATCTGGATAGTGACTACATAGAGATAAGTTAACAACTACAAATCAAACAAACTTTCTGTCAAAGGGCGATAATTATAACTTTACGATACCCCCCTTGTAATTGTAAATGGGCACCAAGGCCTTGAACTCAATTCATTGTGGAAAGGTAATTTAGCTCCCACATAACAAGTCAAAAGTAAGAGGCATCTGTATGTGTACTTGTGGGATAGGCTACAACAGGGCAAATCTTTATGCAACTAAATGACAACTCTTTGTGCACCTAATTTTGAGCTAGCACAGCAGCTTAGCAAGCTTTGAGCTCATGTCTGTACTATACAATCAGTGCCCAATCCTAAACATGCTGCAAGAGACTAACATGGCTACTTCTTTGAAAATTACAGGGGAGTAAGATCTAATGAAATGAACATACCAATACCTAACTTCCGAGAACCCATGACTACCAATAACAAGACACAATAATCATTTCATCTAATAGTAATACTAAGAACTGGCACTGAAGGTGCAGGATATATATTTTAAAAATAAAAACATGTAACTACAGAAATGAATGGTTCCATGCCAACAAATAAAACAGCAGAAGGAGAAGTGAATTTCTTCATTAAAAATGGGTTTCCAAAAAATGCAGTTAAGTCCCAAAATAGGTAGACCAAGGATTACATATGCATACTTTTCTCATGACACTATGGCACCCTGGGCACATAATTTTTCCTAGCCGCCTCCCCTAACTACAGATGTTTCTTGGAAAAAGGACTCTTGCTGTTAGTCTCACAAAGAAGAACTAGACCTACAGCTCTCCTGAATAGGGCCTGACCTGAATCCAGAACAGAAGCCCTGTAAGGGCCTAAGCAAACGGTGCAAAGCGCCGTTTCAGAGGCCAGGAAGGGAAGGGGCAGCCTCACGTTGGGCGCCCCAACCCCTTCCTGAAAACGTCATCGGAGCGGCCGGCCCTCCGCACGGCCGGCGCTCCGACGACGCACTTCCGCTGCAGCGTCCGCACACGCTGCAGCGGAAGAGGTGCCAAAGGTGCGCTGGAGGCCTTTTGTGGTGCACCTTCGGCATCTTGTGGAAGGAGCGCTATTTTAGCGCTCCTTCCTGGGCCTCAGCCCCGATCCGCAGCTTCCCGGGCCGGCCCTGTGCCCCCCATCTGCTTCCCCCCTAAGTTAGCACAATACAGTGTTCAAGCTTGGGACTGCTACTAATAATAGCTAAACTACAGCTTGCAAGAGAGCCTGGTGTTCTGTTTAAAGCTCTGTTCAGGCCTTGTTAGTTAGCCCCCTAAGGGAAATTAAAGTACTACATGTTAAAATTGATACCTCACATTTGGGTGCTAATCACTCTTGTTAACATTAAATCTTCCTTAACCCATAATAGAACTTTTGTGCAAAATAGGCATAGCTTTTATTAAAATTATGGCTTATATCTATCCCATACAAATCTTGGCAAAATTTGTTCTTTCTGTGTCAATTAAGCTTATGGGCTGAAACAATAGAGCAGTGGTTCCCAAACTTTGGCTCTCCAGATGTTTTGGACTTCAGCTCCCAGAATTCTTGACTGTTGGTCAAGATGGTTCAGGCTTCTGGGAGATGAAGTCCAAAACATCTGGAGGACCAAAGTTTGGGAACCACTGCAATAGAGGAATGTTAGCACAGCAGCAAATCATGCTTAACGGGACCAGAGATACTGCTGTGGCCCATTCAATCCCCACAGCAGAAACATGCAGGGATTTTGTTCAGCCAGCTCTGGGCTCCTGCTAGCCCATTTGACTGATGGATGCAAAATCTTGCCTGTATACCTTTCCTCAGCCAGCACTGACCCAGGGGTCCCTAGACTTTTTCATCCGGAGGCCGGTTCGCTGCCCCCCAGATCTGAGGGGCTGGTGGAGCGCGTACATGTGCACTGCTTGGGCGCCATTTTGTTGGCGGTGGCAGCGGCAGCAGGAGGCCTCGCGGGCTGGTAAGAAGGCCTCGACAGGCCGGGTCCGGCCCACGGGCCATAGTTTGCGGACCCCTGATTGATGCCTTCTAGGAAGGAAACTTATTTTTCACAGAACACTTTCTATGCTCCTTAATGCACTCCATTGCTACAAGCCACTCAGAAGAGCAGGAGTCCTGTGGTACACTTGAGAACTAATTCATTCATCGTACTACAACCTGCATCATAAATGCATGTAAAAATTATACATTTATTATATAATGAAAGCTGTCAGTTCACGATATTCAATAACCAGTGGGACATTTATGACTTGAGGCCACATGCTGAGTATGACACAAGTCCTTATGCACCCTTCCTGTTCTGCTTTTCAAAACAGCATCCCTCAAGAAGGGAATCTCATACCGTGAAAGCTTAGACATATGTGTGTGTGTGCTCAGGGTGACCAGGTGTCATAATGGCAAAGGAAGACAAGGCACTACAAAATGTAGGTACATTCAAGATAAATGTAGGAAATGAGCAAATAAAAGCTAAAAACACTCACAGAAATATAAATTGTTGCTTCTTAGACTCACCCAAAATGGAGAACATTTTGGAATTCCTATTGGACAGAAGGCTGAAATGGAGGACATGTCCTGGAAAAGGAGTCTGTCTGGTCACTGAATATGGGCAGTAAGAGGAACAAGATTTTGGGTTCTTAACTCTAGATAAACAGTACACTTGTCTCCCCACATTTGCGGCTAAGACTTTTGCGGATGTGATTATTCACAGATTTTATTAGTATGTTCTCTCTAGGAATATCTAGGTCCCCCAACACAACTCTATGGTCAACTTTAACCAAAAGTCACACTGAAGGATCTACTAGACTAGAGATTCCTAGAAAGAACACTCCTCTAGGCATCTGTAGCTCCTCCAGTGCAATTCTATGGTCAATGTTTTGCACTGGAGG
>JAIPUX010001232.1:102192308-102210514 GCA_020142125.1 Phrynosoma platyrhinos | reverse complement strand
CAGGCAGGCGTCAAGAGGAGAGATGCCATCCTTGGTTACTGCAACAGTAACTTCCTAGGAATGGGAAGGGCAGCCATGAAAGAACTAGAGAAGATCCTAAAGTATAAAGATATACAACTGAACACTAAAATTAGACTTGTCCAAGCCTTTGTATTCCCTGTCACCACGTGTGGATTCAAGAGCTGGACAGTGAAAAGAATGGATAAGAAAAAAAATAGCTCATTTGAGATGTGCTGGTGAAGAATGCTGAGGATAATATGGACAACCAAAAAGACAAACAAATGGGTCCTTGAACAAATCTAGCCTGAACTCTCCTCATGTTCAAACTAAGGTTGTTGTATAGGTCTTCAGCTCCTTATGAAAGTAGGTATGACCTTCCTCCAGCTGCAGATGGAAGACTGTTCCACAAACACGGAGCCAGATCCTGAAAGGCTTGCAGCCTTGACAGAGCCATACATATTGGTGGAACTGCCAATAATCCTTGGTCTGCAGATCTTAAATTTCTAGATGGTACGTACCATGCTAGCCCAACTGCTAAATACTGGGTGAGGTTAAGTATTTAGGCACAGCCTTAAATATTAGGACCAAAAGCTTATACTAAGCCCTGGCCCAAAGGTGTAGTCAGTGGAGGGATCTATGGTGTTTTGTTTGCCAATCAGAGCGATTCAGTCAGATCTACTATGGTTAGACTTAGGGGGGATGCAGACCAGGGCGTCCAGGACTCCCTGGTCCGGAGCGCCGCGGGGCCATGGCAGCCGCACAGCGGCGCTCCTGCGGCGTCCCTGGAAGGAGCGCTAAATCAGCGCTCCTTCCTCAAGACAGCGAAAATGCGCCCTAAACGCGTAGGGCGCACTTTCGCTGTCTTTTCCGCCGCAGCGCATGCGATCGCTGCAGCGGGAGGTTGCCCTGGAAGCGCCAGCCGTGCGGAGGGCCGGCAGCTTCCAGGGCGACCTCAGGAAGAGGAAGGAGCGCTGCGCGTGCGGCTGCTCCTCCTCTTCCTGGGCTCGGAGACGACCCTTTTAGTCGTCTGCTGAGGCCCTTCATTAGAGAGACCATGGGCCTGAGCCTGTAGGGCCTAAGCAGAGTGGTTGAGGATGGAGTGCTTGGAAATGTCTCATCCACAGGGTTGTCATGAGTTGAGGCCAAGTTAAGGGCAACTAACAACAACAAAAATATATATATAGTTGGCCTTCCACATTTGCAACTTTGACTTCTGCAGATTTGATTGCTTGCAGATTTGATTAATATGTGCTCTCTAGGAAGCTCTAGGTCCTCCTGCTCTGCTGCAAGCTGACCTTAGCTGGAGGACCTAGAGATTACTAGAAAAACACTTCTCTGGGCATTTGTAGGTCTTCCAGTGTGATTCTATGGTCAACTTCTGGCAAATGTTGACCATAGAGTTGTGCTGGAGGACCTAGACATTCCTAGAGAGGTGTTCTCTCAAGAAAATAAATAGTATATTTTCTTAATTTGTGGTTTTTCCACTTTCACAAGGGTCCTGTGCTCCTAACGCCAGCAAATGTGGAAGGCCCACTATATACTTTATTCATTTTCATTCAAATATTTGTTTGTCATCTCTCAGTCCACCTTGGCTCCTGAGGTGAGGTGCAGCAAATGAAATAAAGCAGGTATATGCTTTTAAAAAAAAAAAAATTCTGAAGGTTTCCAAAGCATCACAACAGATCCCATCATTCATAAAACAGATTTTAATCACTGCTGAGCATTTTGGATGTGCATAAATGATTTATCTGTCCAAGGAAGACCTTAGCCGTACTTAGCAGATGGTAGTGGGAAGGAATACTTGATACACCCTGTTCTCATAGCAATGATAGTTGCCTAAGCCTCCTACTTTAGCTCTTTCTTTGGCTACTGTATGTTAAGCTCACAGTAACAATCTGCTTTTTAAAAATATAACAAGCTACAATTCTAATATACATATGGGAGGATCTGCACTAGGGCTGTTCCAAAGGTTATTTCCTCCTCTCTGATTTTTTTAAAAATTAGAATTATAGTACAGTACTATAGTGCAGAATCAGAGAGTTGAAAGAGACCCCAAGGGCCATCCAGTCAACCCCCTGCCATATAGGAATAAATAAAAAAAAATCAAAGCTTTTCTGACAGAAGACCATCCATCCTCTGTTCAAAAACCTCCAAAGAAGGATACCCCACAACATGTTGAGGCAGTGTATTCCACTGTCAAACTGCTCTTGCCATCAGAAAGTTCTTCCTAATTTTTAGATGGAATCTCTTTTTCTATTGTTTGAATCCGTTGCTCTGTGTGCTAGTCCTTGGAGCAACGCAAAACAAAACAAGCTTGCTCCATCCTTGATATGACATTCTTTCAAATATTTAAACGTGGCTATCATGCTACCTCTTAAGCTTCTCTTCCCCAAGCTAAACATACCCAGCTCTCTAAGACACTCGTCATAGGGCATAGTTCCAGACTTTTCAACATTTTGATCGCTCTCTTCTGAACATGTTCCAGCTTGTCAATATTGTTTTTGAATTGTGGTTCAATTCAATTGGACACAGTATTCCAGGTGAGGACTGACCAAATCAGAATAGAGTGGTACTGTTACCTCCCTCAAATGAGACACTATCCTCCTATTGATGTAGCCTAGAATCACATTGGAATGTATCTGTTCCTAGTTTATACAGTCGAGCCTTGGTATCCGCGGGCTTGCCATCTGCAAATCCAAGCACCCACGAATGGCAAGCATGCGTTGTCCCCAATGGTGGTGTGTACACATGGCCAGGCTGCGATTAGGGACAGCACCCATGGTCCCATAGCAGCGCACGTAGGTGGCCATGCTGCCATTAAGTTTTGTTGTCCCCAATAGCAGTGTGACCAAGGTAGCAGTAGTAATAGTACTTTACATTTCTATACCGCTTTATAGTAAACTAAGTACTCTTGTCCTCGATAAGCTGGGTACCCATTTTACTGATCTATGAAAGAATGAAAGGCTGAGTTAACCTGGAGCACTGCAGTGTCAAACTCACAATGTTGTGGCTGCAGTACTGGCATTTAACCATTGCACCACCTGGATAGTTCTAGTGTAAATTGTGGCCTCCCAAACTAAGGGCCTTTGCAGACTGCCAGAACTAGTGCAAACTGAGTCCACTTTAACTGCCCTGACTCAGTGCTAGGGAATCATGGGAACTGTAGTTTATTGTGGCACCAGAGCTCTATGACAGAGAAGGCTCAATGTCTCAGAAAAAAAATACAATTCCCATGATTCCCTAGCACTGAGCCAGGGCAGTTAAAGTGGACTCAATTTGCACTATTTCTAGCAGTGTGCAAAGGCCCTAAGACTGCAATGCTATGTATATTTTCTTGAGAATAAGCCCCAATGAACACACTGGAATTTATGAATATACACAGGAAATGTATATATGGGTACACAGGAAATAATACAAAGCAAATTAAAACTCCTGGAGATTAGTGTTGCTGTGATTCATTTATCTATCCAAAACCAAATGCTACTAGCAATTACAAGAGTTAATATGAATTTATTTTGAAAAATCAAGTCTACATTTAAACTCCCCTTTTAAAAATCGGCTTGATTGCCTGGTTTGATTAGTATGTCTTTTGAAAAATTAGTCTCCCAACATGTGCAGATACCATTATTATATCCACATTGCAGGAGAAGAGAGTAATGGTGAGAGCTAACCCTGCAGAATAGTTCAGTATTGCTATACCTATTTTGTAGGGGACAGAGAGATGAATGGGTAAGTATGGTGATGCATTTCGTCATTCTGTATGTGTATTTATGTGTGTGTGACTGAGACATAGGCCCAAAATAGATGGACCCAAAGGAACAGAGCAAGGCTGTGCCAGCACTGTACACATGTACCTGGTCCCAATCCAGGCCACCACCACAGTCATGAACTGGGCTGCCGGAAGGAGCTAATTCTATCTGCTCCTTCTTGATCCGTTTCGTTTTCGTTGGTGCAGAGTCAGTGCAGCTTCAAGCTGCCTTTGGGGCATGTGTCAGCAAAATGCCATGCCCCCAACATGTCCTGAAGCCGTATCATTTTGCCCGTGTGTTTTGGGCCTGCATAATAAAATCCATGGATGCTCAAGTCCCATTAAATACAATGGCATAGTAAAATGGTGTCCCTTATATTAAATGGCAAAATCAAGGTTTGCCTTTTGGAATTTATATATATTAAAAAAAAATTTCAAGCTGTGGATGGCTGAATCCATGGATAAAGAATATGTGGATACAGAGGGTTGACTGTATTGTGTAGGAGAACATGGTTGATCAGAACAGTAAGTAGAAATACTCTCAAATAAAGTGTTGCAATTTTTATTTCGACATGGTTTAAACATTCATAGTTTTGCCATTCTCTAGATACCTAATATCTACAACTGTGTTGTTTATTTTTGTCCTTTTCTCTTCCTTCTGCTATGTTACTTTATTAATACAGTGAGACCTCACTATCCACAGGCTTGCCATTGTGGATTTGAGCATCCATGGATCGCAAGCCCCATTGTCCCAAATGGCAGTGTGTGCACGTGGCCGCATTAGTGGCCATGCACACATCGCACTGTGATTAGGAATAATGAGACTTGAGGTCCTGCATTTTTTTGTATCCACATAGGGGTCCAGAATGGATATGTATCCCTGTGGATACAAAGGTCTGGCTGTATTAATGGACTTGTCCTTGCATAAATTTTAGTATTGTACTGGACTTCCATAATAATATTTACCAGGCCTTTCATGAACAAAGTGGACCCCAAAAATGGAATGCTATCCAAAGTACAGAAAGATTTGCCTTACTTGGAAGCAAAATCTATTCCATTTTTGCATTCTTGCCTAATAGGTAATTAACCCTTGAAAGAGCCTGGAAAAGTACTTATATGTATAATTATTTTGATACAGTGTTACAGTGTGATCATAAGCAAGTCTCACTGAGTTCACAAGGAATGACCTATATATGCAAGTGTTTAGGACTGCAGCAGGAGACAAATAACTAAGAGGGGTTGCAGACTACCAGAAATAGTGCAAATTGAATCCACTTTTAGGGTTAGGGTTAGTGCTAGGGAATCATAGGAATTGTTGTTTTTTTTCTGAGACATTGAGCCTTCTCTGTCAGAGAGCTCTGGTGCCACAATAAACTACAGTTCCTATGATTCCCTAACCCTAACCCTAAAAGTGGACTCAATTTGCACTATTTCTGGCAGTCTGCAACCCCCCTAAAACTCAGAACTTAGATAGATTTTTGGAAGGATACTTGCTGGAAAGCTCAACCAGTTTTTAATGTACCGGTATATTGTATTGCTATAGACAGAACACAAACAACTAGTCTGAAAAAAAGCAAAGAAAATATTTCAAATCTGTGGTCAACCACCACCATCTAGTGGTTGATAAGGGAGTATACAAATGGTAATAGTTTACCCCAAGATTTTGTTTCATATCAGGTAAACTAGGCACTCATTAGAAAAAAATATATTCCGAAGGCAGATTCCACTTCTTGTACCAGAATAAAGACATGAATGTATGACACTATTTTCAGTGTGATTGCTTGTACACAATACAATAGATAGTAAGATCTATCATAGTATACAAATAGGGTAAATGCTTATAGACTGTCTTTGTTTGCATCTGGTTCCCTATATCAAACATTCAGAGGAATTCAAAAATGAAAGCTTGATGCTACTTATAGAGGTGTTGCTATGTATTTCAGTTATATGGAGGAAATGCCATCTAAATAGCTGTCTAGTAGACTGAAGAGTGTGAATGTTATCAAGTCTCCCTACTCACCCACTTCCATTCCATTATTTTATCTGATCTTACTTTTGCAGTGTTCTGTTGAACTTTTCACATTTCTTTCTAATATTTGAACCATGATTCAATATGAACCCTCTTCCTTTTCTCCTTCATTCTTCCTTCCTTCTCTACATCCTATTTATTTTGGGACATGGGTGTGTGTTGTATTTTGTCTACCATTGGGCTAGCTACTCTGGCCAAGAGCAGGGAAATAATTTGTTACAAGCAGAATAGTTACCTCTGTTTACTGTTTTGGTAGCAATGATACATTAAAGTTACATTCAAAAGTAATACACATGGGAATCAAGTTATCTTTATTGCTGTATCAAGTAATATTTTATAGTTACTATTTAAGATTATTCCTATAGGGAATTTCTAGGCATTTTTTCAGGTAATGAACTTTTTCATGTTTTATGTCATTCTCATCAATCCCAGGGATTCCTCCCTCCCAAGTAATGGAAAGTAATAAGCATCAAAATATGTTACTTTATCCAGTAGATCTTCCAACAAGCTGCTTTTCAAAAGTAACTTTCCAAATTCTCCTATGATGCAACATGGAAGCTGTCACCACCCCCAGCAACATTTGTTGGAAAGTCAAGCTAGAACTATAATAAATAAAATTAATTATGCTGCAGCTTAGTTAGGAGTTCTCAGATCCTTTCACCAGAAAAGAAGAGCTTTTATGCTCAGGTATGCAAATACAAAACCTCTTGAAATCCTTGCTAGTAAATGTAAGGTCATTTAAACTGCCATAATGTTAAAAGCCAAGAATATCCAGTGTGCTTGAAATGTTGTGAAGGTGCTTGCTAATGCTAATTATTCTTCATGCTCCTCCATTATCCCACCTCCCTCTTTCTGTTCATACAAATACTTTTCTTCCATCTTGTGAAGCAAATTCCTTCTCAGCAGGATGAATTTAAGCAGCTGGGAAGGGAGCTGATTGCCCCTAATCAGCTTACTGAGGGGGAGCTGAGAACATTATACACAGATGGCATCCTTTTTTTTCTTTTATTTTTTGCCTTGCTCACTGCTTTTTACACAAACACAATTTCTAGACACTTACTAAACATAATACAGGTTGAGTGTCATTTGTCCATTAAGAGCCAGTGTGGCATAGAGGTTTTAATGTTGGACTACTTTGCAGACTGCCAGAAATAGTGCACATTAAATTGAGGCACTGCCCTGGCTCAGTGCTAGGGAATCATGGGAACTGTATTTTATTGTGGCACCAGAGCTCTCTGACAGAGAAGGCTCAATGTCTCAGAAAAAAATGCAATTCCCATGACTCCCTAGCACTGAGCCAGGGCAGTGCCTCAATTTAATGTGCACTATTTCTGGCAGTCTGCAAAGGCCCACTCTGGAGAACAGGGTTTGATTCACTGCTCAATCATGAAACCTACTGGCTGACCTTGGGCAAGTCACATGCTCTCAGCCCCAGAGGAAGGCAATGGCAAACATCCTCTGAACAAATCTTGCCAAGAAAACCTCATGATAGGTTTGCCTTAGGGTCACCATAAGTCAGAAACAACAACATTCTTTGCCCAAAAATCTGAAATACTTCATAATCAAAATTGTCCACATGGGGGGCTGAGACAGCGACGCCTTTGCTTTCTGATGGTTCAAGGTACACATCTTTGTTTCATGCACAAAATTATTAACAATATTGTGTATAAAATTACCTTCAGGCAATGTGTATAAGGTGTACATGAAACATAAATGAATCTCATGTATAGACTTGGGTTCCATCTCCAAGGTACCTCATTATGTATAGGTAAATTTTCCAAAATCCAAAACACTTCTGGTCCCAAGCATTTTGGATAAGAGCTACTCAACCTGTATGATGAAGTGCACCACTAAGTCTGATTTTTTCCTCAGTTTGACTATGGGGCTTGAACTAGTACCAATTTTCAATCCTCCCCTTCCCCCCTTATATGCCCAAGCAATCAGTGTACAAATATATACAAAGTGGGAGATCTTTGCCACCTTGCCAAGCCCTTCCATTTTAGCTCACTCAAGGCATGCACTCACCCAGCTTTTGTTCCATGACAGAACAGAGAGTCACAGTTGTCCCATTCCACACCACAGTTGTCTGTGGCCCCTGTGTGTACTCTGTTATGCCTCATGGAGGTTAGTTCCTGTCTGGCTATTTCACTGTCAGTGGACTGAACCAGATCCATAGTAAACACTAAATAATAGGTTTTTTTTAATAGTGTGGTATTAGTTTCCCTGCCTAAAAACCCTATGATCAATCATATCTATAGAAACAACTCATAATCATGCTTACTGTGATATGGATTGTCATAGGCCAGTTCTGAAAGCACTATACCATGCTGGCTCGCCATTGAGACCTAAAGTGCAAGAAATACTGTGTATTTGTGTTCAAAGGCAGGCTAAACTTCATCTGGAAGATAGGTACCCTGATAACTCATGACAGAGAGGTATGTGGAGATGACACAATGTTCTTATCTTTCATGTGATAATCTAAGTGATAATTCTGCTCTCTATGCTGGACAGAAAGATTCTGTGAAAAAACTAAATGGGTAAAAATCTGTCACAAAGAAGGAAACATCCCAGTTTCCTTTGACACTCTGCTGTTGACCTGAAAGTCCTTGGTCTTCAGTAAAAGGACTTCAAAGGAATTCTTCAATCAGAGACATCTTGACTGGGGTTTATCAGTATGTTTGATTGCCTTTGTTTATGACTCTGTCAGAAGCAACCTTTTTATCCCACTACAGGTGCCACATTAGCATAGCAAAGCTAAAAAGATTGTATTATCATCAGTTACTGCTGTTGCGAATGTTTGCTGGGCTACTTGTCTTGTAGACATTTTAGTTTCAAGAAATACTGCAGACTATTCTTGAATTTCATGCCCTTGTCAGCTTTGTCAGAGAGCTCTGATGCCACAACACAATACAGTTCCCAGAATTCCATAGCATTGAGATGCAGCTTTTTTAGGAGATTATCAAACATCTGAAAGTGATGGGAGCAAAGTGGGACACTCCCATCACAGTTGCGCAATTGGGGCAAGAATATCTTTGAAAAGCGATGGGAAAATTCCTTCTCATGGATGGGACAAGGAGGGGATAATGGCAACATTGTCTGATATTCTTGCCCCAATTGTGATGGGAACATCCCCTTTACTCCCTTCACTTTGGGGCATCTGATAATCTCCTTAGTCATCTTCCCATTTCTTGATTACAGTCTTCATTTTGACTGACAACCAAGCCTAGGTATAGAAAATCTTTAATATTTTTGTTGTCTTTATCATTGGCTTTAAATCTTCTGTAGTCATTCTTTTTGTCTTCAGCCATAACCCTTAACTTCACCCATAGTCATTCCAAAATAGCAAATAGTCTTTGCTATTTTCTGCTAGTAGTATGGTAACACTTGCATATATTACATGTTTCTTCCTCCTGTTTTTACACCTTCTTAATCTAGATATAATCCTGCTTTCCTTAGGATGTGTTCTGCATGTAAATTAAACAGACAGGGTATAAAATGCACCCTTATTTCACACTCTGGCCTACTATTGTTGAGATGCTTCTTTTGAGCTTGATTTGTTTTCTTGTAGTTACGTATTTTGATCATACCTAAATGGAGATAATTAATACTCTCCAGACATCCTTTAGGAGTTACTCAGGGATTCAGTTCTACAACCTTCTACATGTAAAATATGTGCCCTACTGCTAAACTACAGCTTTCCCCATTGGGCTAGCAGAAAACCACAATATCAATGGTGGCAGTAAAACGGGGGTAGAAATTGTGCAGCCGGTGGCAATTGTGTGGCTAGGAGAGGGCTCCCATGTAGCCCTCAGTTTCCAAGGTCTCCCAAGACATCTCTCATTTTAAAAATGGCCAACTCTTTGCCACAATTTTCAGCCCCAGAGTGCCTCTGAAGGCATAATTTTACATTTAAATATTGTCCCTCCACCACTAAGCAGCAAAGCATTATCCAAAAAAGTGATATATATATATATATATATATATATGAACCAACATTCATACATCTTTCCGATGACCCTCAATTGCTGTCAGACCTTCCATACATGCTGCCATTTAAGCAACAGAAAAATAATTGCTTTTGCTCCACAGTTTTCATACTGCTATCTGAGTAATGAGTTCCCAGTAACAAAAACTTAATCTATAAGGAAGCCATAGGTAAAGATAAAGGTGAAGGTATTCAGTGTTGATAAGGTTGTCAAGTCATGTCCGACTGAAGCCATATGTATCTCTTGCAAATCCCCTCCCAAAAATGAGATGATTTCCATACAAGGTCCTTAATTCTTGCTTAAATAAGTGGGGTTTACGCATGCTTAAAGTTGGCCCTATTGTACTCTGCTAATATACTGTGAAACCAAACCAATTTAAAAAGACCTGTGAAAAGTCATTTGCTGACCTCTCTGTTAAACAGATCCCTGTACTGATGTCCTACATTCTTCTCCTTGAGGTGAGGGTAATTTTTAAACTCCTTTCAAATATCACTTTGCCTGACTCTAACAAGTATTTGTAAAACTAATCTATTGTTTCATGGAACACTCCTGAACTTTCATGAGCAAATATTGTTAATCTCTGTAAGACTGTTGGTGTTTGTCCTTGAAATTCTCTCTTTCTCATTTGGTTCCCACTCCTATCTTAGTTTCAGTCTTCATAATTTTCTACAGTTTTTATTATTTAAATTATTTCTTCAAGGCAAAGTCTTTCTAACACAGTTAACAACATAAAGGAATAGGAGCAAAAACATGCAGAAAACATAAGACAACAATGGGAAAGATGGACTTTTGTCTGATTTCAGCTCAGTGAGATCATATTTATTTATCAGATATGTTTATGTTACAATCTGTCCTTGCACCAATGAGCTCAAAATGACATACATGGCTTACCTCATCCCTATTTTATCATCTAAACAACCCTGTGAAGTAGGTCAAGCTGAGAAAGTGACTGGCTCAAAGTCATCTAGACTGCGTCGGCACTGCAGACACAATCCGATTTGACACCACTTTAACTGAAATGGCTCAATGCTATAGAATTCCAGGAACTGTAGTTTGTTGTGGCACCAGAGCTCGAGAGAGAAGGCTAAATATCTCACAAAACTACAGTTCCCAGAATTCCATAGCATTGAGCCATGGTAGTTAAAGTGGTGTCAGACTGGATTATTTCTGCAGTGGGGATGCAGCCATGGTGAATTTCATGGGTCAGTGCTTACTTGAACCTCAGTTTTTCAAGTCCCACTTTAACCATTACTCTACACTGGCTCTATATTTATATTTGAGTGGTTGTATTAAAATAATCAGGGTCTCTTATAAGCCAGTGAGCTGTGGCCTTTCATACTGCTGGACAGTGTTAGTGACAAACTTATTGTGAGATAGGTTTGCTAGGTTTTCCAGAAATCAATATGAGATGTGCAAGAAAGGTCTATAAAGCTACTTCAATTCTTGCAAGAGGATGGCCTCTCAGAAGATATCAGGGTTCCTGGAAGAACTGAAATCTAATGGGAATCCCAGCAGTGCCATGACAACTGCAAATTGATGCCTGGCATTTGGTATGTTAGTTTTGATTGTTGCATATACAGTACTCATAAATCCTGGACCAACAATAATCTTCACCTTTAAAAACTTAATTCTACATGAAAAGCATTTGGTTTATAAGAGTGCGTCCATTTTCAGAATAGGTCCAGTGTTCCACAATTTCAATGGCTATATACTAAATAATAGCTTGCACAAAAATACCCAAGATGATTATATGTTTTGCGTTCTTCATACTTCAAACCATAAATCTAAGAAAAGGTCAGCTTAACATTCTGAAGGAGGGAATTTTATTTCACTTTCAGACCTTGAAAATTTGCATGTAAAAGTAATTAGTTTAATTAAGTTCCAAGAGCTAAAAGGTAGGCAATTCCCTTAATCATTTCATTTTCTTGAAAAGTAATCCTTTACTTGCCTGTTTCTCAAAAATCACTAAAATAGTTACTTTTTAAAAAGTTAACTGATGCTTTCTGGTACAAAGTTACTTACCTCCTACACCCACAACAAAGCAGCAGTGCAAGGCACAACATGCAGTACCCCTATAGTTATAACAGTAACTAAAATATTACTCCAAAGGGGTGGTTAGTCTTGTCAAGTTACAATTCTAAAACAACTAGTTATCTGAAATTAGTCAACTCCCAAGCTCTGTATAGATCCCACTCTTGTATGGGTGCAGCAAACCTTTATATCAGTGGTAATGTGCAGCCTATAGGCTGCATGTGCCCACTGGATTTTTCATGGGCATATATGGGGAAAATGGGCCTCCCCCAAACAGCTAGAAGATTCCTTACTGTTTGGAAGAAAAGACCTAGATGGCCTTAAAGAAGGTGAGCCCTAAAATGTGGTAAAGTGACCCAAAGCAGCAACCCCTGGAAGTTTGGGGACTTTACTTTTCAGACTCTACAAACTGGGGTGAAGGTGAAAATGGAGGTACCCTGGCTCATTCCTGCTTCATACACAAATTGTAAATTAGTACATTTTTGGTTAGGCACAGTCTTTGCAGTCAAAAGTATTGCCCCACTATTTCGATAGCCTCCTATATGCACAACCTAGAGCTTTCTGGTCATTAAAGATCAAAGCATGCAACTCCTTTTTATGTCAGAACCTGGCAGATATACACTCCTAATCCTAAACATATTTATTAGGGAGCAAGCTTCTGTGGAATATAGCATGTTGCCTTATATCAGGTATTTGCCCATCTAGGTAACCTGTGGTCCTCCAGATGTTGATGAATGACTGTTACCTTCATTCCTAGCCACTGGTCAGCATGGCTGCAGCTGATACAAAATCAAGTTCAAAGGCATGTGCAGAGCCATCGTTCTCAAATCTTCATCTGCTTGGATTACCAGGAGCTCTCCAGTGGTTCAAACAGAGGTCATTCCCTTCAACTGCTTTGTTATTGTTCATTGTCATCAAGTTGGCTTTAGTTTATGGTGGCCCTATGAAGGAGACACCTCCAAGACACTCTTGTCATCAAGTACACTGCTTAAATCCAGCAAACCCAGGGTTGTGGCTTCTTTGATTGAGTCTATCTACATGGAATTCAGTCTTCCTCTTTTCCTATTGTTTCCCACTTTACCAACCATTGACATCTTTTCTAATGATCATTGGCATATGATATGGCCGAAGTACAATAGTCTGTTCCAGTGAGAGTTCAGGCTTGATTTGCTCTAGGACCCATTTATTTATATTTTTGGCAGTCTATGGTATCTGTAAAACCCTCCTCCAGATAGGTTGGTTCACAACCATACATAGAGATCAGAAATATTATATCATGGATGATGCTGACTCTGCTGTTCAATTATATATCTTTACATTTGAGGATCTTATCTAGTTCTTTCATAACTGCCCAGTTCCTAGGGTTTTCCCCCTTGATTTCTTGACCAGTCTCCATTTTGATTAATGACTGAGCCAAGGTATAGAAAGCCTTTGACTATTTCATTACCTTCATCATCCACTTTACAGTTGGCTATGGGATAATGAAAAGATCCACTTTCATAGAGGGAACGATAGACCTTTTGGAATCAATTCACCGACACAGAACAAAGGCAAATCGCAAACTGGTTTAAATGTAAGTGGAAACGAGCCCCTGATGAGGAATCTGTACTCAGGACATGAGGCTACTGTCAAAACAGAACACAAAAATGATTCCCAATTGGCAAAGGGATCAAACAAGGCTGCATCCTTTCACCCTACCTATTCAATGTATATGCAGAATATATTGTAAGAAAAGCAGGATTGGATAAAGAAGAAGGAGGAATAAAAATAGGAGGAAGGAATATCAACAATCTTAAGATATGCAGATGAAACCATAATACTAGCAGAAATCCCCCTAGACCTGGAGCAACTACTAAGAAAGATCAAGGAAGAAAGTGCAAAGGCAGGTCTATTTTTGAACATAAAGAAAACAAGAATAATGACAATGGAGAATCTTGACAAATTCAACCTAGACAATGAAAAAATAGAAGTAGTAAAAGAATTCTCATACCTGAGATCAAATATTGATAGAGATGAGGGCTGCAGCCAGGAAACCAGAAGAAGATTAAGAATGGGGAGAGCAGCTATGTAAGAACTAGAAAAGATTCTAAAATGCAAAGATATACAACTCGGTCAAAAGTTGGAATCATACAAGCCATCATATTCCCTATTACCATGTATGGATGTGAGAGCTGGACAGTTAAGAAAGATGATAGGAAGAAAATAAATGCATTTGAGATAATGTGGTGCTGGAGAAGAATGCAGAGAATCCCATGGATGGCCAAGAAGACAAACAAATGGATCCTAGAGCAGACCAAGCCAGAGATCTCCCTGGAAGTCAAGATGACAAAACTGAGGCTGTCATACTTCGGGCACATCATGAAAAGGGAGGACTCACTGGAAAAAGGAATAATGCTAGGAAAGGTGGGAGGAAGTAGAAAATAAGGAAGACTACATGCTAGCAGCTAGATGGTTGGACTCTGTTAACGAGAACACAGGTGTGAGGTTACAGGAGCTAAGCAGAGCGGTGGAGGAAAGGAAGTCTTGGAGATGTCTCATCCATAGGGTCGCCATGAGTCGAGATCGACTTAAGGGCAGTTAATAACAACAAATAATCTGTGGTCAATATTTTTGTTTCTTCATGTTCAGATGTTACCCTGCCTTTGCACTTTCTTTCTTTTCCTCAATAGTTGTTCCGCATCTTTGCTATTTTCTACTAGTAGTATGGTATCCTCTGTGTGTCTTAAATTGTTGATGTTCCTTCCTCCAATTTTCACACTTGCTTCCTTTGAGTCTAATCCAGCTTTACATATGCTATGTTTTACTTATAAATTAAATAGTTAGGGTGACAAAATGCAGCCTCAATCCCCTTGTCAATTGTAAACCATTATGTTTCTCTATATTCTGTCTTGACAGTGGCCTCTTGTCTTGAGTATAGGTTACACATCACAATGATCAAATGTTGTGGCAAACCCATTTCTTTTAGAGCATTCCATAGTTTTTCATTATATACACAATAAAATATTTTGCAGCAATCTATAATGCACAGACTAATTTTCTTTTAAACTTCTATTGATGCATGGTGCATTCCATTATCCAGCATATGTTTTGGAATATGATCCCTAGTGCCTCTTCCTTTTCTGAACCCAGTTTGGACATCTGGCATTTCTTGCTCCATATCTGGTAAAAGTCTTTGTTGCAAACAAATGCTACTTCATCTTTTTAAAATGCCCAACAAACAGGAGATGTCAGAGATTGCCTTTGAGATCTCTGCATCCCAAGCATGTTTTACCTTTAAGCTGTGGTAGCTGCCTCTTCCCTGTAAAAATGTGTAGGAGTATAATGAAAGGTAGCTTTAACATGACATCTTCCACATGGCTGGGGTCACAAACCTGATCATTCACCATGCTTACTGGGAATGATAGAAGTTGGAGTTCTAAGCACCTGGAAGACACCCCACTGTGGGAATTGCCACAAAGGATTTCCAAACAATATAGATGGCCACTAGGTCCACATTGATCTCAGTGACACCACAAGTGGAATGTATTGCTATGCTTTCTTTTTGACCAGCTTTGTGAACTCTGGTCAGGTCAGTTTCCAACTGTGAGGCCAGAAACTGGCTACATTGTGAATGTGAGCTGTATGGTCAGGGCTGACTCAAGACATTTTGTTAACTGAAAGGAAATTGGGAAATAACAATTCCATTCAAGCTATGGCTTTTAATGTTGTGGTTGTTGTGTCCCTTCAAGTTATTTCTGACTTATGGTGACCCTAAGGTCATGGGGTTTTCCTGGCAAAATTTGTTCAGAGGAGGTTTGCCTTTGCCTTCCCTTGAGGCTGAGAGCATGTGACTTGCCAAGGTCACCCAGTGGATTTCAGGGCTGAGCTGGGAATCGAACCCTGGTTTCCAGAATCATAGTCCAACACTCAGACCAAGCCAATTTATTTTGGTACATGAGACAGGAAATCTAACAAATGCAGCTCCTCTTCACTTGAATTAAAAATACAAGAATAAAACAAATAACAATTTGCTGGCCATTCGTGGCATAAAACAGTCATCTAGACCTAATGACAGGGCTGGCCCGAAATGAACCACATTTACTCTGCTAAAAATACTACACAATCACAAGTACCCCAGTGGGCTGAGTAGTAATGGTTGGCTAGTTAAGTGTGTGCTGCACTGGAAGTTGAGGGTGCATTGACTCGGATATCCATGGACACCTCAATACATGTGAACATTGCACAAATCAACTCATATGCAAAGGTATCTTGTAGTAGCACCTTTGAAGTCAAAGAAAAAAGCTGGTAACGTGAGCTTGCATAAACCTGAGTCTACTTCCTCAGACTGATTTTCCAGATTTACAGGGCTCTTTTTCTTTGAATTCTTCTCAACCCATGTTCAGAACATGGCCTGCATGTTGGCCTCCTTATCCAGTTTTCAAGCAGGACAAAATGCCTGTCTCAGTTTTAACACAATAGTTTGAGTAGAAATGTTCAACACCAGCCAGAACAGAAGGAAAAGCAGCAATTCATATGTAACCATGTGTGATGAGCTCACTCAGTACAGAAAGCTCCAGGATAAGTAGCTGCACCCCTAACCGTTCTGTCCCAGTTTCCCCATCTGCTCCCTTTGGGGCTTAGCCTTTTGCCACCTGTTCAGGCTTCTCTCCCATTTGGCCCTTTCCCCCCTCAGCATTACCTTTGAATTTTCCTGCAGTTAAACCCCCCCCCCACACACACTTTTCCTTTCTATTTTACACCACATCTCTCTCATCCATATTTCTTATCCTCCTCCTCCCAGGGTGACCAGATGTCTTAACTCCAAAAGGAGGACCATGTACTGTGAAATGTAGGGTATTAAAGAAAAATATAGGACATGACCAAATAAAAGTTCAAAACACTCATAAAAATATGCTTCTTAGTCCTGCTCATAATGGGGGATGTTTTGGAATCCCTCCTGGACAGGAGATTCAAATGTAGGATATCCCAGATAAATGTAGGACATGACTGAATAAAAGCTCAAAGCACTCATAGAAATGTAGATCCATGCTTCTTAGTCCTGCTCAAAATGGAGGACAGTTTGGAATTCCTCCTGGACAGAAGGCTCAAATGTAGGCCACATCCAGGAAAAGGAGGATGACTGGTCCAAGGTGACCAGATGTCCTAAGTGCCAAGGAGGACAAGGCACCACAAAATGTAGGCACATCCAAGAAAGATGTAGGACACGACCAAATAACAGTTCAGAACACTCGTATGTAAACGCCTGTATCTTAGTCCTGCTCAAAATGGAAGACACTTTGGAATTCCTCCTGGACAGAAGGCTCAAATCATAGAATCACAGAATTGGAAGAGACCTCACAGGGCCATCCAGTCCAACCCCCCTGCCATGCAGGAACTCAAAATCAAAGCACCCCTGACAGATGGCCATCCAGCCTCTGTTTAAAGATTTCCAAAGAATAAAAAGTAGGACATCTCCAGGAAAAGGAGGGCACATCCAGGAAAGTGTAAGACATGGGAGTCTAGTGGTAGTGGTTTGAGCCTTGGACTAGGGGCTCTGGAGACCAGAGTTCAAATTCCCTGCTGGGCCATGTAAACCCACTGAATGATCTTGGGCAAGTCACATTGTCTATCAACCTCAGAGGATGGCAAGATGGCAGACACCCCCTCTGAAGAAACCTGCCATGAAACCCCCGCCATAGGTTTGCCTTTGTTGTTGTTAACTGCCCCCAAGTTGATCTCATGGCAGCCCTATGGATGAGACATCTCCAAGACCCTATGGATCCTGCCCTGTTCTGCTAAATTCCTGCAACCCCTTAGTACCCTTGACCTCCTTAATAGTCCATCCATCTGGCATGTGGCCTTCCTCTCTTCCTACTTCCCTCCACCTTTCTCAGCATTATTCTCTTTTTCAAAGAGTCCTCTCTTCTCATGAAGTGTCTGAAGTATGACGGCCTCAGTTTGGTCATCTTGACTTCCAGGGAGGTTTCTGATTTGATCTGCTCTAGTACCCACTTGTTTGTCCTTTTGGCTGTCCATGGGATCCTCAGCACTCTTCTCCAGCATCACATTATCTCAAATACATTGATTTCCTTCCTATCATCTTTCTTAACTGTCCAGCTCTCACATCCATGCATGGTAATAGGGAATACAATGACTTGCATGATTCTAACTTTTGTGCTGAGTTGTATAATCTTTGCATTTTAGGATCTTTTCTAGTTCTTTCATAGTCACCCTCCCCATTCTTCTGATTTCCTGACTGTAGACCCCATTCCTTTCCATGTTTGCCTTAGGGTCTCCATAAAGTCGAAAAGCACTTGAAGGCACACGGGTGCCCCCTGCCTCCTGCCTGCCGTTTTAGCCCCTGGAGCAAAATCTCCTTGGAGGCAAAGCAAGGCAAGGCAAAGCGGGCACAGGTGAGGAGGAGGAGGAGGAG
>JAIPUX010001232.1:102150245-102192208 GCA_020142125.1 Phrynosoma platyrhinos | reverse complement strand
TTTGTCATGATTGGCATCCTCTGAGGCTGAGAGAGCGTTCAGTTGCCCAAGGGTTTGTATGGATGAGCCGGGATTCGAACCCTGGTCTCCAGAGTCAAAGCCCAGCCACGGTGGCACGCTGGGCACGGACGGCAGTAGGTACCTCTAGCTGCTGTCCAGCCCTCGCCTGCATCAACTCGCATGTTTCTGCCAAATGATGAGCCTTTTCTTGACAGTATGTTGGTTCAGAGGGGGGTTTGCTTTTGCATTCCTTGGAGGCTGAGAAAGTGTGTGCCCATTGGGTTTCCATCCATGGCAGAGTGAGGATTCAAACCCTGGTCTCCAGAGTCTCGATAGTCCAACACTTAAGCCACTGCACTGCACTGGGTCCCTGATATGGTGAGCTTAATTTTATATTCTGAAGTTAGTGGTCCCACAGAACCCCTCTGCCTGCAACAATGTGCATTGCTGGTTCCTTTCCTCCAAGCATGGACCACCACCAGCCTGTTGCCTTTGGGAACACTTCCCCTCATGTGTAGTTTGGAGTTGGGGGCCTGAGATGGCTGCCTCAAAATCCTGCCCTGATAGCACTAATACTTTGGGCTTCATATGACCTAGTTCCATAGTAGGTTAAAGTTGGCCGCTCCCCATGCACTGTAAAAATCCACCTCTACAACATCCTTTCATTTTAATTTTGTTATGAGTAAGAGACCTCCCATAGCCCCAGTCAGTCATCAACAACCCTGCCCAGGACTTGCAAGCTCAGGGCTGTGGCTACCTTTATTGAGGAATCCACTTATATCATGTTTGTCCTCTTTTCCTACTGACTTCCAGTTCTCCAGCATTCATGACTTTTGCAGTGAGCGTCTTATCATGTGTCCATGGTACAACAGCCTCGGTTTGGTTTCTAGAAAGAGTTAGGCTTCATATGTTCTTGTTGCTGTTGTGTGCCTTCAAGTCCTTTCCAACTTACTCTGACCCTAAGGTGAACCTATCATGGGGTTTTCTTGGCAAGAGTTGTTCATAGGAGGTTTGCCATTGCCTTTGAGGCTGAGAGCATGTGACTTGCCCAAGGTCACCTAGTGGGTGTTATGGCTAAGCAGGGAATTGAACCTTGATTTCCAGAGCTGTAGTCCAACATGCAAACCGCTAGGCCACACTGGCTTTCTCATATGCTCTAGCCCCCATTTATATGTCCTTTTTCCCAGTCCATTGATTCTATAGCACTCTTTTTCAGCACCACATTGCTGGAGATTATTACTGGTGGTTATTATTTATTTAATTTTTTTAAAAAAAACACCATGTTTCATAGTAAAGAACATTTTGGAAAGTGCTGGTTAAATATGTCAGATGAAAAGCCAGTTTTACTAAGATGATTTAATTACAAAACTTTCAAATAAATCTACTTGTGAATTCATGATTAAATAGGGACATATTATAAAGCTGTGTCTCTTGCTAAGAAAGCACCACATTAGAAACAGTAGATTTGAGAGGTAGTAAGTAATAAAATAATCCAAAATAAGATACGTTGTAGCTTTCAAGATAATTATCTCACTCTAATTATTCAAATTTTTTAAAAAGTAAAAACAGATTTGTGTTGTAGTGTTTGTGTCAGAACTTTATTGTTTCTGTTAGTGGGTTTTACCCATTTTCTCAGGTTATCTCAGTCTTATTGTTTTGAAACTCAATGGTACCTGCTGGGATTTAGACTTTTCTGTAATGGAAAATCAGCCTTGACAAACATCTGCAAAATGCACGTTGCATTAGTCTGCACTACAAAGGTCTGATTATGTTATCAGTAAAGATAAAAAATTGTTAACCTGTACATGCATGGCACCTTGAAGTCTCAGTTTTATCCTGCACTACAGAGAACAGCCTATTTTAAAATATGTATGAGATTTTGACCAAAACTTAGACCTGTCTTAGAATTATTTCCCATGGTCCATTTTAAATTCCTGGAGTTCATACCACTGAATGAAAAGGCATATTTATTTTTATTGTTGTTGTTGAATGTATTTAGAAATTAATTAGCTAGGTCTATTTACCATGCAAACAGATAAGAGAAATAACTATCTTATGCAGGAAACATCTTGTGACAATGCTTAGCATGAGAAACAGCAGTGAAGACCTATCAGAGATTCTCATAATCATTTCTTATCTGCACATACCAAAAATTATAATAAGGACTGTACCTTAAAATAACGTTAATGTCCTACTTGCAGGTTTGCTATGTAAACCGTAATTTAACATTTGTAAAAACATGTCCCCAGCCTCATATTGAATACATATTCATGGGTGAAAAAGCAATGGGGAAAGGTAAAATCCAGAGAAGCTATGCAAGTAGGTGTGCATAACTTTTTTTTCCTCATGCCCGCTTCTCTGTTTCATATTGTCCCTTCTCCTTCTATACTGTGGGTTTCCACACATGTGTATTTTGTTGTTAAGTTTGTGGAAGTTTTCAGAACCCCAGTGATTCAGTGTTAATGAGAACAAAGTAAAGACAGAAGTCATGTTGGTGGTATTTACAACCAGCCCAGGTCTAGAGTAAGATGACTTTAGGAAGCCTCAAGAAAGATAGTTTGCTACCTGTGGTAGAACAGGAATTCCTGCTCTGTCTACAAACTGTGTCATAACATACAGTATCTGAGGCTGGTCAGCTTATTTTAGCATCTGAGGCAGCAATCACAAGCAGCAATCTCCCTATCTGGCAGTAAAAATACAGTAATAATACATTGAATAATTACAGGTTGTTGCTCTTTCATGACATGCAAAGTATGAGGCCACAGGTATTTAGGACTGAGGTATCATTTGAATCTGTACCTGTATTATATATCCCTGTGCAAACTGAGGCCTGACCTTGCTAAAATTATCTGAGAACTTTTGTATTCATCTTCTGGTCTTTAGAGTTCTCCAGCCTCAAAATATTGTGACTGTTGTCTTTTAGCATTTTGGGGGGTTCTATTACTGTTTATTCTATTGAGGGAATATTTAAAATACTTGTACTGTGCTAAACATATAATACAGTGCAAGATTAGTGGCTTAAGGACAAGGCACTTGCTTTTGTAACTGTGTGGGCAAAGACTGTACTACTGAAAGAGTGTGGCAAATGGGGATCCCAGGATTCAAATATTGTTGGGCAGTTTGCTGTTGGTGAGAAACAGATCCTCAGCCCTGTGGAGAATCACAGTGGACAAGATCCTACATCAGGCTTGCACAGAATAAACTTCTACAAGTAGAGTTGTGTGTTGATTGTGTTACACAGCTCTTGTATTGAATGACAGCATTGAAAAACTGAATGCATACCTGAATGTGCAACCAGTTTCACAGCCAAATGTACATCTTATGCACATGTGGGCCTATACATATCTCGTATGTGGGACCTATGTATATTTACATACAGAGTGGCACCACATGTGCAACTTCATTTCCACAGCCCTGGACTAAATGCACATGCAATGCTTCAGACATAATTGTCCCACTATTTCAGTACAGGGACTTTATCATACATCAAATCTCAATAGGATTCAGGCCAATGCCCATCGTGAGGTGGGTTAAAATTAAATCCAGAGGAATTCTGTTTATTGAATCTGTTTAGTGAATCTCCTGCTTATGTCTGAATCAGTTGTGGTAAAATATTAGATATATCCTTCCTCAAGAAGGACTAGAAGGTAGGTGCCTTTGCAGTAAGTCTTGTCTGTGTGCACACCTACATAGCCATATTGTTGCAGTTAATAGGCAAAATGTGTATAGATTTAATCACTGTCAGAAATTTGGACTCATCATGATGATTTACTGATCTATGTGAATGAGGGCTTGAAGAAAAACATTCTGCCTTGTCAGTTTTCTATAATCTGTTTTTTTGGCTGATTGCGTTTGGTGATCTTGGTGGGAGGTTTTTTATTATTAAACTAGCCTTGCCTTTTCTGCCATCACCAATGAAGACACCAGATTATTATTATTTTTCCAGAAAGGAGGTATGGAAGGGCCAAAGTACATTTCAAGAGGGAACAGTACATCCTGTATTGGTGGCAACCTGGAGGGTCAGTTGTTAAATAAACTTAGAAGCTGTAAAAGGGGGGCGGAAGCCTCACACAGGCTGTATTTTGTTTATCTTATACTTGCTAATAACATGAATGCTTTTCTGTCCTTGAAAAGTGCTCTTCCTCCAAATAATGACAGGGGTCCAGAAATGGAAGGGGAGTGAGCTCCTTTTTTGGATGGGACACTTACCCCGGTCTCCCCACAAAGCCATCCCTAGCAATCCCCTCTAAAAGAGGTGGTACTAAAAAGAGAGCAGAATAAAGTTCAGTCACACCCAAAAAGAAAATTGGGACAACTCTGCAATTTTTATTGGCTATGGTTTGTGTTCCCGAAGAAGTAAAATAGAGCACAAGCTATTACATATTTATCCAGGGGGTTTATCCAGTGTAATTGCTTCCACAATGTTACTTGGAACAGTTAAAAATTCAAATAGTTAATAGAAAAACTTAGATTTCTAGCCGACATTGATTAATATTTAATTGTAGTTTTCCTCCTTCTCTTCTATTGCTGCTCTAAGGTCTTTAAAACCTAAATTACTCCCTGACCCCCAGTTAATTTCCCTTATCCCTAATTACAAGTTGCTTCAGAATAATTGATTTTCTGTTGAATTTGTTGCAGTACTAAAGTAGAATTGTGTTATTTCAGATAAGAAAATATGGGTATGTAGATACCTTGCATTTTTATGCAAGCATTTGCATTCTGAGTGAAATGGCAAAGCCTTAAGGGAGTTTGGGAAGTCCTGGTAACCTTGGCTGCGTATTGGCAGTAAAGCAGATATTCAAAGGTTTCACTGTGGTGACTTGAATTTTTTTAAAATGCAAAACCAGAACAGATTGCTGTGGAAGCAGTAGTACGTTTGAGAATATTTTGAGAAAAAGGAAAACTTACGTTTTCTACTCTGAGATAATAATAATAATAATATGGTTTATTTATATATCCCGCCTCTCCCTGCGGGATTATGGCAATGGTGTGCAGTTGAATTTGAGATCATAGGGGTTGAGTCCAGAGTTTTGAAGTAAATTGTTATACAAGTAACAATGTTACTCCTGACAAATTATTTTTGGGGAGACAAAGTGTTTGTTTTTTTGCAACCATTATAACATTAACATTAAAACATTTCTGGGGTGTGTTGAGCTACAATATTTCCAAAATGTTCTTGTTAAGGATTGTTTTAGTGATTTTCCAAAGACACTTTGATCAATTTCCTATTTTTAAGGGTTCATAAAATAGGAATAATGTAAAATTAATTTTAAAATGTTATGGTAGTATTGGCTTATTAATCCATTAACTTGAAATGTGATGAATCGCTCGTACATCAAAATTTCCAAAGTAACTAAAACATCCCCCCCATATATATGAGAGCCAGAGTGGTGTAGTCGTTTGAGCATTCAACTATGGTTCTGGAGAACAGAGTTTGACTCCCCATCTCAGCCATGAAACCACTAGGTGACCCTGGGCAAGTTACACTCTCTCAGCCCCAGAGGCTGGCAATAGGAAACCTCTTCTGAAGAAATGCCAAGAAAACCCTATGGTAGGGTCGCCTTAGGTTCACCATAAGTTGGAAATGACTTGAAGGCACACAACAACAACAACAACAACAACACACACACACACATATATATATAGAGAGAGAGAGAGAGAAAGAGAGAGAGACTGAAAAAATGGCAGATGGTCCATTAAATATTTTTTACCAGAGCTGGTTGTAAATGCAGCAGTAAAATCTTTCAAGTGGCAACAAGAGCACTTTCAAGCACTTTCTTTCTCCATGTCTCCTTCTTAGAATGTATTAGAGTTCCTGACTCAGATATTTTTAATAGAACTGTATAATACATATGCAAACTAGACCATATAGAAGTGGTAGAACATTTGTTTTGTGTCCAGCATTTTCCCCATCTCCAGGTAGAGTTGAGAAAGACACATGTCCAAAACCCTGGAGAGTTATTGGGAGCTAAAACAGATGACAGTGAAACAGATGGAACAAATGTCTTACCTGTAAAACAACAGCTTTTTGTATAACTTAGAATTTATGATAAGATTTGGCCATTATTATTTTTTAAATCATGTCAAAACAATATATTTCAGTACTGAGTTTATGTGCATGTCAAACAGGACACCTTTTGTGTGGCCAACTTCCTACAAACAGTTGGCTTTTTAGTAACTTTGCTATAGAAGGGGAATGCAAAAACTTTATGGTTCTTTAATACAGCTTAGGAGAAGCTGGCATTATGAATTCCTTCCATAACTTTTCAAGAGACTGAGCTATTCACTTTCCCCTGGTTGATCCCTGTAACATTATTTGTTTGCTTATTTATTCAACATACAGTTATTTTCTAACTTGTATTAACATAAAATGGCCAGCTATTTAGTAGCCTGATGTCATTTCAACTGAAATCTACCAGTGAATACACTCTGGGAAAAAATGTCCATAAGGCATAAGGCTTGAATGCTATACTTATTTACTTGAGAGAATTCAAAAATATATGGTAGCTGTGTTAGTCTGTAGAATCAGTATGTAGAAAGATCTTGTAGCACCTTTGAAACAAAGAAGTTGGCAGCATGAGCTTTCATACACTTCAGTCTATGAAAGCTAATGCTGCCAACTTCTTTATTTCAGTTAGTTTCAAAGGTGCTACAAGATCTCTCTATTTACTTGGGAGTAAGTCACACTAAAGAGCCTAAATAAAAGGCACCAGATCCTGATTAACCTTGGAAACTTGGGTCAGCCCTGGTGAGTATTTTGGTGGGAGACTTCCTATGAATACCAGGTGCTGTAGGCTATATTTCAGAGGAAGGAACTGGCAAAACCACCTCTGAGGATTCCTTGCCTAAGAAAATCCTGTGACTTGGAGGCATACACATACATACACCACACATCATACTGGACACAGTACATACTCCAACATTTCAGAGATGAAAATGGGAACACAGCCAAGTAACATCAGAGTGCATTCAAAATAGCAAAAGTTAATAATGTAAAAAAACAGACAAGATAGCAGAGACTGAAATGCTTGGTTTGTACCCATTGGCATCATTAGGGGTGTGTGGTGGTGTGGCCCACACCAGGTGACTCCCCAGAAGAGATGTGGCACCTGATTTGGTGTTCCTGCCATGGGGGGGGGAGAGGGGCAAACACATCTGGCCCTGTTTTGCTGCAGCAGTGGCAATTCCTCATGAGGAACTGCCACCACCACGGCTAAAGACAAGGCCAAGTGGGAGCCCCTCCACTCTCTCTGGAGGGGGGAGGCAGAGGCTGCCCCACTCTTTTCTGGTTGCTCTCCTGTCTGTTGGGGGGCACAACTGGAGGTGTCCCTTCTCAGCTAGATTGCATTTCCACTGGACCAGACCAGAAGGAGAGGTGCGGCACCCTGTTGCAATAGGAATCCTGGCCACCATCAACTAGCTAGCCAGGCAGGAAAGGCAAGCAGGCAGGTGAGCCAGAGGGAGGAGAAGCCCTCCATCCCTCCTTCAACGTGATGGGAGAGCTGCAGGGGCCCTGCCAGGGTGCCTGGGCACTCAGCCTTGGTGGGCTCCTCTATCCCCGGTCCCTGAGTGGAAGCTATGTTTCGTACCTCCACCTGTGGACCTCCCTTGGCTCACCTAAAAGATGCATTTGGTCCTGCTCACCACCATGATGGTGGTCTACTTGTGATCAGGCCACCGCTACCAGAACAAAAGAGAGGAGGTGAGTGCACCCTTTTGGCCACATTCCCCTACACATACCAGATGATACCAGGGGTGGCAACATCACTGCTTGTGCCTGAGCCTACTGAAAAGGGCAAGATTCCACCCCCTCCTCTCCTACTTGCTAACTGAGTACAAACAGCTTTTGCAATTTGAATGTGGTTTGCACCTGTTGAAGTAAACTGAGTACAAAGGGAAAAACTGGGAAGAGGAGAAACCAGGATATTTCTAAAGGAGCTGGAAAAGTTGGAAGTCTAAGAATTAATCAGTTGGTGGATACGACATGAAGGCTTACTTCTAAGCAAGCATAGGATTTTACTACACAATACATAATTTGATTCTGGGAATTTCAGACACATGTTCTGGGATTGGATAGAAATTTTATTCCCATACTTTCCCATAATTTTTTGCAGTGTTTTAAAGACACAGATAGTTCTGCCCAAATATTTCCTCAGAATTAGTTAAATTGTTGCTGGCTTTTATCCTTGCTAAATTTTTGAAAATAAGGCAGTAGTAAACTTTGTATTGTCCAAAGCCATGGTTATTGTGTACTCCTTAACTGAAATAAACCAAACTACGTAACATTACTGCTTCTAATTCAAAGCCCAGTGAATCTAACATTTGTTGTTATGTGCCTTCATGGCAACTCAAAGTTATGCTGATCCTACGTAGGGTTTTCTTGGCAAGACTTAGAGCTTTATTACATAACAAAAGAAAGCTGACATGCAGCAGGAAGGAAACAACTTTCTCCTTATTTCTCTACATGACATTGTAGCACACCTGTTCTTTCAAAGAGACCAGGTAGTAAAAGCATGCTTTTTGCCAAACAGATTTTTCCAGCATTAGAAAAGATACACTTTTACAACCATCTCCTTCTGGAAGATAAAAAAAAGTGCATTGACAACATGTGGAGAGGCAAGGAGAAAGTTTCTCTCACACTGTTGGCTTTCTTTTGTCATGTGTTAAGGGAATTAGTTACAGGTTTGCCATTGCCTTCTTTGAAGCTGAGATAGTATAACTGGCTCAAAATCACCCAGTGGGTTTCCATGGCTGAGTGGGGTTTGAACCCTTGTCTTCTGGACTCCAATTCCAACCCTCAAATCAGTACACTATACTGGCTTTCATTTGTTTTGGGATTTATTAATTTAACATACTAATGTAACATTTTGCTATGTTTTTAATTGTACTGTTTATATTCTTATAAACTGTTCTGAGTCCCAGTTTTGGAGAAAGGGCAGGATAATAATAATAATAATAATAATAATAATAATAATAATAATAATGATATCTCACCTTTCCCCAGTCAAACTAAAGAGCCTATACAGATTCCTAAGTGGCCCCTTTCAATGCACTGTTCATGCCTACCTATTTAGTGTTAGATATTTTGCTGCATTATGCAGAGCTTTGAAAGTTTACATAAAGAAGAAGAAATACAATGACATGCTGAAGCCACCCAGCAGTGTCTCAAAACTGGGATGATGCTCTGGGACTCAGAGCATTGTCCTACCACTGCTCAGTTATAGGCACTTTTAACATACCATTATATCATTTGTTTTAAATGATATAATGATATACTAAGTAACTTTCTAAGGTGTGCCTTCTATGGCTAATATTTCATTTCCCTGAATTACCGGTATAGTAAGTTCAAACAGTTGATATGGGCAGTTTAAAAATACAGTGCATGATTTCATAAAATTATAATGTTGCTGTTTTAAACTACTAGATTGCTTTATAGAAGATGTGAGCTAAATGATATAGTTCACTGAAATATAAAGAACTACTTTGTTATTACAACTAATTGTTTCAAAATATGATTTATTATAAACTACTCCGAGAGAATTGACAGAGAGCAGCCTATGTATTTTAAATGATTAAATAAAATGTTATACAGAACTGTTTAATGGATTATAGCCATTACAAGCTTCTGTTAGAAGAAATGGTTTGTTTCAATTGTCAGGAGGTTAGTTGTATGATCCTATCTTGGTAATGGTATCTATGACAATATCTTGCCATTCAGTATAGTACTCTTCTCCTCAGACTAAGCTACAAATCCTTGTTTACTTATTTAAAACATTGCACTGCCCATCAAAACTGTTTTTAGGAGGTTTATAAGGTTAGCTTTCTCTGTCAAATATGTACTGACTTATTTATATAACCTGAAGTAAAAGATAGGTAGCGCAGCTAAATGAAGATATTAAATAGTACACAAAAATGCTTACAAAGCCTGAGTGAATAAAAATATTTTTGCTTGATGCCTAAAAGAAAGGAATTTTGATAGCAGGTGAGGTAGTATATGAACACATTGGTCAGTCAGTGTCCTTTACCACCAATGCCCTGTCCCCAAATTCCCCAAATTCTTGATTTTGTTTGTGTCTCTATGGACCTTATCACACGCGGCCCACAAAGCGATAATAAAGTGAAATAAGAATAAATCCAGTAACAAACTGAAAGAAACCCCACAATACGCAAATGGCTATCACACGCCATTACCTTCATCGCGCTTTTAAGGAAAGCACTCCCGGAAACCTTATTTGCTGTTCACACACAAGTGAAAAAATCCCGTACATAACCAAGCAATGATGTTCTTGCACATGCGCAATATAGCCACGGCTGTCAACTTGCTGTGGCTGTCACCCCTTCCCAAGCCGGCTCTCTGAGGAGGTCCTCCTTGGAGCGCAGGCCCCGCGCAGGGTCGGCGCTCCGAGGAGGTCCTCCCCGCAGAGCCGGCTCTCTGGCAAGGTCCTCCTTGGAGCGCAGGCCCCGCGCGGGGAATGATGGGGAAATGCTCCCCAATATGATCAGATTTTACAGCAAAAGTGAAATGATTCCCGTCGCGCAATTGCAATTCCCCAAGAAACCGAAATTCAAAAGATCTCGGTTCTTTCCACTTTCTGTCGGGGTTCTGTCGGGGTTCTGTGCGGTGTCGTGTGGACACACGGAAAAATAATACGCATTAGGTCAGGATTTTGTTTGGATTCTGTCTGGATTGGGCCCCGTGTGATAAGGTCCTATTTATGTATTTGTCTCTCCTGTTCCAGAATATGTTAGGGAGCTGAGAAGTGCAGTGCATTTCCTCTCTCATCCTGGTGAAAAATCATTGCTCATCATTTATGTACTATGTAAATGATGAGGCTCTGCCACCCAAGCTGTGGCTGCTTTTCTTTCAAGTATGACAGCCTGCTTCTCTTATCCAGGACCTTTGCCTTTCTGTACCAAGGTCTTAGATTTTAACTTCCTTTCTTTGTGCTTATGATGTCACATATGACCATCTCTTGCATCAAAGCATTTCTTGCCTGCTCACTGCAAGAAAATCACTGGAACCAAACTACCACCGTTAATCCAGGTGATGTGCAAAAAGACTTCAGTTGATACAGCAGGGAGTGGCTATAAAGATGCAAAAGGGGAAAAGTAGGGCTCACATAAAATCATCTGTAACCTTTGAGGGCTCATTCCCACTTACATTTAACCTGGTTTGCAATTCACTTTCACTCCGGTTGGGTGAATCAATTCCAGTCCATGCGTCGTTCCCACTATGGAAGCGGGTCTCTTCACTTCACTTCTTTTTTGGCACGATTTTTGTTCCCCCTAGTTTGTGCCCCTTCAAAATGCCTGTCAATCATCTATACATCATCAGTGATGCAACCAGCAACACATAATCCCATCCCTCACTAATATCCCATCCCTCACTAGTTTTTGGGAAATTGACCATTTCCCCCCTCTCCTTTCCCAGGATACATCCTAAATTCCAACCTTCTGTCCAGGAGGAATTCCAAAATGCCCTCCATTCTGAGCTTGACTAGGAAGCATATCCTCCAAGTTCTGCAAGGCTGGGAGGACACCACTTCAACTTTTTCCCAAAACTGGTGAGGGATATGCCAATCCTCTGCCACAGTAATCCCTCCCCTTCAGTTTGATGAGATTCAGATCCTTCGTTCTCACTTGCTGAACATGCTTGCTAATCACTTCTTTTCAAAAGAACCACCAAAAAACTAGCGTCAGGAAAGAGCAGTTCTTTTTGCATTTGCCTCCCTTCATCTCAATTGAAACCGAGTGCAGTCAGTTCATAACAGGCTTCAAGTGGGAATGACAGACAAAGAACCCCATCAGCAATTCGTTTTAAATCATAGTGGGAACAAGGCCTTTGACACCCATTTGGCCATCACTCTTTGAACCTATGCTACCCTGCTCTTTCTCAAGTATATGAATATCTGAAAAATATCACATAGCATTTGTTCCTAGAACGAAGCTATTTTGAACTGTGTTACAGAATGACTTGTGAAGGTTATCTGATTTTTGTGCTGATAATAAAATCCCATGATGCAGCAAAGAACTGTGTGCATTTCCATTTGCTATATTTGCTTCAGTACTGATGAAAGAGTGAGGAAATTATGTGCCAAAAGATTACTAAATCATCACTTCTGCTGCAAATAAGTTTGTTTTTCTCATACTCTTTTCCTGAAAATAGATGTTCCAACTCTGCTTCAGAGGTGCAGTTGGAACCTTTGTAGCCAAGCTATAGTGCCATAAGTTTTAGTGTATTGAAGTGCTGGGACTTTTTGATTAGAAGGGACAATGATGGCATTTGCCACATGGCTCAGGTCTCTGTGCTTTCTTTGAACTTGAATGCAACCTCATAATCACCTGGATTTCCCTGGAAATATTTTACAGTTGTAAGGCATGCTGATTGGACCGTGTCCAGAGGAGGGCAACTAAAATGGTGAAGGGTCTGGAAACCATGCCCTATGAAGAATGACTTAGGGAACTGGGTATGTTTAGCTTGGGGAAGAGATGGTCAAGAGGGGATATGATAGCCCTCTTTAAATATTTGAAGGGATGTCATATTGAGGAAGGTGCTAGCTTGTTTTCTGCTGCTCCAGAGAATAGGATGCAGAACAATGGATGCAAGCTACAGGAAAAGAGATTCCACCTCAACATTAGGAGGAACCTTCTGACAGTGAGAGCTGTTCGACAGTGGAACACACTCCCTCGGAGTATAGTGGAGTCTCCTTCTTTGTAGGTCTTTAAATAGAGGCTGGATGGCCATTTGTCAGGGATGGCTTGATTTTGAGTTCCTGCATGGCAGGGGGTAGGACTGGATGACCCTTGTGGTCTCTTCCAACTCTAGGATTCTATGATTCTATTATTGCAATGGCAATGTTTTTCTAGAAGTGGCATGGTTTTCCCCCATCCCAGAATTAACATACAGTTGGCCCTTCATATCCATGGATTTTTTTAATCCATGGAGTCAACCATCCACAGATTGAAAATATTCCAAAAATATATAAATTTCAAAAAGGAAACCTTGATTTTTCCATTTTATATAAGGGACACAATTTTATTCAATGGGATTTAAGCATCAGCAGATTTTGGTATCCATATGAAGGGCCAACTGTACCTTTCCATCATATTTCTAGAGCAGATATACATCTTCCCACAAACATTTGTTCCATATCATTCTGTCATGCATTCTGCTCTTTTAAAATACAACATAACACTTTATTTTGTATGCTGCAATAGATGTAAACAATAGTAACACTTTGAGACTAGCCTGCAAGTCAGGATATTGTTTCTAGACATGCTTGTTAGTGGTTGAATGACCAAAGCTGCCTGCTAGGTGTTGTTTAGTGCTCCTGCCTTGTTTCCGTGCCCCTATTTGAGGGAGAAATGGTAAACTTTGAAATAATGCTTCATCCCTCCCAAGTAGGCAGTTGCAATAGAGCTCTCTTTGCAGCGTAAGGCTTAGAAAAGTTGTGTTTTTGGGTCACAGATTCCAGAATCTCCTAGTCAGATAGGGGATTCTATAAAATGTATTACACACACACACACACACACACACACACACACTTTTCAAGCTTTATAAACTGTGGTGGTCTGTCCTTCCCTGTATGACTAAAGACTGCTGTGGTTCTCCACAATGAAAGAGGTCATGAGTGTTTAGCCAGCTTCCTGCTTTCTGTACAGTATATGCTTAGCCATTAACTTTCTGTAGAAGACACAATTACTAGCTGTTGAAGGAGGGGGATTTATTAGCGACACAGTTTACCCAATACACATTCTTCATCTTTTACACTAGTGCTACTCAAAATGTTGGTCTGATGTTGATGTTGATCGCTGAGCTATAAGTCTCTGGTCCATTTCTCAGAAATAAATAAATAAATAAATAAATGTAGCTAATGGTTACAAATATGGTACCAGTCCCTGGTACATTGAAAAAAAATTTGCTGGTCCCCCACATCAGATAGCCTGAGAAGCACTATGGAACATAGATTCCTGTTTCCCTTGTCTACCTGAATGGAGTGATTTATTCGGTATTTCCCAGTTGGAGCAATGAAAGTGATAGTCCTCTTTGGTATCTGAGTGTGCATTCGGGGCCACTGCCAGATTTTCTGGAGGTGGGATGGAAGAGGGAGCTACCCATGGGCTTCTCCAGCTCTTTTCCAAGCCCTGTTATGTGGCATGTTTTCTGTTGCCCCTTTGTTTTTTTAGTTGCATTTTAAATATTCTTTATAAATAGATGGCCCAAGTGAAAGGAACAAATAACTAGAGCTACAAAAGATGTTGGGAAGGTGCATTTATTACTGTGCCACTATGCATTTCTTGTAGGTCTCAATTTTCAAGCTATTTTAATCAGAATTTTAATTTTTCATGGCAAAACATAATAATTCCTTCTTTTATTCCTAGTATGCACCAAACATGTTTTCTATAGTAAACCTTTGCATATACTTAAAAGCCTACAAAATGGAGGACTCATTTTAATGTTTTAATTTCACCATTTAACCCCAAGGCAAGGATTAGGATTATCACTACTAGATTTCTTCCTTCTCTACCTTATCCCTGCCAAGATTCCTCCTGTCCATGTTATTAACATTTCCCTCCCCCCGTGGCACATAATAGTTTCTTACTTTAAATGTGGTTTTCATTTAGAGTAGTGAGAAATATACAAAATGTGAGGTATCATATGTTAAACTATAAAACAGGATGTGTAATTAAAATACCAGTTAATCTGCTTTTCCCAGCCCTATAATGTGTTCCAGAGAATAATGCTCTTTTGTTAAAATAATTCCCTTAAAGAATTTAACAAGGCTATAAAGGGTTTTTTTTTCTTATTGATGTACAATGCTCAGCTGGTCCGCTGCCATATTATTAAATACGGATTAGAAATAGCATTGGTGTAGTGAAACCATAATTCTTGTAACAGGATAAACAGCAAATAGAATTTGATTTGTTGCTTGTGTACTTCTGACCTTGCTGTATTCAGTTTAAGACAAACAGAACGAACTGGAGCAATCTTATGTGGGTCTTCTCAGAAGCAAGCCCCACTGGGTTCAATAGAAAGGGAAGTCAGATAAAAATTCACAGAATTATATAACCTGTGTCTCTCAGCAACTTTACAGTGAAGAAGAATTCTCTTTTGATCTACCTGGGCTAAGAATATCACACCCTTTAATCCTATGATCTGTAAAAGAGTCCAGTACCCAAGACTGCCAGCTTATGCAAAAGCATAACATTCTGTCTTAGGCTTTCTTGTTGTTACAGTTGCTTACAATATAAAAGTATATGGAGAAGTAATAGTACCAATACTACCACTGCTGCTGCTACTACTACTATCACTACTACTACTGCTAATAACAGAATAATAAAGTGAGCTTGGTGTGTATATATTTAGCTGGTGATTAAGGCAGATTGAATCAGTGAGGGGGATTTTTGGCCTTAGAAGTTGATGGAGCAGTGACCTTTTTGTAAAAAAGAGGGGCATGCTGTATATACAATACAAAGAAAGCAGAAAAATCTCATTTGCCTTTTTATTTTTGCCAGAGCTGGAATATATCTATTGCCACTTGCCAATTTGCCTTTCTGGGTGCACACTTGCCTCTGAAAAAGGGCACTAACTTAAACAATAATGTTTAACCAAGGCTCTAGGCAAGTTATGATCAATATTAGCTCAAAGAATGGAATTCAATACATAAACTTTACACATTGGAGAGAGAACCTTAAGAGAGCCTACACATAGTAAAATACTTTTCTCTATAATAATGAAGGAAAGTTGCCTTGCAGGCCATTGTGGGTGTTAGAGCACCACTAGGTGGCACATTTTTACAAAATCCAGATGTTTTAACAGGATATTTTAATGTTACATGAACAATTGGAAACAGTATTATGAAGAAAGAGACAATTTCTTTTTTATGACACAGAAAACTTTGGGCACAGTCCAGCCAGAGTTAAGCATGAGTCCAGTTTATTTCAGTGGGAGAAATTTAAGTTTCTTTTCCATTATTCCACTGAAATCAGTCAGATTTCCTTCAGTTTGGCTGAATTTTGCTCCTTGTTTAAACATGTTGGAGGCATAACAAAGATACTCTTTAACTTATTACTATAGAAGTGTGTTTCTTTGGACACTAGATAAATCAAGGTTTTTGATAAAGATAATTATCAAAAGATTTTGATAAAGATAATTTTCTTATAGCTAATAATATATTCCTAACCCATGATTATCTCCACACAGATAACTGAATGATGCTGTCTTCTGTCGTGAATGAGGCACCTGAATGCCAAAGGATGCTGAGTGTTAATTATCATATGCTAATATAATGCACATTTATGTTCAGATCTAGAAGCTGATCGTGTAATGCATTGATAACAGGAGGGGCCAATAATTTTCTATAATAATGCACACTGGTTCTCCTAATTACAGTGTCTTCTCCCCCCCCCCCTCCAAAGGAGAGGAGGCAGCTCTTACTATGGGTTTGCACACATGCAACATGCCTACTATGTACGTAGCAAATGATAAAGTCAGGGTGATGATATATACATGAATGCTTCAAAACTAAATGAAGTATTTATGTACACATGTTTTCTCTGATTCAAGAATCCTTGAATATTGGATTAGTAAAAATGCACACTTCATTTAATGAAAGTAGGTGCAGTCTAGATATTACAGGAAAAGAAAATCTTAAATTTCAAAACCCATTGTCTGGGAATATTTAATTTTAAATCTGGGTTTGCTTCCAGATGAACAGATTTTTTCAATAACAAGTCATTTTGTTGTAGTGTGCCCTCAAGTTGTTTCTGACTTATGGTAACCCTAAGGCCAAAAGGACATTTCATGGGGTTTTCTTGACAAGTTTCTTCAGAGGAGATTTGCTATTGCCATCCTCTGAGGCTGAAAGAGTGTGACTTGCCCAAGGTCACTCAGTGGGTTTACGTGGATGGTTTATATGAGCTGGTATGCAAACCCTGGTCTCCAGAGTTGTAATCCAGTGTTCAAACCACTATGCTGCACTGGCTCTCAATTACTCTCCCACTATAAGCCACGAGTGGAATTAACTTGTCCAGTCTATTTGAGGGATGTTATACTCCTTCTGTGTTTATGTTCCAGTGATCCACACGAGTTCCTTTAGCACTACACTTTTGAATATTTAAAGGGGTATTGGTTTTGATATGGGTAGTGATTTAACAGGTAACTGAACTTACTTCAAGAAGCATATTCATGGATAACTGTGTTGGCCATATAGCAAAGTACAATAATATCTAAAGTACAATAACATCAGGGCCTTCCTGCATAGATATCATTCCACACCACTCAACACAGAACAGTAAAACAACAACATCTTGACAAAATGCAGGGCTTGTGTCATGTATTTTGGGCATTATGGTTGTTCGAATAAAGGTATCACTGTTTTTTTGGGTTTTGGATGTGAAGACACTGCATTTAGCTGCTACAGGGGAATCCTAAAGAGGGCGCCAATGGTCTGGACTTTACTATTTGAAGTTTCTACCTCCAACAAAGGTAAAACATTTTTTTTTAAAAAAAGAGACATTTGGCATGTTTTAGCAAAACAGCACCTAAAATTTTCTTAATGCAAAAGCATGGAGGCTTCTCTTGAGAGATTCAGTGTTCTCTGCTTAACAAAGGGTTTTGTAACTTCACAAGGAATGGAGACATCTTGGATCTCTAAGGAAGTACCCTATTGTATTTCTAATGGAATTCAAATTTTATCTCCTGGACCATGGATTGCTTTGCTCCCATTGCCATATGGCCAGAAAAAGGAGGGGCCTGTCTGTCTGTATAGATATCCCTCCTCAAGACATCACACCAACAACACCTTGAGAAAACGCAGTCCTGTGACTAACACCATCATTTTTTTTTTTGAAAAATCTCTTCTATGATTTTTATCACCTTTGCCTGGTGAAGAAGCTGGTGGAGTATGGAAAGCTTGCCTCATGTATTTTGTGCATATTGATTGATTGAATAAAGGTATCACTGTTTTGTAGATTTTGATCCTGTTGCAGTTCAGCACATACTTGTTCTTCCCTTTGTGGTACTGCCATTTTTTAAACTCATCGATTTTTTACCACCCTTTTAAATAGTGCTAAAATACATTTTCAGTCTTTTTTTAAAGGAAAGTTTAGCACACTCATCCAGGATTGAATCCTGGATTTTTTTGTTTTGCCATTGACAGACGAGGCACTAAGGAGCTGCATTTTCAACCCAGGCATCCTGTTGCCATGGCTATCCAGGCTGTTTGAAAAGGGGAACAATTAGAGGGCCAACCAGCATCTTGTTGCATTTGCCTGTGTTAAAGTACTGTGACAGTCACCATACTCTACATTACCACCCCTGTCTGCTATAGCTCTAATAGCTACTCCATGCAAAGGTATTGTGTAGCACCTTTGACTCAACAAAAGAAGTTGTAGCAAAAGCTTTCGTAGACTTTCTCAGATGCATGGAGATTACCATAACTATGGTCTAATCTGCATTGCAGAAATAATGCATTTTGACACCACTTTCACTGCCATGGCTCAATACTATAGAATTCTGGGATTTGTAGTTTTATTAACTATTTAATAATCTCTGTCAGTGAGCTCTGGTGCCATAACAAACTATTAATTCCAGGATTCCATAGCATGGAGCCAAGTTAGTTAAAGTGGTGTCAAATTGCATTATTTCTGCATGCAAATTAGACCTTGGTCTTTGAATAGCTACTCCATGTTTCCCTCCACCACCTCCCATCTTTTCATAACACATCCCTCCGCCAGCAGACAAACAACATTACGTATAGGAGCTCCACAATGTACACATTGAAGCAGGTGTATTACAATCAGCCCTGTCCCTTCCCTCACTCAAACAGAGGGTCTGACCCTCACATTCCCAGAAGTGGCTCCCTCAAAGGGACAAATCTGTTTGGTGTCACATCTGCTAACATTGACCCTGTTCCCACAGGAGCCTTGCTTTTATACCTGAGTTTACAGAATTATTACAAGCTGTGATGGAGTAACACTTCCTATCTGAGAGTGCTGGGAGGTAGCCCTGGTGGTGCAGTGGTTAAGTACCAGTACTGCAGCCGCTCATTCACAAACCACAAGTTTGTGAGTTCAATCCCAGCAAGGGGCTCAGGGTCAACTCAGCCTTGTATCCTCCTGAGGTCTCTAAAATGAGTACCCAGCTTGTTGGGGGCAATTAGCTTACACATTGCAAACCACTTAGAGACTGCTCAGTGCGGTGTATAAATGAAGCTGCTATAATTGTTTTCAGAAGAGAAGCTCCACAGAAGAAATACCAGCCACTAGACGTATCACTTCTATTCCCTGTTCTTGGAGCTTTCCTTGCAGAATGTGCTGAGTCTGTCGTTTCTTTCCTTCCATATGTCTTTGGAGTTCATGACAGAGAAAAGTTTCATAGCTCCATGGACCCATCTAAACACTTCATATTTAGGGGTTCTGTTGACAAGTAGAGTCAAGTTAGTAGCTGAAGAAAACCAATTGCTACATCTTAGATTACTGCAGTTTGTAATGAGTTGAATCTATTATCTAATTTGCTTCTTTCATGGTAGCACCTGCTTCACTTATAGAAAGACACACAGACAGGAAGGTCAAGACTGCTGGTTTTGATTCTCTGCCTTGCCAAGGTGGTGAAATAAAATTCTTGCTTTCATTTTGCCCGTATTTCCAAACTTTTACCTTTTATGGCTAAAGCATGTTGGAACTTTATTTTGAAGAACTGATTCAGTTGTTGAGATTATTGGTCAGTTTTAATTGTCCCTCTAAAGTTGTGTGATCTGAATGGTATAAACTGATAAGGAATCAATATCAGATAGTCTGACAAGAATGATTAAAAAGACATTTTCAGGAAGGATAATGCTGTGATTTATTACCACCTGTACCTCTATAACTATCCTATGTAATATATAATACAGAATTCATACCAGTTTTAGCCCCCCCCAGTTTACCAAGTCAGTGCCATGATAATTCTGAAAAGATTAAAACAAGTGTAATTCTTAAAATGTAGACATAATGTGGAGCAGAATCTTGTGATGCAGTTGTGGGCTGGAGGTCGAGAAGTGATCTCCCCCTCTGTTTTTCTTCTCTTTAGAGTCTTCTATGCCTTTCAGAATCAGCTCCAGAGGATTGGAGGCTGTAATGGCATAGTTGGGGGCTTCAGGGGAAGGAGTTTTTAGCAAAAGTCACTGCCACGCCCATTTCCTCTAGCAGAAACTTCTATTCTCTCTGTTCATCTAGGTGCAAACTTGCCAGAAAATCTTTTCAGATTATTTAATCAAACCTGTCAAACATGCCATTTAAGATAACTTACGATACAGTTACTCTCTGCAATTCTTTACTATTATTGCTAATAATGTGTGTGTGTGTACCTCATTCCTCATAAAGACTCAAGGGACCTTGAGGAAACAGGCAAATTTTCAGGACTCACTTATCCCCCCCCCCAAGACCTGAACTCAGTTTTAACAATCCTGATGAACAATCTAGTCGTACAACTTCTTACTGGGAATCAGTAAATTTTGACTGACATAAGTGTCTTGGTACAGACTCATCATGCTTTGATAAATAAGTAACTTACAGTGCATTCCTATACATGTCTAGAGTAAAAACTAAGTCCCATTAAGTTCAGTGGTGTTACTCTCAGGTTGTTATAAGAAGGCAACATTTATTGTGTGATATATTTATGAATTGACCCTCTGCCCCATGGGCATTGAAAACAATGTGCAGCATAGATAAAAGCAATAACAATTTTAAAAATTGTATTAACAGACCAAAGCAATCAGCTAGAGCAAAAGAACAAAGACCTTTATTAGGGTAATAATAGAAAGCAGTACCAAACTCCATGAATAATGATGTGTTCACTGCCCAGCAAAACCACTCTGTTTCATAATTATTTAACCAGAAAAAGTATGGGAAGAAATGACACAAAAACAAGTTATTTAAGTATAATGCTTATCTATATTTGTGGCATTTTCTCAATAATGATCATTTTTCCTCTAATATCAAAGGTTTAATTTAAAATAATATCATTCTTTGTAGGCTGGAAGTGATGGAGAAAGTATTGGAAACTGCCCATTTTCTCAGCGCCTCTTCATGATTCTCTGGTTGAAGGGTGTTATTTTTAATGTTACAACTGTGGACTTGAAGCGGTGAGTTATAATTATTCATATTTAAAATAAAAATTTGAACTATTTGGAATTCCATATCAGGAATTTACAACTCAGATCTTTTTTGTTGAGGGGACATTTTTTTCTTTTAAGGTATTTTTAAACCTATTTGCTTTTAATCTATCTTTAAATTTATTTGCTTGTAATCCTATCTGTATTCTATAAGCTCTTTCTTCCTATTCATTATTATAGGTCTTTCTAAACATCTTTCTCTTTGAAATCTACCTTCGTTGCCCCCCTCATTCCTTTCTGGCAATCTGTCTCTGCATATCTACTAGTCTACAGACTCATCTCTTGTCTTACTTTTTCTGTTTTCTGTTTCCCTATTCATATCTGCCTACATCCCAAATTTTCATTTCTTCCTCTATTTGAACATATGTAAACAAACATATGAACCTGCCTCTGATCCACTTAATGACATAAATGGCTGTAATGAGTTACTTTTTTTCTGTAACAAAGATGTGTCCCATTTCAAAGGCAATGTGATGAATAGGGAAGAAGTTAATTAATGGTGAAATTAGTATTTTCTAGTTACTTTCTAAAGTTGCTTTTAAAGGATATTTTTAGACATTTTAGATGCATTTTGACTGGAGCTGTTCATGTTCTTTTCATCTTTAAAGGAATTTTAAAAGAAAGTAACAAAGTAACAAAGTAATGAGTAATTCAGCAGATTGCCTCTTTAATGTTGCAATAATTGGGGACAACAGATTGCTTTCAGAACACTGTAACAAGTAATGGGAAGAAATTATTTTTTAAAAACCAAATAGTTATTCTTGGAAATAAGCCAGTAGAACTTACTTTTGGTGCATATACTAACTTATTCAGTTTTATAGGTAAGTCAATATTCTCAATGCTCCAACAGATAGTGAATTGCAGTGGACCATTGGTATCTGCTGGGGGTTGGTTCCAGGACCCCCATGGGTACCAAAATCTGTGGATGTTCAAGTCCTGGTAAATACAATGATTACTAAAATGGTGTCCATTATATAAAATGGCAAAATCAAGCTTTGCTTTTTAAAAGTCACATTTTTAATATTTTCAAGCTGTGGATGCTTGAATCTGTGGATACAGAGGAACCACAGTACAAAGGTGTATACAGTGTGAGGTATGTTTCTTCTAAAAACAATTCTTGTTTTAATTTAGGAAGCCTGCAGACTTACAGAAATTAGCTCCAGGAACAAACCCTCCTTTTATGACTTTTGATGGTGATGTGAAAATAGATGTGAATAAAATCGAGGAATTCCTAGAAGAAAAACTAGCACCACCCAGGTACTATCCTCTGTTGTAAAATGGAACCATTTGATATCATGTAGAATCTTGAACCAGGGGATGATAAGACACAATCGTATGGAAAAGGTTAAGGTGATTTACCACCCAGTTAAGCAGTATGATTGACACACGTGAGTCTTACAGAAAGATATCATCTGCTAAGAAATTTCATAAATAAAATGTTGGGAACACAATGAAATACAATTACATTTTTATGTCTTAAATTCTTCAGATATCCCAAACTTGCACCAAATCATCTGGACTCTTACTCTGCAGGAAATGATGTGTTTGCTAAATTTTCTGCATTTATAAAAAACACAAGGAAAGATGCCAATGAAAGTAAGTATTTATACACTATGTATGTTATACAGTGGTGGAGGAACTAGGAAGTAATGAATTGCAAGCAACATAATTACCTTTAGCTTGGCGGGGGTAATGAAACTACATTTGAAAAAGAACACAGTGAGCAGGAACAAAATTGCATGTTACATTTTACATGTTACTTTAAACCAGGTGGGAAATGTGTAGCCTTCCAGAGATTCTCAAACTTCCCAGCAGCTCTAGTGAGTAAAACCAATGGGGAAGAATGCTGGGAGATGCAGTTCAACAACATCTGAAGAGCTGCACAATTCCTACCCCAGTTAACATAATGGAAATAGTATCTCTGACTGAGGGCCCTTTACAACAGATAGTTATTTTATCTGCCATGGCTCCACTGTTTGGAATCTTTGAGTCTAGTTTGGTGAAGCAGTGAAGTGCTCTGGTTGAGAATTCTGAATACCTCATAAAACTACAAATCCCATTAATTCATAGGATGGAACCATGGCAATTAACAGTGAATCATAGTGCTATAATTGTGTAGTATGAAAGGCCCTCAGATGTTGCCATATGGAGTGCTTCTCATGGTGCCAGCCAATCAGCCAGTCAGTCAGGCTCTCTTCCAAGATACTCCATTCCAACCCCCACAGTTTCCTGTTTCTCTTTTTGCAGCTGATAATTAACATTATGTGGCTGCTGTGGACCAGTTTCATGGGCAAGTGGGTGGGTGCTCCTTAGATTATGTTGCATTTATAGTATGTTTTATGTTATGTATATTTCCCTTTCTCCCAATAGGAGACCCAAGATGGTTTTACAGCATGGGTTAAAACAAAATGTTGCTAAAACTATGTATAGTAAACATATCCCAGGGGAATTGTATTGACCATACAGGAGAGTTCAATAATAGCCAAAATCTACAAAACAGTGATACCTTTGTTGGCCAACCAAAATTCACAAAATACATGATGCATCCTTTCGAAGCTCCACTGGCTTCTTCATCAGGCAAAAGTGTTAACATCAATCAGGAGAGAAAAAGAAAAAAAAAAGAAAAATGATGTTGGAGCCATAGGGCTACATTTTGTCAGGATGTTGTTAGAGTTGTTCTCAAATTTCATTTCTTGTAGTTTATAAATCTTCCCCCCCCTCCAAGCCCACATGGCCAAGGAGGAGTAATAGCCTCTATCTACATGGATATTCCTCCATACCAGCATAATTGAGAACAACTATAACAACAGCTTGACAAAATGTAGTCCTAGGACTCCAACATCATCATTCCCCCCCTTTCTCCTGCTTGATTTTAACACCTTTGCCGATGGAGAAGCCAGTGAAGCTTTGAAAGCTTGAATCAGGTATTTTGTGCATTTTGTTTGGCCAATACAGATAACTTTGTTTTGTGGATTTTGAATGTATAGTACAATTCTTTAAAAAATTAAACATGTAATCCTAATTTTAAAAACTAATTTAAAAGAGTGTTAAGAAGATTTACAACATAGTAAGGAAGATAAAAGTACTGCATCTCCTATGAAAAGTTGTTTTTGATGCAAGCATTTAATAGCCAAAGGCCTGTCTAAATAAAAAGGTATTTACTGGCAGAATAAAAACAAAGATGGGAGCAGCCTAGCTTCCCATGATTCCAAAGCCTGGTTGCTGCCATTGAGAAGGCCTTTTCCCTATGTCCTCACCAAACATGCCAGGTGCTTCATCTGAGAGAAACTCACTTAGTTTTGTTTTGTATCTCACCCAATCTTCATATTTTCTCTGTTTTCTGTCCTGGATTGACTTGTCTGTGTTGCACCCTTCCTTTTGCAGTGATGTACACTTGGGTCAATTGACTCAAACTCATGTTGGACTCAGGTTGCTTCAGTGACTTGACTTGGACTTGACTTGGCAAAAATGACACACTAACTCGACTTGACTTGAGACTTATATATTTTTAGTGACTTGCTAGTGCGATTCACTTTGAGCATCAGGCAAGACCTGCCCCCAAAATGTGGGGCATATTTCTCAGAAGGGAATAGCAAATGCATTAGGCAACAGGCTTGAGGTAGAAGGATCCTTCTAAATCTTTTGAAAAGCTTGAGAAGGCTCCACTATATGCAGCAGGGACAAGCTGCTGAGCAGACCTCAACCCCCACCTCAAGCCCACTGCCTAATGCCTCTGAAAAATGCACACCTCTTTTTTTCTGTTAAAGTTAGCTCTCAGAGTTGAGACTCAACTTGAGACTTGACTTGAAAGGACTTGAGACTTGATTTGAGACCTGAAGTAGAAGACTTGAACACATCACTGCCCTTTTGTGATTTCTCCCTTCTTCCTTCTCTCTTCCTTTCTTCTTCCTTTTCCATAAGTCAACACTGTCTTTCTCCTTTTAGAGTTTGAATACAGCCTGTACCCTCTGTAGGTGACTTGGTCTCCTGGTGCTGCACTTCGGGATTCCATCTCTGCTCCTCCTCTCTTATCTGCACAATGGTGCGCATGAATAATCTTGCTGTTTTCTGTTTTCAAGCATGAACAGAAGGTCCCTGTCTCAAGAGCATTCTATAGCTTAAATTTAATTGTTCCTTCCAAATAGGAAAGACCCATGGCATGAATAGAACTTATATAAGTGTTGTTTTACTAAGTTACTTTTGATTCATTGGGCTGATTTTAGATGGGACTGAAAAAATGCACATCTCAGGGTTTCCGTATGAATGCCCCCTCTTCCTAGGCTTGTTTTTATTTTGTCTGTGTACACAGCATACAGTTTGCTAGTTATAGAAATGTGATAATCTTTTAATGCATTTTTCTTTGACTCTAGATTTGGAAAAATCATTGCTTAAGGCTCTAAGGAAATTGAATAATTACTTAAATACCCCTTTGCCTGAAGAAATTGATGCCTATAGCACTGAAGAACTCACTGTTTCCAGAAGGAAATTCCTAGATGGGGATGAACTGACGTTAGCAGACTGCAATCTCTTGCCAAAACTCCATATCATCAAGGTGCTTTCCCCCCCTCTTTTCAGTATACTCACTTATTCTTACAACAAAAGACAAATATATATAGAGAGTAGTAAACTGTATGCTATTTGTTTTGTAGTGGTTGAATATATCCAGTTATTATTGTGTGTGCTTAACAATGTAGTACTATTATTAATCAGAGCACCTTGAGGAAGGAGTGCTCAAATGTTACTATACCGCCAAATTCCTGCCAGAAGGATAGTTGGTAGCAAGGAGCAGCTCTCCCTGTACCCTTCCACCACCACCACCTCCTCTTCTTCTGCCTCTTCCTCCTTTTTTTAAAGCCCATTTTCCCATCACTGCTCATGGGAAGAAAACAATAACTGGTTTAAATCTTTTCTTGTAATAGAGGTTTGGGTGGAGAGCTTGAAAGAGATCTTTGGATACTGAATGTCCAGAACTTATCCTGATCTATCCTTGGGATGGAAAGGATATTTGAAGACTCAAGTATAAAAAAATGCAAGAGTTCCCAAGTGTCCAGAAACCCTGAAAAGGAGAATCCTCTTCAATCTCCTTTCTTCCTCTCCCCTTAGTACTTGAAGAGACTTGAGGACTACATTCTCACCCATTCCTGCCCAGACTCACCATTTCCCTACTGCTCCTTCACAGACATATAGTGGCTACCAGGAGAGAAAGGGCAAATAAATGAGGTGGATCTCCACCAATATAGCCTGAAGACCACAGTGACATCACCCTGCATGTTGTGTGGAGAATGCTGGGAATTCCATAAGTTGCCTCCATAGCATACAATGTTCAATCTTCCCACATGGCCATGTGGATGGAAGGGATAGTGGGTGAGAATAGCTAACTGAGGATAAGTGTCCTCACTCATCCCAGCTCATCCCAGTAGCTCAGTTCCCTTTCTCCAGCTAACCATGTGGCCATGTGGGTCCTAGGGATTGGGGGAAAAGGTGAGAGGAGGATTAGCCATCTCTGACTATAATAGCCAGCATTGGAAGAGCCTTCTGTACCTCCCCTTCCTGCCAGCCACTACATGTTCATGCTGACAGGAAGAGATGGAGGGAAGTAGACAGCTGTGACTCGTGTGTCACTGTGTAATAGCCCACAACAGATGAGCCTCCTTGCTAAGCTGCCCCCTGTCCCTGCCCACACAACCATTGCATCACCCAATAGGTGGGAAGGGAAGTTAATGCCTGCTCCTACCCATGTCAGATGCCACTGAAAGGGAAAAAGAGGCCTAAAAATTGAAGGGGGGAACATTAATAATTTAAGATATGCAGATGACACCATACTGTTGTGTTTAAGTTAATGGTGATCCTAAGGCAAATCTATCATGTTTTTTTTTTCTTTTTGCAAGATTTGTTCAGAGTTGATTTGCCTTTACTTTCGTCTGAGGCTGCAAGAGTGTGACTTGCCCAAGTTCACCCATTGGGTTTACATGTCAGAGTGGGGATTCAAACCCTGGTCTTTAGAGTCATAGTTCAACACTCAAACCACTCCACCATGTTGGTTCTCTCACATGCCATATTTGACCATTTTTAATGATCCCATCATGGAGCTTCAGTACTGTGAAAGAAAGAGATGTGAATGTTTCTGTAGTGGCTGGTGAGTCTGAGATCAGATCTCTATTTACCAGATCAGATAGAGCTCTCTCTGAGACCTCAGAAGGCAAGATCTGAAATATCTCCTGAAACACTGTCCCAAGAACTATAGCACTCCATTCTTAATGTAGGCTGAGAACCTGCATTGAAAAACAAAGCTCTGATAATGGAGCTCCATCATTGTAGCTACATCTCCTGATGATAAGCCCCTAAACCTACTTCAGGAGCACAACTTGTCCAATGGAAGGATTTCTAAGGCACTAGAGAGCAGGGCAGTATGTGATGGTGACTCCAGCCTTCTTCTGGCAGGGGGCACTTTGCAACAGGCATCTGCAATAGGACCCTGAAGAGGTCTTTTCCTTTGCCTGTTATAAAGCACCTTGCTGCTGGGAAAAAGCTGGAAGCATCGTCATACACTGTTCTACTTTCCAGAGCTTCAGAAAGCCCTCTGTTGGGTGGGGCTGTGCTGCTGAGAAGGTAGATTTTAGGGAACACTTTTGGTCAAAGCAATTGTGCAACTACCATTAAGTGTGAATTCTAAAAATTACAATGTCATAAGTTGTGTTGTACCGAACACTTTCCCACCTGTTGTGCTGTATGCCAATTTTTCACATAGGAAATTTTAAGAAATTTTTAACATGTACCCAGTTTTTATATCAAATATAGTGTGTGAGGTGTTTCTGTTACTGTAATGAATGATCTGCTATGTCCTTTTAGTTTCAAGTCAAATATGTAAGAAACAGGATGTGCTTTACATTTCTTCAAACTATCTGTTTCTTCAGAATATTAGGCCTGAATTGCTACCTAGTGTTACATAATAAAGTTCACTATTTCTATGACATTTTTTGCTTTCTTCCAATAATTTTTTGAAAACTGGGGGGGGGGGGGGGGAAGCATTCTGTTGATTACTCATGCCACGTATGTAATGATTTCCTCCATTTCCCCCCCTTTTAAAAGGTTGTGGCAAAGAAATACAGAAATTTTGAATTTCCATCTGAAATGACTGGAATCTGGAGATACTTGAACAATGCATATGCTAGAGATGAGTTCACAAATACTTGTCCTGCAGATCGGGAAATAGAGTTCGCCTATTTGGATGTTGCAAAAAGAATGAAATAAATGGAGATTCTTCTATACCTATATTTCCTCAGTGAGTTTAATCTTTAAAATGATAATAATAATAATCAAGAACAAAATGCAAAGTCCACTCAACAGCAAAGGTTTAAGTTCCGAAATTGGCCAGATAGATATAATGATTGATCTAGTCATTCAAATATAGTATATTTGTATAGATGTCACCATATACATATGTCCATATGTGCAGACAGATGTTTGTATAATTATGCTGGCATAATGGATCAAAATTTAAAACATTTCCAAACATCTTGGAATCTAGATTACATAGAAATTACAATTTTTGACATAAATGTAGCGGAAGCTATTGTTAAATAGATGTGAAGGATTCTGAATGAAGTTACTGATGCAGTCCCACATGTCTTATTGTTATAACTATCATGTAAGAATGGTTATTCAAGTTTGGCAGTGTCTGTGTGCCAACCACAACTGACTGACATTCAAAAATCTACTTGCATACATAATCATTCTGTTGGGATTTGATCAGCCGATTGTGGATTGAAGTCAGTGGGAAATCACCTGTGGATTTTGATGACTATGGGCTATACTACTCACTGAGTCAGAGCCACTTGATAAAAAACAAACAAAATAGAATTTGCAGTGTCTGTCATGTGCCATCCCTTCAAGTTCAGCAAGATGTAGCAATTCAAGTATGTGTATATCATATGCTTTTACACTCCACCAAATACTATAGTGTAGTTTCTTGTGTAGTTTCTTGTCCTAAGATTTGCTGCATCAGCTTGCAGGACCTTAGTATAGGGAACACAAATAACTGTGGCTGTATCACAACATTTGGCACTGTAACAACATTATAATGATGTGATTAATTTTTTAAAATAGTTGTGCCAGAAATCAAAGCTACCTGTCAAACAATGCCCTCTGTCCTCCAAGCTTTTTACATATAATTCCAGATGTTGGTTGTAGTGTTGGTTATTCATGCAAATGGAAAAGCCAGCCTGCACTCAGAAAAAATATTTATTGCTGCAAATATCTCAGTCTGTGGTGCCTGCAATACCCAAACAGGTCTTGTGAGCCATCTTGGGTCCCTTTTTTGGGAGAAAGGTGGCATAAAAATAAAATAAAATAAAAAGCAGACCTCATCAACTCTGTTGCTGTTTCTAGAATGCATCTCCTCTGTCCTGAGAGATATTTGCTTTTCACAGTCATCATCATCATATTTTTTGTTTTATTTCAAAGCTGCTGCCAAATTTATTTGTTGACTGAAGTCCTTTAAAGCTGTATCCTGCATTGCAGAACCTCCCTAGACCAGAGGATCGAACTAGATGGATCTCCAAGATCACTACAAGCTCTATGATTCTGTGAAAGAAAGAAAAAATGGATTTCTCTCTCTCAATGTGTATGTAACAGCCTTGTGAAGAACGAAGTATGTGTCCTTGTTATACGACCCTACTGGCTCATACCACTCTATTAGCTTGCATAAAGAATCAAAAGCTTGTATAAATTATCAGAAGCTTGTGAACCTAATACTTTGGAAAGCATTGTGTTTGACATATGAAAGTCCTACCATAGTTGTTTCTTGGATGACTTATTCCCATCTGCTACAGTTAATCAAGTGATGAACAAGCATGTGTCCACCAACAGTAAATATGGTTCACTTTTGAGAAAACTGATCTAAATATGGTTCAGTCTTGAGCAAAGCAAAGCAGCATCATTTATATACCGCTTCATACCACGCTATGGGGTGTCTAAGCGGTTTACAACTGTGAGCTGATTGCCCCCCAACAATCTGGGTACTCATTTTAGCGACCTCGGAAGGATGCAGGCCTGAGTCTAGCCTGAGCCCTGGCTAGTACTGAACTCGCAACCTTGTGGTTTATGAGTGAATGGCTGCTTGTTTTTGGAATAGAATTTATTAGAAAGTCCTTGAAGGATATACATTATCTGGGCCTCATTCCCACTACAAAATAAAACAGTTTTGGAGTAGAATAGCTGACACGATTTAGTGCTGAATAGACATTCACACTATTCAAGCTGGTTGATTTATCTATCCATTTCAGTTTAATCCACTTCGCGTTCACATTCAGTGATGGATCAATTCAGCATGGTGTTGCCTCATAGAGGTGACTGTGCCACAGGGAAACAATTACGATCCCCTTCCTGTTCACACTAGTGCTGAATCGATTTATTTAAAAAGATGTGGGGAATTCAGCGGATCCAGAAGAACTGGTTTAAATGGGTTGAGAGCAGGGCCCCCCACAACAAACTGCACTGATGATTCAGCACAAGCACGAACAAGGGTCATTTAAACCAGTTCAAAGCAGTCTGCAAACTGGTTTATTATGTAGTGGGAATGAGGCCCCAGGAAGAAGTACTCTGGCCTGGTTTGGATGTAATACTAAAACATAGTCTAGTTACTAGTTTAGCTACTAGACTCTAGTACAATGTGTGTGACAAGGATGGAATTGCCATGAGCCTTGGGCTAGAATTGCTTCATCCTCCCATTTCTTTCTGTTGTTTAGCCAATGACTTTGTGAGAGTTTGTTTCAACTTCCACAAAAGCTGGTTTGCTATTATACAAACTATAGCTCATGGTTTAAAACAAATGGTGGCTAATTTAACAAGACGGTTTAATTTTCCATACTTTTGCATTTAGTTTTTTTAGTTCACTTTCAATGTTTTAAAAATTAAATACCCACATTAGTTATTCATATTCAATTGATTATTTATACTGCAGCTATTAGCAATTCCCTCATTTATTGAACTATGCAGTTCTCTGTTTCCTTGTACTGTATAAATATTTTTGTATTAGATATCATTGACCCAAATGTGCATTTGCTAAAGTGAATATATTTTAGAATATACTTTAGGCATTTTCAGCTCAAAAATGTCTAATTTTCTTACCAATTTTACTACAGTGAGCATTTTCTTCTTTTAATGTATAATTATATGTATAATATATAATGTATAATTATACAGCTGCACTGTACAATCATGAAATGGACTTTGTATATCTTTCGCATTCCTTTTGATTAATTGTAACACAGTGTTGAATGTTGATTTTTTTTTTTACTCCTATCTATGAAGACTACCTATTTGAAAAGTATGTTGTTTCACAATGCCAAGATTAAATTGTACCAGCAATGGGATATTTTAGTATTCAAGAAACATATTGCTAACTGTTCTTATTCAGAAATATATATATATAAACTACATGTGTAATCAATGTAGTTGTTTAATATGCCTTATAAATTTGAACAGAAAATATTATTCTGACTTAAATATGTTGTCCTGTGCTTATTTTCAAGTGGCTCAGTAGCAATAGCAGCTTCATTTATATACTGCTTCATACCACGCTATGCAGTCTCTAAGCGGTTTACAACTGTATGTGAATTGCCCCCAACAAGCTGGGTACTCATTTTAGCAACCTTGGAAGGATGCAAGCCTGAGTCGAGCCTGAGCCCCTGGCTGGTACTGAACTCACAACCTTGTGGTTTGTGAGTGAGTGGCTGCAGTACAGGCATTTTAACCACTGCACCACCAGGGCTCGGGGGAGGGGGGGAGCACATATTTGCATGTTGTTTTTATGTGCCTTCAAATCCACTCTGATTTATAGTGACCCTGGCTGTGTCCTCACAGGCCAGGATATTCTGACCCCAAAACTGCCCTGGATTCCCTCGTGACCTGGGCACTCTGGAACAACTGTTTGCACTCGTGTCCAACTGTGTTACTCAGTGCTGCTCCCATTGCTGGTACAAGTTGTCCCCTCTAAGGTCAACATAAAGGTCCCAGCATCAACCACATGGCTGGGTGCCTTGTTCTGACCTCAGAGAAAATGACTTGTGCCAGCGGCAGCAGTGCCAGCCAGTACAGTGGAACATGCATGCAAGCTGTCCTACATTGATCTGAAGGGCTCTGGATTTTCTGGGAAGATCTGGAGCAAAAGGTGGTTTTTTTTAGCAATCCATTTTAAGGGTGATATAACATGGGTTCGGTGCTGAACTGGCCATATGTTGTCAGGACAGTTTGTACCAGAATCAGGATTAGGCCCTATGTCATCTGGACTGACCACTATGAGGGCAGGGATGGGTGGCAGGATGTGATATTCAGCCCATGCAGAGACAGCCCCTTTCAAAGGGTTTTCATGACAAGGTTTCTTCAGAGGAGGTTTTCTACTGCCTTCCTCTAAAGCTGAGAGAGTGTGACATGCCCAGTCCAACATTCTAACTACTATGCCACACTGGCTTATACTTGTACATGCCACACTGGCTTATACTTGTACAACCAGTTCTAATGTTGGTACTATTTTCTGTTAGATTTTGTATACCTGAAATATATTGTTACAATATCCTCTGAACATGCCCTGGGAATCAGGGGAAGAGTGAAATGCACATGAGATTATTTTTCATATCTTCATCTTTTTCACGGAAGCAAGCAGACACGCTAAAATATCTTCCTTATATCTGCTACAATCAAACTCAGTCTTAGAAAATTTTATGACATACATTTTAATGTATAATTAGAAGAAACAAGGTCCCCTGGTAGGCAGATATTCAATTTGTGTAACATGGTTTGTATAAAAATTACTTTATTTTTATTGTTGGAAATAAAAATAACTGACACACGTCTTAAATACTTACACAGGTCTTTTAAATATCTGTGTGCACAAGGCGAATATGGTTAAATAATTATGAGTATCAATCACTGCTGAATCTTCATTGTGGAAAAAGTCTTGAGATGTTGAAGATTTCATTGTCAGGCTTTGAAGTTCTTAATCACCAGAATGGTTCATTGATTTGACGCACTAAAAACTCTACTTGCCTTGTACACAGTACTTCCAAAAGCAGGCTGGAACAGAACAAAAGGCCATTTTTACACAATAGGTAAGTGCTTCATAGGAACATCTCTCTAATGTGGCTCTTCTCTTATTCTGGCCAATTAACCTATACATCTATGTCCAAATGCATTTGAGAAAGTACACTGAAGTCTACAAAAGCTCATGCTACCAACTTCAATCGTTCAGTGAGGGGATGTACAGATGGGCAGGAAAAGGTGACATGAAGCTGCCTTTTCCCTAAGCTGCAGCAACTGCCTCGCCTGCCCCAAGGATGCCCTAAATGGGGATGGAGCAACCGCACTGGGGGGGGGGGCAGTCAATGCAGCTTTTGCGAGGCTGCATTGAAGCCCCACCAACCGCACCACTGGCCCCAAGGACACCGCAAAGGGAGACAAAGCAACTGCATGGGCCGGCAGCAGCTGTTTTAATTTTTTTCATTCTCTCAGATGCATGCACACATGTACAGGACGCATCCTTGCACGCCTGTGCACCTGCACAGAACACATCTAGGCTGGTATACAGTCTGTCAGTCTATGTGTACAAAAGTGACTGAAGTTTGGCATCCCTGTGCACCTGTGCAGAACCTACCACCAGGAAAAGCATGCCAGGAAATGGTGTGTAGGTTTTATGTGCACCTGCACACCTGTGCAGAAGAGGTCACAAAAGCCTCTTTCATGCAAACTACTGTGCATGCTGACAGCAAGTGTACATGCAATGGAATGCATTTATTGTCATAATAGAGAACAGTTGCTAGGGTGCATGCGTAGGGTTACAATTAGGGTTAGGGTTCTACTTACAATATTCAAGTGCACCTGTGGCGGTGCATCCACAACTGGAAGCATAGGGTGCTTTAAATTAAAGCCTGCATCAGAGGGTGCATGCTCTGGTTTGCCGACTCAGTTTCCGCTACATGTGCGGCAGTGCATTTATATGCCCATTTTAAATCTCTGGCACCCTTTTTCTGACATATCAGTGTCGCTGCATACATATGCACATCTTTCCCGAAGAAGTGGAAAAAAGCTGCGGCTTTTCCCAGCATATGGCACCTAGAGGGTGCTTTTCTTTTAGCCGTGCATCGTCTAAACGCCATGCCTCCAAGTCAGCCTGAAAGCACCTCTTTTTGCCCTCCTGTACAGCCCCTGAGTTCTATCCCACCACATACAGCCAGGTTATGTCTAGACTTCTTAGAGCCAATGTCATGGTGCGATGCCACTTGGCACAAAATGGTGATTCCAAGGATAAAGGTTGCAAGCAAGGAGTTTAAGCATTTTGTTGTCCTATACAATATAGGTATCAAATTGCCACAATGGATAAGAAAAACAGTTTCCCTGTTGGGAGACGCACCTCTTTTCTTTGCTTTCTTTGAAGAGTGTGGTGCTGCTTTCCTGAAATTATTTCCACTTAAAAGATATATTTTGTGGAGATCCTTTTTTGATTCGGCAACACCATCTTGTTGAGAGACAGGAGGACCAGACTGACTTTCTTCTAACCCATCCTATCCAGAAGAAAGTACACAAGAAAAAGGTTTTTAAAATGTCACCTGATGTGCACAAAAGTGCACAAAAAAGTGAATAAAAATATTTGTGGCCCCAGAGGTTTTCAGATTATTGCTCAGAGGATGGAAAAGTTATGTTTTCAGATGGCATCTCCCAGAATCTTGCCCACAGCATTATTACTGACCATGTTTGGTGCAGGATTCTGGAATGGGCACCTTCATGTGTATATCTTTTGCAAGCTCAGGTTTACACGCTTAAGGTTAGTCCTTCCTTAAATAGCCCATATTCACAGACTCTCAGTATGTCCAGGGAAGTTTATAGGAAAATCTGTGTTGCAGAATCATTGTTTTAAATGTCTACTTCCCTGGTAACACAGAACAATTATTCTGGATAAAAGAAAGTATTTTAAGTTGTCTTGTTTCTTACCTTTTTTATTGTCTTTCCAAACACTTTGGCATAAGCTGAAATACAAAATACAATATTGTTTACTAGGTGTGTGTTTTTTAAATACTTTATCACGTTATTACCAAAGCTCTGCTATGGTGAAGATGTTGAGGATAAAGTGCTGTTACCAAAGAGATGCTATCACTCATATTAATATCTGCAGTACTGTCAGAGCTTGTAAAAATACTGTTTTGGAAAACTTCCAAAATCTCCCCAGGCAGCATAGCCAGACATTCAGTGAGTTGTAAACCCAAACTCTGCTTTCCTAAGGTCTGGGACTTCTGTAGAAATTAGGAAATGCTGTTTTCCAAGCAATACAGAGACATTTCTGAAATAATATTCCTTTGTCAAGGGTTACTTTTCTTCTTGACTGCCAGACCACCCACGGCTTGTTTGTAATAATAGTTGGTTTCATCAGCAGCATCAGTCACCATTTATTTGCATCCCTACAAGCAACATTTTAAGGACTAAGCAGATTTCAGGTTGACTGATTTATACTGTTGTCATGTCACCTAGCTGACCAGCTTCTGTACTGATTTCAACAGGAACCAAATGCACTGCACAGAACAGTTCTAAGGCCACCAATGGTATGATCCAAAAACCAATTTATTCAAAACCTTCTGATATTATTAGCAGGGCAGATGGAAAGGAGAAGTAAAGGCTTAGCTCTTTTGTTCTTTTCTAGACATTAAAAAAGCCATAGTTCTCTACCTACACCAGTTTCATGGCTGGTTTGAAGACCTGTCTGATGACCAGAAGGCTCATGGATCACCTGCCTCTTTTAGCATGCCCAGTGCACACCTTTCTTCATCTCTCTGACATCAGAGACACACCAGTCACAGGTGTTTTCACTAGGAAGAGGATTTCTGAGGCTGTATCTTTCTTTCTATGGTGGAAAGACAACATATTTTTTAGCTTCTGGAAAGGGTGCCAGGAATCATAGGATTGCAGCCTATGGCCTAAATCTAGTTGCTAGTCCCAACTGAAATAACCTCACTGGCCTTTACAGACTGCCAGAAATAATGCAGCTTGAGTCCACTTTAACTGTCCTGGCTCAGTGCTAAGGAATAATGGGAACTGTAGTTTACTGTGACACCAGAGCTCTCTGACAGAGAAGGCTCAATGTCCCAGAAAAAAAATACAGTTCCCATGATTCCCTAGCACTGAGCCAGTACAGTTAAAGTGGCCTCAAGCTGCATTATTTTTGGCAGTCTGTAAAGACCCTAAATCAGCAGCTGACTGGTATGTTGACATTTCAGTAAATATTACTGATTTGCTTTAGCTTGGATTACCAGTTGAATTCAGGCCATAGTCTAGATGCAACACGCTCATTGGAAATAATTCATATTTATCTCCATGCATCTCATTTTTCAAGTAATGGACACACCTTAGTAGTCACATAAATGCACACAATTACTATATGAATTAACATCATGTCCATACATATTGGAAAACTTAATATTAAGGATTATGTGTATGAGCGTATGTACCTTCAAGTTGCCTGTTGACCTATGGCCACCCTGTGAATTTCATGGAGTTTTCTTAAGCAACGACTACTCAGAGGTGGCTTTGCCAGTTTCTCCTCTGGAATATAGCCTACAACACTTGGTATTTGTTGGTGTCTCATGCAACTACTAACCTGGGTTTACCTGCTTGGCTTCCAAGATCAGTTAGGATCTGGTGCCTTGAGGGTATTTAGGCTTAGAGTTAATGTGTAAGAAAGAACTCGTAAGGATTACAAGTAGGAAATATTAAAGGAAGGAAATTAAAATGATTACATGACAGAAAATAGAATATATCATCACCTAGCTTTTTTCTTACTTATTTTATTTACTATTCAAATTAACTGTAGTTATGTTTTATTGTAATGGAAAATATCTGTATCCCTGGACTGCAATCCCAGTGCAGTGAAATCAGGTGCTACTGTACTACACAAATACTTAAGCTATATTTGGACTACAGTTCTAGCTCAGACAACTGTCATCTTTGGGTTTGTCTACCTGGGCCAAATAAAATAGTTTCAGCACATCCTCACAGCGACCTTTCTTCATGACACAGAACCAAACCCTCAATTTGAGTGTGGGCTATGTTTATGATGTAAGGCCAGTTCTGCACCAAGCTTGCCCTATCCCTCCTTTAAACTGTACCTTTTGCTCTGAACTTTGTTGGAAAATCCAGGGCACTCCAAGTGGCTGTCTACACACATGTCCCTGCTGTGTTGCCCACCGTTGCTGCTCACTCAAGTTACTTCCTCTGAGGTCACAATGAGGTACAGGGCCATGTGATTCATGCTGGGCTCTTCATTTCTGACCTCAGAGGAAATAACTCATCCCAGTGGCAGTGGGGGTGCCAGGTGATGCAGTGGTAACATCTGTATAAACAGCCACCCAGAGTCACTATGGAGAGCAGAGGTAATGGGGGTAATCCAGGGCAGCTGCGGGGTCAGAATACGCTAGGAGCAGCCCAGATTATTCTGGTTGATGTAGACAAGCTCTTCCTAGCTCTATTGGGGGGGTTGCAGACTGCCAGAAATAGTGCAAATTGAGTCCACTTTTAGGGTTAGGGTTAGTGCTAAGGAATCATGGGAATTGTTTTTTTTCTGAGACATTGAGCCTTCTCTGTCAGAGAGCTCTGGTGCCACAATAAAATACACTTCCCATGATTCCCTAACCCTAACCCTAACCCTAAAAGTGGACTCAATTTGCACTATTTCTGGCAGTCTGCAACCCCCTTGCTTTCCTATCTCAGCACATGTTGAGGATCTATTTGATCTTTTTAGTTGCCATAGAATAGTTGACCTGCTGCAGAAGTGTATCTATAGGGAAGGCAAAATGAGTGCATTGCCCCAGTAAGAATTCTGCACCCCCAACATGAAAGTTTCATTCATTCCCTAAATTTCTAGTGTTGCAGAGAGTGAGGCTTCATACACGTTTCACACCTTAAATTCTTACATTTACTGTGTTCCTCTGGTAGCATTGTCTGCCCTTTTCTTTGGATACCTAAGTTGTGCTTCTAAATGTACAACTGAAGTTTTAAGTTATTGAAATACTAGATGTTTGAAGGAAACAATACATTGTGGGAAGATAATTCTCTGTGGGTCAATGCTCTTATTTTATCTCCCCCCCCACACACACCTGTAGCTATATCACTGGTTTTGGCATCATTCTATGTTGCCCATATTACTTGTGCCACATTGGGGTCTGAGTTGCTGATCTCAGGAAGATTAGGGACTGGACAGATGATCCCGTATTTTGGAAGGAGGCTGGACTAGTTGGCTTCTTGGTCTTACCCAGCTCTGGAGCCAACCAAAAAATAGAAATAAAGATAAAACTACAAATATAAACAACAACAAAGCGCCTTGTTGTTCAGTATCCCTAAATGAAAACTCCTTGAAGAGAGACACCAGGGGATATACTCCTATTGTCTGTTGAGCAACCCTTAGCAGGATCACCTACCTTGTACATGGCCATATGGAGCCTTTCATGCTAGGTACTTGCATCTTCAGTATAATAGCTAGAAATGTATGAAATCCCCTTGGGAAATGTTCATAGTTTTATAGCCCAAAAATTTCTCATTTGTTTCTCTTCAAATGAACCAACAACATTTTCATTACTTTTTTGGCAAGAAAAAAAAAGTCAGAACAATTTTTGTAGAAATTTCTGGGATCTTTTGCCTGCAACCTCACCTTGAATTTCACTATAAGATAAATCTAGCAAGTAAATCATAGTATTCAGCTCATTGGTGTGTCTTCAACTTGAAACTAATGATGTTTTCAGACTCTTGACTTCATCTAGGTTCAACAGAGCAAAGCGGAAAATCTTTCTTTGCCCTGGCTTGGTGTTCACTCAAATACCTTTGTTGCCTGGACTTCACACCCTTTGGAAATCAGTTACATTTATTGCAGCTTCCCATGCCAGCCCTTACATTTAGGGTGATTTAGAGCAGCGGCCAGTGCACACAGTCACATTTTTCCTTTAAAGGCAACCAGTATCTCAGCAATAGGGTTACCTTCAGCTCTTCAGATAAGTCTGCTCACAAGGTTCTGTTTGTATATTTTCTGTTCTCCAGTTAAGTGAATATAGACTATTCCTGTTTTTGTGTTTTTTCTTTAAATGTTACTATATGGGGATAGTTTCATAAAGAATCACACAAGTATTTAAATTAAAATTTCACACTACAGAAATTAGTTATAGTGTTATATGACTTGCATGCATATAGCAGAATGGAAAAAAGGGATGATGTATTCTTAATTTTCATATATTATCATATTTATATACAAAGGCTTGATTACCAACATATCAAATATCAGCCATATGTGCTGAGCCAAAACAGTTCATTTAATTTGCTGGTATAATTTAACAATGTTTTGAGGTTTTTCAAATGGTTAATGGCTGATTATATTATGAGTAACTAACGCAATTATTTTAACTAGTTTTAATTATTTTTAATATAATATCATTCAGTTGTATTGCAATATAAAGAACTTATACAATAATAGTGGAGGCGAAACATAAACAGTGACTTTGAAGAGAACAGTGAATTTTAGGGTAATCTAATCTACTTTAAATAATGAATTAACTACATCACATCACATCATTTATGTGCAAACAACAATCCATTAAGCTCAATGAACCCACTGAATTGATAGAAACAACAATAATTATTCAAATTAATTAATCTTTGTTTAATTACCTTGACGTCCTGTTGCCTTGGAAACAGGGCTGGTACTTTTTTGTACCTCATCAAGCACTGATAAAAGTTCTAGGAATGTCCTTTGTTGTTTAGTTACTGACTCTTTCTCATTTCTTTGGTTTTTCTCTGGAAAACAAAGGAAAAGATCCATGATTTCATGCACCTCTTGGAGTGATCCAAAGTGGGAAAATGAATGGTTTTCCCTTCAGATATGAGAGCATAAGGTAGACAAATCCATGGTTTTGATGTAATCCACAGGGAAATGTGCTATGCAGCAAACCTTTCTTGTCCAAATTCTTTTGGCATGAAATTAATTGTGATGTTGTAGTAGAGTCAGGTAGTAGTACATTGCTATGATGCAGCAAAAGATAAAAAATAATTTTAAAATATTGCTGTTCATTTCTCAATACATTTAATTTAGAAAACCATTGTCTTTGCCCCACACTATCCAAGGCATTACATTTAACTAATCCTTTGGGAAAGGGTTTTAAGTTAACTTACCTTCTACGGGTTGTAATCTGTCAGACATCACCAGAGGAGACACTGTCTGAAATGCTGATGAAAAGGCAACAATGGCCAAAAGACTAGCTAACAAGATACTGGCTTCCATTGTAAGAAGATAAGAATGTTTGGCTTCCCAGGTCTGTAATGTGTCCACCTTAACACAAGTTTGTCAGGACTCTTTCATCCAAGTTTTCTCTCTGGACAAGTACGCTTTGCTTTTTAAACCCTTGTTTCCTTTCATTAACCAGAAAATAAATTCTCCATCAAATTCCACTCTACTAACCTGCATTTTGACATTTGGCGACATGTTTCTTTCTGTTTCCTGAGGTTTGCTTTGTGCCATTCTGATGATAGTCTCCAACGTCAGAGCTCTTTTCTCTTCTTAAGCAAACACATTAACGTTGCGTTATCGCTGCTTGAACAGGAGAACCTCCAAAATGCCTACGCAAACTTTGGGATAAAGTTAGATGGGCGCAGAGTGGGGTGTGGGGGGAGAATCAGTGATTGAAGACATAGAAAATAACCTTATGTTTTACATTACCTCTATTCTAAATCTCATGAGGATGCTCCTTAAAAAGCAATGTTGTCATAGAACATGCCAGTGACGCCAACAGGTGACCTAGCAAACATCCCAGAAACAAAACAAATAGCAAAGACTCAAAAAATGAGCCACACAGAGACTGGCATGAAAGGAAATGATGAAATAAAAGTAGGGTGATAAAGTCAGCTCCGAAAGACTTTTCGGAAGTGTGCCTAACTCAACAAATATTCTTTCGCATGCCAAAAACCAAAGCCCTTTGCCATTTCTAATAGCTTAGAGATCTCTCTTACCATGGTTCAGAGGTATTCTGGGGTCAGAGAAGGATTCTTAAAACAAAATGTTCTTCCACCTGCTTGTGGCAACTTTACCAGTCTGCCGTGTAACCAGAATGACAATGGTTATACATAGATACCAAGTTCTTTTGAGAATTGACAGGAGAAAATAACCTAGACTGCAAGACATACTCCCTATATCTAATGTATCTCGGGTCTCTTTCAGATGTTATTGTTACTTGTTTGGACTGTTTTTGAGCCCCAAAGTGAAAAAAGCTGCCTGTAAATGAAATAGTTTAGTTCCACACATCCTGAAACTCCCAATCTCCCAAAATTTTCTGTTTCAGGGAATTACCTTTTTGGGATGGGGACAAAAATTGGCCTCCCCCAGCATCTACCCACTCCAAAGTTAAATGAATGGAGAGGGTATGAGGGAGAAGGTTGAAGCTTTAGGCTCTATTCTAACCTTTGCATGCTTATCAGTAAATGAATGTGTGAAAGACTTTCCAATGAATGCTTGCAGGTCAAGTGAAGGGGCCTACTGCTGTGATTCTTCTCCTTATGGTGTGGATCTTAATTCTGCCCTGTGAAAACAAGGGATTCAACTGTTTTAAAACAATATCAAGATCTCCCTTATGGGGAGATCAATAACAGTGGACAAGCATCCATGAAAGGCCACTTGTTCCCCAATCACAGATCTTCTTTTGCAGTCTGCAGCCACAGGATTGTGTTAGGTGTGTGCAGATCACATTCTAAGTCAGGGGTAGGCAACCTTTTTGAGCCGGGGGCCGGGTTGCT
>JAIPUX010001232.1:102134278-102150104 GCA_020142125.1 Phrynosoma platyrhinos | reverse complement strand
CTGTGGAGATTTTGCCAAGAAAACCCCAAGAGCAAGTAATAACAACAAAAATCAATATTATTATGGCAGGCGGCGGCAGCAGTGGGGGGTGGCGGCGGCAGCAGGGCCGGCCTGGGGCCGGTCCAAAGGCCTCGGGGGGCTGCATCCGGCCTCCGGGCCTTAGGTTGCCTACCCCTGTTCTAAGTTCACACAGGGCTTATGTTATTGGGCTAGAGGGATGCCTAATTGGACTGGCCAACAACTTGCTGTAAGTGAATTGCATGCTCTGGAATAGGCTTTAGAATGCCCTATGGCATACAAAGGTTCGATGGCTGGAACTCTGAATTCTTGTTGCATAGCTTCTTGAAGAGTTGTATTGGTTGTTCATTCAGATTTGGTCTGGATTCAAGATTCTGGTGCTTATCTTTCAAGCTCTAAATGGCTTGGGACTTAATTACCTCAAGAAACATCTCTCACTACACAAACCTGCTGGGTCTGAAGAACTTGGGAGGATCTTCTTCTCTGGGTTGCCTTGTAAGGGAAACTAGACAGTGATATGTCTACAGAGCAGCGCACAGTCTCCAGAATCTGGACTTACATTTGAATTGTGGACATTACCTTACTCATTTCTGATTGTTTCCTTGATTATTTGTTAAATTTTAGAGATGAGATACCTCACATTATGGTTACTTTACAGCATTTTGTACTGCATGATCGTTTTCTAGATGGTCTATATAGTTCATTATTCCACTGGATGTTTGAAATTATATTATTGTAGTAAACACATGCAATTTATTTATAATTTAATATGTTTTTGTATTTTTGTTAAATAAGTATTCACAAGTACCTGACTTTCCTGGTTAGTCTTCTTTTGTTACTCAGTTTAGAGACCTTCTGTGTCTCAGAGTACATACCCTACATTTCCCTTTTAGACTGCCAACAAATACCAGGTGCTGTAGGCCATATTTCAGAGAAGGACCTGGCAAAGCCACCTCTTGAGTATTCCTTGCCTAAGAAAACCCTATAAAATTCATGGGGTTGTCATAAGTTGACAGGCAACTTGAAGGCACATACACACCAACACAATATTTTTACTAGTTTTATTATATTCCGTTCTGACATATTTTTGTTTTTATGCCTTTTGCGAAGTGTAATGTCTCACAATAGTCATTATATATTGTTGGATGGATATATAGGTACATAGATGGATATAACGGTCAGTGTTTTACATCAGCTACTTGGTTCAATATACTCCCCCCCCCAAACCTGATGGAAACATCATTCACTTATGCTTTATTACCAACAGAATGGACTTCCTTCTCTCCATACAACTGAAGCATGATAAAGTAGATTAGGAGGGAGTTACTATTCCTGAGGGAAATGGTAATAAAAGTGTGCCTTTTATTGCACTGGTAAAATCTGTTTGGCAAAAGCCACACTTTTATGATTGTCTCTGTCTGGAGGAAGAATGGAAGTGCTACAATGTCATGTGGAGAAGTAAACAGAAAGCTGCTTCTGTCTTACTGCCTACTTTTGTAATGCAATAAGGCTCTAAGTAGTGATCATGAATACAGAATAGTTATGGATTTTCCAGTTGTGGACAGGTTGCAATTTGCAGTACTCTTCCTGCTGGGAGGAACAATGAGAAGCAGTGATGCCAGGGCCCTGAGGGATCTCTCCAGCTGCCTGTTCTTGACATTCCCTGTGACTGGGAGGACACTGTAGAATCATTCCCCCACTGCCCTGATCTGCAGCACTTTGGACATGCATCAGTCGGGGTGCTGCCAGGCTGCAAAGGTAGTTTGAGGGGATGAGTGATAGCATCACACTTAACTACAAATACATCACAGTGTATTTTTTAAAACACTGATGTGGCAAAGAGCACACTCATCTAGAAATGTTGGCTGGCAACCGGTTGGGATTTTATGATATAAACCAACTTATGATCATGCAGTTTAGAACTGCAGCATTGAGCAGTAGTCATATTCCCAGGAGGGGAGTGTTTTCATAGCTGCACCATGAGAATCATTGCAAATCATTGCAAAAGTGGAGTGAGCAGTGTGACCATTGTGCAATGGTCGCAATGTGCAACAGTATGATACTTTGCAGGCCAGGCTGCCCTTGCACAATGACAGTGCAAGGAGCGGGCAGTGCTGCCCAAGAGAGCCACGTGATACTGAAGAAAGTCATGGGTGCCCTGTACTGAGCCAGAATGTGTCTGCATTCTTCACTGTCCTATTGTGCGGTGGGAGCCCCTGTTGAGCAAAGGGATCTATTGTGTGGTGCCCCATTATGTAGTGAAACACCCACTATTGCACAAAGGGATATTTAGAGCCTTATCACACAACACTGTTTGTTGTTGTGTGCCTCCAAGTCATTTCTGACTTATGACAACCCTAAGGAGAAAATATCATGGGGTTTGCTTAGCATGTTTCTTCAGGGTGGATTTGCTATTGTTGTCCTCTGAGACTGAGAGAGTGTGACTTGCCCAAGGTCACCCAGTGGGTTTCCATGGCTGCGAGAGGACTCACACCTTGATCTCCAGAGTCACAGACCAATGCTGAAACCACTACACCATGCTAAACCACTACACACTAGGGCAGGGCTCATGAAAGGCAAAGGCAGCAAAGCGGGGAGAGACAGCAGGGCTAGCAAGCCCTGAGTGCTTTAGCCCCCATTCCCACCATCTTCTCCTGGAAGGAATTCCCTTCCAGTGCCACTGCCAGCCCACCTTTGCCTGCCTTTGCCTATGATCTGATCCTTTCCTCACTCACCCTCTTTAATTTAATTGCTTTCCCCAGGATTCACCCCTTCCATCTGATCACTTTTCCATTCATTCTCTTTCATCTGATCATTTCCTCACTGGAATTAACTGGAATTGGTTGGATTATCTCAGTCAAAATGATCATCTTTATCAGTACTTTCTATAGAAAGTGAATTATTAAGACAACTGCTCATTGATGAAATTATAAGAGAATGTGCAATTAAAACAATGCCACAAAATAAATATACAAGAATTGTTGTTTAACAAACCTATTTCTGTTTTTAAAAATTCTGTTTCTAATTTTTGTGGATGAAAACATAAAATATCTTTATTCTGAACTTTTGTTTTCCTTCTCAGTTTCTGTAAAATTCTTTGTTAATCTTGTTTCCGTAGGCCCTAGGCACTGTGCCTAAAGTGCCTAATGGAAAAGGCAGCCTTCATCACGGGTTTTCTGGGGCTGAGAGTGTGTGACTCAACTAAGGTCACCCAGTGGGTTTCCATGACCGAGTGGGGAAATTAAACCTGATCTCCAGAGTTGTAGTCCAGTGCACAAACCACTACATCACATTGACTCTAAACCATACTTATATTGTGATATATTGGTGATATATAATAGTGATATTATTGCACTTTAACCACAATGGCTCCATCCTATCGAATCGTGGAATTTGCAATCTAATGATGGGCATTTAAATTACTCAGACAGAGTAATCTAGCCAGAGAACTCTTGGGCCTCCCTAAACTCCAAACCCCAGAATTCCTCAGAATGTTGCTATGGTAGTTAAAGTGGAACATAGCACTGTAACAATCCTGTCATGCATTATCACAATTCCCTAACATGGTTGAGTATTGTGTTAGTAACATAGGAGTTTATCACACAGGATGGATCCCATGCAGAAACTGGCTTTAAACTGAAAAAACCCTGCAAAAGCGGGTAGTTTTTCAAACGATGTTTGGGGTTAACCCAAACAGAAAGTAGAAAAAAACCTACAAAAGCAGATTGTTTTTCAGATGACATTAGTGTTAATGAAAATTAATACATTAACCAGAATGGAAGCTAGACAAAACCCACTCCTTTTTACTTTCAGAAAATCCCAAAAGTAAAAAGAGGCGGGTTTTGTCTACTTTCTGTTCGGGTTAATGTCACATTAAAACAGTCATGTATGAAAAACTACCTGCTTTTTGCAGGTTTTCCCCAGTTTTTAAATCCCATTTCTGCATGGGATTTTTGCAGTTTGCCCCCGTGTGATAAACTCTAGTTCTACCATCCGAAAGTCATGTATTCTGGCCTGTGATATAGGATCTCAGCCACGTTTTGTCCTTGTTATGCCCCCCCCCCCTCGGTCTCATTCTCATGCCGCCACTGCTGGCAGCAAAAGTGGAATTATGAATAGGCTTTTTGAGAACTCTGTTTTGCACAGTGATTACTTTGCTGGCACATGAGCCTTCCATTCTCGGCAAAATAGTTCTTAATCCACTTTCAACTAGCCATGAAGGCCATTTGTTTTGCCAGACTGTGTATCCAGCAGTTACACTTAATCTGCCTACCTTCCTTATTTTGATTTGTGTTGCTGTATTACTAGTTGAGGCTGCCCTCTGGTGGTCCTATAGCAGCCTACTACCAAGATACACCACCACCAAAAAACCCCAAAACCAAAACAACAATGCCAACAATTCCTTATTAGGAAGAATCAATTTTAATTACGGTAGAGCAGGGATAAGAATGTCCTCCCAGACTCTACAGATTTAGGGGGGTTGCAGACTGCCAGAAATAGTGCAAATTGAGTCCACTTTTAGGGTTAGGGTTAGTGCTAGGGAATCATGGGAATTGGTGTTTTTTTTCTGAGACATTGAGCCTTCTCTGTCAAAGAGCTCTGGTGCCACAATAAACTACAGTTCCCATGATTCCCTAGCACTAACCCTAACCCTAAAAGTGGACTGAATTTGCACTATTTCTGGCAGTCTGCAATCCCCCTTAGTTTTAGAACCAATAAGCATAATAATTCATAGAATCATAGAACCATAGAAGTGGAAGGGGCTCTATGGGCCAACAACTTGAGCCCTAGGCAGCTTTGGCTTTATCCGCACTACAGAAATAATCTAGGTTGACACCACTTTAACTGCCATGGCTCAATGCTATGGAATCCTGGAAACTGAAGTTTGGGGGGGGCATCAGTGCTCTCTGACAGAGAAGGCTAAATGTCTCACAAAACTACAGCTCCCAGAATTCCACAGCATTGAGCCATAGCAGTTAAGGTGGATTATTTCTGCAGTATGGATGCAGCCCTAGTGTGGACAAGGATGTATTTTAGATAACCTTGGCCCATCTTGCCTGATTAACACTAGCACTCTATACTTAACCTGGATTTTTGTTATCAATTATGTCACAAAACACTCACACACCTGCTTTGAATTGCCTCCAAATGGAACCAAATCTGATTGAGCACAGCATCCCTGAGATTTCTCATTGCTCAAAGAAAGGAGGTGGATGTACCGGTATTTTGCACTTGTAGAAGGGAAAACTATATTACTGCACTAGCAGGATTGATCCCTGGCCCTGAAATGTTGGAGCTTAGGGATGATCCTTTGTGTTGTCATCATGTCATTGAAGGCAGGCCCTGGTGCTGTTACAAGGGGTGATCTGACAAGGACAACAATGGTGTTGTCATTAAGTATGCTACATTAAGCATGAGCCACACTTGCACAGAGAATGCCATTCAGATAAAAAACACTAATAGCTAAACCCTATTCTTAGTTTAAACTAGAACTGAGCCATTGAATTAATTGGATTTACCTGTGCGCTGACTGGCCATTCAGTGGATCTAGTTTGGTTGGGACTAACCAACAAGATTCCAGCCCAAGTGTAACAAATGAGGAACACACATGCACACTTTTCAATGCAGTGCGATCACCATGGGATTCCTCCTTCTCATCCTGAGGGCCAGAGAAGAGAGTCAAGGTCCAGAGACTCTGGATCTCAAATCATAAGCATGGGTGTGATGGCTCAGAATTTATCTCAAGGAACTAAAGATTTTTTCTATCTAATTTCAGTGAGTGAAGGGGAAATGTCAGGCAGGCTGTGAATAAACTTTAATGGTATGGGGTTGTGATTTTTAGGAAACCAAAGGTATTGAGAGATATGGCGCTAAGGGAAAAAACAGGTATGGATCAAAACTGAAAAGTATGATGGATGCTGTGTGCTATTGGCTGGAAGGAAGCGGGAAGGCAGTGGAAAGCTGGATTATAGAGTAGCTACAGCACTGTGTTATTTGTGATGTTCCTGCTGCATTGTGACTGGTGAATCTACCAGGAGCAACAAGAACTTCAATTCTTTGGCGGCAAACATCTAGTCATCTGTGGTTTCTCACCAGAATTTCTCCTTGGATCTCTTCTTCCATTTCTTCTTCTGCATTTCATTGGCTTCACTTAGGCTTTGATCCTTGAGAATAAATTGTAGTGAATTACTGAGGCTTCCCTCCAAGTAAATGTGGTTATAATTTTGATGTTAGGGTTTGACCCACAGCCCTTTATGACTCAGATGGATTAGAAATGTTTGGACTGATTTCACTGGCTTTATAGGAACATGCGAGCAGCCATGATGGGTGAGGGCAAAAGGCCATCTGGTCAGGATTCTGTTTCCCACTGTGGCTAACCAGAGTCTCTGGGAAGCTCAAAAGCAAGATGGGAAAACAATGGCCTCATCCAGCTGTTGCTCTGCACCAAATGGTGGTAAAAGCAAAACTTTTTTTTTAAAAAAATACTTTTTTGGATTTCAGTTTTACTGAAATACTCAGTCATTGCTGGCTGAGGGATTCAGGGGATTGTAACCCCCAAATCCAGCTTTTCTAAGATCTAATTTGAAGGTTTACTGCCTCTGATAGTGGAGAATCTATATATGCAGATTAAAAAAGTAAAGGTATTCCCTGTTGACAAGGTTGTCAAATTGTGTCTGACCATGGGGGGGGGGGGGGCAGTGCTCATCTCTGTTACTAAGCCGAAGAGCCAGTGTTGCCAGAGATTACACTGTGATCATGTGGCCAGCATGATTGCACAGAATGCTGTTTACCTTTCCACTGAGAAGTGGTAGCTATTTATCTACTTGCATTTGCATGCTTTTGAACTGCTAGACTGGCAGAAGCTGGGACTAGTGATGGGAGCTCACTCCATCATGCAGCACCCAGGCCTCGAACTGCCAACCTGATGATCTTGTAGTCAACAGTTAGCATCTTAACCACTTGAGCCACTGCATCCCTATGCATCTAATATGCATCTAATATGGAGATTAGGTTTGGGCAAATAGAATGGCCAGAGAAGGAAGCAATATATCATTACAAAACAGAGCAAAGCATATGAAATTCAATGAATTCAGTGTCCAAAATATTGAAGGGAAAATATTTTCAGCTGCAACCAGTTTGTAAGAACAATAACTCCTGCTCTCTCTCCCTGTCTCTCCCTCTCCCTCTCCCTCTCCCTCTCCCATATATACAGATATTGGCTCAGTTTTCTCCCCCTATGTCAGCGGTTGGCAACCTATGGCCTGCGGGCCAGACTCGTCCCGCAAAGGCCTTGGAACCAGCCTGTGGCTGGTCCTGCCGCTACCGCCATGTGCACACACACCGCCACTGCTGTCGCACCATGCGTGAGAGCGGGTGCCATTTTGGTGTCCAAAATGGCGCCTGCGCTTGTGCACTCATGCGCACAATGGTGGGTGCCATTTTGGAATGCCCAACGGCACGGCGCCATGCGAATTCGCATGGTTCCGTCGCCGATGGGCATTCCAAAATGGCGCCCCATGTAGTGCACACATATGTGTGCTGCAGAGTGCCATTTTGGAACACCCAATGGTGCTGGCGCCATGCGCATGCGCAAGGCACCGTTGGACGTTCCAAAATGGTACCCCACCATCGTGCACATGCGCGCGGGATGTGGGTGTCATTTTGGTTTCCAAAATAGCGCCCCCCATGCGCGCACACATGCGCACAACGGTGGGAGTCATGCGCATGTGCGCGCGGCCCCAGGCCATTCCCCCCCCCCATCCCGGCCCGCTGGCAAAAAAGGTTGCCGACCCCTGCCCTAAGTCATTATGACTTTCTCCTTCTTGCTATATTTCTCCAGTGTACAATGTGTTTCTGTTTCTCTCACACTTGATCCCCAAACACAAATCTTGTGTAATATGGGGTTCATTAGTCCTGACTTTTCTTACTCAGTGGCTGTCAGCATATTAATATAATGACTGGTATCTTGTTCATGGCCTATTTAGGTATAACAGAAAGTTAAGCCTGCATGTTGATTTTTTTTTTTTTGAGTTGTGGCATATGAAGGCATTCAGCACCTCCCTCTGCTATGCTTTCTTTGTCAAGCCACTTACCTGTTTTCTAGATGGCTGTCCCCCTCTCTATGGCAATTCAGTGGCTGGGGGAAGGACAAGGAGAAGATATGGGGTAGTCAGTCAGCTCAATTCTTGCAACCATCTGCAGGAAGAAAAAGCATTCTCCTAGACTTGCCAGGAAGGCCTCTGGAGATCCAGGAGGATGGCATCATCTTCAATTACACTGGCCACTCATTGGTCATGTTGGGAGGGAGGTTCCAAGCCAGAAAACAGGTAGACTAAGTGTGCATTAAAGACACATTGTACTATGAATCAGCCAGTGTGATGCAGGGTTTTGGCCAGTATTTGTAAAGTATGAGGGTGTGATATAAACACTAAATTGGCCTTCCCCAACTGGGTGCCCTCCAAATGTGTTGGATTATCACTCATTCATGCCCAGCCAACTGACTAGAAATGGCGAGGTGGTAGTCCAACATATCTGAATGGCGCATGGATGGAGAAGTTTGCTGTAAGTCTTATTATAACACAGCGAAGTTGCAGTGGATCCTTTCTAATCTAAAACAGCAATGTCAGTGACATGCTGAGAACACCATCAACTTGGTTGACATTTATTAAATTCTTTCCTTTCCCATCCTAATTCTTGCTTTCCTTTAAAACTTGCCAGTAGAGTGTGTGCGTGCATGCGTGTATGTGTCCCCATGCACGTGCATGAGTGTGTGTGTACAGGCTGCTCTGTCCAGATGTGGTTTGTATTGTCACAGTCAGCTGTCTGGAAGCAGCCTTCTCAAGAACAAAGAGTTGGAGCCTATAAGGGAACTCTGCACTCAACATAATAATATTTCAATTGGCAAGGGAATAATCACAGCACTGGATTTACGACCAAGCCAATAAGGCATAATTGCCAGCAATTATGGCATGCACACACATCAGGCTTGTGAAGCATATATTTGCTTCTTTTTGAGCCCAGTTCTGAAAGGCTGAAATAAAAAACAATGAGCAATTTTCATTTTTAGTTCTGTGACACTGGTGGAAGGTGAGAGGCTTGGACATGTCATAGTTCTCCTGACTCCCTGAAACTGTGCTAATAGAAATGCCTGTCTGCTTTAATTGTGTTTGGATATGTATCAGTGGATTGTGCATATTTACCTACAGGCTAGACCACCACCCTACAACCACTACACCAATTTGAATATACTTGATCTTGTCAGATTTTGAAAGCTTAAGCATGGTTAGACATGGCTAGTAGGCAGATGGAAGACCACCAGGAAAGACAAAAAAATAAAAAAATAAAAAAAATCTCCCAGCTAATGCAAGAAAAGAATCCTGCCTGAAACCCTGCAAAGCCACTGCTCCCAGTCAGACTTGAGTTGACAATACTGGGATAAATTGATCAATAATCTGATTATGACAGTGTATTTCAGCATCCTCTCTTCATAGGGTGCATCTGCACTGCAGAAATAGTGCAGTTTGATACCACTTTAATTGCCACAGTTCCATCCTACAGAGTCCTGGGATTTGTAGTTTGGTGCGGCACCAGCAATTTTGGGCAGAGGAAGATAAAACCCTTGTAAAACTATAAATCCCAAGATTCCATAAGATGGAACTATAGCACTTAAAGTGGTGTCAATCTGCATTATTTCTATAGTGTAGACGCACTCTTTTATCTAATCTGCACTGCAGAAATAACACAGTTTGGCTCCGTCTTAACTGCAGTAGCTCAATGCTATGGAATTCTGGAAATTTAGTTTTGTGAGTTATTTAGCCTTCTCTGTCACAGAGCCCTGGTGCCACAACAGACTACAAAACCCAAAATTCTATAGCATGAAGCCATGTCAGTTAAAGTGGTGGCAAAGTGCATTATTTCTGCAGAGCAGAGTAGACCTTCCCCTGGCTGTTGTTCTCTTGCTATTTCAAAGAATGTTTTTGAAAAGCTGCTTGTCTTGAAGGTTCTTTATCTAGGAAAGAACCCAAAATGTATGCTACCACCTCTCTATCAAATGCAATGTGTGGCACAGGAGGCAAAGGATAAGATGGCTCTTCCATGTAGAGAAGCTGACCAGATTGGCCATTGAATCTTACCTGAACGCTGTCAGTGGGAGAGCGTCTTCTGCAAGAACCTGAGGCTACCGTGTTGCATGCACAGTTTGGACCTTTACCTGAGGAAAGCAGGAGGGTGTGTGTGTGTGTGTGTGTGTGTCTGTCTGTCTGTCTGTCAGAAGGAACAGTGTTGAGGACCTGTCACACTATTCCCATCCCTCCAAAGGATTGGTCCCCTGAGGCAGTAGCCTCATTCTACCTAATGATAGGGCTAGACTAAGGATGCAGGTCTTCCAGCCAGATGCCTGAATTGTGAACTACAGTTGGCCCTTCATATCTGTGTGTGTGTGTGTGTGTGTGTGTGTGTGTGTGTGTGTGTAGGACTCACTAGTAAAGGCCACAATGCTTGGTAGAGAGGAGGGCAATAGGAAAAGAAAAAGACTATGTTCCAGATGAACAGATTCAATCAGAGAAGCCACAGCCATGAATCTGCAGGAGCTGAGCAGGGGGGCTGAGGATAGGATGATTTGCAGGTCTCTCATAGGACTTTATCACACAGGGGAAATCCTGTCCAGAAACAGTGATTTAAATAGAAAAAAAACCCCCACAAAATTGGGTTGATTTTCAGATGACATCACTGTTAAAGTGTGCTTAACCCGAACAGAAAGTAGTCAAAAGCTGCTTCTTTTTACTTTTCGAAAATCAAGAAAGTAAAAAGGAGTGGTTTTTGACTACTTTCCATTTGGGTTAACCACACTTTAACAGCGATGTGTATGAAAATCAACCTGCTTTTGTGGGGTTTCCCCAATTTTTAAATCCCGTTTCTGCATGGGATTTCCCCCGTGTGATAAGGTCCATACATAGGATGGCCATTGGTTGGGATCAACTGGAAGGCAGTTAACAACAAATATAAATTGCCATTTTGGTTTTACCATTTTATATTAGGGACACCATGTCATGCCTTGCCTGGAGGAGGACTCGGAGGACAAACCAGCACCTCCTCTGGGACCTGAGCCTGCAGCTGTGGAGCCTCAGCCCAGCCCTAGCTCTGCTGTGACCACTCCAGGAGGCTCAGCAGCCAAGTCTCCCGGTGGCAGAGTTTCTGCACATGGAGGAGGATCAAGGGACTTTGCCTTCTTTCAGTCAGGGTTAAGCTGAAAGGGATTGCCTCTGAAGGTCACTGAGGCTTTATCAAAAACGTGCTGGTAATCGGAAGCACCTGAGTGCCTGCAACGTGCTCATTTAAGAAGTTGCCGAATGCCTGCTTTGGTGCCAGTGAATATCTGACTTTCATGAGAAAAGTACTCTGTCTCTGGCTCCCATTGCTCCTTGGACTGAAACCTTGGTTTTTGGACTGCTGCCCTGTCTTGATTTTCTGGAACTCTTGACCTTTGGACTGCCTGATTGACCTGCCTATCTGATATCCTGGACCTTGGCCTGCTTGAGAACTCTTTTGGTAAAACCCTTTGTGTTTGGAACTCTGCACTTTGAAGCAGAGACTTCAGCTGCTGCTTCACACTAGCTTTACAAGCCATTTGTTTGTTTGGTCTTCTCAGCCATTTGGCTGCTTACCCAGACACACCATTTTACTATGCCATTGTATTTAATGGGACTTGAGCATACACGGATTTTGGTACCCACAGGGGGTCCTGGAACCAAACCGCAGTGGATGCAAAGGACCCACTGTACTTTCTCCTCACAGCTGAAGAGAAATATTACACAAATGTTGAGCTTTAGCATCCATGTGAAGCACCTACACCACAATTTATGCTGTCAGCATGGTAAAGGCAGGGTCCATGTATCCATTCGTCTACTGCATCTAAATATGACTAATGATTTCAATCTAAACTTAGTTTGTTTTAATTTCAGAGTGATTTAACCAGAAACCCTTGCCTACATGGATCCCATCCCAGGAGAAAGGTGGGGTATAATGCCAATAAATAAATAAAATGAACAAAGTTCAAACACAACAGCTACCTGCCTTTATCACTATTGAATATTAGCATTGTAAAAGACAAATAACATTCTTTTGCTTGGTAAATATCAGTTAATCTATACAGGAAATCTAACTAGTCAAAGAAGGGGAAAAATGTTGACCAGACATCTCAGAGAGGGGTTTTATTGTACATTGGAAAGATAAAGGGGGAGAGATTGGGTGCTTAACACATTACAAACATCTTATGATACTGTTAAGAAGTCTGAAACCAAACATTATTTTTTCTATGTGAGACACAGAGCTTTATTTTAAAGCTTGTGTATTAGATTTTCCTCCTAATTTATTTTATCCTTTTCTTACAAACCCAAACAATTCCCAGACAATGACTCGTACTGACTAATAGCAGTCTGGAAAACCTTTAGATGTCCCTGTAACTTCAAACCAGAAAGCAAACTCTTGAAGTCATGAGTTAAATATTTCTGTGACAATCTATATGGATTTGGATGGCTTGTTTAAATTCACAGCATGCGCCAACCTCAGACAAGCCTTTTTATGTCCATTAATTTCAATGAAAGAGAATTAAGCACATCGCCACTGGGAGAGGGGGATTTGAGGACTTAAAAGACCTTAGATTTGGCTGGGTTGCCCTTCAGGTTTAAATAGAAGATATGCATACTCTAATACTTATGTGCCCACATTCTTTTGCACTTTGGGTAAATATATACAAGTACAAAAGAAAGCCAGGGTAGTGTAATGGTTTGAGCATTGACTCTGACAGATCATGGTTTGAATCCTTGCTCAACCATGAAAAACCACTGGGTGACCTTGAGATAGTCACACTCTCTTAGCCTCACAGGAAGGCAAAGGCAAACCCTCCCTGAACAAATGTTGCCAAAAAACTCCCCTGTGATACATCCACCTTGGATTCACCATAAGTTGGAAATGACATGAAAGCACGCAACAACAACAAAATATGTTCTGAGTCTTATTAGTAGTTCCAACTAAAGGAGACCCATTGAAAGAATTGTTGAACAATGAGGCAACATATATGTACATCCTATTAATTTAACAGGCCAACTTTAGTTGAAACACATAATAGGATTTAGATCTATATGTTTTCTGTGACATCTATGAAGGAGGAGAAATCCTTCCACTTCCACATTACTTTTCCACTTGCACTGAAGTATAGATAAAGGGACAAATAATACCTTTGCATGGACAGCTTGGATGTATTTTCAAAAGCAGGGAAGTGTGAGAACAGAAATTCAGAACTGTCATGGTCAGGAAGGGGACCAGTTCTTTTCTGGCAAACACTGGTTATGATAACTTAGCATAAAGGAAGATGTTCCCCCTTTCCCCAGCGCTCATCCCCACTTACATTTAACCTGGTTTGTGATTTGCTTTCGCTCTGGGTCGGTGAATCAATTCCAGTCAATGCGTCATTCCCACTATGGAAGCAGGTCTTTTCCTGTTCACTTTTTTTTTTTGCATGATTGTCATTCCCACTAGTTTGTGTCCCTTCAAAATGCCTGTCAATCACCTATGCGTCATCGGTAATGCAACTGGCAACACATTCAAGAAAACAAGGGAGGGAGTCAAGGGTGCCATTGCTAGAATTCTCCGCTGGGATGCATGCACATCCATGGGTGTCACAGAGGATTCCCCCCTGGGATGCATGCATCCATGGGTTTCATGGAGGACTCTCCCCTGGGATGCATGCAGCCATGGGTGTCATGGAGGACTCTCTCCCAGGATGCATACAATTTTTTAAAAAAATTGACAGTATATGCACTCCATTGTTTTTGCAATTACTTGTCTCGCTGAGCCATAGTCAGTCTGCTCGCCCATGTCGCTGCCTGCAAGTAATTGCAAATACAATGGAGCACATATACTGTCATATATAATGTGCCCATAGGTCATGCCACAAACCACAAAGGCAGTGCTGAGAGGGAGAGAAAATGGAGGATTCCCCCAAAACTGGTGAGGGATGTGCCACCCCCCTGCCACAGTAATATCTCCCCTTCAATTTGATGTGACTCAGGCCCATCATTCCCACTTGCTGAACATGCTTGCTAATTGCTTCTTTTCAAAAGGACTGGCAAAAAATTAGTGTCTGAAAAGAGCGATTTTTTTTCTTGCATTTGTCTCACTTCAAAGCGAGTCCAAATGATCGCAGTTGCATCTGAAACAGTTTCAAGGGGATGAGGCACATTTAAAGCAATCAGCAAATCAATGTAAATCATAGTGGGAATGAGCCCCCAGAGTTCTCAGTTCACGGCATATTACATGGAGATGTCTCTTTCTTAGGCAGAATGAGGTGGCCGCCTCGTGGTAGATTTGGATCACAATCTTTTCAGTGACTTAATGCTGATGTAACTAGAGCATTTGAATTTGCTTGTAAATTGTGCAAGGAGGTATCTAGTACCACCTTGTTCAACACCTTCTCCCTGTTTGTGCAACAGCAACCATACTGTACTAGAGTGCACTAATGGTGCAGTCCAGTACAAGTTATGCTGTTGTTATACGGTCAAGAAAAAAGGAGCAGGTTTCATCCTCCAGACTTTGAGCATAAGTATGCTGGGCTGGACTTATTTCACTTTATGAACTCATTAGAGCTTTAATGGACCATATTTCCCTTTATGAGCCCATTAGAGCTTTAAGATCTTCAGGAGTAACCCTTCCTTCTGTCCCACTATCATCACAAGATCATTTGTTGGGAACAAGGGAGAGAGTGCCTTGTTGGGTTCTGAATTCCCTTCCTGGGAAGGCTGGACAGATCCCTTTTTGCTCTCCTTTGTGCTGGCATGTAAAAATATTCTTATTCTGCCAGGTTTTAGACATTGGCAGTGAGGAGCTTTTACAGTGTTTTGCACTCTTTTTGGGATTTTTATATGATCTTTTAGTGAAGATTTAATGAATTTAAATGGGATTAACTACAATTTTAAAAAAATAACTTTTACATTTATACTTTTTATTTATGTTTTGGATAGTTTTTAATCTGTACTGTTTTAATAAATTGTAAGCCACCTTGAGTCCCATTATTGGGGAACAAGTCAGGAAAATAAAGGAAAGAAGGAAGATAGCTTTGTCAGTATCAAGTAAGATTTGGGCCTTGGAGTACTATGAAAAAGCTGTAGTATAAATTATTTTTGAAGAAAACATTTGGGAATGTGTAGTCATATAAATGTGCTGCAGCAAAACCAATAAAGTGTTTTGTGACCCCCCAATAAGTAACAAATTTTATTTGGCATGAGTTTTGTGGGCCCCAACCCACTAGAGGTTATGCCAAATAAAATTTACTAATCTTTAAGGTGCCTCATAATTCTTTGCAGGGTTGTCTCTCAAGAAGAGACATTTGTGGGACTTTGTTTCATGTGTCAAAACTGAGTAGCCAGTCAAGCTGTACTGTACACTGAGTTGGGGAAAGTATGTGTGTAATTTGCTTTGCTTCTGGTAATAAATTGTCTTGGTTCAGCCTTCCATGAGCTCAAAGAACACTGTGAGGAAGTAAATGGCTGAGCTCTCTGTTCATAGGGAACTTTGGAGACACTACTGTGTTGCTACTTCACCATCTCTGCCTGATAAAGCCTGTGAATCTTTGAAGGATAGCATGATGTGTTTTATACCTTTTGGTTGGTCTAATAAATGTATTACCATAGGATGGATTTTGGAAGTTGTTGGTTGGAATCTTGTATCAGGAAGTATATATCTGGTATACAGTGACACCTTTGTAACTACCATATTTTTCGGCATATAGGACGCACTTTTTCTTCCCCAAAAT
>JAIPUX010001232.1:102108654-102134178 GCA_020142125.1 Phrynosoma platyrhinos | reverse complement strand
TTGCTTTCTATGGGCCAACCCTGGAGACGGAGGCATCCTCCGACCCCAGGATCGCTCTTAGGAAAGCCTCATTGCTTTCCTTGGGTGAATGCCTGGGTCGGAGGTGTCCTCCGGGTGTCGGAGGACGCCTCCGACCCCAGGATCCCTCCAAGGAAAGCCTCATTGCTTTCCTTGGGCAGATGCCTGGGTCGGAGGTGTCCTCCGACTGTATTTGGTTAAGAATCTTTTTTTTCCTAGATTTTCCTCCGTTAAAATTGGGTGCATCTTATATGCCGGAGCGTCTTATATGCCGAAAAATACGGTACATCTCTTGGTGTTACTCCTCCTAAAATCCATATATCCCCTTCACCGAAACATGGTTGTGTTGTTGAAGAGGGGATGTGTGGAAACATGTCCAGCTATTTTCATGGATCTTTAGCAAGAGGCATGCACAAGGACCTTGGGTTTTTTTGGAAGTCCTGAAGATGACTTCTTTGCAACATGTGCACCTACAGGAAAACAGCTGGATGCACCTGTGCTCATTCCTCCCTCTCTTCATTCAGCAACATAGAAATGGCTGTGTTTGGGGTCTTTGCAAAGGATTTTGCTCATTATGCAGTCTGTAATGAATTCTGACCCCTGCAAATTGGCCTTATGCTCAATAAGAGGAAGCCAAAAAATGTTGTTTCATAAACAGCAAGATTCTCATTGATTCTTGACGTTTTCAGAGCTGAGTTTAAAATGAGATTTCTGACCGTTTCCTTTTCCTTGCTCCCCTGCAGAGGTCACAGGCACAACTTGGAAACTTTATCTTTTTACTACAATCCTGCTGGATGTGGGAGTTGTAGTCAAAAAAAGGCAGTATTTACAAAATCTAAAGACTGGTGGCTGGCTACAGATCATGCCCAGACACAAGGGTCAAGGCCTTCACAAACTGAGTGACCCTTTTGTGAAACGATGTTCTTTGGATCCAAACCCAGGTTCACAAAGCTCAATAAAATCATGAAGCCGTTCGATACGTGTATATTTCTCAAACAGTTTATTTGCCATCCACACTAATTATAATATTGAATGTACAGAAGAAATTGTGGTACAAAGAAAGCAATTTTCCCTTAGAACAAATGCAGCAGCCCAGCTGCTCTGCATGCTACTCACAATGAATTCTCCTGGATGTTTTGTAGGGGAAATGCCTACTTAGGTAAATCTAGAAACATGACAGAGTGGGGGAGGCAGGGAATTGACTCCTGTTTTCTTCCAGCTTAGAGAAAACAATTATTGTGGAGGGGAGAGGGAATCCTCCTTCTGAAAGTGATCCAAATATGACAGTATCAGGAGAAGATGTGGAAAGTTCCAGACCACAGCACAAGTTGGTTGTAATACATCTACAAAACACTGAACTTGCCCATTGAGTTCCACCTATGAGATACTCCACAGAATAATTTCCTGTTGAAATGTGTTTTTAAATATTTCTTTACCTTCAAAATACCACATGTAATCCACAGCTGTTTGCACATTCATTTCCCCCTACAACTAAAAGGTGAAGAGTTTGTAATGTGCCACATGAAACCATGCTTTTAACTGTTTACAAAGTAACTAAAATAGTTTTTATCTTGAAATCTAAAATAATTACGCTGGAAAGAAACAAATTTCCTACAGTATTTAGCAAAGGCAAATTTAGGAAAGATATAGGAAATGAAACATGTCAAATACTTACAAGCATTAACCATATTTTTTCTATGAAGCGTTTGAAACTTATTTACATACATAAATACAATTAAGTCTCCTGACACAACCCTTTTGTGAGATGTGAAACAAAATCACTAGTGGATAGTATTGGCCAAAGATATTTGAGAGAAAGTTTGCAAGGCAAAACAAGCCTTTGAAAATAAAATGTTTTAAAATGCTATGAACAATATTTTGTGATCAAAATATGAAAAACACCATCTAAGTGAAAGTAATGGATGTTTTGAGGGCAGAAGAAGAAATATTTTTGATTGTGGGACATCTGTGAAAGATCAATTGAACGCATTCATTAAAAATCTCAATGTATGTGAATAAGATCTATTTGCACCCCTACATTAAAATGTTGGAAAATGTAACTTCCAGAGCAGTGTTGAGAGAGCTGACATCCAATCCTGATGTACATTAACTCAAAAGTGAGTCTTACTGATTTCAGTGAAATATGTCTTCTGATAAATAAAGTTAGGATTCTCAGACATTTAGCTCAGCAGCTCATGAAATAAGTTACCCAGTTGCCCATACCTGCTCCAAAAGAACCTAAGCAAATGAAACAAAACAACCACCTACAACAGCTCTATTCAGCTAAAGCCAAATTAATTTAAAATGCCTTGAAGTTACTCCTTCAGCTTGAATATGTAGTATAATTAAATAAATAATTGTTCCTCTTTATTAATCATTACCTGATCATTCTAATTTAAATTTAAAATATGATGATACTCAAACAGTTGTATTTTACAAAAGGGAGCATCCAAACACTATCTTTCTTGGAGAACAAAATCAAAACTAAATTGTTTAAATGGTGATAGATTTTTCTTTCAGGCTTTATTCTTTACATGGAATTCTGACTTTTAGTTAATTCTTCCTCTTAGTTATTTTAGCAGTCTTTTACAAGTTACCTGTATTATTCCTGTTCAGTTTTAGTTATAAGAAGCAATAAGCAACCTAGTTCCAGTTCCATTTTTAAAACCAGAAAATCAAAGGCCTTTATAACATGTTGTATCATGTTTTAGTCAGACCCAATGAAATCAACAAGGGCTTCTTATAGGCAGATTAAATTCCATTGACTGCAACAGACCTGCCGTAAATATGATTAAGTATGGATCCAAGCATATATGTTTAAGCATGTAAGCACTTTATTAAAAAAATAACTTTACAGACCTGGGATTATTTGGTCCAGCTGTTTCTCAAAGTGGGCCCCATAAGTAAAGAGTCTTTGCCATAAAGAAAATGTGTTTTGAGCCTTCTGAAATATAAATTAAGGCAGGTTACTCACTTCACTAGATGACCTTGGACAAGTCACACACTCTCAGCCTCAGAGGATGGCAACAGCAAACCCCTCTGAAGAAGCCTGCTAAGAACACTCTGTGATAGGTTCACTTTAGGGTCACCATATGCCAGAAACGACTTGAAGGCACACAACAACAACAGCAACAAACTCACTTCACTCTTTGTTACAGGTGTGAGATGTAGATCCATAAAATCCTATCAACAATCATAAGGAAAATGTATGGGGATGGACTGCTGATCCCTACATAGCTATTACATTTGCAAGGGGTTCAGATGATATTCTAAATTTAGAGTTGGGTGGTGTATTTGGGGGCTATGCGTTGCCTACTCCTGCTTTTAAAACATTCAGCAAAACTGGTTGTAAGTAACTAGTATTGCTCCTAGCAACAATTAATCTCTCTTTATGAAAGCCCAACATAGGGCCTAAGCAGACTGCCAGAAATAGTGCACATTAAATTGAGGCACCAGAGCTCTCTGACAGAGAAGGCTTAATGTCTCAGAAAAAAATACAGTTCCCATGATTCCCTAGCACTGAGCCAGGGCAGTGCCTCAATTTAATGTGCACTATTTCTGGCAGTCTGTTTAGGCCTATAGTCTCAACCAACATTTTCATGAGATTAAACAGTTTTTTGGGGGAAATCAGACATGCAAATAATGTACTCTCTTGCACATTTAATTTGGAGCTAACTGCTTGCAGAATTACTTAGGTGATTAAACACCAATATGTGTTCTGCAGAATAAAATCTAGTGTGATCAACATTTTGGAAAATTGAACCGTCAATTATCAGATTCAAATATTCTACATAAATATAGCTTCTAAAGTTTTGCTGGAATCTATGGCATTTAACTATGAGTAACTGAATTTCAGATTCTAAACCTAGAGTTTTTACATTTAGGATTAAAGTAAACATTAAGGGAAATGCATGTCTAAGACATTTTTCATCCTGGAACCAGAGACAGTTGTCTCAAACTGCAAATTAAGTCTGTGTTTGTTTTGTGAGCAGATACAAAACAAGATAAACAAAATGCAGATGATGAGAAGCTTGAACTATGATGACAGACATTTTTCCCCATTTGAGGGAAAGCTTCATCTAAATATGTCTTAAACATATCATATATTTTGCTGTCAAGCCATGTGAAAGAAAGGCTTCTGGAAAAGAAAACTGGGTTTGGTTCCTGAAAGAAAAAAGTAATGATTATGAGTGGTGGTCCTAACATGTTAAATATTAGCTGGAGAGTTCCACAAGGATGATAAAGACTTGACATGAAGTGGAGAGTAACAGCTATTTCTCTGATTTTAATGTACCGGTAGGTAGTGTACATTAAATTCATAGGGAGTAAGGTGGTAGGCATAGGTAAAAGGCAAAATGATAAGCTACTTGCACATTTTGCATTAGCCTACTGAAGATATCAGTCTAATATGTTTTGGAATTTTCCTTTTTGAATATTTCTTTTGTGTGAAGAGAACAGATTAGAATACATTTAACATAGGTATAAGAGGAAAACACCTGCTGAAAGTGAATTATACCTTGCTGGGAGCGGAGCTGGTTCTATATTAAACAGATTAGGGTAACCAACCCAGGAAACAGATTTTTGGAGTTATGGAAGGACAACAAATTGTTATTTATTCACTACGTTATGATATGTTTCCTGCCAGACATATAGAGGTGTTTGTGGGGTTTTCTATCTTATGTGCCAGAATAACTATATACTGTGAGTTTAGGTGAGGTCTGTGTGCCATTTTCAGCTCTGCCAGAAAAAAGGGCTTGGAACAACCCTGGCTTGTATAGGTGAAATCCCTGGCATTTCTAGTTAAAAGAACAGGAAGCCAGAAATGAGAAAGGTCTCTGTTAAAGAATCATCCTCTACCACTATGAGGAGGCAGAAATGAGCTGAATAGATAAATACCATGACCTGGTATAAGGTAGCTATAAATTTACTGCGTTCTCTGAAGATGTGTTTATATATACCCTTCTGCCTTCTTTAATCTAATTGTAGCTGACCTTTGTAGGATTTGCAGACTTTGGAGCTTATCACATGCCCAAAAGAGGCATCTTCTGGGTTCAATCCTCATCTGGGATATACCCAGGTGTTATTACATGTAATTCGCTACCAATTCTGCTGCGACGCTGCCAGCCAAATCCCAGATCCAAGCTGCGTTCAGCCAGCCAATTTTTCGAAGATGGAAGCTTTCGTTTTCAAAAAAGTGCCAGCTGAATGTGGCTTGGACCTGGGCTGGATTTGGCTGGTGGCATCACAGCAGAATCGATGGTGAATTACATCTGATAACACCTGGGTATAGCCTGGATGAAGATTGAACCTGGAAGAGGTAAGATGCCTCTTTTGGGGTCCAATAAGCTCCTATCTCAAAATCTTGTCCATCTCACACTCATTATTACCTATCATAGGAATACTACTGTCAACACTTGTGTGGCTCCATCTCAGTCTATTTGCAGAAAAAGGTGACAAACTATTAATACTTAGGGAGAGAGATCCACTGAACACACTGTAATTTGTTTCTCACAAAACCTACATAACAGTGTCCTATTACTAATGGTTAGGGGACTTAGATGGTGAATTCTTCTAATACTGGAAAGAATTGTATACACACAGATTGTAGATTATACTGTGGACCTAGTTACTGTTATTTGTCATTTTCATCTTAAAGGATGTCAACAGCAAGCACTTGTAACATAAAAGAAAATGCACGGTATTACAGATTGTATTGTGGAAAAATTACCATGAAAGAATTCTTTAAATGTCATTTGGAGACATAAGAACTGAAACATGAAAAATCAAAGTAGGTGGTTGTAACAGTTTTGTATGATTAACTACTTGAAAAACTTTTTTAAAATTCAGACAAACAGAAATGTTTCTTCAAAATGTCTCTTTTTTTAAAAAAAATGCTTAAATACTCTAATTGCAACACATGCATTACTGCAAATAAAGTCTAAAATTCACCTTCAAAAACCCATTAATATACCAACCAGAAAGAGGTAAAAAAGACATTATGTTTATCTTCTGGCTGAGATCAGCTGAAATGATTTTCTGCAGAAAGTTGACCGTACTGATGTCATAGCATTGCTTACCTCTGTAACATTTTATACCAAAGTGCTACTGCATCAGACACACAAACAAGGCAAAAGCAAATCTACAAATATATATCTATATCTATACATGTAAGTAAAAAGAAGTATTTTAAATAAGTTCAGCTGTTTTGCTGCCTGCAGCCAAGGATCTTTCTAAACCGAATCCTTTCATTATTATTTTTTAAAACACCCAACACTGATTTAAAGGCCTGCTTTCAAATACTCATGGGTTGACCTGCAATTGTTCCACTGATTTTTGAAGGTCTGTTAACAATCAAAAGATAATTCTGAATTCTATCCATTTCAGCGGTTTCTGTTCTTGAGGAATACGACTGCATTTAGGACCAAACTCCAAGACCAAACATAAAATAGTGCCTTATAATTTACAGTGATATCTGGTATGTTTGAGGTGTAATAGAAAACAGTGAAACAACAACAATCATAGTGAGTTATTATGAAAACAAATGGACAAAAATTATAAATGTGCTACAGGGTGGGCTCTCCCATTCTACCAATGTTGACTGTTATTCTTTCTCCTTTTCAATTAAGGCTGCAGTTTTGCAAGATGTTGTGCATTCTGGCTTGTTTGTATGTATTGTTGGGGCCCCAAGTGAATCTGAAAAGCTGCCAGACATTTTCTTAAATGAGAGTGAGTATAAGAGGCTGCAAGCTTGAACAGTGGGAGAGAGGGGATCTTTAACTTTCTCCTCTCATTTTTTTTTCTATTGAAAAGTGCCTGGTTGCTTTTCCACCAGTGGTACAACATTGAAAGGTATCCCTTATCTTCTCTCACACAGCAGAGATTGGGGACTTCTGGCCTTCCAAATGTTGTCAGACTACAACACCCAGCCCCCAGTCCTAGTGGGCAGATTTCATGGTGGGTGATGGGAATTACAGGCCAATGACACTTGGAGAATCACATGTTCCCCGGTCCCCAACCCAATGTTTTAGGATAAAACAGAGATGGGGATAAGTAAGGGGACAAATGGATCCTTCCCATGCCATTTCTCTATTTAAACCTGCAGTTGTCTGTGGCGGGTACTTTTTTTAAAGATGCAGTAAAGATACCTGCAGCTTTGCATTACATCTAGTGTTGACCTCAGCCCTATTGATTTCAGTGTAACTTGTATCCAAATGATTAAATTTAGGACCACAGTTTTAAATATGTTCTTGCATCCCCTACCACTTCAAAATACAGTTGGCTTTCTGTATCCATGGAATCTTTACCCATGGATTCCACAATCCACGGCTTGAAAATATTTTTAAAAATCTATCAATACTAAAAAACAAACCCTGATTTTGTCATTTTATATAAGGGACACCATTTTACTATGCCACTGTATACAGTGGAACTTGAGCATGCGTGGATTTTGATATCCATGGGAGGTCCTGGAGCCAAACCCCAGCAGATACCAAGGGCCAACTGTAGGATGTCCTGGATGTGTCAGATCCACTATACCAGTCTGGAAGTTACTGCTAACATACAGCAGCTTTCATAACAATGGCGTAGTGAATCTGTTTTACTTGGAACATTAGAGGTTCTGTTCAAGGTACTGAACCTATCTTTGGGAGTATAACTTCTTTAAAAGTCCAACTAAAACCCAGGCAGATTCACCACACCACTGACATGGAAGCCACCAGCGGTCACTGCCAGTGTAGCAACCTAGTATCTGGCTGTATTTAGGTTTGCTTTTCATTTCTTTTCCTTTTCAAGGTGTTGGTGCAGCACAACATGGAGCATTATTTTCAGTTCTCCTGGTAACTCACAAGTGCTCTGAGTCCAGTCCCTGCCTCCAGTGCCCCACTCCAGTTCTACAATTCCTATTAAAACTTTTGAGATGAAATAGTGGCAAAATATGATGCAAAATTCTTTTGAACAGAGATACATTGTCACTACTTCTGTATTACAAACATTTAAAATAATTTTGGTTTCTCAACTGGAGAAACATGACTTCACTGGGTATTAAATGACTGATGAAACTGAAATGGAACAAAATGTAAACAATATTGCTAAATAATTAAAAGTCACATTACCCATAATTATTCCAGCCATTTTATATATGATAATTTTAAAATTTGGTTGCTACAAAATGCATGTGCTTATCTTTAAAGCATATTTAAATAATAAAAAGCATCACACAAAACAACTCAATGTTGAGCATAAATATCAGGCAACTCATCATATAGGTTTTCAGTAGTTGAAAAGGACTCTAGTCTGTCACTCTTTTTATATTAAAGGAAAAATTAAATTACCTTCTGGGAAGGTTTTCTTTGTCTCTTTTGGATGTGTTCAGCTGATAAAGTATGAGATAAGCAAGCATTTTTTTAAAAGATTAAATCTTTTTGCAAATTTTTAAGGTGCCAAAAAAGGAAATAAAAAAGACAAGCAAAGAAGGATGAGTTGCATCACAAGAAATAATAAAAATTAAAAAGAATTCCCATATTCTTTGGAATATACAACTTGGTTAAAAAATTAATTCCAGAATATAAAACCTCTTATTCACAGCATTGCTAAATCAGAAGTATTCACAGTTTCTCTCTGAGAATCTTCCTATACTTCCTTTTAACTAATATGTCAAAATGATTGATTAAACTAATTAAGATTGTGTAAGGCTTTAAGCCTCCAAACCATATGTCAAATAAATGGTTTTTTAAAAAAAGGTTTGAGGAACTCCAAATTAGCTTTGAAGTGTCAAGCTCTGGAAACACATAGAGTATCTATTCCTCCCTATATTTTCAGGCAGAGTGAGTAGCATTACCACCATCTTAAAATATTATCATCTCTAGAAGTTCAGCTCTTGGATGAGTGTAGTTTTTGGGAATGTTATCTCCTTACTGAACAAAATCAATTGGCTAACACCATGCCACCGTTACTGGAAACACTGATGTGTGGACTGTTTGCTTCTCTGTGTGATATATAAACATGGCAAAGCCCTCATTCACTCACGAGAATACCATGGACACTAGCTGATCGAACATTATTGATAATTCAATATGGTCGCCATACTGCTTCTTCTAGCCTTGCTGTGGTTCCCATGTTGGTAGGGGAGTTGCTGTGACTGCCTTCTGTGTCCACAACATCGTTCTGATTTGGAAGGTTGGGATTGAGGAGAGTTGATCCTGTGGAAGCATTAGTGCAAGGAGGAAGAATACGTGGAGGTGACCGATCTCCTCCAGACATCATGGAGAACTGGTATGATCCTGCTGAGGTTCCATAGTAGAGATGATAGGATGGAGAGCTGGTCTGAAATGGGCCACCTTGAGCCTGAGAAGAACCTGGGTATGGAGGGGGCAGATAAGTGTGGTATCTTGTTGCAGTGGTCATGGCAGACATACCAATTCCTATTCCTGAACTGACAGGTGTTGGGGTATAGGTGAATGGTCCTGAATAGTGCATACGAGGATCAGAAATTGAAGGAATGGCAGGGAAAGGACGGTCAATTCCTACTCTTGGATCACTAAACGCCGTTAGGTCAGAAGCACCTGGTGTGGAAAAGAGGACAGAGAAAATGTGTTAAGGAATAGGAAGGCTGATTTCTCTGCACTTCGGGGGGGGGGGGGGGGGGGGGGGGGGGAAGAGTGCATAATATTAAAAGATCATCTCCAGGTCTAAAGAAGACCTGTCACATTGCATGTGAAAGATGCAAATAGCAAGTGTGGCATAATGGTTAGAGTGCAGGACTTGGAAGATCCAATCAGGATGGCTTGCATACTGATGTCACTGCAAGCAAACAGCACTAATGTAGAATGAAGCCAATGCTTCAGAACTGTTTTACATGGGCAACCCCAACCAGCCAAGGAGGGGAAGGCAAAGCCAGGCTACTTAGGGCAACTATTCTCAAATAGGCAAACAATTTTGCTCATTTTGCTGTGATTGCTTTAAGAAAGTTTAAGGAGAGAGGACATCTTTCAATGCAGAGGAAAATGTCTGCAAACATCAGACCTCTGTCCCCCTTTTGGTTCATCTTAACCTGCTACTGACTTTAAGCTCCTTGACTCAGCTCACAGAGATTCATGGATTAAACGTATTTGAGAATAAAAATATGCCAAATAATGTGACCCACATTTGAAATAATGGTTGAACTTCAACTCTTCTCTGTTGGTTGAAGAGCTCTCACTCACCACCCAGCTCCAATTCTCTACCTCCTCCCCCAAAAAAACAGATTAAAGAGATAATGGGCTCTTAAAAGAGTGTTTCTAGACAGGCTCCAATTAACAGAGACCGTGGCTCCTCTTACTTGCCAGCATTAAAGGCATTAAAATAACAATAAAGGAATCTTTCCTCATGGCAACACCTCCTCAGACAGAGTGTAGAGTCTGCATAAAAGGAATGAGTATGACTGTATACAGAGGGGTGGGGAAGTGGGGGCAAGAGTCTGTAGGTGGAAGAAAGAAAACCAAAAACAGTCTGCACTGTGACTGGATTAGGAGGGCACTGCAGACATCTTGTAGTCTCAGGTTCTGAAAGCTTGTCAGCCCAGCAGCCAGGCCTCTTTGATATACTTTCATGGGCTTCTCAGAAGATTTCTGTGACCTGCTCTATTGCCTTAATTCTGGATGTGCCAGCTATAATAACCATCTGTGTTTCTCCTTAACAATACTACTGAACACCTGGATTCTCTAGCTGATCAGATTTCACCTGTAAAAAATGATTGCCCCTTTTTTCATAGCAAGGTTCTTGTGCCCTTAAAGGCTGTTTAACAGGCAGAAATTCAATTGGTGATGTTTTTCTCTAGTATGAAGGTACTGTGATAGAAGATATTTCATCTATTGAATATCCATTTGTGCACCAGCTGTTAAAAGTCAATCAAAGCATGCAAGAGAAGAGGCAGCCATCCTAGTTTAGTAACTCTTGAACAGTGCTGAGGATGTTTTATGTTACTACTAGCAGTGGAAGAGATGCCATTTCTCCTTCTGCACTTGGGTAATGCAAATTGTGTATATTTTATCCTGGGGGTAGCAAATTAAAGAAAAACACACACAAGCCTTTGCAAAACTTACTCGTCAGTCGGCTTGAAAGTTCTGCAGAGAGGGAAGTCATTCCACTAGCCCTTCCAGGTGAAATTGGTGTTGCTGGATGAACTGAAGGAGTTGCAATTGATCCCAGATACTGATAAGAAGGATCATAAGGCCAAGGAGGAGATGGCTGAAGTTGTCTTGTATCTGACATGATTTTAAAAGAAGAAGAGGAAAATATGCAGTTATCTTTTTTTTTTTTAAAAAAGGTATACGGAGACATTGTTTTTAATAGTCCAATACATGGTCAGATATTTATACATTAAAAGAGATTTGGAGTATTACCCAGTTTCCAAATCAAGGGTCTGGTAGATGCTGAGATTCTCCCAAGGAAAGGGCAAATAATATGCCTTCTGATTGCTGAGATATTATGATCCAGAAATGCACTTTTACAAAGCTGAAGTGCAGACTCCCAACCACATAAACCGATTAGTTATGTACTTACTCAAGAGGAGGAAACACACGGCCTTCTAGATGTTACTACCCCATCAAGGCTAGCCAGCATAGCTAACAGAGAGACATGATGGTAACTGCAATTCCCTCTATATTTTGAGGGATGGCCGTTGCCCACTCCAGATTCTGCCTAAGCCATTTTGATGCCTGAGACAAAGCAGCACCACAGGGATATTGTACATTAATACCACTTGTACTGCCAAGGTTTCATCTTACATTACCCTGGAATATGTACTGTAGCTTGGTGAGGTATTTAGAATCCTCTGCTAGAGAGCTGTAGTAGTGAAATTCAGGGCAAGGCACTAGATTCTCTATAAGATCATTTTAAGTATGTCATGAAATTATAAAACCCAGGACTCCAGAGGATGGAGCCATGGGAGTTAGAATAGTAACAAACTGCTATATTTGTGTGGCATGAATATACTTTATGACAGGGGTAGGCAACCTTTTTGAGCCGGGGGCCAGGTTGCTGTCCCTTAGACAATTGGGGGGCCAAAGCACCAAAAATAAATAAATAAATAAATAAATAAATATATTTTTAAAATATATATATATATGCATGGACACTCTCTCAGCCCCAGAAAAGCCATGGCAAAAACCCTGTGGAGATTTTGCCAAGAAAACCCCAAAAACAAGTAATAACAACAATAATCAATATCATCATGGTGGGCAGTGGTGGCGGCAGAGGGCGGCGGCGGTAGCAGGACCGGCCCCCGGCCTACCCCTGCTCTATGAGATCCACTAGTTTCTTGAGGATTGTGGAGGACTATGGAAGAGAAGCCCGCTTTAGAGATCCCTATGGCAGGCTCAGCCATCCTTAAATACAATGAGCCATAACAGGGATAGCAGCAACTGACTGATCAGAAATACATTTTTCCACTACCCACCCCTTGCTTTTTATCTGTAGAAGACAGGTTTCTCCTTGTTCTATTTCTCTAAAAGATTAATGCATGTGCTCAACCAAAACAACATCAGCCATCATGGAAACATAACACAAGGGTATGGATTTGCAAAGCATTGCTCTGAGGGATTGCCAGCCTTACTCAGAAGGCCATGACTGATGACATTGTACCCTATTGTTTACAATGAGATTATATTGGGCATTTATTTCAGTCCTATGAATCCAGGAATCTGGGGACTATCCTTACAAATTTTATCAAGTGGAAACAGAACTTTCTTGGACAGATTTCAAACGCTGCACTGTCTGTGGATGTCTGGCTTGCAGAATCCGAAATGGCAATGACAGCTGAGTTTGTGATCTGCATTTGCTAGCACTTCTGGACCACTTAGTGTTGACAAATGCATACCCTTTGAGCAACCCAAATCAAAGAATTGGTTTTGGCTCTGTGCTTAGACCAGTTGTGACTACACAGAAAATGTAGATGAGGGTAGAAAGGGAAGCAGATTAGGGCAAACAAGCTGTTTAGACATCAGATTTGTTTTTGGTCCATGGCTTCTCTCTGCTTATTTTTTTTTCTTGCAGCTTTTCTTTCCTTCAAAAGTATGTTAGGTCAGGACTTATATAAATCTCATTGATTAATTGGTACTAATAATTGAATTTCACCTTTGAACTACAATTCCCAGAACCATCCAGCTAACATTTTGACAGCTGGGGTACTTTGGGGAACTATTGTCCAAAGTTATTTAACCAGGTTTTGCTCATGATCAGAGCAGTATGGCCAGTCACTGAAGCCTTTCTGAATTCCCATCCCATGTGTAAAATTTAAGTAACTAAGGGGTGAAACAGATGGCCCCAAAGGAGTGGCTTGCTGCTGCCCCTTTGCTCACTGGGTTGTGTCCACAGAAACGACATGCCACACCCCAACCCGGCATTTTCCTCGTGCAAAAAGAAGCTGCAAAACCCACTCCTTTTTGCGACAGGAAAAATGTGCCTTTGTCACTGTGGTGGCACTTTTTTCGGGTTTCTGGGTGTGTAAATGCTGTATCCCAGAAATGCATTGAAGCCTCCACATGTGTGGTCAGCCGTGCAGCTTTCTGGAAGTGTGGGGGGCATGCTGCTGTCTGAACGCCATGCCCCCAAGCTTCCAGGAAGCCAGCTCTTTTTGCTGGTCTGTACTGGACCCGACTTGACAACCTTGTCAATGGGGAATACCTTTACCTTTACTGGCTCTAAGACAATCACTGTCAAGAAGTTCCATCACTATATCAATATAGATTTTCTGATTTTCTAAAACAAAGCCACTGAACCAAATTAAAAGACCAGGCTTCCATCTATTCCATTGACTTCATTGAAAGCAGATCATTAAATGTTTCTTTAATGCTAAATAATGGTAGTCAATATCTGACAAAATTTAAGGGCAATCAAAATAATGGGGGCTAAATTCCTCTAGTCTCGTAGGTGTAAAAGATTATTTCCATACACACACACACACACACATTTTTCTTTAATATAGAATACACATACAGGGTTACACCACAACAAATACTACAAGTATTAGAAATGAAAACAAAACAAAAACATGCAAACTCTACTATTCTATACTAATTTATAAAGACCGGGATTAACAAGTGACTTCCAATTTGACATTTTATGGTATCAGACTGTTAATTCTACTTCCCTAATATCTTCTACATAAAGAAAATATAAAAAAGAAATGTAACTAAATTTCTAATATTACTATTGATTTATAAGAAATGACATACTATTTACATTTTTTCTAAACTTCTGTAAATCCAAAAGTATATATCACTCTCCATTTTTTCTTCCAATAGTCCATCACAGAACGCCATTCATCTTTAAAAGTCTTTATAGTTCCCTATATTATAAGATTAGTTAATTTGTCCATCTCTGTAAATTGAGCATTATAAGCCATTCCTCTTGAGAGAGAACAACTGAATCCTTCCAATGTTGTGCATACAGCAATCTAGCTGCAGTTTTATATTATATTAAGTTCTCATTCTTTTTGTCCATTTGTTCTTCCAAATTTCCAAACAAAAAGAATTCAGATCTCAACTGAATATTAAAATTTAGTTTATCTTCCATCATTGTATGCATTTGTATCCATGGTTTTGTTGTTGTTGTTGTTGTTGTTTTGTTTCACAAGTCCACCACATGTGATAGGAATTGTAAAAGATGTAAAAGATTAAAGGAACAAAGTGTTGGATGCTCTGGTAGCCCACACAGTCTACTCTCAGTGTTTTTCCAATGAGCAAGAGCTGTTTCTGTCTTTCATAGTGTGAGAAAGTATATCTAAATAGTTAACTACTGCAATAAAACTCTTCAGGGAGAGAATTACATACTGTGCTTAGTTAGACACAAGTTCTCGGCCTCCAGCCTCATGCTGAACAAGCTATTAGATACAAAGCACTGTACCACCATTCAGGTTCTGTCATGTTTTACTGCCACAAAAATGTTGTGTTTGGCTTCCTTAAAAAAACCCAACCACCATAATTAAACAGTGTGTGTGTTGCACAATATTTAATAGCTTCATATAATAAACTTTGATTAGGGAGGGAGGGGACCTAAGGTAAAGAAGCTTCACCACTTGATCCTTCTTGTATACTCAGTGTTCTTCCAATCACCAATACATGATGGAAGAACATAGTTGTAACTGGGAGACTATCTTCCAAGAAAGCTGTTGTGGTTTATTCTCAGCTTTTATGTTGGCCAGTAGGTGGCAATATTCTTGCACAGACGTGTGTACACACTACCCAAAACTCAGCATTAAATTATGGCATAATCAATATTGATCACTCCAGCAGTAGCAACATAGAGCCACAACTTTTCATGTGTGCTTTATGCCAGCTTTGTATTTCAGTATCCTTTAATTTGTATCCACAAAGAAGAGCACTTTTGCATTTCCCATCTGGCTCCAATACAGCTGACCCATTTTGCAATTTGACCTCCGCTGGGTGAGAAGGTGTCAGCTACCAAATGCATGTCTGAACTGGCCAAGGGGGAAAGTGGTACCTACAGAAAGTAACACAGCATGCTGAGAACACATGATGTGACCTCTCCCAGGGCTCAAAACATCACATTGCTGCACAAGTCTGGCTGATGCTGGGACATGTGAACCTTTCTGAAAGGGCTGTCATTCAGCATGCAGCAAATTTTAATCTACATGAGGAATGGATATAATGTGCAGCCCTCCAGAGGTTTTTGGACTGTAGCCCCCACTGTCACTCACCACTAACTATGTTGGCTCAACACCTAAAGAACCACATGTTCTATACCCCAATCTACATATAATTATATAATATTGTCTAGTTGATTAAAGAAAAGTCATTAATGACATTTCTTAAAGATGGGAAAACCCTTATAGACTTTTTGTGGGGTGGGGGAAAGAAAGTGGCTTGGTAATTTTTGGTTTTGATGATTAGATCATGATTAGAAAACAGGCATATTTGATTATTAGAAAAAAATAGACATATTTCTAATTTTAGAGAGAGACCTATGAATATACATGTATTGCTGCAAGAAGGAAGCTTGGAACCCACTTTTTCCTCTTTTCCCCCTTTTTCCTTCTGTTTTTGTTTTCTTTTTTCTTTTTGTTTTCTACTCTACTTTTTATTATATTTTATTTTTTAAAATCTTTTTTCTTTCCTTGATTTTTATTCTTAATGTAGTTTGAATAAATTAACAAAAATATTTAATAAAAATAAATATTAGTTACAGTAGCAGCTCTTTTGGCCAGCCTGCCAACATTTTCCCTCCAGCTTGCATAGCATCACACTGTGCTACAAATTACCTGTGGACTCCTCATTTTGGATGGAAGTGGTAAAGGTGATGGCGGCAACCATGCCAGCGAGCTTTTTTCAGAAAGGAAAGCTCTAATTTGTTCAGTAGGGACCATATACTGAATACAGACTATGTTTTTTTTTATTTATTTTGCCTATCCTTAGGACTTGTGCACAATGTGAGTTGCTTGTAGTACAGTTATCATTTTTGGATAGATTCAAGATAATGTATTTTAAACTTTACAATCCAAAACGTGAAACTTTTAACATTGAAAATATGATGCTCTTCAATAATATCAGAATTTGTGATATGCCAGTCACTGCAGCAATGGCTCCACATAGGAAGCCAAAACTATCACAGAAAGTATTATTATTATTATTATTATTATTATTATTATTATTATTATTATTACATTTTATTTATAGCCCGCCCCTCTGCGGAGGCGGGTTACAACATTTAAAATACACAAGTTAAAACATTCAATTTCCCATCCAACCCTCCCACCCCTTAAAACAGTATTAAACTAGTCATAAATTAAAACAACATGCTCCGAGATAAAACAAACCAAATAATGATACAATAATAAAACAATAACACAATAATGGGCGGCAAGGGAAAGGGGCGATGGTGCTGTCCCCTCAAGCCGGAGAATTATTCCGGGAAGGCCTGCCGGAAGAGATCCGCCTTCACTGCTTTCTTAAAAGCAGTAAGAGTAGTAATATGACGGATCTCCTCCAGCAGGCCATTCCAAAGTCTGGGAGCAGTCGCGGAGAAAGCCCTCTGGGAGGTCTGAGACAGCCTAGTTACTTTATTTATTTATTTATTTATTTAGGTTGTTTCTCTATTGCCTTCCAGCCCATAAGGGCTTCCCTGAGTGATAAACAGATGTTTATCATCTAGCATAATTACATCCTGTCTTTCTCTACCAGCTTTTCCAGGAATTGTCTGAGACACTCTATTTGCCTGTGGTGAAAGAAAAGTTGGTGCCTCCCACAATTCCATATGGAAAGACAAACCAGACTGGCAGCTGAATCTAACTTCTTTATACTGTCCTCTAATGAACCTGAGGACAGCAGTCTAGCATAGGGAGTAAGATGCACCCAGCTCAGCCTGTCTGCTTCTCACCTCTCAGTATCTCTCACCTGAGGTGACCAGTTTACTCTACCTCTTGATAGGGCCAGCCTTAAAGGGATGTGTCTGGAATGCAAATTGCAATAGCTGTAGGGAAAATGCAGTTTGAATATCTACATAACGGGCCAAATAAGCATTTGTGGAAGTCCTGTTCAGTTAAACTACCTGACATTTCAGTAGTTCTTTATTCAGAAAGGTGCAGGTTGCAGGATGTATCTGGAAAGCATAATTGTAGTGTATGTGCTTTTGTAAATGTTTTTCATTTGCTATTATGAAAGCTGCCTTGGGTCCTGGCCTGGGAGAAAGAAAGCATACAAATAAAATAAAATAAAATAAAATAAAATAAAAGCATGGACAGTGCAACCAAGGTGGCACTGAAAACAGTTAATATATGACTGCTGCATTTTAGCTCATGCTTTTGGCAACTTTTGAGTTGTTACATGGTTACTGTCACTGTGTTGTGATTGCAAAGAGAACGTACTTGAGGGCTGCATGAATGGCAGCCCTGATTTCTTTAGAGCCATGGGGTTGTTATGATATGAGCCAATTCATACAAGATCACTACAGATGAGACACTGCCCTATTCTTGCAAGTACGTGACATTTATCTCACTGTGATACCACATGTTGCTGGAAGTATTTCCAAAAAAGGAGAAGCAGGATATGAGTCAGTATTGAAGGCCATATGCTAGTAACTAGCAATAAAGGATAACTTTTAGAAGAGGTTTGGGCCACTGTACAATTATAACCTATGTCTAAAAAGTTCTGCAAAGTTTTTCTCTCTCTCATTCATGAATACCAGTCCCCCCCCCCCATTGAAGGAGCAACAGATGTATATAGGCAACAACCAATTAATTAGCCATATGTTTATGCTAATTAGATTCCCTTATGAACATGAGTCAATCACTGGTAAGATGTGATCCAGAAAAATTGCAACACTCTTTTTGTCATTTTAATCTAGCAGAACCCTCTGCCACACTCATTCTGCCAAGAGATACAATTGCTTTATTATTTTGACAATTATTTTAAAGTACTTGAAAAAAGAGGTTTGAAAGATTAAATAAAATGTAAACATTCAGTCATTACTTGAATCTCTCTGTCAGTATCAACTTAGTAAGGCTATCCAACTCCCGAATTTCTTATACTCTTCTCTCCTATGTGTGTGTGTGTGTGTGTATGTTTGTGTTTTCCTGTTTCTTCTTTTTAGACACACTTATTTGGGTCCTCCCCATGTCTTCTTAAGCTAAATAGTACGGTAATGGTGGCCACGTTTTGTAAAATTAAATGTGCGCTCCCTCAGGTACGTACAACCTGTGTTCACACCATAGCAGTCACCTAGCTCATAGCTAAAATACCAGGTGTTCTAGCTAACAAGTTTAAGCTTTGCTTCTCTGCCCACTCAGAAAATCCCCACTCCTAAAGAGTGGCTTTGATGACAGCATGCTCACATCTTACCAACAGTTCTGGCCATCCTTCTTTTTCTATAAAATCCTTTCCTATGAATAATAAAATCAAGGTGGAATCCTTGCTTAATGCAGCCTTTTTGAACAGTGGTGTTATTTTCTGGGAGCCAGATTACTCAGGGCTTCAGAGGAGGTGAGGCTTACCAAACAACAATTTTGTCACTGTGCACAGCAGACATGTAACACACATTCTTTCAGATTTGAATATGAGGAACTGGAAAATTACAAACTGTAAATTTCCACCAGCAGCTATTTTATTATGGAAGGTGCTTCTCCCAAGGCCAACTTAAAGTGGCAACCCTTACTTTGGAGGTTCATGTCACATCCCCCCCCCCCAATAAAATGACTTCTGAGCCCTGAAAATGAACATTAAAAATAGTAGTGCTTCTCTATGGAAATTACTGGGAGTAGGGCATAGTGATCATAACAACTGGACTTTGGGCCTTTGCAGACTGCCAGAAATAGTGCAAATTGAGTCCATTTTAAGGGTTAGGGTTAATGCTAGGGAATCATGGGATTTTTTTTATGAGACATTGAGCCTTCTCTGTCAGAGAGCTCTGGTGCCACAATAAAATACATGATTCCCTAACCCTAACCCTAACCCTTAAAGTGGACTTAATTTGCACTATTTCTGTCAGTCTGTAAAGGCCCTTTGTCATGAAAAATCCTAGCAACTCTTTGCTTTGTTATTTCTACATCACACAGACACAGAAACTGTAACAGTCATTCCCAAAACTGATGCCCTACAGATGTGTTGGACTAAAACCCCACCATCTCCAGCCAGCACTCTCTTCCTGTTGTGCCTCCACCCCAGGCTAGACAGATTGCCAGCTGTAGAGCAGAAAACACATGACTGATGCCTTTGCATCTATCTCTTCGCATTCTTAAGTGCCAAGTAGTTGGCTGATGTTAAAATGTAATGGCCATTGGCTGTTTCACAGACAGGAAAACAGAAAAAAAGTTAGGTAGGGCTTGGGAGAAAGTTGGATGGAAAAAACCCCTGTCTGAGTGTGTGCATGAGAGAGACAGATAGAGAGACAGACAGACAGGAAAGGTATATGTGTCAGGGTGGGTACAGATCAGAGTGTGCAGAATAGGGATCTTATTTATTTATTTAAAAGTTTTAAAAACTGCCTTTTAAGGTAACCCCTCTAAAGCAGCACACAACAAAAAAATTTGTGAAACAAAATATAACAGTCATAAGAACAATAACAGATCAAAATTAGCCAGTTAAAACTATGTGCCAAGATATATGCAACAGCTGCAACAGAGTCTTAATTCAGAACACTGCTTATTGATAAGAAAGGCCATTTCAAAACCATTTAATGATTTTAAGACTGAATTCAAGCACCATAAAATTGCCTTCTGGTAATACCTAAGGACTATGCTTGGTCTGGATGCCCTGGCAACATCAGATCCCTGCATGCAGTGAAGACTTTTCCATGGATGCTCAGATTCTTATAGCACTATGCTAGAGCTTAACTGAGCTGTATGTTAGATGAGCTGCAGATCTAGAGAAGCCACTGGGTATCTTTCACTGGAACTGTATTCTTGCAAACATCAGAAGTGACAAAAGCAATTAATTCAACAGAAAATACTTTTGCATGCATACTGAACCCCTCATAAAGACTACTAACTATACATGGAGCACAAGAAATACTGAAGATGCTTTGAAAATGGAGAAACTCTAGTTCATGTGTGATAGTCCTGTACAATAATTACCCCTCTCTTACAAATGAAATATATCCATTCCCTATGTTCAACTAAATATTGATACAATTGCCATTGGAATGGAAGTGGGCACAAATTGTGTATTCTATAAGTGGTCCTAGTGAGCAAATCTTACAGAAAAGGAATTCCCTTAATAGAAAATCTTCTTAAGCTTATCACAAAAGAGTACATAGTGTTCATTGCTAAGAGGAAGTTATGAAGGCTGATGGGGCAATGAAATCTGGGTATTCTTCTAAACATTTCAGAAGCTATCCAAAGGAACTGAACCCATTTTGGGGATATGGTTTAATACCTTGAGACTGTCCCACTGGGTGACCTTCAGTGAGACACACTCTCTCTATTAGTAGTCCTAGTGAGCAAATCTTACATAAAAGGAACTCCCTGAGTGCAAACACTCTATCTCAGAAGAAGGCGAAGGCAAATGCAAACCTACTCTGAACAAATCTTGCCCAGAAACCCCAAATAGGGTCATGTTAGGGTCACCATAAGTTAGAAAAGACTTGATGGCACACAACAACTGGAATCCCACTTTGGGAGAAAAGTGAGATATAAATCTTCCAAATAAATAAATAAAATAAAATAAACAAAAAGATTTCACTATCCACCTGACATAGAAGCCACCAGCAACCACTATATATTTATAGTTAGGGATATGTCTGTAAAGTTACCAAAGGAAGTGGGAGAAAGACAATATTAGAAAGGTGTAGGTGGGCAGAGTTAATGCTTAATATGCTTCTGCTGTATTATAAGATTAATTACAATTTTTTTAAAAAAATAGGTCCAAGGCAAATGAGTCTTCATATAATAATAATAATAATAATAATAATAATTTTTATTTAATACCCCGCCCCTCTGAGAACAATCGGGGCGGCTTACATCATAAAAATCATCACACAAGTTAAGAACTTCAGAGCCCACTTGATGTCCTTTTATTATCAACATGTCTCAAGATGCTCAAAAGATGGTTGTTTTATGAGTAGAAAATGGTTTTTCTACTCATAAAACAACCATCTTTGAGCTGCTTGAAACATACCTGTTGCTTCTTCTGTGGTTTCCATGGGATGCACTCATTTCTGCTTCTTCTTTTTATGAGGGAACCTGCTGATAATCAGTTGCAACTGAGTTTCATAAGCAGAATACTGCAACAACCAAATGATTAATGATGCTCCTTTGTGTTTACCTAAGGGTGTTTACATGCTGAAGGTGAGAAAACTTGGTCTTTAAATCCCTGAAGATCTGCTAAATGTCGGTTCTAGCCACTTCCTATCTTACCACATTGCAGGTAAACCCGTCATTTCATCCTTCCCCATCCTGGTGTCCTCCAGACATGTTAGATGACAACTCCAAAGGCTATGATGACTGGAGATGATGAATGTTATCATCCAAAACATCTGGAGGGCACCCAGTTGGAGAACACTGCATTGGTTTATACATTTCACAGGACATAGATAGTTTTTGTGTGTGAAATATTTGACTTGTGTGGCAGCTTTGAGATTACCTCATACAGCCCTTTGGCAGTCTTTCCTCATATAACTGAAGAGTACACAGAGTAATGGTGCACATCAGGTTTCAATATCATTGCCAAAGTTACTTAGGCTCTTTTAAAAGCCACTAGTACTTTTAAGCTGTGACCTCATGCCCCAGTGTTTGCTTTTATTTTAGAGCTTCTGTGGTTTTACTGAGGCATTAAAACCATTTGAGAAGTCATAGAGATGCTTGGGCCTTTGAAATGACTTTCACAGGAAACTGAAATTAGTCTATTTTAAATTACATCGAGGGCTGCATCAAGACCTTAGTATCTAAGCAACATACCAAAATTGGGCTATGTTGCCTTTGCTTGTCATTTTACAGAGAATCTTGTAGTATTTGGAAGTTCTTCTTTTAATCATAAGGCTTGCCTTTCTAATTTGACTTTCTAATTTGCTCAGCTGTGAAGGAAAACATGGAAACATGAACCATTTGAATCCTGAGAGTCTTAAGCAAATAGAACACAAGTGTTTAAAACATCACAGAAATTTTTTAAAACTTTCAAAAAGCTAATATGTTATATGGCAATTCCTTACATAATTATTCTCCCTTGCTTCCACAGGGGAGTGGGTTTAAACCATTAGTACCATATGATAGTTGTACTGTATATTAAGTTCAGAAAGAGTTCAGACAACTTGCTGAACACTAAATGCTCCAGTAGCAGTGTAACAAATTTGATGTTTATTTTTTGAGTTCATTCTCCAACCAAACAGGAGAGATAAAACACACTTTCACACTACACCTTTATAGCACTTGATTCTGTCATGTTATCTATCACCTCATAGACAGAGTTTACTGAAATGACTTGAATGAGAAAGAATGCTATCCTTGAAGTAATCTGTTATGATGGCCTTTAACAAATGACCAGGGATGATTGACTTTGTTTTGTAGGCAGACACTAGACATGTCATGAGACACAGCTAAGGAGCTTATCACACATTTAAATAAATTGGTTTACCTGATCCGGCTTAAAAATAAATGCAGGTGGTGTCCGGACCCTATCTCAAGAGTTTTCCCCACAAAAATTACTACTCAGGACCATCCTGGGGCCATCCTCGCTCCTAGAACCACTCAGTGTGGCTCTTTTTGAAGTCAGGAGTTTTCCGGCTTGAGAAAGTGGCCACCGGAGCAGCTCCAGTAGCAGGGATGGCCTCAGGATAGTCCCGGGTGGCAATTTCAGCGGCAAAACTCCGAAAGTCCGGACGCCACCCACATTTACTTTTAAGCCAGATCAGGTAAACCAGTTTATTTAAGTGTATGATAAACTAATGTCTCTGTAGCTACATCTCTGTAGCTATGTCTCCCAATGCTATGCCCCAAAATCTATTTTTTTAAGCAGTGCAGCTTCTCCAACATGGCCATTTCTCTGTTGCTGGAGAGGAAGAGAATAATCAGGGACATGTCTAACCATTTTCCTATAGCTATTGTGCTTTCCTGCTCATCCCCACTACTCTCTGGCAACACAGAAATGGCTGTGTGGGAGAGAGGGGGACTATACTGCTTAAAAGGTAGTTTTTTTTGGAAGGACTTTTAACAGGGACCATAAAACTGAACCATGGTGTGAATAAGGCTTATGACCATTGCAGTTTATGAACTGGATGTCAGCTATTACTTTTTGGATTACAATTCCCAGAATCCTCAAGCCATCATTCTAGCAGCCCCAATTGTGCACAGAGGGGCGGGGTACAAATAAATTTTATTATTATTATCATGGCCAATTAAGGAAGGTAGCTATTCAAATCAATTTAGCAACTCAGTGTTTCCAATTCTTCTTGTTTTCACTAGATTACAAGTATGTTTAAATACCAGCTACAGGAGCAAAGCAACTTTAAGGGAGGTCTCTGAGGAGTTTATCACATAGCGACCATATGTACCTCTATGACGATAATGATTAAAACATCCGCAACCCACAAAAGCATGCCATGCGCAAATGATTTTCACACACAGAACACAATAATGTTTTAGACGCTCATTACTAAAGCGAGAGAGGGTAGAACGTGTGTGTAAATCCTGATAATGGTTTGGGAATCACTTTTTGTGTGTGTGCATGCACAGAAGTAGTTGCTTCATCAGAAATAACCCAGAGAAATAAACAATTTTATTTACACAATTTTCTTTATAAAAATGTACTGTACTGTCACTTACTTTCCAAGGAATGGTACCCAACCTAAATAAGAACAAAACATTACCTAAAGAAATAGGAAAGTTAAAAAAAAAAGCATAAAAGGCTCTGTCCCTCTGAGCAACTGGTGTTCCTGCCTTCCCTCAGCAGCTGTTCCTTTAAGAGCTGTGGCTAATAGGGAAGGCTGGAGGAGGAGAGACATCATGAGGGAGAAGCAAGCTTTTTCTCTGTGTCCCTGCCTTTGCTTCGGCAGCTGTTCTTTTAAGAACCTTTGCTACTCACCCTAAAGAACCATGGGAAATCTGGCAACATAAATGGCTTTCACTAGAGCAATTGCACAAAAAAGCAATATTGTGAATGAAGGGGAAATGAATTCATGATATTTTCCCAAAAATGCCTATTTACTGGTTCATGTTACTTTCTTGTCCGATTCTATGTGGTTTGTGTACAACGCTGTGTGAAAACCATTTGCACAATTGTGCCTAATATACTGGATAATCACGGATTCTTACCCATTTAAACTTCCAATTTTCCCTGTGTGATAAACTCCTTAGTAGTATCAGTAAAAAGACATTATGTATCCATTTGAACTTTCCCTCCTTAATAGGAAATTCAGAAGGCAGCGGCATGGGAAAATAAAGGAAGCCCTGGAAATGGAAGACAACATTATCTGGATCCTTTGTAAAGTATGTGTTTGAGGTGAGATGGCTGCACAAACAAACAAAGGCACCCGTAGATCAATGGATAAAAACAAAAAAATAAGGAAATGCAGAGAATACAGGAAAAGCAACTTCTTTTGTATGCCAATTTTCAAACACAGATTGAGGCAGGACATACCCCTCTGTTTCATACTGACTCAGGCTCCTTGACAGAAAAGCACCTGTGTGAAGGGGCACATTTGCTTCTGTAATACTAAGTACCCCACACTAGGTTTATTTATTTTATTTTATTTTTGGTATAACATTCTTTATTAGTATTACAACCTACATACAATAACATTTACAAAAACGTTTACATCATATTCCACATATATCTGGTAGATCACATTAATTATTCATTCTTTACTGCCTTATCTAAATCTAATTCATATCAAACAATTTAATATTGATTAAACCAGTAAATTAAAAAAAAAAACACATAAAATTGCTGTTAATATCTTCATTCTTCTTACTGTCTTCTTTTCATCATATACTTTTCACCATTCCACAAAGGCATAATACTGTTAATTTATCACTAATTCATTTTCCCTTTTCTTTTCTTTTCTTTTCTTTTCTTTTCTTTTCTTTTC
>JAIPUX010001232.1:102096510-102108554 GCA_020142125.1 Phrynosoma platyrhinos | reverse complement strand
CAACATGGCCTTGAATAATTTTTATTTATATCATTTAACCTTACTGGCATTAAATACCATCTTCCTATTACTTTATAATAATTCTTCTTTATCCGTATGGATAAATTTTTTAAATGGCGTTGATTCCAAATTTCTCCCTGTTCTTGAACATTTATTATTTGTGCTAAATCTCCCTCCCATATTATCCTAAGATATTCTTCCTTCTCATTATATTTTAATAGTAATTTGTATATTTCACTTGTAACACCTTTCAAAGTTTCATTTACCTCTTTGCCTACTCATTTGTTCAAATTTTGTGTATTCTCTAAATTCTATAATTTTCCTATTCCAATTTTTTGTCCATTGTTCCAATTGAATACAATTATACCAAGTTAATTTTAGACTTTGTAATTTCTTCTTTATCTTTCCTTTATCCTTCATTACCTTTATCTATTCTTTTATCCTTTATCTATTCTTTTATCCCTGGTGGCACAGTGGTTAAATGCCTGTACTGCAGCCACTCACTCATAGACCACAAGGTTGCAAGTTCAATACCAGCCAAGGCTGAGGCTCGACTCAGGCCTGCATCCTTCCGAGGTCGCTAAAATGAGTACCCAGATTGTTGGGGGGCAATCAGCTCACAGTTGTAAACCACTTAGACATCCCATAGCGCGATATGAAGCAGTATATAAATGAAGCTGCTTTGCTTTTTGCTTTATATATTTCTTGCTTCCTTAATCCTCACACTTAAGTTTAAAGGACAGTTCAAATATTACTGGGAAGACAAAATGGTTTCACAGACTGTAAATAAGAAAAATCCTTGCCTTTCTGCTGTCGACTTGGGAGCTGTAAACAGCAACATACACTGAGCTATGTAAACAGCGATTTCACAATGTATGTGCTGTTCTAGCAAGTTAGTGTATAAACTGGTGCAATGAAATATGAAACATCTCTCCCACTGACTAAGCACACTCCTCCTGCCTTGTTGTTTCTTCCTCTCCAAAGAACAGGAGTATGTCACATGAAGTCGCCATAACCTCAGCCTAACCACATCATGCAGATGAAAAAATGGAAATTTTCCCGTTAATGTTAATTCTTTGTCTTTTAAGATGCTACTCATGGGCCCCTTTTACACTAAACAATGATAGCACTTTATTACTACTTTAATAGCTATGGCTACATAGTACAAAATCCTAGAATTTATAGTTTCATTAGAATTCTCTGTCAGAGTTCCAGTGCCCTGTCAACCTATAAATTCCAGGATTCCATAAGATGCATCCACATTAGTTAAAGTGTTATCGAACTGCTCTAATTCTGTAGTCTCAAAGTGACCATGATGGGTAACCAAGGCTTGCAACTGTTGTTGTTGTTTGTGTTTAGAAATCTCCATTTTTAAAATCTGATTCCAAGACAGACCAACACCATAATGTGAAACAACATAACTTGGCCTAATCTTTAGGGACTGGGATAAGTGGAACAGCAACTGTGAGACTGGAAAAAAAAACTGGTTGGAGGGCATTGGTCAGCAGCAGCAATAGCAAAATATGTTGGTTCTGGTGCAAAAATGTTTTTGTACAAAATGTTGTATATAACACACACACAAAAAAACCCAAATTGTGAAATTGTCACAAAAATGTGACTCTTTTTCCTCATCTCTTAATTTTGCTCAGTGGTAAGAAAACATACAAAAATTTTCATTCTTGGATGTAAGACTGAAGTCAGGATTATAAAACTCTAGCAATTTTCTTTGAGTATTTAGAAGCTCCTCATAATCTGAAAGCCTTACTTAGCTCATATTGTAAATCCAACACTGACTGCTGGCATAATTCTAGTCCTTATTTTTGGTAAATGAATCCTCCCACATTATCATAAGGTAAGAAGCAGTGGACAAATGAACTTATACAAAAGTTTTGAAAGGAAGTCAGCCTTGTTTAATTCATATCACAGAGCAACTTTTCTTCTAAAGTGGAGCATATATTTGAAGAGCATTTAATGTAAGGTTGAAAATCCCACACAGTGTTAATTCCCTTATGAAAGATAAAGCAGAGGAGAGGCAGAGGTGGATGTAAATGATCTCTTCCGACAAGAGTAGAGTGATAACATGACAGCATTGCCTCAGGTGTCTGAAAGGTTATTCCTGAAGATGCTGAACTAATTACACAATATTAAATTTGCTAGCTTAGAGACAAACAAAAGGGTTCCTATCCACTTCGCTTTTCATATCTTCTGTGGCCCTCTCCCATTTTTTTTCTACAGCTTTAATGTGGAGGAAAACTCCCTTTGTGATGCTTGCAGCCAGTTCATTTGTTACCTAGCACTGACCTTGATGTGAACTAATTAGGATTGCAATAGTTAAACAATACAGGTTGGGAGTCGGAAATTTTGTGGGTATAAAAGGCACCTTTGAACATAACAGCCATTTACACTTTCATGATCTCATCCCTAGAGCTCGGGGGGGGGGGGGTGGAAGAAAGAAATACAAACTAATAAAGGGAACTTCATCTAGGGGCATTCTACACACACAGCAGAATATCGTCCCACAAACCCTTATCCAGAACGCCAAATGAAATGTGACTGGATTCTTTTAAATTCCAATATAGATCATAATTAAAACAAAAATCTTTTGTTAAGAAGTAGACCTCTGATGATCTAAAGACATCCTGGTTCATTTTATTGACTTAGAAAAAGTAAATGTTATATCAAATGCAACCTTCATAGTTTGGCAGCTGAGGTCACCTTGGGTGTGGGATGGGGGAGGAATGATATGAAGGAAAGTAGTACAAAGCTCCCTTCAGAGCTCAGCCTTGACTTACAAGGTAAAAATAAGGTCTTGTTTGCTGTAAAGCATTTTTCAAAAAGAGTTATTATTGCTAGCCCAGTCCTAAGCACACTGTACAGAAGTAAGAACTGCTGAACCCAAGAGGTTTACAACTGGGAGATATGGCAACTATTTTAAAGTGAATACCAGAATAAAGTGAATACCAGAGAGAAAAGGGATGTGGTGGCTCAGTGGTTAAGACACTGACTCTGATGACCCCAAGACTGGTAGGTCAGCAGTTCAAGGCCCAAGTGTCATGGGACAGAGTGAGCTCCCATCACTAGTCCCAGCTTCTGCCAACCTAGCAGTTTGAAAGCATGTAAAAGTGCAAGTAGATAAATAGGTACCACTTTGGTGGGAAGGCAATGGCATTCTGTGCAATCATGCTGGCCACATGATCACACTTGTCTTTGACAACACTGGCTCTTTGGCTTAGTATTGGAGATGAGCACTGCTCCCTACAGTTGGACATGACTAGACAATGTTGTGAAGGGAAAACCTTTACCTTTACCTACCAGATAACAGAATATATTTTTGTCCTGTTTAAAAATGATAGTCGGAGGGGGGGGATTCACCTGTAACTGATTAAAATGAGATCAATAAAAATGACATGCAGAGAAAAATACACTTTTTTTGGCACAAACATTTCACAGCTGGACTGGGATTGCCACACAAATCCAAAATTTCTGTTTGAGCATACCTTTCAGGAAATGTTCTCCAACACTTCCTGTTTTGCTGAAAAAACGAATCTTTCAGACAGTATGGCAAATTAGACACTCCAATACAATCTATGAAGGGTCACAAAAGGAATAATCAATTATTTTTCTCGGTCAGTGCATGTTGTTACCTTTATGTAATTTTTAGGCCTAATAATGCCTACATAAAGGTTGTGTTGACTGGCTTCATTTCAGTCTATCTCATATTTATTTGCTGATATTTAAGAACTATTTATATTTTAAAATTCTAAGCAATGTACAACCCCCCCCATTAAACCATGATAAAACACTGTATAAGACCTCAACATGATAACAGTATGACTACAAGGGGAGGGCGAACACAAGTTCTATGAAAGCTTGTTGGAACAATTCAGTTTTCAGTAGGCACTGAAACCCCAGAAGGATTGGTGCTTATCTAGCACGGACTAGTAGGGTATTTTAGGGCAGGCACTGTGACATCTGAGGGCCTATTCTTAGATATTATCAAGTTGAACTCTGATGGCATCTCCAAAATGGTACAGTCCACATAGGAAGGTAAGGGTAGGGGATCAAGCACTTGCTTAGTACCCTAGTCCTACTCTGCACAACTGACCGATGCTTACTACATCATGATTAGTCATATTACCATGGCTACCCATTTGACATTACTAGGTGACCTCCCTAAAACTCTCCTAGAAGAAAATCATACAGTTGGGAAAGAGCAGAACCTTTGGGGATAAAGGGAGAAAACAGAGTATTTCTGTGATTGACCAGCCCTGGCCCTAAAGCCAGAAGCTGAATGTTGAAGACCCAGATGTAAATTCCCCAACCATGCACTTCTCATGCACCAGGGTTTCTTTGAGCTTAAAAGGAGATAAGAATATATTGTATTCTGTTAAAGCCCTTAGGATAGGGTTGGAAGAAATGTAAGTAGAAAATCATTCAGTGCTTTAAAACTGTGAGCTTTGCTTCTTGCTTGCCCAGTCTAAAAGAGAAAAGCTAGTAGAACAGAGAGTGAGATATAGTGCAGCAGGAGCTACACTCTGACTTCTAAATTTATCATAAAGGGTGCAGACTGGGAACTGCCATTACTCTAAGAAGTGGTGGGATGACTGTAGGCATGTGAAATCTACTTTGTTTTTTCATCTAGAACCTCAGGATTCCACTAACCAGAGCCTGGTACAAAATATGCTAATTAAGTACAAAAGACTTGCATTCAGGAATGTGTTCTGAATCCCTATTCCTCCTATATACAACAAACAAACAACACAGTTGGTTATTCCAGTATGACTTCATTTCATTGGAATAATTCTATTTGGAGACAGGGACTGATTTGTTACTGCTACTGTTAAACAATTGAGATCTATTGTAAATCGTGGATCCAGATCCACCTACTACTGTTTCCAAGAGATCTAAGGGAATATTATATTTTCTTGTTGTATATGTATATTTCCTTGGAACCAGTGACATATACGCTCTGTTTATTTGACATGCAATGAATGCTCAGAGAGAGGATGGAATAACTGGGGGGTGGGGTTATAGCTCACAGAAACTCCAGCCAGATTGGGCAGTGGCCATGGTGGTTGGGGGATTCTGGGAGCTATAGTCAGAAATTGTGGGAGTTTGGGGAATTACAGTCCCAACATCACAAAGACATTGTACTCTGAAAATTCTATGGCCTTGGAAATAGGTTTTGCTGAAACTTATAGGATTTCTAAAGAAACTTAGCTAGCACTTGTATCTAAAGATCACTTTGAATCAAAAGATTAAAGAATGAAATTTTTGTGTCAAACAGGACTGCCAGGTCAGCTGCACCCAGGCCTTGAGATTTCAGGCCAAAATCTGAGGCCCAGAAACAGCATCAATTGGTTTCTTACTGGTAGTGGCCCTCAGTCATATGATCAAGCATGCTTCATTATTCAATCGCAACTGCTTAGAATATTGCATTCAACCAAACAAACAAACTCTAACAAATTACAAAATATTTCTCTGGAGGGGAATAACATTTTCCAAGCTCCAGCATTGAACAAGGAAAAAAAAAATCTCCTTTTAAACACTTTTACAAGCACTGCTTTTGACAACACATAGGAGTTGTAATGTAATCTGCCAGATGTATTTTCCAAACAAAATGATTTCCTCTGCAAACTCTGCTTTTAATGAATTGCTGCCATTAATCAGGGTTCCTCATTGGTCACATTTTGCTTTTTATAGACAGGTTGCATACCTCCCCCCCTTATCTGTAAAATCACCACCACCACCACTAACAACAACAAAAAATAATGCTACTAATAGTCACCAAACATTTGGGGGAGGGGAAGATGAGAATGAAGATGATGATGATGATGATGATGATAATGATGATGACGGCGATGACCAACAGGGCAGTAGGGATCAACAGGAAAATCCTTTCTATGTATATTCACAAACAAACTTTATTGAGCTTAATGTGACTTGCAGGTTTAAAATGCTGAAAATAAACATATTTCAAAGACTTTTTTGTAGGGGGCAAGAAGGAAAGAGTTCAGGGGCAGATGGAAGGACAAGAAACATAAGGGAACCTAAGAGAAATAGGATAGAAGGAGAAAGGGAGGGATGGGAAAGGAGAGGTAAGAAGTAGTTAGGAGGATTGGGGAGGAGAGAGAAGGGGATATACCGGTAGTTTGAGTCTCCCTTATCTAGAATTCCAAAATCTGAAACATTACAAAAACCAAAACTTTTTTCATGGGTGGCTGAGACAATGGCACCTCTGCTTTCTGATGGTTCAGTATACACAAAATTTGTTTCATGCACAAAATTATTAAAAATATTCTATCAAATAACCTTCATGCTATGTATATAAGATGTATATGAAACATAAACAAATTTTGTGTTTAGGCTTGGGTCCTATTTCCATTATGTATGCATATGCAAATAAAAGTATTTCAAACTCCAAAATCCAAAACACTCTGTGTCCAAGCATTTTGGATAATGAAGACTCAACATGTATAGCACAAGATGAGAGAAGAGACTAGAGAACGAGGGAGAAGATTAGATGGATTATGGAAGGGAGGGAATGGGGAGAGAGAGAGGAAGGGAAGGCAAGGGGGGAAGAGAGGGGAAAACTATTGTTCTGGGCAGGAGAGGAGAGAAGAAGGCAGAGAATGAAAGAGACAGAGAATGAGAAGGGAAGCTTAGGATATTTAGCCAGGATTTGTTGGATTGAAGAGCAGAAAAAGAGGATAATGAAGAAAGAAAGCAATGAAATAATCAATTAAATAAATTAATAATAATAATAATAATAATAATAATAATACTTTATTCATACCCCACCTTTAGCCAAGGCTGTCAAGGGGGCTTACAGTTAAAAAATACACCCATACAATCAACAACAAATACCCCCCCTTAAAAATATATTAAATCATTATACAGATTAAAATCTCATATGCAATAAAACATTAACATCTAACATAAATGGACAGTGGCGCTGTAGCCATCTCAAGAGGAGCTGTCTAGTGGCAGGAGGGAGAAAAGAATCAAGTACATAAACAGAATAGAAAACAGATATTGCTATCAGGCATTTGTTAGCAACAGTACAACCCATGTGCACCACAGACCATGAAAATAAACTGTACTGTGGCTTCAACCACTTAGGACAAAGATGTGGGAACAGAATTGGGAAAGTGAATAATAAGGAATGAAAAGCAGCAATTCTGCTGCACCATATTCATCAGCTCCTAAGGCAGCAAATCCTCAGGAAGCACAGTATTGCCCTATATTGACTGCTCACTCACACTGTGCCCTGGTCCCAGCTATGGCTAGAGAAACACTGAGAGAGAGGGAGGGAGGAAGGATGGAAGGAAGGAAGGAAGGGACAAGATAGCCAGGCAAATCCTCTGCAGAGTCTACAGAAACCACTTCCAAGCTGTCAATAGCAGCTAGGAGTAGACACACATGTTTTAAAAACAAACTTTTCCTTGGACAATGCTACTGCTTTGAGATTCTCACCATTGCCCTGAGGCCTGGGGAAAAGGGGCAGGTCTTGAGACTCAGGACCAGATCTTGAGTTTTGGGAACCCAATCTACCAAATGATGCACTTCTAGCAACATACAGCAGATCATATCCAGTACAGTGCCATCAGCACTGCTAAAGCCTAAAGGTATGTTTTTCTTCAAAGGAATTTTTTTGGACCTGCCTGTGGTACATGCCTTCAAAATACCACCCATGTATAGGAACTGCCTGAGTATATGAATGATATTCAGAAAACAGTAAGTGGAATTCATTTACATGAAGTGGAGTGAGTAGCTTACAATTACTTTTTTTTTGTTGGCAGCATTTACTTCCTATTTACATATACACAGAGCTTAGAAAAGTTACCTTTTTGGATTATAATTCTCAGCATCTCCCAGCCAACATTTTGCAGTACCTGCCTCAAGCCTGTGAATATGCAAGTACAATCCAATTCTTTTTGTTTGGATTGTACTTGCATATTCACTGGTTTGCATCTACTCCTCTCTCTTGAAATACTGTATACAGTTTCCCTTCATCTTTCCTCTTTCCACTCCCATTGATCACATGTCACATCTAGCCTCATGCAATATTTCAGAAACTGATCTTCACCAATTTTCACTGAGAGTTTGTCACTATTGTTGTTATTCAGGAGTTATAGTCAAAGTGTTAAAGTCCTTCAGCAATATTACATTAGTTAAGTATTAGAGTCATTTTGTTTTAGTGCTAACATTCCTCTTTATCTCATTTGATCTCTGCTGAATCTGGAAATAACAGCTGTGTTTACTTGGTGGCCATGTTTACTGGATACTGGAAGACAGTAGAAACACACAAGTAACAGATATATTCCATTTTAGAAAATACTGGGTTAGTTTAAACTGACCTGGGAGTGGGAATTGTAAGTGTTTGATAATACCAGGAGCCCCCAAGAAATACATCTCGGCGAAAAAATTTCATTATGGATCTCCAAAATAAAATCTCACCTGGAGATACTTTTCCTCCCATCTGGAGTGGCCCAGACACTCTAATAATAATATTGTATGAATACCAGGAAAAGAAAAAAATCTAGCATAGTATCCACCAAATGGATGCCCTCCAGATATGTTGGACTAAAGGTAAAGGTAAAAGTATTCCCTGTTGACAACCAAGTCGTTTCCAACCATAGAGGGTGGTGCTCATCTCCGTTACTAAGCCGAAGAGCCAGCATTGTCAGAGACTACTCTGTGACCATGGGGCCAGCATGGTTGCACAGAACACTATTTTACACACTTTTAAGAAAACAACACTGCTTCCCCCTACTGAATTAAATATATATATATAAGTTAGCTAAAGACTTGGTTAGGGTTTGTTTCTAAGCAGATTAAATTAAAAAGGAAATGTTTTCCTTCCACCCACCCTTTTTTTCAGAGTGCTGACGTATTAGAATCTCTAATTCTCAGATAATACTGAGATACTTGAAGGCAAAAGTAGACAATTATCATCCTTTGCAAGCATTTAAAAGATTTGGGCCCTGGAGCAAAATGCTGTTTACTGAAGAATGAATGTGCCACTTGTACTTAACACAGCTAAGTATGTCTGAACTCACACAATCTGGATACTGGCCACCAGTGGACTCTGAGAAAGGTTTATAGGTGTGAGATAACATCAAGCTCCTGTCTGCATTTCATTACTGCAGGGCCTTTGTTATGTTTTAGAACAAGAAAATGCAAGTACCAACAGAGGTGTATTATTACGTCTGTCTTTATGTTCACCTATTGCAGGATTTAATCCCTCTTCTGTTGAGAGCAGCATCATCTGTATGCTTTAGACCACCCTGTCAAGAGTCATTGCAAGAGGCCTACTGCCCATTTGTGCCCTCTGAGAACCTGGCTCTTCCTCTTGGCCCATGATGCAAATCAAGAAAGGCTAGGATCTACTTCAAAGTTGATGATTCTACTCTCTGTTGAACTAAGACCTCAAGATCCAGCACCTAGTGCCTAGTGCATATCCAGAATTAAAGAATACGGGGACTCCCTGCACCTCCTGAAAATGAATTTTGCTGACAGTCCCAGCACACTAAAAACAATTTCTATTTGCTTTAAACCTTCTTAATTTCAGCAGTCAAACCTGGGCTGTTGGTAAGTGGTGTGTGTGTGTGTGATTTTATTAGTACTGTTGTTAAAACCAGTGGAAATCAGAAGTCCCTGCCCATCTACTGTAAATCATCTAGATATCTATCAGTAGGCTGTGAACTCTCTTCACCTCTTCTATACTACTGAAGCTTATATTTTAAAAATAACCACTATCAAGACTCCCCCAAGAGCTGAGATGATATTGGAAAGCCAACCAGCTGTCTATCCAGGGCAATTTTATTTTGAAATAAAGGGAGAAGCACCCCCCCTAATTGTTTCAAGCTAGTAGACAGCAAATCTACCTTTAAAGCAAGAAAAGTTCAATAGATAACACTCTTTCCTAAGCTTTGAACAAGACAACAACTACATCAGGAAACAAATATGATCAGGAAGCATTTTCTCTCTCTTTTCTTTATAAATCCTCTGCTTCTTCCAAACATATGACAATTTCTTTGCTGTGGTTCTTCTTTTTCTTTTCTGGAAACATCTCTAACAAGGCCTTCATTGTCTCAGACAGGTGTGAAACTGGAACTGATTCACAGCCAAGAACTCTGGTAACAGAGCCAGCTCTTGAGCTGGAAACATGCACCAACCATTCAGTAATACCAACACAGCCAGTCAGCACCATAACAATTTAAGGCTTAAGACTGACAGACAGACAGACAGACACACACACACACACACACACACACACACACACACACACACCATAAATCAGATGATGTTGAACTAGCCAACAGTCGGCTGCTTCAGCAGATGCCTGCAGACTGTCTCTGCAAATCAAACCTTGCCGGTTTGGGTTAGTGGACCCCCCCCCAACACTTCTGAAGATGAGAGGCTGGGTGGAGCAACTAGTTCAAACACATCCCTGTTGGCCCTGTCTTGTTTCAGCCGTCCTTTTCAATATGCCTTCTGTGAGCCTTCACAAGTATGGCAAGGAATGGTTAGAGTACAAATAAGGAAGGAATCATACACACACACATACACACACATACTGTTGTAACAAAACTAAGACCTGTATGGAAGGGAGATTCTGAACTGCCCAGGGGAACTGGTCTGGATATCCAATAGAAATGTTTTCTTGAATCACTTAACTGCTTAGGAGCAATGATGTAATGGTAGATTGGAAGCACAGGGGCTCATCCTGACATGCACCACAGACACTTCTGAAACAACTAGAGAGCATTACAAGATAACCCTTCTTTACCATGGCTACAGATGAATGTCCCAGATCCCTTTGCCTAGGTCTTCAATCTAGAGACTTTGTTTGACTCTACATTGGTTTATGCACCAAAATTGTATCAAACAGAACAAATGCTCATAATAGTTCAGTCCAATTTGACCTGCAAAAGCAAGGCCAAACAACAACAACAACACAACCTATCGAAAGGCCCATCAGGGCAGATATGTTACAGACATACTCTTTTGTCAGTGTTCCAATGGGTAGCTGGAAGGGTGTGCTCTCTGGGTTGCTTAGCTGAGATGGTGCTAAGACCATATGCAAGTCAATTCTCGGCTGCTTGTATACTGAAGACTTATGGCAACTAGCCTCAAAGGCTAGCCCTCAGAATTCAGACATCTCTTACTGACTCCCATATTATATGGGAGGCATTAACATGGAGCTGTCAGTTCTTCATCCCTGGAAACGTTCCTCATCTTGGAAAAGGGGCAATCCTATTTTTTCTGTAGCTGGGACACAGTCCGCCTAATTCTCAACACCCTTCCCAACCATTCAGGGGGTGCAAAGTATGATCATGAAAAGAATGAGATTGGGTAGAAAACAAAATGGTATTGTCTTCTCCCTGGTGACCCTTCCACAGTGGGCTTCAGCTGCCACTGTCTTTTAGGCAGTGCTGAAGTGGCAAGGGTCCCTTCCTTTTAATAGAACCAACCATGGAACCTAAATTCATCATCATATTATTACAATCAACAGATCCAATAAGAGACTCATTCATAAAATAAAAACAACATCCAAAAGGAATAAGCAGTGCAATAAAACAATAAAACAGTTACTATCAGCTTTTATCTAAAACACAGAGAGCTCTAATCCTCTTTGCCTCTGAAAGAAATTTAGCAACAGCCAATGCCACATTTGGGGACTTATCCTCCAACAGCAGCCTGATTTGGAATTGGCCAGAACATCCAACAAAATTTCTCAATAATGGAATAATCAAATTCTGGTGTGCCTTATTATAATAACTACAGGACAAAAAAATGTGCTTCATCAACTCAACTTCCATGTTATTACAAGGGCACCATCTCTCTGAATAAGGGACACTGGCAAATCTGCCTCAAAGCAGTTTGGTAGATGGAACCCAAATTAATAGCTGTGTCTCTTTATATGTCTCAGAAAATGAGTTTTCCAAACTACTTTTTGATACTAGCATGTAGAGCAGGGGTAGGCAACTTAACGCCCGGGGGCCGGATGCAGCCCCCTGAGGCCTTTGGACCGGCCC
>JAIPUX010001232.1:102052170-102092111 GCA_020142125.1 Phrynosoma platyrhinos | reverse complement strand
TCATGCAGGCCACAGAGCTCATAAGGTGTTCCCTTGGACTGGGTCCCATATTGCCAAGAATATGCATGCAGGCCACTGAATGTTTATTAAGCTGCATTCAGTAAGTGTTTGCTTTTAAGGTAAGGCGTTTTTATTTATTTATTTTTGTCATATTTACCATGGGAGGTAATTCGAGCTTGGCTATCAAACTATGAAGTGTTCTGCCAAGAAGGGGATTACAGTTATATATATATAATATATATATATATATATACATGAAGAGAAACTGGATTTGTCAGTGAAAGACTAAGAGAGATTTTATTTACAGAGTTTTGCAACCAGCACCTTTAATCTTCATTACAACTGAGTTATTCATGGGTCTATACTGTGTTTCAAAGGCCAATAAAAAAAGAGTATGAATACTGCTGACATAAGGTCTCTCAACTCAGATGTGTCCACAGTCCCTTCTGAATGTATCTGAAGTCCTACATAAGAAACACACCTGCTTCTGGTAACATTATTTACCCAATAATTAAAATTCACCTGCCTCTTTGATCCTACACTATAGCCATATTCTAGTTATTTCTCTTTCTCCCAAGGAGTTCAGTGTAGAATTTGTGCATGCCTGTGTGTACACACACACACACACACAGAGAGAGAGAGAGAGAGAGAGAGAGAATTTATCTTCATGGAAGCATGTGGGATGGGTTGAGCCACAGATAGTGCCTGGTCCAAGGTTACCAAGGGAGCTTCATGGAGGAGTGAAGATTTCTGCAACATACTCCAAGGACATTCCTCAGCCATAGCTAAGGCCATGCTTCCAAAGTTAGTCCTCTGAACTTTCCAAGTGATAAGTGTCAGGGAGATGAATTTGAAACCTCTTTCTTTTGGTTCAGCTAAGTGAATGAACAAAATAAGGGAGCACTCATGTTAAATCTTGGCAAATTCAGTGCTTGGAATAAATGGACAGGGGGTTTGGGTCTAGATGTCTTCTAACTCCTTTTGAAGGGCCTTTGACAAGCTATGTTTTGTCCAGTTTTTCATGCATGTCATAGATTCGGTGGACAAAATTTCTTTGACTTAGCATGAACTTAAAGCAAATACTTTGGAAGTAACTCATTACAAATAACAAGTTACTTGTAATCAAACACTTTTTGCAATAATTAAGGCACAGACAAGTGACATTATGACTGTAATTTAGTTAGGGATAACATCTCTCTCACTTTCTTTCTGCAGTGTAAATGTAACTGTTTTAGTTATACAGAGCACTATCCACACTGGACCTTTGTAGCTATAATAATGGGAAGTGGAAAGGATGATCTCCTTTCCTCCGTTTAGCCTGTTGTGCATTTCCAAAATCAGCTCTGGAGGACTTTATAAGCATCTGGTGCCAGTACTCAGGTGAGCTGAAGGATGGAAGAGAAGGAAAGGATATTGGATGCAGGACTTCTATAGGGGATTGTGTCACCTCATATAAATTATACTTTATAATACAGGCCAGTGTATTTCAATATGCATATTACTTTGTAAACATTGCAACTGTAACAGCAACTAACTATTTTGAGTAATCAAATGGCAACTAATTACTTTTAAAGGAACCTTTCAAGCTCTGGTTCACATATGTTTTAGTTCCTTACGGTAATTTGAAGAACATGCCCCCCCCCCCAATTCTGCAGCTCCTTCTGGCTGATAAACCTCAGTGTTCTAATAAAATACAAGCTGCACAAGCCTGAAATATGCCAGTCCATAGAATGTAAAATTCAACATATCCTAACTTAAATTTTTAAAAGGCTGTGAACCTAAGAAATTCTGCAGGCAGAGGTCCTGTTGAGAAAAAATAACATATATGGAAGGCAGAAGTGAGTAAAACCACTTTACGTACTGGTAAAGTTTTTTTGTTTTTGTTTTGTTTGTGGCTATGTTCCTCTACAATGGTTACTATGGTTGCATAGCAGTTAAGAGAATGAGGCATTTTAATATAAATGTCAATTTTCTCCTGTTTTCAAGAAAAATGTCTTGTTATGCTGTGAAAATGGCTTGAAGATTCCTGTTTGAAATTGTGATTGTCATTTGCAAGAGATCACGTGTCTACGTTTCAAACATTTGTTGTTGTTGTTGTTGTTGTTGTTGTTAACTGCCCTTGCGTCGGTTCCGACTCATGGCAACCCTGTGGATGAGACATTTTCAAGAATCCCTGTTTTCAACTGCCTTGCCCAAATCCTGAAAGCTCTTGCCCATAACCCCCCTGATCAACTCTATTCACCTGGTTTGTGGTTTTCTTCTCTGTCTTCTACCTTCTACCTTTCCTAGCATTATTGTTTTTTCTAGTGATCCATGCCTTCTCATTATGTGGCCAAAGTATGATAGTCTCAACTTGATCATCTGTGCTTCCAAGGAGAGCCCTGGTCTGATCTGTTCAAGAACCCATTTGTTTGTCTTCTTGGCTGTCCATGGTATCCTAAGTACTCTTCTCCAGCACCACATTTCAAATGAGTTGATTTTCTTTCTGTCTATTTCCTTCACTGTCCAGCTCTCACATCCGTACACAGTAATTGGTAATACAATGTCCTGAACGATTCTGACTTTAGTACTCAGTTATATATCTTTGCTCTTCATTATCTTTTCCAGTTCTTTCATAGCTGCCCTTCCCATTCCTAGTCTTCTTCTTATTTCTTGACTGCAGTTTCTATTCTAGTCAATGTTTGATCCTAGATATGGGAATTCTTTAACTATTTCAATTTCCTCATTGTCTAGATTGAATTTGTGTATTAGGCTTGAATAAGCTTGAATGGGGAGTGCCCCATTGATTTTAACAGAGGTTGCCCTTTTGTGAATATTCAAAACCATGGACCTCAAGTCTGTGAGAATGGAGGGGCGATTGTATTTCAATTTCCTCGTTGTCTATACTGAATTTGTGTATTTCTTCTGTGGTCATTATTTTTGTTTTCTTTATGTTTAGCATCAGACCTGCCTTTGCATTTTCATCTTTGACCTTTCTTATTAACTGTTCCAATTCTTGAACGTCTTCTATGAATATTATGGTGTTGTCTGCATATCTTAGGTTGTTAATGTTGTTTCCTTCTATCTTAACTCCTCCCTTTTCTGATTCTAATTCTGCTTTTCTTATGATGTTTTCAGCATATAAGTTAAACAAGTAGGGTAATAGGATGCAGCCTTGCCTGACCCCTTTGCCTATTGGGAAACACTCTGGTTCCTCGAATTCTGTTCTGACAGTGACCTCTTGTCCTTTGTACAGATTCCTCATTGGGACAATCAGATATAATGGCACCCCCATGTCTTTGAGTGTGTTCCATAGCTTTTCATGATCTATGCAATCAAATGCTTTGTTATAGTCTATGAAACACATGTTGATTCTTTTTTGGAATTCTTTTGTGCACTCCATTAGCCATCATATGTTTGCAATGTGGTCCCTAGTGCTCCTTTCTTTTCTGAATCCTGCTTGCACCTCTGGAATTTGTCTCTCCATGTATGGTTGGAGTCTATGCTGCTGAATTTTGAGCATTATTTTGCTTGCATGTGAGATTAGTGCTATTGCCCTATAGTTGCTGCAGTCTTTTGTATCTCCTTTCTTGTGGATTGATATGTATATCGAGCGTTTCCAGTCTGTGGGCCACCACTTTGTTTTCCATATTTGTTGGCATATTTCAGTTAGCACTAAAGTTGCATCTGTCTGTAGGAACTGTAGCAGTTCAATTGGGATATCATCTGTTCCGGTGATTTATTTTTCCCCATTTCCTTTATTACAGCTTCCACTTCAGTTTTTAGAATTTGGAGTTTGTCTTCATATGGCTCTTTATTCCAAATATCATTCATTCCCTCATCTCTTTTGTATAACTCTTCTGTATATTGCCTCCAGTGTCTTTTTATTTCTTCTTGTTCCTGTATTATGTTCTTTTTTTCTTCATCGAGCATCCTTGCCCTCGGTTTGAAGTTGGCTTTAATTTCTCAGATTTTTTGACAGAAGTCTCTCGTTCTTCACTTTTTGTTGTTGTCTTCTATTTCTCTGCATTGGTCATTGTAGTATTTCTCCTTATCCCTACGTGTCAAACATTGGACAGTTGCGTTCATACATCAGGCTTTGTTCCTATCTCCCTTTGTTTTTGCTTTTCTTCTTTTATTGCATGAAGTATTTCATCTGTCATTGTTTCTTATCTTTCTTTTTGGCCAATGTTAGTTTTTTTCTTCTTGCATTCATCCTTAATCATGCCTTTGACTTCTGTCCACAGTTCTTCAAGTTTCAAACATACATTAGTTTTATTGAGAATGATAATATTTCAGCTACTTTAGTAGCCATAAACTTTGAAATCTTGTAAACAATTTAGAGTCCAGAAAAAAAATGAAGTGTTTGTAAAAACAAAATTGCATGATGGAGTGTGAGAAGTTTTATGAAAAGGTGTTGAAAGACCGAAATTTGCTGCGTAACATTACTTCATTGGAAAAATACTCCTGGTATGATTGTGGTGAAATACAGCCCCCCTCTATTTCTACTTAAAATTTTGTATGAATTCTGTCACTGAAAAATAACTGTTAACTCAGTATGTTCATGTAATAAAACTTTTGTTATCATCTTACTTTTTCACAAGTATGGAATATTACATAACTCTGTCCCATTTTTGCCATCCCAATGTCCCATTTTTGTCTCAAGAAAATATGGCTAGCCTAGTTCCTCAGCAAGCCTAATGTCTCACCACTTGATAATATGAGGTTAATAATTCTGTTCCATAAGCTCAGCATTGTTATAATATATTAATAAAACACATTGGGTGCTTTGAGTGCTCAATTCAATATTATACTAATTATTTGATATTATGACTTCATTTGTAATATTCTTTTCTAACCTGAATCATCAAAGATAATAAAAAGTATCAGCCAATAATCTCATTATGTTTAATATGTGCTAAATCTCTTTATGGGGTGGGGGGTAGTTTTCCTTTTCCCCCCAAATTTAGTTGGTCAAGTTCACCAAGTGACAATGAGTAACAAGTAACTTGATGCTGACGTCATGGAGCCTTCAGGGCCAGAGTCTTCGGATAGTGTGCAGGAAGAGAAGCAGAGTTCAGTGGATTGGAACTAGGTGTTGTGCAGGTTTTAAACCCCATATAAGACTGTTAAGATGCACAAAAGCGTAATAGTTGATCCCCTTTCTACAGTTTTTTAAAATATAAAATTCAGAAAATAGTCAGGTTTTTCTTCAGTCTCAGGCAAAATACACCGGTTCCTTGGTAGGCAAGAAGCAAAAGTAAAGGGAAACACAACTGTTTTTCTGTTTTAAACAATGGAGTTTATTTCTGAATAGTGCAATTAAATGGAGGGGGGGGAGAGAGAAAGGTGTTAGGTGTTACCTAGTGGTTGGAGAGAAAGTAACTCACGAAGATTAAGTTCTCATTTTACTAGACCCTCAAGATGGGGAATATCCTCATCTGATCTGAAAAGTGATAATCCCTTGTGTTGGGAAAATTCTTTTTTCATCTCATTGCCAAACAATTAATTTTGTTTTCTCCAGGTGATTAGGAGTAATAGCCTAAGGAGGAAGTAGAATTGTTGCACTTTATCAAAGAAATTTCATCTGTCAGATGTGCAAACATGAGGGCACCAGAATATTTATGGTTGCATCCGCACTGCAGAAATAATCCAGTTTGACCCCACTTTAACTTCCATGGCTCAATTTTATGGAATTGTAGGAATTGTAGTTTGTTGTGGCACCAGAGCTCTCTTGACAGGGAAGGCTAAATATCTCACAAAACTATGGTTCCCAGAATTTCCTAGTACTTAGGCAAGGCAGTTAAAGTGTTGTCAAACTGGAATATTTCTGCAGTGTGGATTCAGCCTAAAATGAATAGAACACAAGCAAGGTGCAATAATTCTGCTTGCTCCTTAGGCTATTATTCTTAATCATCTGGAGAAAACTGTCCTGCTAGGTATCTTCAGTTAGAGGCAAGTTGAGATATTCCTTTTAAGATAACAGTTCTTAACCTGTGGTCCACAGACCCCCAGGGGGCACAATGTTCTTATGGGGGTGGGATGGGTGTCCATGAAAGCTTGAAGGCTATTCAGCCCTCAAATTGGCAGGAAGAAGCTGGAAGAAAAGTCTTCCCTCCCTCTCCAGCATATCTGAGGGAAGGTTTAATGGATGGTGTAATTGTTAATGGTTCAGTGTTATTATTATTTATTATTGTTGTTGGTAGTAGTAGTATTGGTATTATTAGGTTTTCAAATCTCGAGTTATGTCTTGGGAGTCCATGGCAGGAAAGGATTAAAATGAGTCCCTGGTAAAGAAAAGGATAAGAAAAGGATAAGAACAAACAGACAATGTTGTTTTCTGCCATAGCAGGAAAAAGTTGAAAAGGAGAACTATGGAAATTATTGTACACAAAATCCACGCTAAGTTATGCACAGGTTGCAACTGTCAGTGAGGGATCTTATCACATTGCTCCATAGGCAGCCTGTATCCAACCTAGACTTCTCCCACAGCTTTTCAAGAACAGGAAAATCCTGTTCATGAAAAGGTGCCGGAGAAGCCCAGGTTGGATATGATCTGCCTACTGCCCTGGCACGGAGCAATGTGATAAGATCCGTTGTTGATGGTTACAACCCATGTGTAACCCAGTGCAGATTTCGCATGCGATATAATCTCCTATAAATTGCTTCTTATTCCTGACAGAAAATTTTTGGCATACACGGGAAGGACTTTATTATTACTTTTATTGATAAAGATGCTTTTCACCCTGAAGCCTATAATTATTAATTTTTTGGCATCTAAATTGGAAGCTGCTGGTCTCTAAGGAGCCTCATTTCACACATGTAGTCTGATCATAAGAGAATGAAACATGGTAAAAAGGGGTGTAGCTGCTGGGGGACACTGCATCCTCCACATAAGAATTCAACTCCCCGAATAAAATGTTCCTTTAGTCTTCAGATTTCCTGCATTATAGAGTGAGACACTGAAAATCATTCACACTTGAAACTCTTAATTGCTATGTTCACATTCCTTTAGTAACTTTGCTTACTACTTTTGTTTGGATGCCTGAATAGCATTTCTAAAAGAGCAACTGAAGTTTAACATTATTGCAATGCTATAAATTTTGGGGCTGAAAGAAAATTTCACTGGGGAAGGTACAGAATTCTTGGGGGCAATGTCCTCATTTTGCTCTCCTCCTATAGTTACAGGAACTCTGCTGTGCTCACACAGCTCTGATTCATGATCTGATGCCATTGCTGATGGACAAGGTTGGCCTCAGACATTTTGATGCCTGAAGCAAAATACAAAATTTTTCATAGGAAGTGAATAGAAACTAACTGAAAAGGGAGTTGACAGCCATGGTATTTGGATGCCACCCTCCACTGCATGGTGCCCACAGACTAGTTTAGAGGATGTAGCACAGGGAATATGGCACTCACAACTTTGTCCTCCAGCAGAAGGGAAAAGCTACCTCTGGCAATTCCCTAATACTACCTAACTACCAACCTACCTACCTCCTACAACCTACCTTAAGATGGGGGAAGAAGAAATTATTAAATTCTATATTTAGGGCACAAAAACGAAATGCACAGGTATAGGATAGGAGACACTTGGCTTAGCAGTAGTTGATCACATTGAACATAGTCCAGCAGTGTGATGCTGCAGCAAAGAAGGCAAATGATGTTTTAGGCTTGATTATCAGAACCATAGTTCCCAAGTCAAGAGAAGTAATAGTCCCACTATGTTCTGTGCTAGACAAGCCTCACCAGGAGTACTGAGTTCAGTTCTGGATGCTTTATTTTAAGAAGAATATAGACAAATTTGAGCAGGTTAGAGAAGACAAGGACGATAAGAAGTATGGAGAACAAAACATATGAAGAGAGGTTGAAAGAGTGGGGCCTGTTCAGCCAGGTGAAGAGCAGACATCAGAGTTTATCACATGGGCAAAAGAAATGGGATATTAGCGCTATGCTCCAGTCAATATCCCATCAACATCACACAATAATGCGATGCTTTTCACACGACATCATGCAACATTGTCATTACTGCATGATTATCCTGGGAAAAATCCATGAATAAAAAGCGGTGTGATTTTGCTGCTTGATTCATGGGATAATTGTGCAATAATGATGAAGTCGTGTGAAAAACATTGCGTTATTGCACAATATTCATGGGATATTACTAATACATCTTGTTTCTTTTGCCTGTGTGATAAACTCCTGAGGGATGACATGATTAGATTTTTTAAAGACCTCAAGGGCTGTCACAGATTCTTCTCTGCCACTCCAGAGGATGGGCCAGGTCTAATGCTTTTAAGTTACAGGATTGTAGATTTTGATTGAACGTTAGAAGGAGCTTTTTGACACAGTGGCTCAGCAAACCCGTTATATAGAGATGTGATGGGACTTCTTTATCTGGACATCTTCAAAAAGATGCTAGTCAGTTACCTGCTGGGAATGCTCTAGCTGGAATTCCTGCACTGAGCAGAAGTGGAGGTGGAAGGGTGGACCTGATGGTCTATGGGGTCCCTTCCAACTGTATGATTCTCTGTTTCTATACGTTTTAGTCATCTCACAGAGAATGGAAAGTATGCCCAAGTGACGTTTCATTTTGAAATAGCACTTCAAAAATAATTTTATATAACTGGATAGAGCTCTTCGCCATCCTAGAATTCTACTTTAAACTGTAAACTGTAATCTCTGGATTCTGGAGAAATACAATTTGAACATTTGCTGTTTGAGGTCTAAACCTAATTATCTTTGAAATCAAGTACCGTAGATTTCAAAACTAAAATATGAAGACTGTATCCAAATATGTAAAGCCAGTGTGGCGTAGTGGTTTGAGCATTGGACTATAAGTCTGGAGACAAGGGTTTGCATCGCTACTTGGCCATGTAAACCCACTGGGTGACCTTGGGCAAGTCACACTCTCTCAGATGGCAATGGCAAATCCTCTCTGAAGAAATCTGCCAAGAAATCCCCATGAGGGGTTACATGGAAACACTGTATAAAATTCTTTGTGGTCAACCACACCACTGTATTTCTTTAGCTCATGGGAACCATGATAAAGATGTTTTCAAGAAAATATGATGATAAAGTAGACCTTGAAAACATTTCTTACACAAAGCTTTTTGCACCTGGGAGGAGACTAGAAGCATATTAGTATAAACATCCTTTATTTGTCTAATAGCTGATCATCAGGTAATCTGCCTCATCCTACTAGAAAAATGCCATTTTTGTTATTTTTGGAAACATGTTTGTAAGCAATTTTTAAATTGTCACCACACTTGGTCACAAGACTTCTAAAGGACTCATTTTAACTATGACAAGATACAGAGACATCTTGTTTAATGAAATGATTCTAGAAAGATGGAGGAGAAAAGGAAACTAGAATATAAATGGTGGATCATCTTCTCCATTTTTTAAAGATATGCATATTAAATTCTTCCTCATATTTCACAAAGTATCCAAAGAACTCTATAACTACTCTTCTAAGAATGCAGGAGCTCATACCTTGTAGCAATATTAAGTTTACTAAATTTAATCTCAAATGAAATATTTTGACTGCAATGATACACTTGGAAACACTGAAAACAAGGGGACTTACTTCTGAGCAGATTTCTATAGGATTTTATTGTTGAAGGTTGAGAAATGTTCCAACAATATCATTTGCAAATATGGGGGAAGCATTCATGTTTAAATTAAAAGCAAAATGAAAGCAAGACAACTAGTCTTTCTACAGTAATAATTCAATATTTACTCATTCTAGTATGTGAGGGTTGGATTTTGTACTTTCAATTAAGCCTTCTTGCAATGTCTTACAAAGAATAAACCACAGTTGAGGGGTGTCCTTTGAGAAATTGTTTGGATTACCTCTGGGTTGATCAAGTTAATCCCAATATATGCCATTTGCTCCATAAAGCTTCCTGAGGCAATGCTACCTGTGGCAAATTACTATTTTCTCCTATGTAAATATCTGCTTGTAAAACCCTACAGATACCTACACACAAAACACTTTTTCAACTTGAAAGAGTAGTTACTCCCTTCTACCCTGTGAAGCCATAGGTTTCGAACTTCTAAATGGACAGGTGTATTTTCTTTCTTATATATGAAAGAAACTCAGAAGTCAATTACAGTAATTTATGGGCAATTAACTTGCATGGACTTGCTTTCATAATGTAAACTGCTTTCTCTTTGAAATGTAAAACTCATTTTTTTAAATATATATATATATATATATATATATATATATATATATATATATATGCATTGACACACACACTTCTTTGTAAGTGGAGATCTCCCCAATAAACCGTAAAAATCCCCTTTCTTAATATATAAACTTACACAAATTTCCCTGAGTATGTTTTTAATTACAATGAAATGTAATTAAGTTCTCTTCCTGTGATATTTAGAAACTGGTGCTAGATGTTCTTTTCCAACACCTATATACTAAAAATGTTTAGGTTGCAAAAATATACAGATTTTTTTAAGCATACACAGCATTTTCATCAGATCTTTATTTTGAAGATTTAAATTTTTTAAAAGACAATCAACTCAATCACTCAGGAATATCTCCTGGGCCTTTATTTCTACTGAAATGAATGAGACTTATTGTAAAGGCAATTTTACAGTCTCCATTTATTAGATAGTTAGAATTATCATAAATCCCATTGTCAATCACATTGGCAAATAAGTAGCACATTATCTTCTTGTATAAATATCTCATTCATCATTATAGGAACTTTGATTCTGCAAATCAGCCATGGGCAAGGAACACTCCACATGCTGCTTATGACTCCTGCCATTTTTCTGTCCCCCAGTGCCACTTAATTTGGTAGTGCAATGAAAGCAACAGCCAAAACAAAAACAAACAGACAAGCACATTTTTTTGAATTATGTCCCAGAACAAATGGGCCAAATGCAGTGGCTTCCAGCCACTTTGGAGTCATGGCGTTCAAAGCAGTGCTGACACCACATTCTGGTCTTTTGGACCAGAGCAAAAAGGAGCAGGGATAATCTGGCTTCTGGTAGTTCAGGCTTGGTCCTGTGGCCATGGCCTAGTTTGGGAGCAGGTTGTGCGGTCGGCACAGTCCTGATCTGCTTCTGGCAGAAGCGGATTCAGGCAGCTCCTTCTGCCCCATCTGCTCTGGCCCTATGACAAAGTACCTTACTTTGTATGAAATATAGGGGTTGCCCCCCCCCTCAAAATAGGAAACAAGCTTCCCTAATTCTCATTCTCTGTTGCTTTCCTAGTGTTTGAGAAACCAAATGAGGCGTGTGTATGTATGCGAGAGAACAGTCACGAAAATATTACATTATTTTTCCATGTGACTCAGCCAAGAGACTTGGAGAAAGAAGAGAAAAGGAAGCTAGCATTCCTCCTACTGCACAGTGCCCTAGCTCAATCAGTGTTTGCTGGCCTGTGGTTAGCTATAAAGATTATCAGCTAAACAACCATGGAGTAGAGGCTCTATGCCAGGGGTAGGCAACCTAAGGCCTGGGGGCTGGATGCGGCCCCCCGAGGCCTTTGGACCAGTCCCAGGCTGGTCCTGCCACCGCTGCCCCCCGCCGCCGCTGTTGCTGTCCGCCATGATGATATTGATTATTATTGTTATTACTTGTTCTTAGGGTTTTCTTGGCAAAATCTCCACAGGGATTTTGCCATGGCTTTTCTGGGGCTGAGAGAGTGTGCATGCATATTTTTTAATTTTTTTTAATTTTTTTTAAATTAATGTTAATATTTATTTATTTATTTATTTATTTTGGTGCTTCGGCCCCCCAATTGTCTGAGGGACAGCAACCCGGCCCCCGGCTCAAAAAGGTTTCTTACCCCAGCACTGTGCAGTGGGGGAGGACAAACAAGCATGAAGAGCAGGCATGAAACTTGTGGTCCTCACAAACTTGTTGAACTACAACTCCCAACGACACCCAGTCTAATACCCCAAGCCAATTAGCAATCCAGTGACACAGCAATCATCAGCCATCACTTGTTGAACTTAATGCCAAGGTTGACCACAGAGTAATTCAAGAGCACAAGATTCCTAAGGCATATTTTCTGCCCAAACACTGATCTGCAGTCATTATGCTGAATGTAGTTTATTTTGTACCACTCCAGAGAGCCAGCAGCATATAGTGGCTTGAATGTTGCATTGGAGACACTGGGAGATCAGGGTTTGAAACCTGCTCATCTCAAGAGTGATCTTTGGCAAGTCTGTTGGAAAATCTTTACATTCTCTCTCCCTCTGCTCAAATAGATAGGATTTTTCCTGCATGCAAACTCCATCATGTCCCCTCTTCTAAACATCCCATTTGGTTCTTGCTGAATCACAGGGGCAATAAATACCTTTGTAAATATGAAAACAAATCATGTGATTCAGCTCACTTCCTTTAGGAAGTTTCTCAAGAAAAAATTCTCCTGCTTCAATCTGGTCTCCCATCTCCCTGCTCTATCAACTTTATTCTGAAAGATGGTGAGATAAATATTTCTTCTTTTACCTGAACTATTCATTAGCTGGTTAGGATTTCGCCTCCATGCATATGTAGATTCAAGCCATTAGTAAAGTTTTGTAATTTAAACTACAAGCTATTTGTGTTGTTTTTGAGTCAGCCTCAGTTCCTAGAGGAGCAGTTAGCCAAGGGCACATTTTTGCTGGCCCTAACAGGCTTGGTTTTGATACTTTTGATATTTTGATAATTTTGTTTCTTTAGCAAAGAAAACTTGAATCCCCAAATAAGTCACACTCTCTCAGCTTCAGAGGAAGGCAATGGCAAACCTCCTGTGAATCTTGCCAAGAAAACCTTGCAATAAGCTCACTTTAGGTCACCATAAGTTGGAGACAATTTAAAGGCACACAACAACAACAACAACAACAACATAGTTCCTACTATACAAAAGAATTACAAACTAGTTTATTCTGATTATATCATAAAGTTATATTCTTGTACGAAGAGCAGAATCTTATATTCATTACCAAAACTGTACATACTTTCTTGAACAATACAATATATTAACAGTATTCCACTACTACCACAGTCCTAAACATTTGCACTGGCTTATTGCCTTTTGATGCCCCATAATGGCAATGAAATGTTATGCAATGTCATATACTGTAGCATATATTCATGTAGTTGTTGGTACAGTCTAACTTAAGCATGTTATGGACTACTACATTAAGTCAGTCAAATATTTGCATATATTCAAGCCTTAAATCACTGGTTTCTTATTTTAAAGAGGCTTCCCATATTAGCTTTCTAAAGTAAAGACTGCAAAATCTAAACTGTGAGTTCATCTTATTTGGCTTCCAGTTTTTATGTCTCTTCATTTTTGTTGTGCAAAAACCTTTTAAAGCCTATAATTTTAAGTTATATGAAGTACAGAAATATGCATTACAGGGAGCAAATTGTACCTTCTGATGTAAAGACTGGGTTCAGTCACAACATTAAAAGTCCTATTGTTTTACAAGAAGTAATAATTTCACAGGATGCACTTGGATGCAATTCTGGAGGTCACATTTTGAGGAGAACGTTGGCATAATAGCGCAAATCCAGGGAATAACCAGAATGGTGAGGCGTCTGGAAATAAAGGCCTATGAGGAATGATTGAAAGACCCAGTTCATTTAGCATGGAGAAGATAAGAGATTCAAAACAGCTACCTCCAAACAGATGAAGGGCTGTCACTCAGAAGAAGGAGCAGGCCTCTCTCTTGCTCAGAGGGTTGGATTGGTATAAGTGGTTGAAATGGAAAGGAAGCAGATTTTGACTAAACACTGGGAGAGTTTAATAACAGTACAAGCTGTCTGGCTGTGAAACAGGCTGCTTTAGCGTTTACGCAAATGCTGAACGGCCAACAACAGCCTGAACTCTGTGGTGCCTTCCAACTATATGATCTTATGGCTTGTTCAGATAAATCATAGCTGCTTTAACATCTAGCACTAAACTAGATCACAAACCATGCCTTATTGGTAACTGATAATGCAGGTTGTGAAGCCACAATTGTTTGCAGATCATAGCTATGCTGACTATATTGGCCCCTATATCTGAATTCACTGACAACTGACAAAATACTAGTGCCATTATTCTGCCTTAAGAGGTTGTTGCACCATGTTTATTTTATTTCCTTAAAATAAATATAATTAATTAATAGAAACTGCTATTGCAGCTACAATTAGGAATGAGACGAGATCTAGCTGTTGCTGAAATTTTAGTTGAAATCGGATGACTTGGCATAGTGTGACAGCCTCTCAAGGACTCTCTAATCCCCTTGAGAAATCTTCTCTTGAGCACAAGATCAAGATGCCAAACATTCCCCCCTCCCCATATGCATTTCTTCAACTTGCCTAAAATATACTCCGGACAGAAGTTCTATCTCTGTGCAAAATGCCTTTTCCTCTGTCTAAAACTAAGCACAAAGACAGAACAAGTACAATAGGACAGCCTGCTGGATTGCAAAGAACAAACAACCAATCTAATGCTATGATTTTTACTACAAGGAAACAGCTACCACATTTTCCAAAATAACTACTGAAAATGTGCCAATTTCTCTGTGACAAATAAAACAAAAACAACAAAACCCATTATCTTGCAGCACCTTGGGGCAAAGACATCCCCCTCTGACATTTTCCCCCTACTGCACACAGATTAATCAAGTATTATTCATATCCCTAGTAGTATGGTGTAGGGATGCTGTGGCTTAGTGGTTAAGACGCCAATTCTGATGATTGGAAGATGGTTTGTTGGCAGTTTGAGACCTGAGTTGCATGATGGGGTAAGCTCCTATCACTGGTCCCAGCTTCTGCCAACCTAACAATTCAAAAGCATGCAAATGCAAGTAGATAAATAGGTACCACTTCAGTGGGAAGGTAATAACATTTGGTGCAGTCATGCTGGCCACATGGCCACCAGAGCAGTCCTTGGACAACACTGGCTCTTTGGCTTAGTAACAGAGATGAGCACCACCCCCTACAGTCAGTTACGACTACATTCATGTAGATTACCTTTACCTTTACCTTTTAGTAGCATGGTGTAGAGGTTTGGCAGTGTTGAACTGACTCTGGAGACCAGGGTTCACATCTCTACTCAGATATGGAAACCCACTGGGTGATCTTGGGCAAATCACATTCTATCAGCCTCAGAGGAAGGCAAAGGCAACCCCACCTGACCAAACCTTGTCAAAATAAACCATGATAGATTTGCCTTAGGGTTGCCCTAAGGTGCACAACAACAAAGTACAAGGAGGGAGGAAAAGGAGGAGGAGGAGAAACTTCAACCTTTGCTACTAAACCTGGCTAAAATGGAGAACTTTCAAATAACACTCTCAGTTTAAACTCCATGTAAATGGTCCTGTTGAAAAACTTGAGGGCAGGAGACTTATCAAAGCATGCCTTAATCTAAACTTAAGAAAAATAGCTTCCTCAGAAAGGACCATATGTCATTCATCTTAATTTCAAATATGCTTAATTATGTATGTGTTTAAAACCTTTATAAAATATACATTAGAAATCAGGATATTTAATCAGATAATAAGCACTTAATTCCACATGCTTTTGTGATGACTGATAGCTGCAAAATAAAGTTTCTTGTGTGCACTACATGCTGTGGAATTCCAGATGGAATCAGGCTAGAACCATGATACCTCCCAGCAAAATATAAATTACTGAATAAATTCTGCTCTCTTTAGAGCATATTCTGCTGAGGGCTGAGGGGCCATCATTCAAAATAGGCCACAGATGATTGCTTAGAGTAAATGGCATAAGGAAAGAATTGTATATGCACACTTACCTATAAGCAACTGAAATTAATGAGATTTACTTTTGAGTAGACTTGCATAACATCACAGTGGCTATATCTATATTGCAGAATTACAGGTGGATTTATTCAATTAAGGAAGCCACAGTCCCGAGTTTGCAAGATGTGAGCAGGGCTGTTTATGTCTGAGGTTCTTGGAAGTCTTTCCTTCATAGGGTTGCCATAAGATGAAGTTGACTTGGTGGCAAATAACAAGAAAAATGTGTAGTAATTCCCTGGTCCATAAGAAATAATTCTGTGTGAATGAAAGTCACCAGGACTAATCTGCCTAGATGCACTACTGCCAAGGTTTTCAATTCTCTTATTGGCACAAATTTTCAAAATACTGAGAGCCAGCATGGTATAGTGGTTTGAGCATTGGATTACGACTGGACATCAGGGTCTGAAACTCCACTCAGACATGGAAATGAATGAGTGACATTGGGAAATCCATACTCTCTCGGCTTTAGAGGAAGGCAAAGACAAATCCCCTCTGAACAAATCTTGCCAACAAAACCTTGTGATAGGTTGGCCTTAGGGTCACCATAAGTCAGAAACAACTTGAAGGAACACAACAGACATACACACATCACGACAGCACTTCTACTCACCCCCTTTACAGATGGCACAAAGTGCCGTCTTCAATCCCAGGAAGGGGAGGGGCAGCCGGACGCTGGGCGCCCAACCCCTTCCTGAGGATGTCATCGGAGCGCCCATTGTTGCATACGATGGGCACTCCGATGATGTCCTTCCGGCTCAGCATCTGGACACGCTGAGCCGGAAGAGATGCAAAACAGCCTCATATTTTAGCGCTCCTTTCCCAGGTGGCGAAATGAAGACTTGGGGCCGAGGCGTGGGGCAGCCTCGGCCCCAATCCACTGCTTCCCAGGGTGGCCCACGGCCGCCCGTCTGCATCCCCCCCAAGAGTAAATAGCAGTGCCAGTTGGTTGTACTGACTGATTGAAAATTATGGCACCAGCACTGAAAACATGTTAGACAAAATAAGCATTTTTGAATTCCACAGCAAGAACATAGCAATATGTTACATGTAAAGGCTTTTAATAAAAATCTGGTGGCTATTGGTTTTCCTACACAAAGACTGCCTCAAGATAAACACAAAATGGTGGTTAGGGAGGGGGTGCTTAACATATCCCATAGCCACAGTTTCTCTACTCAAAACCCCTTCCCTGAAAATGCTTTCCTGTTAGAAACATGACTGTTAGGCCTTCGCTGATCATTTTTATGTGAACCTTCATCTTAAGTGCTGTTTGAAGAGTAAAGACTGTGTCTCTTTGTTATCCATATTTTTGTAGCACCGTTGTGATATTTTTGATAGTTTGGTTGTTAAATTGGCTACTGAGTGGAAGACCTTTCAGTGTTGTGAGATCACAGAAAACATATCTTCTAGTAAATAAGCATTCTCTGGTTTCTTCTGTGTGCGTATGTGCATTCAAGTCTCCTGTCAACTTGTGGCAACACCATGAATTTCATAGGGTTTTCTTAGGCAATGAATTCTTGGATGTGGTTTTGCAAGTTCCCTCCTCTGAAATATAGAGTACAGCATCTGGTATTCATTGGTGTCTTCCCATTCAAGTGCTAACCAGGGTTGACCCCACTTAGCTTCCAGAATCAGAAAGGATCTGGTGTCTGTAGGGTATTTAGGCCTACAATGTTCTTTCTGTTCTAGCACTTTCTTCTACTTTTTGAAACTCAAGACAAACTTGATTTTTTAAAAGCATTGCTCATGGCTATCACAGCTACTGCTGTGCCAGATGGAACCCACCGACAGAAAACAACCTGAAGTCCCACTCTTTAGTATCAATTATGCTAATCAAGATTTGGACCTCCAATGAATGACTTTCTCCTCTATGCTGGGATTGGGGTGAGGGAGAAAGTTCAGGTACTTACCCTGAATCTGGCTCTGAGGCTGAGGGTTAAAAGCAGTGGTGTGGTTCAAGGAAGCTCTTGGGTTGGGTGTGGGGGCTGTGTGGTGTGGGCTGACCCTTATGCCTGTGCGCCGCAACTGTTCCAGTTCACTCAGACGTTCTGAAAAGGACAAACTCCCAGGCTTTGTCTGTTCATCTAGTTTCTGACGATGTCCTAATATGGGAAGGGGAAAGAAGATGAGAAAATGTCTGACAGACGTATCAGAATTTAATGTATACATGTACTATACAGTCCATTACCACTCTACAAAATTCAACAACCTAGTCTCTATGGACTAGAAACATGAAGGCCTCAATCCAATCACATTCACTTTGATGGAATTTAAGGTATGATAACTTTAGCTGGACTAGAGCAAAAATCTTCTTTACATTGCTCACATTATATCTTACTATTTGCTCACATTCTACATTATTATAGTGTCTGATAAGGAATATATAGAGAAACAGCTTGGTGTAGTGGTTTGAGAGTTGGACTAAGACACTGGGAGACCAGGGTTCGAATTCCCATTCAGCCATGGAAACCTACTGGGTGACCTTGGGCAAGTCATACTCTTTCAGACTCAGATGAAGTGAAGGGAAAACTTCCCTGAATAAATTCTGAAAAGAAAACCACATGATAGGTTCACCTTAGGGTCACTGTAAGTCAGAGATTACTTGACAGCCCACAGCAACAGCAACAAAGATATAGAAGATCAACCTGCCACCTACGATGCTATCTAATAGTTATGACTATATACTGTACAACTATATAATGCAGGAGTAGGCAACCTTTCCCCTTTAAGGGCCGAGGGACTTCAGTTCCCAGAAGCCTCAGCCATGTTGGCCAATAGTCCCATGTTGGCCAATAGCTCCTGGGATTCTGGGAGCTGAAGTCCCTTGGCCCTTAAAGGGGAAAGGTTGCCTACCCCTGATATAATGTATAGACTTGTACTAATGCATAGGTGTAGAAATTTTGGTTAAAAAATGGACCAAAATAACTAGGTTGACTTATCCATGGGTAAAAAATGCACCACCCCCTTTCTCTTTCTTTCCAAAGACATCACACAGAATGGCACATTAAATGTGTAACCGAGACATTGTAGAGAACTACTGTGTTTCATTCTTTCTTCTTTGCACTTTAAATCAAATCTGGAAACAACAACCATTTAATTTTACCTGAAACAGGTCATAATCCTGTCTGAGAAGTTAAGCATGTCCCCTGTTCTGAAAAACATTCTTTCACACAACCTTAACAATATTTTTCCGACAACTTCATCTTTAAAAAAAAAAAAACCCTAAGTGGACAACACAAACCTATAAAGAGTGCCTAGTAGCTGAAATTAAATTTTATAACTTGTGCTGAGATTCCCAATCTGAGAGACTTGTCTCTGCTTCTCCATGCCAGACCCTTTGGCACAGCTTGCTATGTCTCGGATTCCACACTGAGCTATAAATTATCACAGGAATGAAAGAGAGAAAGCATAGGATCTAGAAGTGATTTTATCATTACACCCATTAGCCCACCCCATTTCGCTCCTGCTCTCATAAAAAAAAATGGGGGGGGGGGAGAGACTTTCATCTGATACTTTTGTAGTTCAAATGCAAAGTCTTTTTTCCATTTGTCAGTAATGCAAATCTGAACTTGGATTCAAGATCAAGACGCTTCACTTGAATGCAAACAGTCATCAAGCTGTGTACATATTAAAATGTATTCAACATGATGAACATTTTCAGTAGCATGGCCTCATGAACCTGAGGCCAGCATCTAGATTCCAGATTAAGGCCCGTTAAACCCAAATTAGCTGCATTTAGAATTTTTTTTTAAAAAAAAGGGACATGGATTTAGAATATTCTGTGCAATGCCTTTCCTTCAGGTTTTCTAAAAGTTGAAAATCATGTGTTGTTTCCTGAGAAGGTAACTAATTAAAAAAAAAAAAAAACCTCACCAAGAAACTCTTTTTAAGGGAACTTGTAATGGATTACGTGGCCATAAAAGAAATCCAAGTTGACCACTGGGCATGTACCACTTAATATACCAGTCTTACACCACTGATGTCAAATGGTTGCTAGGTTTCACCATGTTATTTTAGAGCTGTTTCACATGCTATAGACAGCACTTTGTACATGGGTGGATGGCAGATCTGTTGGGGGGACAGCAAATTCACTTTTGGCTTTACCCCTGCTCCTCCTGCAGCTGCTCTGGATTGTACAGGAGTACCTCTGTTGAAACAGGGTCTGGGACCTAGATATCTCCCATATTCATATATAATGATCACATGAGCTGGCTGGTTTTCCTGCACGTGCCGCTTGGCTGTAGCCCATACACAGAAGATGAAGATGAAGCAGCAGCAGGTGCTGCCAAATCACACATGAGAATTCACATGCCAGTTTCACTAAGAACACACATTTGTGATGAGAGTTTTAAACACATGAAGCAATTCTAAACAATAGGCTCTACTTTGAGAGATACAAATTTTCCTTTTGGTCATCAGTGCTTGCAAGAGATAATCATTCCTTTTGGTCACCAATGCACTAATAGTTTCAAATGAGAAAAGCCCCCATTCAACTTAACGAATATACAAAACCAGTACAAATGTAGTGGTCCTATCATTTAGTAATGATAAACTGTTTTTCTAAAGTGGTGGAATTCAAAATATAGGTGTGATAGGGGCTAAGCAGATGGCACTTTGCGCCGTCTTCAGAGCAAGGGAGGGGAGGGGCAGCCACATGCTGGGTGCACCAACCCCTTCCCCAAAACGTCCTTGGAGCAGTCGGCCCTTCGCATGGCCGGCGCTCCGAGGATGACCTCCCACTGCAGCTTCCATACACGCTGCAGTGGAAGAGTTACTGAAGGTGCACCGGCAGCCTTTTGCGGCGCACCTTCAGCAATTTGTGGAAGGAGAGCTATTTTAGGATGCTGCAAAGGGAGATGGAGCAACCGCATTGGCCGGCAGCAGCTGCTTTAATTTTTTTTTTTATTCTCAAATGCATGCACAGGTGCGCAGGACCATCTCTCCACACCTGCACATGTGTGCAGGAAAACATCCCTGCGTACGTGCACAGGACCTGTTATAGAGTGGTATATAGTCTGTTACTCTGTGCACAAAGTTCGGCATCCCTGTGCACCTGCACAGGATCTGTCATACACCCACATATCATGCAAGGATTTGCTGACCTCCGCTTCCCCCCCAAGGAGTGGGTGCAGTAGACAGGTGCCACTGTCTGATTCTGCCACCTTTGGGGTGAAGGAATGGATTTGTCAACTGAAAAGACACTCTATCATCCTCCACAAAACATGTCCCACACAGATCAGGGGGGAGGGGAGAGATACATGCAAGGGAAGTTTGTGTAGACAGACTTGATACATACAGCTGATGGTCATATAAGGGACATGGTCAACAGGACACATGGACTAACATTATTCCAGCCCACCCCATTCATTCCAGGAAGTGGTGTGTAGGTCTTATGCACACCTGCACACCGGCACAGAAGAGGTCACAAAAGCCTCTTTCATGCAAACTGCTGTGCTTCCTGACAGCAAGCGTACATCCAACAGAATGCATTTATTGTCATAACACAGTTGCTAGGGTGCATGTGTAGGGTTCCAATTAGGGTTAGCATTAGGGTTACAATTAGGGATAGGGTTAGGATTCTAATATTCAAGCGCACCTGCACCAGTGCATGCACACCTTGGAGCATAGGGCGCTTCAAATTAAAGCTTGCATCGTAGGGTGCATGCTTTGCATTGCCAAGTCAATTTCCACTGCACGTGCAACAGTGCATTTATATGGCTATTTTCTGTTTTTTAAAATAAACTTTATTCATATATAAAAAACATATAACAAAACCAAAACAATACATACATTTCACATATACATTCACACTTGCACAGCCAACGTCACTCGCCCATAACCCAATTACCTCCCAACAAATAGAATCATAACAAACAGTAACAACAAAAAAAGATTAACTTCCTGAGCTTTGACACAAGTACTCTGTTCATATATTCAATTTTCATCTTAGACGCCATAACTAATTTAGCATTAAACTTCATGCCGTTTCCCCCCCTTCTAATGCTTTCCTAATGGAAAAGATTATTTATTTATTCTTTTTTTTAAAATTCTCCTTCTTCTCCTTCTCCTTCTTTTAAATCTCCTATACCACTTCATAAACTACGACCTTGATAAAAAATGCCAAAATGAACTTAGTCCATTAACCCGTAACCAAGCTCTCAAATTCACTATTTTTCAATAATTATTTAAAGGCTCCCAGATTTTCTTCTGTCCATTCCAGTTTCCCCCTCTTATATACACTGTCAATTTATCTGCTGAAAGCAGTCCATCAGTTTATATACCCAGTCTTCTACACTGGGGCAACCCTTACATTTCCATTTGGCCGCATAAACCATTCTGGCGGTCGTGGTTATATAGAATATTAGTTTACTGAATTTTTTTTCAAGCTCAGAGTTATCTGTCAATGGGTAAAATTTAGAATCCATTCTTCCTTTTTAATGGAATTATTTGAGTGACCCTCTTGTTTATGCTTTTCCAATATTGAGTTGCAACTCTACAGTTCCATCAAATATGTATATATGGCCATTTTCTGGTGCATCAGTGTCACTGCATACATACACACATGCGAAAGTGCACATCTTCTCCAAAGGAGCAGAAAAAAGTGGCTCCTTTTTGGAGCTGCTTTTCTCGGCATACAATGGCTAGAGGGGCGCTTTCCTGGAGACTTTTAGGCATGTGTCATCTAAAGGCCACATCTACAAGTCATCCTCAAAGCAACCTTTTTGCCTGTCTGCATAGCCCCTTACTGAAAGAAAGAAGTTGGCAGCATGAACCTTCGTAGACTTCAATCTCCTTTCTCAGACGCTACAAAGGTTCTACAAAGGTTCTCTACATATTGTTTTTATTTAAAGTGTAAACATCAACAGACCTTCAGAATGTAAGATACTGAGGTGCTAATTCAAACATGAAAGTATTATTCTTGCACTCATTCAGCCAGGATGATGCAGTGAATAGATTATCAGTCCAGGAGCACAAAGTTCATATTCTGTTTTCTAAGCCAATATTAAATGTTGTGACTAGATTTTTTTTAATCAGAAAGACTTGTATAATAGGGAAAGTATTTTAAATCCATTCCACTCCCCCGATGCTGCAGAACAGTACACTCATCCCTCCTGATTCGCGAAGGATCTGTGCTAGACCACCACCCCCGCACATTGGAAATATCACAGACATTCAAGCCCCATTAGTTATAATGGTGGTGTGCTCCTGTGTGCGCGCCACAGACACGCATACCATTTTGTCCCTTCTCACTTGCCATCCACAAGGGACCAAAACTGTGGACTCCAAGTCCGTGAATTAAGAGCGACATGTGTATTCCATAACTGAGGTATTGTTACAAGTACAACCAAGGTACAAAACGCCTCACTAACAATGTAGATGTGTTCCTGGGCATTACATTAACAAAACAAAACAACAATTGTTATCAGAGGCAGAAATAATATGGAAAGAAACATCACAAAAAAGTTGAGCAATTCAACAGGTTTCAGCCAGGTTTTCCTTGAACACCAACAATATGCATATGAAATGAAGCAGGTCATATAGGCTTTGCATAAGAAATCAAAACATTTTGAACTCTCTAGAGACCTTCTTCCAAAATACATTCATACTTTTTCTTTCACCAGTCTCCACTCATCTTATGCCTTTCATTTTTGTAGCCAAATGCATAGATGTATGCTTTTGTAACATGCTGGGAGGTGATGGTGAAGCATCTGCTCTTCCCTGTTCATTCTGTTTTGCTGTTCACACATGCTCACTACAAGATTCTGGAGGCAGCTGCTGTTTACCTCTTGCTGGCAGCTACAATATGATGAACAGAATCTGATTTCATCCCCATCTCTAGCTTTAATGCATTGTTTGATGCTGACACACTGCTGCAACCTGACACCAAACTTTTGTGTTTCTCCAGCAACTGAGGGCTTGTCTACACTGGTGGGAAACCTTGTAGGTAGCTCCCCATGCACACAGTGTTCCTTAGTATTCACAGGTAATGTGGGGGGTTGCTCTGAAACTCCAGAGATAAAAGAACTTCCTTTTATTCACCTGGGCAATTCAGCAACAAAGCTATGTTACTGGAAATACTTTGTATATATTATGTTATCGTCGTAGGACCGCCCTTTTGTTCTGGGTTGCTCTGATCTCGCCATGGTGAATGTGGCAATATCAGAGTTGCTACAGAATGGGAAACTGTGCTGCTGCTATGAGGTGTGTGTTGGGTTTCCCATGGTGCATGCCTGTACCTACCCATTCCTAATATTTATACAGTTGCCCTCCATTTTTGTGAGGGATCAGTTCCAGACCCCCCCACCCTGAGAAAATGGAAAATCACTGATATTCAAGCCTTATTGGCTTGAATGGTGGCATGCACCACCACATACCCCATGTTGTCCATTGTGTCCCTCCCACCCACGAATGGGCAAGACCGCAAAAACGGAAGGATGCCTTATATATATAAAGGGAATGCATAAACACAGACACACACATGCACACATACACACTCTTACTCTTACTCTTACACTTCCTGGCAGGAATGCACAAACACGTTAATCCAAGAACAAAATGAACAGCAGAAAGATACTTCTAGAAGCAGAATTAATTGTATGGATGCAGCATAGTTGTCCTCACACAAGGTTCTTGTCCAAGTTTCAGAGAAACAGTTTTTCTACATCTGAAAGCCTGCTATTACATCTAAAATACAAACTCTGGATCATGTCCTTTGATACCAATCATTATGATAGATTTGTGGGTAGGGTGTTCCCCAGAAATACAGCAAGTTTATTTCATTTCCAAATTGTCTTTGGAGAGTTAAAAACAGTCACTAACCAAACTGATGTAGAATCAACAGGCACTCAACTGATGAAAAGGGCCTCTATTCCATTGCTCATGCATGCCCTGAGTCATCAAAACTTTGCTTAACAAATGGGCTGGTGGAAGGAAAACTGGGTTTTCCCTTGCCTGAATATTTACCACATGAACCAAAATAACCCTGTCCTGGTGATAAAACCAGGGACTTATTTTTCTTCTGAAATAAACATATTTGCATTTAGTGACTGGAGTGGCTCAGAATGTCCTCCTTTAACTTGCTTGACAGTGTCTCCATTGTACCAATACTTTGTTACTTACAAAAGGAACTCCAGTCCAATTTACTACAAACTCACATGTCCTCAATGGTTCTGCTTAGTGTTATGCATGTTATGGTATTTGCTTTCTTTTTCTCTGCAGTTGAAAAGATATATAGTAAGCTACTGTATAGCATTTTGAAAGCAGGGTTTCTGAGAAGTTTCCAAACTGCACACAGGCAGGTTATTCTTCCCCTTGTTTTCTTTGGCTTCTTATGAACAGCACAGAATGAGTCAAGCTGTATTAACTTTCAATAGTAAAGTGGTGTGGTCAACCAAAACTTTTGGTGGCTATATTGAAAAAACAGGGTCAGCAGGTAACACAGGCCATCCCAGAATGCCACGTGTTGGAGGAATCATTGGCAATTCCTCCCCCAAATGAGATGCTTTACAGTTAAGCTGACATTAGCATATTTCATTGCAAATCAATCAATCAGTCGATCAATCAGTCAAATCCTATCTTACTATTGCTGTTTGTCTCAGAAGCCTGGTCTAGTCTTTCTGAGGTCAACTCAGATTGATGGTGATGACACAAAAAGCTGTGAGTGATGTGACAGGAAAATGTTAACAGAACATCTTCATGTTTTATTGTAACTTTTAAAGAATAACCAGGAATGATCTCTTAAGCACACTGTCTCTGAGCTATTTCAGGCCTACAAGGGCATGCAACAATATGCTTTTGGTGGCTGCCCCTCAACTTAGAATTATTTTCTTCTGTTGAAAAAGGTACTATGCTCAGTCATGAGGTTGGGATTTTTTTAAGGCTTTAAGGCTTCATACTGAAGGTTGATGGAATGGAAAGAGCCACAGAAAGAGTGAAATGGGACCAGAACTGTTTACTTCCAACCACCATTTGGAAGATTTTACTTCCATTTATAAAATGAAGTCTTGAATACAATAACAACAAAAACGTCAAACCACATGCAATATAGTCAGTCAATCGGCCCAAAATCTATAGATGGGCAATACTTTTATTAGAATATGCCAAAATGCCATAGAAATCTGCAAATATTTTGGATTTTTACATTTCTTTAAAATTTCTTTTTTCTTTTTCTTTTTTTGGACACCCTCTAGCCTGATTAGGAATACTGCAGAATTTGAGAGCTTATACCCTTCTGTGGCATTTTAGTTGGTCCTACAAAAGATACTACTCAACAATGGATTTCTAAAGCAATCTTTCTCAACCTTTTCATCCTGGTGGAACCCTTGAAATAATTTTCAGGTCTACACAGGAACACTCTTTAGTCAATGAAAAAAGTTAGGGAAATTGCATGGCTTTCATTGTGGGAAGAAAATATGAAGTCTTGATATAAAACAGAAGATTAAAAAAAATGCTGGTGGGATCAGGTAAAAACTGATGAAATCAAGTTTAAGGGATTTACACATCCCAGGTTTTTACATTTTGTTATAAGACTGTGTCCAAAGCAGACTTTATAGCTCCAACTCCAAGCTAGCTTCCTCCTCCCCAGTAACTCTGCTTAATACCCAGCCTGATAAGTGTTCTAGAGTCCTCAAGTTTCTATTTCTGTAGTCTTTTAAAGTTTGTGACATATCTGCAAAAAACAGTATAATGAAAGAAGAGAGGACCACATAGTTGATAAAAAGTGACTGGAAGCTGTGCATTTAATAGAAATTGTCCATGCAACCCATGTTTTTGTTGTTGCAGATTTCATTTTTAAACATAGCTCTGCCGAACAATGGCTAGAAACTAAGGTCTTAAAAATAAAGTTGGAGTGGGGGAAGAGAGAGAAATTAAAACTAGACTATTTCTAACTCTGTATAAATTATTGTAGTTTGCCAAGTTCTGCAGAACATATTCAGGTAAGGACAAACAATCAGCTTTTGCTCACAGAAACATATTGGGCTAAATCCAGTGTTACATAAGTGGCTTTTGCTTGCTCAACAAGAGCCTCACATTCTCTCTTCCCCCCTACCAAACTGTTCCAATGAGTTCCTCAACTCTCCAGAACAGATTTGGGAGTGTGTGTGAGGCTGCAGGGTGAAGAACATGTCAGATCCATCAACACCTCATTTTCGGTTAGCAGGAAGATTCTTTTGGTGGCAACCTGCTGACTTTTTCCATGGTATTGATGTGTGGAATAAGTGCACAGATCTTTCCCAAACAATGAAGAAATCTGGAACTATTCCAGAGACAATGGGGGTGGGGTGGGGTTCAGAATTATTCATATAGGGAAACACTGGGCAAAAACTCTGACCCATCTATCTTGCTTTCTCTTGTGCCTACACTAAAATGGCAAACCAGCATTATGTTGTAATCTTGCATACCTTCATGGGAAACCACATGCAAAATTCAATCAATATTTCAGCAGTAAACAAAGTTAAAGTTTTTAATGTACCTATATATGGGAAATGTGTAGTTTCAATGATTATTAGGGTCCTTGCCATTTTCTTTTGCCAAGGGAAAGAGGATGAGCAACTTGGGCCTATGAAAAACTGACTTATCTATTGATCATGCCATGTATGACTGATAGGCAAAAGGCAAGTGCATGACTCAGGAAGATAAATTTCTTGGTCTCAGAAAAGCACCAGTTTTTCTTAAGTATCTGCATAAAGAATCAAACAGAGAGATACAAACTCGGAGAGGAAAATCTGACTAGGGTGAGGAAAGTAGCAGTCCATCTTATATCTCCTCTCACTCACCCATCTGCCACAAAGTTTCTTTTGTCTCCAATTCCTGTTGTCCTCACCCCTCTGCATTTGAGTCAGGCTGTTTACTCACAGCTTGACACCAAGTGAAGCAGTGAGAACACAGAAAAAGTTCTTTCCATTCAGTAATGCTACAGCAACCCACTCAAACAAAGTGGGCAGAGCAACTTCAGAAAAAGCTTAGCAGCTTTTCTGACATTGAGTCTGCTCTGTGTGTGACATTTTAGACAATGCTCAGATGCCTTTGTATTGAATTGTAATGTAGAGAGCCTGCAAAAGTGTACAGATATTCATTTTCTAACCTACAGAACAAATAGGTAAGACTATTTAAAAATTAAGCGTTTTTATGTTTACAAGGATGCCATGCTTTCAGTTTTTTAATTACTTTTTCATTTTTCTTAAAAAGAAAGGGAAGAGGCTCACCTTTCATATGAGTTTTTCCACAGTGAAAAGTCACCCTTAGAATTGTCTTAGAGCTTCATCTGAGCTCAACTCATTCATAACAATTGTGCAGAAAAGGCTAATCAGCAACTAAAAGTCATGGCTGCTGGTAGGTGATTCATCGCTTGTGCAAACTGTACAAATTAAAACAATGAGCATCTATGCAAGCATCATCAGTTGAAGTACACTTTGGAAGTGGCCATTCAATTCCTTTAAGAATGTCCAATGAAGGGCAACTCAACACTTTCTGAAGGAATTTATTCTATAGTCCAGTAGCTCTTACCATTAGGAAATTCATCGTAATGTTTAGTCAGAATGTCTTTCTTGTATTTTGAAAACACTGGTATGGGTCCTGCCCTCTGAAGCAAAAGGAAACAAGCTCACTCCTCAGTGCTTCTCAGACTCTCTGACATGAAGGGCTGTCATTTTTCTTCTCTCTGTGTCAGGCGCTAGTACTATGTTTGTGCCTGCAGGCTATAACTGTTCCTTTCTTTCTTGGAAACTCATTGCAGACCAGCAGCTGATGGCTAATGGACCAGCACCAGCCTGTGTACCAGCACTTTGAGTAGCACTGTTCTACATGACAGTCCTTAAGATACTTAAGATGGCTATCACACCCACTCTCTCAATCTCCTCTTCTCCAGACTAAACATTCCCAGCTCCTTCAACCATTTCTTATAGGACTTTCCAGACTGTTGACCATCTTGGCACCCTCCTTTGGATACATTTCAGTTTGTCAATATCATTCCTGAACTGTGGTGCCCAGCGTGGGATACAGTATCCTAGGTGAGGTCTGACCAAAGCAGTGTATCTGAATTGGATTAGCTCTTTTTGCTCATGTTTAGCCTGTGGTCTACTAAGACTTTTACACTTTTTCATACATTTTATTGGCTTGTTATTCTAATTACCCTTGTTTAGTAAATAGTTTAGTAAATAGCAAGGCAGAGTGGTAACTTACCAGGGGTAGCTCTAATGTCAGTGTGGCAGTGAATCTGTTCCAGGTTCTAGTTTGATGCTTACATGTGCAATCCAAGGCACAGATCTTTCAAAACAGGTGCAACAGATTGGATCCCTCCTTTAAAGTACAAACAAAAGCTTGGAGTAGATTCACTGTCCCTCTGACTTTGCAGCTACTCGCCACCACAGGTCCTTTCACACAGCACAGCATGGGACTGAATATGGAACATTTCAAATACTGTTGGGCAAGGATAAAGAAAGTTAGAGCTCCCTAGGATTTTCTTTATGTCTGGATTATAAGAAAGCAATTAATATCTACCTTCCCTGTAGAATCTGTAACTTATAACTTCCATCTAAAGTTACAGGGTAGTCATAAAGACTTGGATCTAAAGGAAAAGAAGCTTCAAATCCAGAAAAGGTGTAACTACACTCATGCCTCCCCATTTCAGACTTGGAGTCCTCAGTCTTGGTCCTTCGTGGACTGGCAAGTAGGGAGGGATAAAATGGTGGGTGTGTGGGACTGCGCACAGGGCTGCACACCCACTGAAAATAATATTTGCAACTTTTCCGATTTGTGGAGGGGTTCAGAACACATATCCCGCAAATCGGAAGGGGCAACTATAATATCAAAGGATCTGATTATGCTTCTGACACAAGTATCTGTCCTTCTGTTCTGTATTTTACTGTTTTCTGCCCTTGAGACTAATATGTGTGTGTGTGTGTCTGTGTCTGTGTATTTAAGACATTATAATGACTGAAGGGAAAAATCCCCCAATTCTTCCTAAGCTGCTGATCTGTGCTGGCTGTAGAGTTTACTGTTGGTGTTAGCAATTTAATCAGTCCAGGTTCCCTTTTCTTTGATGTCCCCTACTTCACTGTTTATCAGCTCAGCATAACTGTGTGTTTGTACAGGGCCACTTTGGATTCTTTGGAGGCACTGCTGCATTCTCAGCAGGGATGGCTGCTGGATCTGTGACTGTGAGGGAAAGGAGTCTACACTGTACCTGCTCCAAGTTCACCAGGGGCTCTGCCAATGCCAGAGCCTTGTTCATTACTGGCAAAGCTCCTGTTCACCTCAGAGCAGCTGCAGCAGGAATGGCAGTAAAATCCAGATCCACTGCCCCCCAGCCTTCCCTGAGTTTAGCAGCCCCAGTAGGGCTCAATTGCAATGAGCAGAAAGGGGGGTGCAGACCAGCACTTTAGGCTGGCCTGGGGTGGAGTTGGGGTGGGGCAACCGCACGCCATCTGCCTCGACTCTGCCCTAATGCCATGCACCTGACCGCATGGTGTGCAGCGTCAGGGTGCCCTCTAGGTGCAGCATGCAGACACGCTGCACCAAAGGGGCGCAAAAGAGCCATGGCGGAGGCTCTAAGGGTGACTTTTTTCCATCCCAAAAAGGAGCTGCATTTGCCCACTCTTTTGGGGGCGGCAAAAAGGAGGATTGGGGCCACAGCATGTGGTTGCTGCGACCCCAATCCTCTGCTCCCAGGGGCAGCACAGAGCCACCCCTTATGGGCCATCTGCATCAGCCCTTAGTCCCTAGCTCAAGTTTCATGAGCAAATTGTATGGGTCACAGCAAGAGGTTTTGAATCACAGAGACTGAAACAAATAACAGGGAAGTTTTTGAAAAAGGCCCAAAGAGATGGCAAATCCATTTTTGCTAGCTGGGAAATACAATAAATGGAATAGCACTGGTGGAAAACAGCTAATAGAAAAATCCATGAAAACCTATTGCATTTCTAAATCTTGATCAGGGGTTCCCAACCTGGGGTGCGAGATGAAATTTCAAGGTGCAACAAAAGGTTTGTGTCCTTGAGTAACAGGTCATCACTCAAACAACTCCCAGTGTGTTTTGAGAAGTGGTAGTAGGTGGTTGTGTTGCATGCATAGTATTCTCATTGTTTGTTTAATCAAAAGGAGAGAATTTTACAATTTTCAATAGTTTACCATTTTTTCTGAATAAATTAGAATCTAATTGCTCAATTTAGATTGGCATTTTATGCACTGAGTTAAAAGCTTATTTTTTAAAAGTTCAATTTGTTCATCTTCAGTATTATATGTAGTTCAATTTGAGGTTTAAACATTAGAAATTAGGTTTCTTCATCTTCTAATATGATACTAGTTTTGTAGAGGGTGTGAACATTAATCAAACCTTTCCTAGGGGTGTGGAGCATAGAAAAGGTTGGGAACCACTGATCTAGATAATAATCTTCAAAGAATTAATTCATTGAAAAGCATCTTAGTTTGTGATTCAGAAATTCACTACCATGGGAAGTAATTTTTAAATCATTCCATCAATTGTACTACTAGAATATATGTAACAAATGCAAGTTTACAATATTTCTAAGATAGAAAGTACAGCCAGCATAATTTACAATTGAATTCTTAAATAAAGGAATATTCTTAGTAGCACTACTACTACTACTACTAGTAGTAGTAATCTGTAGTCTAGTCTGTACTACTGCTACAAGAGTAATAGTCCATACTACTACAAGTAGTAGTCTGATTGGTGTATATTTATAGGTAGACCTATTAATTAGGAATGAAAAAATGCTGTAACATGATTTTAATATAAAGTTGCTAATTCTTAGTATCTTCATTCTTTCTACTTTTTAAAGAACAACCATTTCAACTTCAAATACTCCTCCTTAATTATTTATGCTCTGCCTTTCTGGAACTTAAGGCAGCTAATTATTATTAATAATTTTAGAACCCTGTTACTAATTTTGCTATGGTGGCTCTCCTGTATTTTAAGGTAATGTCTTTACATGATGTTACTTGGTTTATCACACAAAGGCATACAAGTTACCATGTGTGTGGACATGCAGTTCTGACAGAAAGATATGTATTTCTTCTGTTAATGCTAGTGTATGACCTATTGTGTCCTAAAACATGGTACTATGCCCAAAGGGGAAAACTTTTTGTGGAACACAAGAAGCAGACAATCCCACCAGCATCTCTCTCCAGCGCTACTACTATTTAGGTATTAGTAGTGCAATAATTAAATTCAGTGTACAGAAGAGGTACCACCATCACCCCCTCTTTTCAGCATGACTAGCAAATGCCATTTGCTGTTTGACTTCAAGCAGCAAAATGTATTGGGGCTTATTCAAACTTTTTTTTTTAGCGTGACTATGCGAATAAATTCACTCAAGCATTCCAATTTTGTTGTTCACACAGTTTTTTTAAAATTGGAACCACATCTCTGCACATCTCTGCATGTTCTATTTCTCACATGTGTCAGCACTGTGAATAAAGATGGACTTGATGATGTGAATGTATTCAAAACACGTTCAAGGCATGCAGAGTTTTATCCCAGTATATCCTGGGTCTGTTCACATCAATTAGTCACATAGCCAACATTGTGAATCATTTAGGAAATCTAAAGGGTGTAACAGTGAAAATAATCCAGAATGAATTCAGGTTGAATTGCCATTGTTCACATGCAGCCCAAATGCACCAAATTCAGGTTTGTTGTGGGGGGGGGGGAGCTGCCAAAATACCCTGGGTTGATTAACCTGGGATAATCAATACTGGCTTTTTCTCCAGTAGTGAAGGAGGTGCCCCCCATGGGAAAGAAGACAGCACAATATTTTTTTAAATAATAATAAAAATGTTTTGAGATGGCAAAGGCACTAGGTGGCCCATTCTAAGCAAGGTTGTAGCCATCAGTAAGTGGATTTCCATGACATTCTGGCAGCCAAAACCGATGTATGTTCTGTTGTTTTTAAAGCACTGGAAAGGTGCTTTAAAAGTTGCATTTGCACATCAACTTAATATTGTGCCTTTCTGCTCAGAAAATATAATATTCATTATGAAAACATAATCCAGATTGCATGTAACAATTTAGCAAGAGCTGTTGATAATAAATGCAAACACACACTTATCAGACACCTGTCTTGTGCATGGAAAAAAAGGAGAATTATTATAGAAAAGAACCTGGTCAATTGAAGCATTGTTTTGACTCTTTTCAAATCAACAGCCTAGCAAGAAATATTATATATGAATACTGCTAAAGTTAGTTATTCAAATTAGTCATACCAGTGACTAGCCCATCAGTGTCAGTGAGCCCAAGAGCTTGCATAGACATTTTTATTTGCATAATTGATTTGGAATATAATAATCCTATCTTGCAACACTCTCCCTCTTGTGGGTGTTTATTAGTTCACTCTCCTCATATTGAATTCTCTTGAACTGCAGCTTCTTCCAAAAGTGAAAGGGGAGCAAGAGATGAAAACCACAAACCTCAGTTTACCAGAGGATGTTTCAGTGAAAATACAAACACTCTACTGTACAGTGAAGTTAATTATTGCCTTAGGTAATAAGGGAATGTATTGCATAATTTTGGGGTGGCTTGGAGGTGGGGGGAATTCCCCTTCTTCTCCCAACACTATGCATGTGAGACTCTTCTGGATTTATCCCTGGAGATACCATTTATTATTTACTCATTCTTAATTGTTAAGAATGAAAAAATTGGCAGTCATGGCTGTGAAAATCCTTGCCTCAGTGGAATACATTCCATCTGTCTGCCTGAAGTGCTGCCTTCAACAATTACTGTTTTCTTAAGATGGAAACTCGCTTGAGATACAAGAAGCTGCATACAAGTTGTCTTTCTGACTCTGTTCCCCTGCCCCCACTTCACTTCTACTCTGTGTGCCAGCTTTGAGAGGAGAAAATAAAAGGTCTGTACAGGGCTATTTTGTTTCTAAAATTAAAATCCCTATGAATAGCTGAAAGCCAAAGTGAGCAGGAAATGCTGGATAATCTGCATGGCATCCTTTTATCCCACATCCTTTGTTAACTTTTGCATATACTATACTGTTTGTTCTTTTCTAATGGGAGATATTTCGGATATAGTTTTTCCTAATCAATAGACTGTATCCATGTAAAACAGAGTACTAGGAAGTTTCCCCACCCACTTCTCTCCGATTCAAAGGGCAAGTTTGGTTAACATTTTACATGTTCCTAATTGGTTTCTCCTTACTTGCAGACATATCTATATATCAAAAATATAGTCAAGCCTCTATATGGATTAGCCATGCAATCCTACACACATCTCTGTCACTTCAAGTCACTTCTCAATTTATAGCAACCCCATGAATTTCATAATGTTTTCTTAGGCAAGGAATACTCAGAGGTGGTTTTGCCAGTTCCCTCCTTTAAAATGTAGCCTATAGCACCTCATATTTATCGGCAGTCTCCCACCCAAGTACTAACTAAGGCTGACCAGCTTAGCTTCCAAGATCAGACAGTATTTGATGCCTTTAAGGTATTTAGGCCCTATAGATACACATCTATTCTGAAACAGGCCTTATTGTATTCAGCAGAAGCTACTCCAAGACAAGTGGGAGCAGAATCACATTCGCTGGTGGCTTGCTTATATCTTCAGTTGCTTTCTTACTGAACAGACCAGGCTATTCCACATCTATTTCTATGATTTGGGATTAAGGCTGAAGGCCTCATTCAAGCATGATCCTCATATAATTCCAGTCATATGAGGGAAGAGAGTAAGGGTGCACTCCTTGCCTTATGCACTCTGTCACATTATTACATGGGAGTGGGATGTTAAAAATCTGCAGTGGCAATAACCGTATCTATTTATGTAAGACCATTATGCTATTGAGTCCCAAGTGTACATACAGTGTATAAAAAACTCTGTGAACAGAAAAGCTCCACTCTGGAAAAGCTCTCTTCCCAATTTGTGGGAAGCAATGAAGCTGACAATCAGGAGGCAAAGTCGAGAGAGAATGGCCACTTGGCTTGAACACCGAAAGAAAGATGCACCATGATGTGAAAACTTACTTCTTGGCTCGCGGGGTCCATCCACAGTTATCTTTATGGCTCGGTGGTATGTGGCAACTTGTGGAGGATTGGTGAAGACTGTGATGGTCAATGTGAAGCTCTTACCTGAAACAAGAAATAACATTGGTTTTTATATCCAACTAAAATAGTGCATCTTTTACCTTCAATGCCTATAAAGGCATAAAATGTCCTTAAGGGGGTCTGTGAACATTTACAATTCAACCTACCTAGCGTCAAATCTTAAAGTAGAGATTGGCAACTTTCAGGGGTCTCCTCAGAGAACGTAGGAGGGCTTCATCCCCTTGCCATACCCCCAAACTGATTTTTCCTTCCAAATATGTCTTAAAAGGAATGGGGACAACTTAGCCCCTCCTTTTTTTTAAACCTTTGAGAGATCTTTTTTCCCATAGAAACTTCCAAGTTATTTTATGTTGGAGAAAAGGCATCTCCTGGATCTAAAATGCCATATGGGGACCAAAATGTGTCAACTTGCACAATACCCTCTGGGGGCATCCAGAGATAAAAATCCATTTAAAAAATAGGGTTCTGGGAGCCACAAAAATGACCCTGGGGTGCATGTAAAGACCACACATCTGTCATCCAGGAATACTGAAATTGACACACGGCTAGTCCGAAGTTTAGGCAGACAGTGCTTCTGCCATAGTACAGTATTACCATGTCAAATTTACAATCAGCTCTGGTAATATGTTCTTCTTCTTAATGTTAATTGCTTAATTGGGAAGAGAGACTTTTACAGAGACCACAATTGTGGATTGCTCTTAAAGAAATGGGTCTGCCTTAATATTTGATTATCCTGATGTATAACCTGTACTCAGAATAAGAGGCCACCATCAGGACAGAGAATGGAGAAATGGAAGTTTCCAATTGGCAATGGGTTCAGGCAAGGCTGCATTTTCTCACCCTGTCTGTTTAACTTTTACACAGAACATATCATATGTAAGGTTGGATTAGACTCAGAGAAAGGAGGCATGAAGACTGGAGGAAGGAACATTAACAATTTAAGACATGCAGATGACATATACTTTGTTGCTGTGTGTCTTCAAGTCTTAATTTTAACTTATGGTGACCCTAAGGCAAACCCAGCATAGGGTTTTCTTGGCAAGATTTGTTCGGGGAGGGTTGCCATGGCATTCCTCTGAGGCTGAGAGTGTGTGACTTGCTTAAGGTCACTCAGTGGGTTTCCATAGCTGAGCCCTGGTCTCCAGAGTTGTAGTCTAACACTCAAACCATTTTGCAGTGCCACCACCAGAAAATAGCAAAGATGTGGAATAACTACTGAAGTCAAGGAAGGAAGTGCAAAGGCAGAGTTACAGTTGGACAAAACTGTTAAGAAAGCAAACAAACAAAAATGACCACAGATGATTTACATAATTTTAAAGTAGACAATGAAGACATTGAGATAGTCAAAGAGTTCCTATACCTGGCCTCAGACATTAATCAAAGTGAAGATTGCAGTCAAAAAATCAGAAGAAAACATGGAAGGGCAGTTATTTACAGACTAGCCTAGATCTTCAAGTATTAAAATACATAATAGGGTTCTGGGATACCAAAATCAGGATCGTCCATCCCATTGTATTTCCAATTTCTATGTATGACTGTGAAAGCTGGACAGTGAAGAAAGCTGATAAAAAGACAATCAACTCAACTGAAATGTAGTGTTGAAAATACCACTGACTGTCAAAAAGATAAATAAATGGATCCTAGAACAATTCAAGCCTGAATTATCCCTAAAAGGCAAGATGTTTAAGCTAAGACTGTTGCATTTTGAACATATCATAAGAAGAATAAAATAGAAATAAATAAAACAGAAGGCAGTAGAAAAAGAGGAAGACCACACTGCAGATGGATAGATGCCATCAAGAAAGCCACAGCTCTAAATCTGCAAGACCTGAGCAGGACTGTTGATAACAGGGTGACTTGGAAGTCTCTCAGTCATACGGCCGCCATAGATAGAAGTTAATTTGTCAGTATTTAACAACAATGGCTGGGGAAGAAAGAGCTACATTCTGTTCTTCACTTCTTCCAGTACTTCCATGCTTAATATTTAATTTAAAAAATAGCCATGTTGCAAATGATGATAGAATCACTGTCTAAAAAGGATAGCTCTTGTCATCAGGCAACTTGGTTAATTACAGAAAAAACAACTAGTGTGGTGTGGTGGTCTGGGTGTTGGACTATGACTGGTGACCAGGGTTTGAATCCCTCCTTAGCCATGGAAGTCTACTGGGTGACCTTGGGCAAGTCACATTCTCTCAGCCTTGGAGGAAGACAGAGGCAAACATCCTTTGAGCAAATCTTGCCAAGAAAACCCCATGATAGGGTCACAAATGACTTGAAGGCATACAACAACAACACAATATGTAGCAATATTTAACTAACTGTTTAAGCAAATCCCATTTCCCCCCACCAAAATAAGTGGAGTACAGGGGAAGGAAAAGACTATTTGAACACAGATGACACAGATCTTTCAGCCATTGTGTTTTGCTTTGTGTTGTTGTTTTTATTTGCTCTGGTAAGTCATCTCTTGCAACAGTAAAAGAGAGCAATACTATGTACATAATAATTGTTAACATACAAGACAATGCTGAGATATAAAGTAATACAAAAAACTAATTTCAAGACACATGGATGGGTAACTATTCGTAGTTATGATGTAACACACAAAAACCAGGAAGACCCTTAGCTTACCTTTCTAATGTTTACCAAAGAGCCCTCATTAATCACATGCTAGATAAACCACAAGACCACAAAGAGCCACACACCTGTATAGCACATTTCTTATTGATAATTCTATTTATCAGAAATTGGTGCCCAGAAAATTTTGGCTAGTAAATTTCTTATCAACATTGACAAAATGGTCCTCTATTCTCAAGAACTGTGTAAAACATCTTTATGACAGAAACATGATGATATGACAGAATCATCGCAAGCCTGATATGATGGCAGAGCAATTTTATATTATAAAAAGTGAAGTCTCACTAACATCTGAGGAGGATCAACCTCAGGCATTTTCCCAGCTATGGTAAAAGACAAAATGGCACTCACCCATCCCATTCCAAATGCAGAAAGTGACTAGACTGGCACTTGAACCTTACCTCAACACTGGCGATGAGGCTCTCATCACTACATCTAAGGACAGCAGACTACTTAATGAGGACAGTGGGCAACTTAAATATCATTTCATACCACTTAGCATCTGCCATGTGGAGTAGCCACTCTGCATAATGGTCCTCTGTGTCCCACTGGTGGGGCAAAAATGTTGTGGGAAGACATGGAAAAGGGCCTTCTTCTCTGTGGCATCTTCCCCTTATAGGCCTAATTGGTGCCAATGCTGTTGTCCTTCTGACATCAAGTTAAAACATGCCTTTTCAGTAAAGCTTTCAGGGACTAATTGATTTTACCAATTTACACAAGGGTTACAGTCAGCATTATTTTGAATTATTTTAACTGGTTTTAAATAGTCTGGTTTTAAGTGATAAATTATTTCATATATTTTTAGTCATTTAAAATTATTGTTGTGGTTATTCACTGTCCTAAATGGATTTTATTGTGCACCATCCTAGTGGCATCAATAGAGTTGGCATCACCCCACCATTGATCTCCTCCCATACCACACCACACAGAATCCTTAGTAATGTTTTTGTACTAATGTTACTCATAAATCTTAATTCCCATATATCACTGATTGTAATGGAAATAGTTGTAACACAAACAACTAGCAAAATTAAAAGTATACCTTTAAATCACAATATCATACACACAGCTTAAATGTATTTATGTGTACCTGGTTTCATGTGGTTAACGTGGAAATTTTGATAAGATGCAATGTTTTAAAAGAAATTTTTAATTTTTTTAAAAAAACACACACAAAAAAAATAAAAATTAGAAATTCTTTTAAACCTGGGACCTCTCCTTTCTCTTCCAATGAGTCTAGACTCTAGTCTAGACCTAGACCATTGACACCATCTCCACAGCCTGTATCTGCCAAAAGGCAGATGTTTTGGCAGCAGTTTTGTCATCCATCCTTAGGGTGCCACCTGCTGTGCCATCCATCCTTAGGGTGCCACCCCACCCTTCTAGTGATGCCCATGAACCATCTTGAGATCCTCAATTATAGGGCAAGATATAAATATCTGAATAAACATAATGGTACAGTTAGGAGAGCCAGCATGGTGTAGTAGTTTGAGCACTGGACTACAACTCTGGAAACTAACATTCAAATCCCCACTCAAACATAATTACCCACTGGATGACCCTGGGCAAGTCACACTCTCTCAACCTCAGAGGATGGCAATGAGAGACCCCCTCTGAAGTAACTTGCCAAGAAAACCCTATGATAGGTTCACCTTAGGGTTCCCATAAGTAAAAAATGACTGTCGCATCATCAAATGGAGGCACACTGCAAAACCAACAATTGTACAGCTGCAACATGGGCCCAAATAGCAATAGCAAGTACACTTAGCCCTTCATATCCACGGATTTTTTATTCACGGATTCAAGCATCTATGGTTTGAAAACATTTAAAAAATATATAAATTCTAACAAGCAAACCTTGATGTTGCCATTTTATACAAGGGACACCATTTTACTACAACATTGTATACAATGGGACTTGAGCATCCACGGATTTGGTATCCACGGGGAGTCCTGGAACCAAACCCCAGCAGATACCAAGGATGCACTGTACATTTCTATACCACTTATCAGTGAACTATCACTCCCTAAATGGTTTGCAATGTGTAAGCCAATTGCCCCCAACAAATAGGGTACTCATTTTCCTGACCTACAACAGGAAGGAAGGCTAAGTAGACCTTGGAGCCCTCCTTTAGGATAAAACTTACATCGTTGTGGTTGCAGTACCAGCATTTTAACGACTGAACTACCAGGGCTCCTTACAGGATGCAGTGCACCCAACATTTTGGATGTTTGAGGTTGGGTGTAGTGGCGGCAGCAATTTTAAATAAGGCTTTACTGCAGGGGTAGGCAACCTTTTTGAGCCAGGGGCTGGGTTGCTGTCCCTCAGACAATTGGGGGGCCGAAGCACAAAAATAAATAAATAAATAAATAAATAAATTTTAAAAATTAAAAAATTAAAAAATATATGCATGCACACTCTCTCAGCCCCAGAAAAACCATGACAAGTTGTCTCTATATACATTGTCCCTGGGTAAACTTATCAGCTCTTTTGGTTTT
>JAIPUX010001232.1:102009472-102020481 GCA_020142125.1 Phrynosoma platyrhinos | reverse complement strand
GCCCACTACTTTTGCACTATGAACTCAGTTTGCAGAAATTAAAATAAGCTAAGGATGAGGGGGTGAAATAGGAGGAAGAGAGAGAAATTTGAACATTTAAAGGCAGCAGAACAAGTGGGACAAGAGAAGATTACTCAGGACTATTCCTGACAATTCAGGACGGTGGCAGGGTACGTAGACCATTTCACCAATTTAATTCGTCTCATTTGTATTTGTAAACATCGCATATATTTAGAATTTATTCTGGGCTGGGAATATGTGATATAATTTCTTTACTCTTTGGGGATACAGCTCCACAACCTTAACTCTGGCTTTAAACCAGAGTTTTGTTTTATTCCCCTCCTCCTCTCTCTCTTTAGGAATCAATCACTGGAGCTCATATCTTGTATTTACTTGAAGTGGAAGTAAATGGACAAGAAAGTTCCATTATTACATTTATGTTTTAAGTTAACATGGAAGATAAGATACATGACACAAACTGCCTTGCTTGCTGGGGTGTAGCTCCAACCCTAACTTTTTGCTTTAAGCCAAAGGTTTTTTTCTTTACAAGGAATTTCAGATTATGTGGATACGAGTGATTGGACACTGTAATTTTATTATCTCTTATAGCAGGTGTGGACAAAGTATGGTCTTCCTTAGGTTAGGTTATTTGATTGTAACTCCAGCAACATCCTCTATAGAGCCACACTTTGCCCACCAATACCCTGAACAATATTAGGCTAACAATACTACTGTGACACTGTCAAACAACGGTATTAACTTGCACTTTATTTGCTTAAAACTGTTCTGGACAGCCCTACATAGAACTCAGCCAAAACAATTCACCGAGCTCCATTAACATTTTTGGCATTGCTCAAAAATATGATGATGATTTTTCAGCACTCCTTGAAAAACATCCTTGATTGTTCCTTGAACTGGCCCAGCCTGCCCCAGTAGCATCACTGTATGTCCAAATATATCTAGCATTGGCTATCTAGCATTGTGACATTATTACATTCATTCCTAGTGATGCTTGGGTACAGGGGATCACCTATGTAAATAATCCTGGGAGCAGTAAGAAGCGACAGGCAAAGAAAACAACTGTGCTGAAAATGCCTGATGGAGGTTGAGTAGGAATAAAATATTTATAATGCCTTAAGAATTTTTCAGATGAGATTCCCTCCTGTGAAAATCCCCTGTTTTTACTGAAAACCCAAAACAGAAAATGTGTGATACAATCTTAGTTCCATACCAGTTATCATGGTTGTTATTTGCCATCATGTTGACTTCAACTTATGGCAGTTTATGAATGAAAGACCTCACTCTGGTCATCAATTGCCCTCCTCACATCTTGTAAATTTGAGGCTATGTGGCTTTCTTGATTGAATCTATCCACCTGTAGCACTATCCCTCCCCTTTCCCACTATCTTCTATTTTACAGTCTGCCGTTTTTTCAATGAGTCATGTCATCTCACAGTAGATCCAAAGTATGACAGCCTCTGTCTAGTCATATTGGTTTCTAGAGAGAGTTCAGATTTTATTGGCTCTAAGACCCATGCATTCACATTTTTAGCAGCCCACATTATGTGTAAAACACCTTCATTAATTTCCATTACAAATCATGTGTGCATAACTAATATTCAGTGACCCTCTGAAATATACCTTGCACATTGCTTTTTCATATTAACGCTCTGAATAGTGTATAAACTGCATATAAATACCACACAACTGCGGCAGAAACTAATTTTCCTGCATGAATCTTGTGACCTTTGACACAACTCCCTTAGTCCTCATGCTTTAAGCCAGTCCAATAAAAGAATAGCAGAAACCATACACTCTAAGGCAAACAGCCACACCTTTAGGAAACAGTTCAGAGTTGCATGAATAAACAAAAGCATATTATTAGTCACTCACTCAAAATTTGTGCACTCCATAGAAACAAACCTTCAGGCTTGAACAGTAAGCATGCAACGTCCCCAAGATGATCTCTTCTTTAAACTTACCCTGACAAGTACAGTCAATCTTTATTTGCATACCTGCTTTTGTACATAAGTGATCAGGGTTACAAATGACTGGGTTGGATTTAGCAGAATAAATGACTTATGAATTTCTACTGAACAGTACTGGTTTGTTCCTTTACTTTCCCATTCTGATTTTAGGTACTCCACAGGCTTTGTTTTCTGATTTCACATTCAAAGTCAGCTTCCAAAGTGCAAGCCTGGTTTTATGAGCTTCTCAGACACTTTGCCAGCTCCACGCTTAAATCTTCAAAATGTTTTCTAAACACTTTGAATCATAATGAGAATTCCATTTACTGAAAAGGCGCAGCCTTCCATATAACAACTGAACATGTTTAATGACTGATCCTTTTATACATTACAGCATCACTCATGTTTTCAGTAAATGGATATAATTTTCTCCTCTTTACCCTATTATTATCATTCGTTAGCATCACCAAGCTACAATTCCAACTAAAGATATTTCTCCCCCAGCAATTATCTCCTGCACAGAAGCAACCCATCTGAGTTTAAAAGCCATCTAGTTCTACATATCAGTCTAAAAAGGTAGCAAACACATTTCTGGGGATAAAAAAACCTGATCTACAGAAGTGGACTTCCTTGGAAAATCAATTAAAGTCTGCTATGTACCAACCAGCTCTAGTGCTGATACAATCAGTATAATGGTAAGGAGTAGTTATATTTACAAGCTGATGTAAGTCCATGCAATGTTTCTTTACTCCCTGTTCAGCCCCAGCCTTCCTCAGAGTATGCACGTGAATGTGTGGAAAATTCATCAATCCATTAGGCTGAGAACTTTCTTCGCAGAGGAAACAGTAGGTATGCACCACCACCATCCTCCACATATACTGTAATGCATTACCAGAATATCTCATGTTAGAGGATCTTGCTTCTTTAAAATGTGAGAGGTTCCACAAATCTAATCTACAGGTGTATTGACTGACATACTAGTCACTTAAATCTAGTCTGAATCCTACTAATTGGTCACAACTAAAGTAGACCCACTGATTCAACTGTTGAACAGTCAACACATCCCACTAGGTGGAAACTCCATCAATTCAGTGGGATTTCTCTAGTTGGGACTAACAATAGAAGACAGGTCAACGTTCCCATATAAGCACTGGCTAGGGAGTTTCTCTGTCATACAGTGATGAACCGTATCCAGGGAAGCATGTAAAAAGCATAATAATGCCTAGTTCGTTTGACATTAAGCATTAATTATGCTTAACCAATTAAATTTATAAGTGCAAGTGTCCAAGAAGTTGCACAGAAGAAATCTATTAATGCATAAATCATTCCCTCACTTCAGCTAGTACTGAGGGTAATGTATATTTACCAGAATTCCAGACAGAGGAATATCAGCCAGTGCAGTTATCTCTTATTATGGTACCACAATAAGGAATAAACTGCCCAAATTCTGCCTCCTTTGTAATTCCTTATGGGGAAACATCACCTTCATTGGTATACATAGTATTTTTGTGCATAGAATACAAAAAAACTGAGCCAGAGCCACTTGATTTTAGAGGAGACTGTGCTAAAATCATATACTGAAGAGTCATGTCTGGCTCTTTCAACCTAAAGGATTATCACAGTGCTATACAGAACCATGTTATACTGAACAGGTCTTCTAAGACAATACATTTTGCTGAGAGTGCTAATTTGTCAGTGTGGTATGGCAGTTTGAGCACTGAACAACAACTCAGGAGTTGTCACACTCTCTCAGCCACAGAAAACCCTTAGGTGAGTCAGAAATGACTTGAAGGCTCATTCAGCAACATTCTTAACATCACTATTAAGCATAACTTGGATGAAGCTATAGTAAACAAAACTAAGTGCATATTCAGAGAGACCTTTACACAGGGCAATTAATGAATAAAAATACGTAGTCTTCATCGCTGATCACAAATGCTAATGTACATAACCATCAGAGGTGAATTTTGTCTTCCATCTCAGTGGGGTGGGGAATCCACTTGGGATTTTAGTCTGAACTCTAAAGGAACAATTCATGGTACTAAACCTACTTTGGGGATAGGGTCCAACAAGTGGGATAGCCTCTTTAAAGTTCAGATGAATTCAGAGCAGTTTCACTGCCAGGCTGAAATGGAAACCACCAACCTCCACCAATGATGGTATACAGAAGTCTGGATTTGCTTATTTTAGCAGCCATCAAACTTTAATATTTTATTTTTTTGTCACTAAAATTTCAATATGCCTTCTTTAAGCCCTCACAACAGAGAGTAAAACTGTGTATACTGCAGCAGATTTGAAATAGTCTGAACCCAGTATAAAGACAATTTTACTTATAAAAGCACAATAGTTTTTATGCTACAGACCTCAAACTCTTTAACTACAAATAAGTGCTATCCGCATGAGTAGACAAAGTCATCTAAAGTAGTTGTGTCAACATGAATGGAATGTAAAATGATTTCAAAGTAATTTGTACTACAGGAAGCAATAGAGTTAAACATTATCTTCTAGATTAGTAAAAATGAATTGAATTAAACAGAATAGAAATATATTTAGTTACTTTGGATGATGAAGCATAATTAATAATTACACAATGCATAATTCACAATGATGCACAATTATGAATATGTTGTAAGAATCTGGACTCCTACCTGTACATGCTTATAAAATACCATATATTTAGAAAAAGTAGACCTAATTCCAACATTTGTTCCACCTAGAGTAAAACCACAAAAATAATGGGACTCGCTAAGCACAATGCAAATAAATCCCATTTATTTCAACTCTTGGTTAAGACTGATCTTTGTCTCAGGATGCAGCATCTCAGTTCATCAGGATCCTATGCACCTGAATGCTTCAGCATGCATTTAGGATTTCCTGTTCAGCACATGCCTATAAAGCCTTAATGGAGCATGTTGAAATATGTACCACCATTAAAAGTTGTCATATGTGATCACCTGATTTGATAGACTCCCATGTGTAGGAGTTTCTCATTAAGTTAAGGGTGCTGAAGTTAATGTGTTCTTGTGCTCTTCATGTTCCCTGCAGATTTATCTTCTCATGAGGTAAATGAACAATCTCACATATGTAGAGTTTTTCAGTGCACATACTCAAGCACCCACAGAACTCAAGCACTCAAGCATGCGCATCAGTGTTGGCTAAAAACTGATCAGGTACAAATCATAGTCATAATGATGGATTGATACTGTATGATAGCAGAACATTATTTGGCCAGTAATTTTTGCTGTGCACACACATATTTTAACATAAAGTAATACAGTAATTTACATTCTGCAATTATTCAGCCAGTAATCTTTGCTGTGCTCATACATACTTTAAAATAAGGTAATAATTTTCATTCTGCAGTCATTTACCACAATACTGCCCATGGGATGGTTTCATAAATGCTGAAATTGTCATAACTGCTTACTCAGATATAATTTTATGAAGTGAAAATGATTATTGCAAAAAAAGTGGTCTGATGCAACAAAGGAGTCCACAAGAACGGCTCTTGACTAAGATATTAACTGATTTGGACATAATCAAAAATTCATACCTCGTCCACTTCTGCCCACAAATCTTAAGTCATTGAATCTTGCTACTTGATTCTTCATGGCAGCAGTAGCATTTCTGAGTTCTGCAGAGTAGTTTTCATCATTTCCAGCCATTACTGTGACCAAAGTGCCATCAGGGACATCTCCCAAGGCCACCACCTAAAATATTAAGTGAAAGACACTTGAGTTTATTTTTGATGAATTTGAATATGCAAACTATAAATAAGTCAATGTGAAATGGGATGAAAACCACATTATACAAGTAAGAAAAATAATCATGTAAGCATATGAATTGAGATTATTAGTTGCAGTAATTAGGACCCACTGAAATATAAGGGATTTAAATCATGGCTAACCCTTTATACTTATTTCAATGGAAATGTAAAGTGACTGACAACCAACCCTTTGAGGAAATTAAAAATCGCTTTGGTAAATAAGATGCAGACACACATGCTAATCTAACATAGCACAATACAGGAAAGAAATGTAAAAGAACCCAGTTGCTAACTTTTTTTAAAAAAAGAATAAATGCTAACCATTTCAAAAGAACTGGCATAAAAACTGTTGCACCAACTCAGTGTGGTATCTCTAAATACAATGTCAAAATTTAGGACATCAATACTACACTGTTACTATGCCAACAACAGCTTCCCAATGTCACTTACCAGTAGTTGTGAGGCCCAAACCATGATGGTGCATAGAAATGGTTAGTGAGAGATATGAGACATCGTGAAGGATTGCGATCAGCTCAACCCTAGTGTGGTCCAGCAGAAACTGTAGTAGTGGCTGAAAATAAATGTTCAGCCCTTTTTGCCCTGGATTTACAGGATTGCGCTTACTCAACTGTACAGTAGTCCTGCTGAAACGAATGGGGCTTAAATCAAGGCTAACATGCTCTACTGTTTTCAGTGGATGTGCTCCAAGTGTGACAATGTCTAGATCTAATTCATTCACTGAGTGTGTGCTGCTAGTTTTGCTTCCTGTGCAACAGCCAAAATATCTAGCTGTACATCTCACTGAATTCTTGATGCAGGGCAAGCTTGTGCAATCTGATCTGAAAAAGATGCGCAATTCTCTACTTAAAATGCTATAAGAAAGGAAATAATTCCAGGCTTTTTTCCAGCCACTTTCACCTGCTTTGGATATTTGGCTGTTTTGCATGTACAACTACCTGCAGTTCTGCCGACACCTCTTATCCTCACTTCTTCCAACTACATAATATAACAGTCACCTGCCCCACAAAGGAAGTAGACAGAGGACTGTAAAGATCACTGCCCAGCACAAATACAATGTAAATGAGTACCAGTAAGCTCATATGCCTGAAAGGATCTAGAATGACTGAGCTACCATAACCAGATTACAGCAAATAGACAACATAATTTGCCACACACTTGCTCACAGACAATTTTGCTGCAGATATATTCAGCTGATGGTGGTGTGAGAGAAGCATGTTTTATTAAAGTAACATTCCACTGTCAATAAATTGTATTTTTCTAACTGTGTATGACAGGGAAGCTTATATTTTTATTTTTATTTCAGCGCAAACAGTCCCTTAGGTATATGGGTGTGATAATGACCTTCCTATTACTGATTTATATCTATGTATCTATCTATGTAGATATAAACATTTTCTTCATAATTTCTTCACCAACAGTAGCACCAAGTCCTTCTCCCCTCCCCAATTCCTGTTTCGCACTTTAATCTTTAATTATATTGTATAAATAAACACCATGTTGCTATTCCTGATGAGCCGCAGACCTGCTTTGCTTCCTGCTCCTCATATACCACCTAATTCATGAACACAATGCATGGAAATCAAAGTGAAATTCTTCTATTTTATCTATTTGATTTATATCCTACCTTCATCCTATGAATGGGATTCAGTGTGGTAATAGCTATTCTTTAAATGACATTAATGATAAGAAATTATAAGAAATTAACAGCAATTGTTTCAATATAATATGCTTACAACCAAGGGTCAAAAGACTTTTCAACTACTAAAGGCCCATATATTCTAAGTAATCTGCAAATAAAAAATAAAAACCATTTCATTTCTGCTAAAAACTTATTTGTGTTGAAATGTCTGCTCAGCAAAGACACTCTATTTCCATCTACCCAGTTGTCTTTTGTCCTGTCCTGTCCACGCAATGCTACAACCAACTCATTTTTTCACATTCATCTGCTTCTGTTTGTTATCCCACCCTTCAAGCATTCAGATTGTGGTTAGCCAAATGTTTATGGACAAAGCAGGAACCAGGCAAAAAGTTAAGAGGGTAAAAACAAAGCAGGCAAAGCTTGGGGAAATTATAAGCACTGAACTCTCTCTCTGTCTCTCTCCCTCTCTCTAAAAGCTTTAGATGTAAAAAGTGCAACTTGCTTTTAATCTTGTAAGGTATAGAAATCAAAAAACAAAACAAAAAACAAACACCACACCTCCTCACAGTCCTATTCTTTTATTCCTCAGTCTCACCTTGTATATGCCGACCCTTATTCTTTTTTAGGCAAAATATGCCAGACGCTTTGGGGTATTTCCCCTGAAGTTTTTAAAAACGTCTATAATAAAGGATCAGACAGCAGAACCAGGTATAACATGGCATCAGTTAGGCTCCTTGTATACTTGCTGTTCTATTGTAAGGAAAATTACTGTAAGGCTTCAATCTTATGCACATATACTTGGGGTTAATGCCACTGAAATCACTTGGCCTATGACTACCTAAACATGATTGGTGCTACAAAGACTGCAGTCCTAAACACAGTTAACAGGGAGTGATAGCTGTCTTAATCCTAACCACAGATAAGGAAAGGATTTCCTTTCAAAATAGCTGTTTAAAATGCATAGGTCTGTAACTTTATTCCCCTCTCCCCCATTCAAACAGTTGTATGACTTGCTTGTAAGTAAAGCAATGTTGTATGATATTAACAGCAATTTGGCATTTCTATAACATAGTTCAAGATGCAGTATTTTACTTTTGCAATGTCAGAACAAATCATAGTTATATTAAGTCAGCAAAATTCAGTGTTAGTCTGAAGAAGAAATACAATTTAAAGAAATATAATTTGATACTAATGATGTCTCTCTGTTTATGTATACTGGTGGCAAAAATTAAACAACCCTCAAACACAAGAGGATCATTTTCTGTAGTTAAAAAAAAACCTGCAGAAAAAGTATCTTTTCAGCTCCCCATGTTTACAATATGATGCAGGAAACTCTAGCAAGACAGTAAAGAAAAAGAAACCTGTGGGCCCAGGAGAAAGTGAGTGGTAAGTAAAGCTGTAAAAGCAGCAGAGAAACACAAACATTTACATTATAAAACAGACTAAACAGATAAGTAAGAACTTGCTGACTGAAGATAGTATTTTGCTAGACAGCTTGGTTTATGAAAACATATTTTACGCAAGCAGGATGGAATATCAGCCGTTCAAAACCACAACATAACTAGAACTTGCTGTTTTACCCCAGTCATCAAGCAAAAAATAATTATTAAGACCAGAAGAAAGATTACTACCTTACTGTACACTGTTCCATTATGGTGTATGAAATTTTAGCAATAATTGCAGTGGATTTTCTTTCTCTGTTCATTTATACATCTCTTATTTTGAAGGTAATTCCTGAGTTTCCAAAGTGATTTTGGCAAAGTGATGTAAGGAATTCTGTCCCTGAACATATATTCTACCGCTCAATTCAATCTGAATAATCATATTGAACATTATTTAATCACATTTAATTTCACTGCTCTTCATTTTAAATGTTTTAATTGTAAAAGGGGGGCCCATAGAGTTAGCTGCATCAAATGGCAGAATTACCCACTATTTAGCACAAGATTGTGAGTAGTCTAATTCGTATGTCAGAAATCAGACTGAAGTAATATGCAAAACAGATTTATAAAGAAATAAATCCAACAGATTTCCTTGGGAATTGATGCACAGCATTTGCTTGACTTACAAGCAAGTCATGCTGAAACCTGGTAAACATACTTAGAACCAGTGTATAAAACTGAAATCCTAAACATGCTTGATTGGAAATAAGTATCACGGAATACATAGTGCTTGCTCACAAGGAAGTGTATTTAAAATTGGGATGTAAATTCAAGTATCCTCTGGAGTTTGTGGGATGCCACTGTGCAGTTAGAATAGATGATCTAATAAATGGCATGTCAGAAAGCTTACCAATAGCTCCATTTTAAAGTAGAACCAGTTAAGTCCTTTACTAGTACTCTTCTACCAAAAAAAGAGAGACTGTTGATCTGCTCCATTAGAATATGGAAAAGCTAAACTTGTAGAAGCAGCATTTCAATCATTCATTACACACCCCTAATTTCGCCTCACACTTTTTCAAGCACTCCCAGTTATTGCGGAAAGTATTTAGTTACAGCTATAAGGAGGAGTTTATTAGAGCAAGGGCAACAAAATTAACCTAGTTAAAATGAATTCCATGAATTTCACTGGATTGTGGTTCGTGGGCACTAGACACAGTTAAAGGCAGAAAGATGCTGAAAAGGAAAATGATTAACTATCCCCTATAAGGGATGAAGATGATGATACCTAATATCCTAATTCAATCTCTCTCACCACCCATTTTATTTTTAGCTTCAAAATATGCATCTTTTAACTGGTTACAGAGTGGCAGCCCTATAGGTGAGCTTACTTCAGAATAAACCCCACTGGGAATTATTTCTGAGTTGACATGTCTTTTCTTTATACTATGTCTAGGGTTTTGCTCTTGGGCTTTTCTTTATACTATGTCTAGGGCTGTGTTCTGAGCTTTTCTTTATGCTATGTCTAGGATTGTGTTCTGGACATTTCTTTATACTATGCCTGGGACTGTGTTCTGGGCATTTCTTTATGCTATGTTTAGGATTGTGTTCTGGGCATTTCTTTATACTATGTCTAAGATTGTGTTCTGGGCATTTCTTTATGCTATGTTTAGGATTGTGTTCCTGGGCTTTTCTTTATGCCATGTCTAGGATTGTGTTCTGGGCATTTCTTTATACTATGTTTAGGATTGTGTTCCTGGGCTTTTCTTTATACTATGTCTAGGATTGTGTTCTGGGCATTTCTTTATACTATGTCTAAGATTGTGTTCTGGGCATTTCTTTATATTATGTCTAGGATTGTGTTCTGGGCATTTCTTTATACTATGCCTGGGACTGTGTTCTGGACATTTCTTTATGCTAAAGTTTTATCCCTTCATGAGGTATGGCAAGACCCGTTCCTTGAAAAAAGGAGGCAGAGGAAGACACCGAACTAGAAGGCAAAAATAAAATAAAAGCAGCCTTGCCTTTGCAAAGCCTGATGCCTTGCTTTCTGCCCTCCTCACACCACCGGGGCGAGGTTTTCCCAAACACATATCCCCACACAAACCACTTCCCGCCCAGCTCTCTTGTTCTTTATAAACACTCCCAAACATACACAAACACATACACACAAAACTCGAGCCCAGTGGGTTTTGGAAAGGGATTTCAAAAGCTAGGGTTGTTGGCTGAGCCACATA
>JAIPUX010001232.1:101991745-102004076 GCA_020142125.1 Phrynosoma platyrhinos | reverse complement strand
GGCCTTGGGCCGGTCCAAAGGCCTCGGAGGGCCGCATCCGGCCCCTGGACCTTAGGTTGCCTACCCCTGTCCTAGACAGATAGCTGGGTTAACGCCTGAACAGACTGTCAGAAATAATCCGGCTTGAGACCACTTTAACTGTCCTGGCTCATGGGCACTGTAGTTGTTTTTCCCCTGAGACCTTGAGCCACAAGGTGCCACAATAAACTACACTTCCCATGATTCCCTAGCACTGAGCCAGGGCAGTTAAAGTGGACTCAAGCTGGATTATTTCTGGCAGTCCGCAAAGGCCCTAAGTCTGTAGAATCAGTACGTGGAGAGCACTTTTGAGACTCACTGAAAGAAAGAAAGAAAGAAGTGGGCAGCAGGAGCTTTGCTAGACCAAAATTTACTTCCTCAGATGCATTTGGTGGAGTAGAAAGCAGGGACAGGGCCTCCAAAGGCATCTGAGGAAGTTAGGTTTAAGTCTAGGAAAGCTCATGCTGCCCACTTCTTTCTTTCAGTGAGTCTCAAAAGTTCTGCAAGATCTCCCTACATACTCATATATTCATTGTTGTTGTTGTTGTTGTTGTTGTTGTTGTTGTGTGCCTTCAAGTCACTTCCAGCTCAGGGACACACTAAAGCAAACCTTAGAGAGAGTTGGAGAGTCTGGAGATCAGGGTTCAAATCCCCGCTCAGCCATGGAAACCCACTGGGTGACCTTGGGTGAGTCACACTCTCTTAGAGGATGAAGAAATATTGCCAAGAAAACCCCACAAATGTAGCCCTTAGGGTCATCCTAAATTGGAAACGGCTTGAAGGAACACCACAAAATCATCATCAACAACAAGACGAACCTATCATGGGGTTTTCTTGGCAAGTTTTGCTCAGAGGAGGGTCTGTCATTGCCATCCTCTGAGGCTGAGAGAGTGTGACTCACTTAAAGTGACCCAGTGGGTTGCCAGGGCTGAGCAGGGATTCACTGTCTGGTCTCCAGAGTCTTAGTCCAGCAGTCAAAGCACTGCACCACTGCTGGCTGTCATAGGAGATTGGAAACTATCTTCAGAAGATACTTCTGAAAGCATCTTCACCTCAGGAGCTCCTCATCCAGCTGAGGTGACCAAAGAGCTAGACCAGGGGTAGGCAACCTTTCCCCTTTAAGGGCTGAGGGACTTCAGCTCCCAGAAGCCTCAGCCATGTTGCCCAATAGTCCCATGTTGGCCAATAGCTCCTGGGATTCTGGGAGCTGAAGTCCCTCGGCCCTTAAAGGGGAAAGGTTGCCCACCCCTGAGCTAGACCTTTTTTCTCAAGCCCCAGAGACAGGCCCTCCCCACACATTTCCACAGGCTAGTTCCACTCAGTGCAACTTCATTCCCCCCTTCTCCCCAGGGCTCTCTGTAACAAAGGGACTCCTCCTTTTTGCTTTCTGTTTTTGTTTGTGCAAATTAGGAAATAAAAGAGAGAGGCTTCCACCAGAGTAGGCTTGCTTTTTCTACTCCCTCTTCCCACTTGGTCAAGGCTATTCTGCCTTGATTTCCTGCACAAAACACACATAGGCACCCTCTATATCTATATGGGAGACTTTCTTCAGGATGGAAAATATATTTTGCCTGACAGTATATATCACCTGTTGAGTTTCCAGAAGTGATGCAGCTGTTAAGGAAGGATGGGGGCAACTGTACAGACAGACACAACTCTATCCACTTCCTGCTTCTTTTTGTGCAGAAAGCTAAAAAGCATAGATGCAATTTTTCACTCTTTCAGCCACTCCTAGCTAAGTGTAGGAGGATTGTTTTCAAAAAGACCCAACTCTTTTTTTCGATCCCACACATTTCCAAAGATTGGTGGCCAAATTCCAGGAAGCAACATTTTCCCATTGCATCCATCCCATGTTCTTTTCAAGACTTTAAAAATGCTTTGAAAGAATGGGCCTGGAAAGTTGTTTTATAGTCAGCCATAATGTAAGCCGCCTTGATAGCTTCGGCTAAAGGTGGGGTATAAATAAATTATTATTATTATTATTATTATTATTATTATTATTATTATTATTATTATTATTATTATTATACAGCCAATGGTGTTTTGTTGACTCTTAACAGCGCAATGATGCACGACATTTTAGGCCCAGTGAGCATAGTAGGATCCCTGATGCACTCCAGACTCCTGATCTGTAACTCTGGGGGGTTGCAGACTGCCAGAAACAGTGCAAATTGAGTCCACTTTTAGGGTTAGGGTTAGGGAATCATGGGAACTGCACCAGAGCTCTCTGACAGAGAAGGCTCATTGTCTCAGAAAAAACACAATTCCCATGATTCCCTAGCACTAACCCTAACCCTAAAAGTGGACTCAATTTGCACTATTTCTGGCAGTCTGCAACCCCTCTTTGTAACCCAGCCTTCCCTAAAGGTTCTTTTTTTCTAGATGGTTTGAACTACAACTCCATAAGCCAATGGTCAAGAGTGAAGGGGTTAAGGTCCAAAACATCTGGAGAGCACCACCTCATAGCTCCAATACCTAATAGCTGTGCAAAACCCAAAGTTCTCTCTTACTCCTTATTTTCTGGAAGGTATAGGCCTCTGTCTCCTTTTAACACATATGTGGTCCCCAGCTGAACTGAAGCACTGATAGGGTTTTGAAGCTAAACCTGGCTTCAGGGCTAGATTAAGATATGCTGAGGCTTTATGTCATGTTTTAGAAGCCCAAAAAATCAATACCCCATCTCCTAAAGTGTTATTCTAATAAATATATAAACACTGACATTGTAATCTGATATTTTAGGCTGTAGTTTACCAAGATCTGACACTACCTGGCTCACATTAAGGTCTGAGTCTTTGAGGACTCCCTTTCCGGTAGGGAAGCCTACCGGAAACTCTGGCTGCCAGCTGCCAGTAGGAGACAAAGCAATCCATTACATAGAAGTTGGGTTTAGATCTGTGATACTTTGGGGAGTAAAATCAAAGTGGCAAAAAACTGCCACCCCCACCCCCCATGCATTTCTGAAGTAGGGTGAGATCCAGGTTTCCAAGGAGGCTGGATTGTTCTTTTTAAAAAGTTTTTAAGGATGCCACTAAGATATCCCCCCCCCCCAACAATGGTTGCTTTCAACAATATGTCTATAGTTTCAGCCTCTGCAATTCTTTGAAACTTCTGATCTTAAGAGATTTTTATCAGGTAGTCCTTCTTGACACAGGTTGTAATAATTAGAGCCATCTTTTCAACCAAATTACTTTATATCAAAGTATGCAGACACCAATCTGAAAGAGATGGCTTATAGGAATGTGTGTGTGTGTGTTAAAAGGCACATACTTTTTCTCTAACATTGGCTGTCTTCCATGGTTTTCTGCTAAGCAGCAGTAAGGCAGGTATTAGTTAGGGCTGAATGATTCTTGACCTCAGGGAAACACGCACACACAATATTTGCTATAATGACTTTTTATAAAAATGTGTGTGATATATTGTGTTGGACTAGTGATGAAAGATGGACCGAAGTTCTAATGCTCCCATTCCTTGTCAAATTCACTAGGGGCCTTTGCAGACTGCCAGAAATACTGCAAATTGAGTCCACTTTAACTGCCCTGACTCAGTGCTAGGGAATCATGGGAACTGTAGTTTATTGTGGCACCAGAGCTCTCTGACAGGAAAGGCTCAATGTCTCAGAAAAAAATACAGTTCCCATGATTCCCTAGCCCTGAGCCAGGGCAATTAAAGTGGACTCAATTTGCACTATTTCTAGCAGTCTGCAAAGGCCCTAGGTGATCTTGGGCCAATCATACAATACCACACTATACTTTTATTATCTCACTGCAATTATTCCATTTTTACTGCTATGGCTGCCTCCTATGGAATCCTGGGATTTGCAGTTTAGGGAGAGGTATTTAGAATTCCCAGCCAGAGAGGTCTTAGGCCTCACTAAACTACAAAGCCCAGAATTCCACAGGAAGCAGCTATAGCAGTAAAAGTAGAATAATAGCACTGTAGCCATGTAGTGTGGTATTCTTTGTATTCAGCTTAACTCTCTACTGTTATCCTTGCAAGTTGTTACAAGGATAACAGAAATGACCAAGTACCCCACCCTGCAGGAAGTACACCATTGGAGTAAGCTGGGTACCAAGTACTGAATACTGAACTGCCTCACATAAGGAGTGACCATAGCTAAGTAAGGAGTACATACTTTGCATGCAGAAAATCTCCAGTTAAAAGGATTAGGTGATGTACAAGCACTTCTGTCTAAATAACAATAACAATTCTCCAGGTGGAGTAGACAACCCTGGACTAGGGCAACAGCTGCAGGAAGGAAGGAAGGAAGGAAGGAAGACCCTGGAATGGGCTGTTTGGGGCCAGCAGATTCTGCCTGCCTTTCCCTGGCATGCTTTGCAACCATGGAAAAAGTCCAACTGCTAGCGCAGTGCCTGAACAGGCTTCTGGCCATAGTCTGACCTGGATATAAGGCTGGGTAATATATGACAGGTCCTGCTTTATTTGTCACACTGATCAAATGGAGTGCATGGAACACAAACATACAAGTGATTGTCTGTTGCACTGTCTGAATACATATCCTCTATTTCTAGTTTTGAGGGAGTGTTTTATCAAAAACAGAAGCTGCGTTTGTGTAGCCAGAGGAAAAATTAGAAGCAAAGGCCAGTTGGCATCCACTTCCCCCAAATGAAAAAGAAAAGTAAATACAACTGAGGGGGGTTGCAGACTGCCAGAAATAGTGCAAATTGAGTCCATTTTATGGGTTAGGGTTAGTGCTAGGGAATCATGGGAATTGTTCCCCCCCCAGACATTGAGCCTTCTCTGTCAGATTGCTCTGGTGCCACAATAAACTACAGTTCCCATGATTCCCTAACCCTAACCCTAAAAGTGTTTGCACTATTTCTGGCAGTCTGCAACCCCCCTTACTAAAGTTGTAGTAAGAATAGGAAATGTGTCCCTTCCCCAGTATACAACTCCCACTATCCCTCACTATTGGCTATGCTGACTAGGGCTGATGGTTACTTCAGTCAAGCAACATCTGGAAGGCCCCATTTTCTTCCACCTAGAGCTAGATCCAGTGGGGCACAGTGGTTTAAGTGGTGGACTAGGACTCTGGAGAGGAGGGTTCAATTCCCCCCCCCCCCCAGCCATGAAACCCACTAGTCACATGCTTTCAGCCTCAGGGGAAGGCAATGGCAAACCTCCTCTGAGCAAATCTTGCCAAGAAAACCCTGTAATAGGGTCGCCATACATCGGAAATGACTTGAAGGCACACAGCAGGAACCAAGAGCTATAGCTAGTTGCTTTCCACCTCTCATTCGCTTTTTTAAAAAAATAAAAGAAAGAAAAAAGCGTTGAATTTGTATCACCTGCCTCTCCAGTCTTGCTCTGAAAGTCCTTTAGAGCGCTAAGATTTCATCTCTTGACCCCAAGCTGGACTATACAGCTACTTTTATTGCGTAGACTAGTTATGGTCAGAGCAGCGCTGTGATGCTGGCAGCTTTCCTATTCCCTGGCAGAAATTAATTCCACTTTGGTCGCTGGAATAAATTAGTGTGTGTGCCTTTGCTGCTCATCTCTATGGGGAGGACAGGATCGCAGGGCAGGAGTTGAAGCAGTGTCATATTTTCGGGTTTAATAGGAAAAGGAGGGTGTGGGCCTTTGCAGACTGCCAGAAATAGTGCAAATTGAGACCACTTTAGGGGTTAAGGAATCATGGGAACTGTAGTTCATTGTGGCACCAGAGCTCTCTGACAGAGAAGGCTCAATGCCTCAGAAAAAAAAAAACAATTTTCATGATTCCCTAGCACTAACCCTAACCCTTAAAGTGGACTCAATTTGCACTATTTCTGGCAGTCTGCAAAGGACCCTGTGTGGAGGGGAAGAGCTTTTTTTTTTTTTTTGCGACTCCTGCTTTCTTCAATTTCCTGGGCATCACGGGGGGAAGGAGTGGATGGAAAAAGACTGGTGGAGGGAGGGGGAAGAAGGGGGAACCGTTTCCCAAGAGAGACCAAGAAGGCACTTGTTAGTTTGTTAGCCAAGCAAGCCCTTTGTCTCAATCTGCAGCTTGGAAGAAGAAGAAACCACACTGGTCTGGCCTGAGCTTGGGGTGGGGAGAAGGGGCCTGGTGCAATCGCAGGGAGGAAGCGGCTTCCTTTGCAGAGTTTGTTCTTTCTTCTTGGGTCTCTGGAGCTGCCCACAGTTGCCGATTGCGAAACGGACTCCGGAAAACCTCAGGCCAAGGAGGCTCCATTGGAGACCAGAGAGAGAGAGAGAGGAGCTTCTCCTCCTCTCTCGGTAATGACACGGAGTGGACGCTAGAGGGAGCCCAAAGCTTTCCCTGGAGGAGAGCCGTCGGACGCGGGAAAAGACAAAAAGCGGCATCCGCACTGCGGAACTAACCCGGTTTGGTAGCGCTTGAACTGCCGTGGCTCAAGGCTATGGAGATCTGGGTTTTGTCGCTCCGCTCTGGTGCGCATCCCTGAATTCCAGAGCCTTGAGCCATGGCAGTTCAAGCGCTATCCAACCGGATTAGTTCTGCCGTGCGAACGACCAAAAACAGTCATGCCTGTCCCTGATTTCCGCTAGAGCGAGCTATTTTAAATGATTTGTCATTTGCTGTAATGTTTTTGTAGTTTGTTATTTTTAAGTATGTTTTTTAAATTTTGATGGTTTAATTGTAGTTTAGAGGGGGTGGGCTATTGGGGGACGGGATTGTTCATTTTATCTTGTAAGCCGCCTAGGTTGTATTTAACAGAGAGGCGGGATATAAATAAATTTTATTATTGTTGTTGTTGTTATAGTTCATGGGTGTGCAACTGCATGCCAGGGACATTCCTAATGGCTTTGGTCCGACTGAGTATTGGGATTTCCTAAGGAGCGCCCTTCTCCCACAAAATGACTGAGGGGGCTTGCAGACTGCCAGAAATAGTGCAAATTGAATCCACTTTTAGGGTTAGGGTTAGGGTTAGGGAATCATGGGAACTGTATTTTATTGTGGCACCAGAGCTCTCTGACAGAGAAGGCTCAATGTCTCAGGAAAAAAGCAAACAATTCCCATGATTCCCTAGCACTAACCCTAACCCTAAAAGTGGACTCAATTTGCACTATTTCTGGCAGTCTGCAAAGGCCCTTCTCTCTCTCTCTCTCTCTCTCTCTTTGCATCTCTGCAAAGGTTATTGAAAACCAAACTGCAAACCAGAGCCGCAGCAATACACAAAAGCCGGGTGAGTCACTGGGAAGATCGAAAGGCTAATCCAAGCGATTAGCCTTGGCATTTGGCTCCTCTCCGGAGGCCCTTTTTGGCCCCATGGCGCTCCTCTTTGGGGCTGAGGAGTGTCGCCATGCTTTGGACTGTCATTCGGTGGCATCTGGAGGCCACCCTCCGGGCGGGGACCAGATTTCAGGTGTGCCCCTAACTTCAAGCCCTCAATTCAGATCCTCTCTCTAATCTAGGTAGACAAAGAGACAACGAGGAAATGGAAATGGTCAAAGAGTTCCCATACCATGGGTCAAACAGCCATTAGAATGGAGACTGCAGTCAAGAAATCAGGAGAAGACTAGGAAGGGGAAGGGTAGCTAGGAAAGAACTAGACAAGGTCTGAAAGACTAAAGATATACAACAACCGAGCACTTAGAATCGTCTAGGCATTGCATTCCCCATCAACATGTAGGGATGCCAGAGCTGGACAGTGAAGAAAGCAGATAGCAAGAAAATTAATTCATTTGAGATGTGGTGCTGGATGGAGAAAAGTCTTGAGAATACTATGGACAGCCAAACCCCCCCCCCCCCCCCCCCCCATAAATGGTTCCTTTAACCCAGGGGTAGGCAACCTTTCCCCTTTAAGGGCCGAGGGACTTCAGCTCCCAGAATCCCAGGAGCTATTGGCCAACATGGGACTATTGGCCATCATGGCTGAGGCTTCTGGGAGCTGAAGTCCCTCGGCCCTTAAAGGGGAAAGGTTGCCTACCCCTGCTTTAACAGATCCAGCCTGAACCTTCTCTGGAAGCCAACAGGATCAAACAGAGACTGTTGTACTTTGCCCACATCATGAGAAGGAAGGACTCATTGGAAAAGACAATAATGTAGGGAAGGGTAGAGAATAGTAGAAAGAGAGGAAGGATAGATGCTGGATGGAGATCAGTCAGGGAGATCAGGTCAGAGATCAGTCAGGGAGATCAGGATGGAGATCAGTCAGGGAGATCAGGGGTATGAATTTGCTGGACCTAAACAGAGCAGTGAGTATACCAAAATATGATCTAAATAATATCTCAACAGAATTTACTGACGACATAAGAAACAGATTCGCACTACTAAGCATAATAGACCAAGAACCAGAGGAATTATGGTCTGAAGCCAGGGACATAATAAAAGAAGAATGCAGACAGACACTTTCAGTAAACAAAAAGAAAGAAAAAACCATGGATGACAGAAAAATCACTACAAAAAATAAAGAAAAGAAGAGAAGAAAAACAAAAGGGGGATAGGATCAAACTAAGAATTATGAATGCAACAGTACAAAGGCTTGTATGGGAAAATAAAGAAAATTACTGCAACGCCCAATGCATAAAAACAGAAGACAACAACAAAAAGGGAAGAACAAGAGATCTATTTCACAAGATCTGGGAAATCAAAGGAAAATTCAAACCAAGGACTGGGATGATCTATGACAATAAAAATAACATTGGATGCAATACACAGAAGAATTATACAAAAGAGATGATAGAATAAAGGGCATATGGAAAGAAGAGCCATATGAAGATGAATCCCAAATTCTAAAAAGTGAGGTGGAAATAGTGAAAAATAAATCACCAGGAACAGATGATATTCCAATTGAACTGCTGTAATCCACATTGACAGAGTCAACTCTAGTGCTAACCAACATATGTCAACAGATATAGAAAACAAAATGATTGGCCAGCAGATTGGAAGCGATCAATATACATCCCCATCCACAAGAAGGGAGAGAGACACAAGAGACTGCAGCAACTATAGGATCATAGTAGTGATCTTCCACTTAAGCAAAATCATGCTCAAATTTCTGCAATATAGACTCTAACCATACATGGAAAGAGAGATCCCAGAGATTCAAGCGGGGTTCAGGAAAGGAAGAGGCACTAGGGACCACATTGCAAACATACTTGGCTAATGGAACACTCCAGGGAATTGCAAAAGAAAGTCAGCATGTTCTTTATAGACTATAGCAAAGCCTTTGACTGCATAAATCATGAAAGGTTATGGAATGCCCTTAAAGACATGGGAGTACCAACACATCTGATACTCCTGATGAGGAACCTGTACTCAGGACAAGAGGCTACTGTTAGAATGGAACACAGAGAAACAGAATAGTTCCCAATTAGCAAAGGAGTCAGACAAGGTTGCATACTTTCACCCTATCTGTTCAACTTGTACGCAGAACATATTATAAGAAAAGCAGGCTTGGACACAGAAGAAGGAGAAGTGAAAATAGGAGGAAGGAATATCAACAATATGAGATATGCAGATGATACCACAGTACAAACAGAAAACCTCACAGATCTGGAACACCTACTAAGGAAGATTAAAGAAGAAAGTGCAAAGACAGGCTTAATGCTGAACATAAGAAAACAAAAATAATGAACACCGAGGACCTTCACAAGTTCAACCTAGACAATGAAGAAATAGAAATAGTAAAAGAATTCTCATGCCTGGGATCAAACATTGATAGAAATGGGGACTGCAGTCAGGAAATCAGAAGAAGGCTAAGAATGGGGAGAGTGACTAAGAACTAGAAAAGATTATAAAATGCAAAGATATACAACTCAGTACAAAATTTAGAATCATACAAGACATCGTATTCCCTGTTGCCATGTATGGATGTGAGAGCTGGACAGTCAAGAAAAATGATAGGAAGAAAATCAATGCATTTGAGATAATGTGGTGCTGGAGAAGAGTGCTGAAGAGGATCCCATGGACAGCCAAAAGGACCAACAAATGGGTCCTAGAGCAGATCAAGCTGGAAACCTCCCTGGAAGCCAAGATGACCAAACTGAGGCTGTCACACTTCGGACACTTCATGAGAAGAGAGGACTCTTTGGAAAAGACATTAATGCTGTGAAAGGAGGAGGGAAGTAGGAAGAGAGGAAAGGAAGGCCACATGCCAGATGGATGGACTCTATGAAGGAGGTCACTCTGGGTATTAAGGGGTTGCAGGAATTAAGCAGAGCAGGGCAGGATCCATAGGGTCTTGGAGATGTCTCATCCATAGGGCCGCCAGGAGTCGAGATCAATTCGAGGGTAGTTAACAACAACGCAATCGGGGTGTGAGGATGGGGAAACCCTGCCCAAGATCTGCGTGGAGGCCTCAGAAGGAATGGGAAAAGAGGCTCGAAAGAGGCTTCCAGGGCAAAAGACTAGGCGGGATCCAAGGGACCGAGTTGCCTTTGGGCCCCTTGTTTTTAGCGTCCTTCACTGAGCCTCCCTTTTTCTTTTCCAAATTACTTCCCACTGAGAGTGTCATGTCGTTTCAAACGAGCTACTGTATTGTATCCTCCCAGGGATGGATTTATTTTTTTTAAAATTGATTTTCCCTGGCATGCAGTTGCACCCAATGAATTTAGCTTGACTCACGTTCGCACTGCAGAACTAATCCGGTTCGATAGCACTTGAACTGCCATGGCTCCAGGCCAGATCAACTAGACACCCACATTCTTCTTCCTCAGATCCTAAACCCTTCAGCGCCAAAGAGACTTTTGGCCACAGGAGGCTTCTTCCAAACTTATAACAGAAATACTTCTGGGGAGCGACTGGTTGTTAAACTCCATGAGTTGCTTGCAAAGTAATTGCCCAGCACCAGCAGAACTGGGGAAAGTAACTTCTTGAGGTGACACCTCCCAGAATCCCGCAGCCAGTGGGACCTCTGTGGGATCTGCCCTTCAAATAGGCCTCTGGAAATTTAGGACAAGGGACACGACTTAGGGCTTTCTGCCCATTCTATAATTCCCAGCAGTGCGATCTTCCTCAGTGCCCAAAACTCGTGCTAAAATAAAAACCACTTAGGGGGCATCCGCACTGCAGAAATAATCCAGGGAGAGGCCACTTTAACTGCCGTGGATCAGTACTGAATTCCACCAGTGCTATGGCATTCTGGGAATCGTAATGTGCTGAGCTCTCTGACAGAGGAGGGAGGCTCAGTGTCTCAATGTCTCACGAAGTGACAGTCCCCAGAGTCCCCTAGCATTGAGCCAGGGCAGTTCAAGCGGTCTCAAACTGGATTATTTCTGCAGTGTGTTTGGGACAAATGAATTAGGACCGGGCAGGGTCTACAGGGGCAGCGCTGGGCACAACCTGGGGGCATCCTCCTCTCACCAGAATTGTGCCCCTTTCCAAGACTTTTCCCTCCAGTCCCCAAACTTCTAGCACTAGAAGAACTTAAAACTTCAATTGAGCATTTGGAAAGAAAGTATATGCATCCAAAGCAAAGGGGGGAGGCAAAGATAACAAGGGGAAAACAGATCGATTTTCTATGGAGTAGGACTCTGGACTCATGGAAACCCACTGGGCAAGTCACACACTCTCAGCCTCAGAGGATGGCAATGGCCAAACCTCCCCTGAACATATCTTGCCACAACAAATCTTGTGGGTAGGATATCTGGTCACCTTGGCTTGACCCAAGTTGTCATCTTAGGTGCCCTCTGAACTCGGGGGTAAAATCTGCAGTTTTAACTCCCCGAGAAGCTTTGAACCCAGAACCCAGATTTGTTCAGAGGTTTGCTGTTGCCTTCCCCTGAGGCTGAGAGAGTGTGACTCGCCCAAGGTCACGCGAGTGAGAGAGCCGCTTTAAGGGTTGGTGAATGCGATGATGATGATGATGATGACGATGGCCGCATCTTGCTTGAAAGCCACTTTTACTTACCAAGGAGGGGTCCTGACTAGTTCTGGGTTCAAAGCCTCACCGCAAAGGAGGACAAGGCACCGCAAAATGGAGGACATTCAAGAAAAACGGAGGGCACTCCAAAACAAACGCTAACAATACTCATAGAAATATAAATAGATGTTTCTTAGTCATGCTCAAAATGGAGGACAATTTGGAATTCCTCCTGGGCAAAGGCTGAAATGGAGGACGGGTCCTGGAAAAGGAGGGCGCATCTGTTCACCCTGGCCCTGACCCGACTTTAAAACCCTCAACACACGCGTTTGCATACGAAGCCACCCCAGGTGTGGTGGTGCATCTACACTGTAGAAACAATGCAGCCTGACACCACTTTAAGCGGTGGCGCGCCATCCCTATGCAATGCTGGGATGTGTAGTTTGACAAAGTCTTGCGCCTTCTCCCCCAGTAAAAATTGGGTGGGTCTTCCCACCAGAAAGGAGCACCGCTGCCACCAGTTTTTTTTT
>JAIPUX010001232.1:101968961-101991645 GCA_020142125.1 Phrynosoma platyrhinos | reverse complement strand
ATATATATATATATATATGTACTTTATTGGGAATATAGCTGTCCTATATACAAACACACACACACACACACATTGGGTTTAACTGTATTTCATTTTGATTGATTCAGAGTTCAATGCTTTCAGCCGCCCGCCCGGTAAAAAGGCGGTATAAAAACCCTTTTAAATAGATAAATAAGTGAATCTTAAAATCAGGAAGCAAGACAGTGGGATCCAGTGGATCCTTAGGAGTAAGCTGATTAAAAAAAAAAGTCTCGCTTCTCTCCGGCAAAGCTTTACAGGGTCAATGACCATGAACGGGTTTTTCCCGAAATACTTTTCCATCTAAGAGTTTTAGTCCAGAGACAATGAAGAGCTCCATGACTCCTTAAAGCCGAAAATATTTTTGTTTTTCCTTTTTGTATTAAGGCGTGAACTTTGCTGGATTAAAAGGAGAGCCAGAGTCTCCAGATTGCTTAGGCAAAATACAAAAAGGAAAAACAAAAATCTGATTTTAAGGAGTCACAACAAAGTCCGCCTCTTTACGGCTACAGAGAATGTACATAGGGTATTTTTTCCCCCTTTATAAAACATCCGAGAAGAATTTCTTCTCTTTATAATTTTTTTCCAAATCAAGTAAAAAAAGGAAAAATCACCCAAACCCCCAAATTGGTTAGGTAGGGAAAAAAAAAAAAGAAAAAGGCTGAGATTTTAGATGAGTGCTTTTAAAACATACACTTTCCTTTCCCAATGTTACCCAGCCTGAGAAATTGACAGTATTGCAAGACGGAAAATAACAAAAGCCGACAGGAAGGTTGCAGGATGTTGATAGGAAAATAAATATACATGAACAAAATAAAAATCGGGGCAGGAGTCAACTGAGGGAAAGGGATGATGCCACGAAGAAAGTTATCCTTTTTATCATCTGTATGACATTAAAGTCTTCCTCTTGTGCCTTCAAGTTGTCTGTCAATTTATGGCGACTCCATAAATTTCATAGGGTTTTTAAAAGGTAGAGGTACTCAGAGATGGGTTTCCCAATTTCTTCTTCTGAAATACAACCTACTACAGCACCTGGTATTCGTTGGTGGTCTCCCATCCAAGTACTAACCTGGGCTGACCCTGCTTAGCTTGCAAGATCAAACCGAGTTCGGTGCCTTTAGGGAATTTACTTCTTAAAAATATGCTAATAGGATTATGTGATAAAATACATTTTGGATAAGAGTTCTGCTTAGACCTTCGGATCTCAGCGGGATTTGTTTGCTATACTGGCTGAATGGATGGATGGCAAGAGACGAGTGCGAATCCTCCCACCCTAATATATAGATCCTAAAACAGAGGGCCCTTTTATGCTTGTTTGAGGGTGATAGCCTTAGCCCTAAATTCTATTGACCTGGATGCAAATAAAACAATAATGTGGTAATATATATAATATAATATAATATAATATAATATAATATAATATAATATAATATAATATATATATATATATAATATCATATAATACATATAATAATATATATTATTTATATAATATATAATATGATATTGTGGTCTGAATGTTGGACCACGAGTCTGGAGACCAGAATTCAAATCCCACTTGACCATTGAAACCCACTGAGTGACCTTGGGCAAGTCACATTCTCTCAGCCTCCAGGGAAGGCAAAGACAACGTCCCTCTGAATAAATCTTGTCAAGAAAACCCCTTGATAGGTTCAACTTAGGCTCCCTGAAGTGACCCTACCTGTCAAGATATATAATTGAATACAGTGCTAAAATTAGGATTGTCCATGCCATCATATTTCTCGTTTCTATGTATGGTTGTGCAAGTGAACCATACATAGAAACTGGACAGTGAAGAAAGCTGATAGGAAGAGAATCAACTCATTTGAAAAGTGGTGCTGTGGAAGAGTTTTGCGGATACTGTGGACAGCTTAAAAGACAAAAGAAATGGATCCTAAAGCAAATCAAGCCTGGACTCCCACTTGAAGCAAAATTCCCTAAATGGGAATCGACTTGAAGGCACACAACAACAAAGTGTTTTATTAACCCCAGTTATCCAGAAACACACTGTACAAAAAGGATCTGAGAGGACTGGGTTTAGCATCTCAGTCTCTTCTCTTGTTCCAGGGCAGCACAAATGGAAAACACAACCAACTCTGCAAATGTCCAACTCTGCTCTGTTCTGGACTATGGAGGAGGGATCCTCCTGCAGGAAAGGACAGAAGAGGAGGAATCCACCAGACAATCACACACCAGATGGGAGGAAAGCCACTTCCAGATCCAGAGTCCAATCCAAACCCCAGCTCAAGCAATCCAGGATGGCTGCAATGGCCAGGCTTCTGCCTTTTAAATCACTACCTGTCACCATCAAACACAGACATATAAAACTGAGGTTGCCAGTATGAAAACTGGCAATGCCTCCTGTTTCTTTACTGGCCCTGTCCAAGAGGGATTTTCTGCATGTGTTGCTTGTTACTTGGTTGTGTGTGAAGAACAACACCTCCCGAAAAGCCCTCTTCTACACCATCATTAAAGAAACAGGAAACCTCTCCAGTTTTCATTCTGGCAACCTTCAGACACACATTTTCATGACCTTAATGCAAGCAATTGACATTTCTGTCCACTCTGAGCAAGATGTAGTGGGCCTTGGACTGTGACTTTGAGACCAGGGTTCAAATCAGCCATAGAAACCCCATGGGTGACCTTGGGCAAGTCACACTCTCTCAGCTTCAGAGGAAGGCAAAGGCAAATCCCCACTGAAATAAATCTAGCCAAGAAGGCCTGTGAAGAAGGCCTTGGGGTTGCCATAAGTGCACATAGAAATGACTTGAAGGCACACAGCAGCAACAACAAATCTATCCTGAAGTCTGTGAGGTTTGCCTGCCCTTCCTTTTTAGAATAATGCTTACTGCAATTCATTGCTGTCTAGGTTTTACTACCATTGCTGTACCTCTACCCCACAATTGCCACCTCCCCTTCAGCTTTCTATGTTTACACATGGAGAAGAAGCCACACTGCTGAAATAATTTAGCTATTGAAAGACTGCTTCCTCCACAGACTATTACTTGGATGCAAAAGAGTACACTTTTAGGCAGCAGACCTTGAAAAAAATAGGACAGAGGAACAAATGATGTTTAAAACAGGGCATTTTGCAAAGCAGGGAGCGAAGAACTCAACTTTCTACAGTTTTGAGCATGGAGCATGAAAGTTATGGAAGCACAAGTTACAACATGACATTTAGGGCCTTGCCATGTGAAAACAAGTGGCTTATGCTATTGGGAGGCATGCGGTGTTTAAATATATCCTGTACAGAAGCAGCAAAGTAACACATCCTTTGCAAATTAGAAGGGGGAAAAAAATCACCCTTCACAGTATAGCCTGGGGACTTCCATGGGGTGTGGGTGGGGGTGGGAATATATTCTGGATTTTGGTCTAAACTTTAAAAGAATAGGCTCAGCTGGTGAGAGGTGGGTTTTCTTTACAGTTCAGACCAAGAGCTGTCTCACTACTCCACTGACATGGAAATAACTTGCTGCCACCAGCCTATGTGCCCATCTTCTCAGAAGCAATTGATCATGTCCAGCCAGAAGATCTACTTTTTCTTTTTCCTCAATTTACCCCCCCTTGTTTTTTGGCCAGAGCCCTCCAATATTGCCTGGACCCAAATGTAAAGACTTAGGAAGCAGGAATATATTGAGAATAAACCAATAGGGTATCTCTGAGCACATACTCATTGCAGGAGTTTATTTTCCATTACCAGAACTGTGACTACAATTCTTTCACCTTTAGAAACCCACTCTTTGCTTTCCTCCTGGGAAGCCTTCATTTAAATGGCATAATTTACGGTAGTATGGAGGAGATCATTTCACTTGAAACAGAAATCCTTGGTGATCAACCACAAATCATGGAAAGAACTATTTCTGCTCTCTTTATATATGTATAGAGGTAATTATAGTTTTGTCCCATGAACCCTACTTGTAGGAGGGGTAAAAAGCCATTGCCTGAAGGGATCCTCCCCTCTCCCCCATCTTCAGTCAAAAAAGCAGCAATGACAAAACTACTCTCCTTTCATGATACCTGAGATCTGCTGCAAGAGGTAGCTTCATCACTCTGTCTAATGATAGGGCTGCCCCTGCCAGGATGATCCCAAAGAAACATATTCTACCCATGTTCTCCAGTTTTCCTGCAGAAACAATTCTTAGCAATTCTCCTCTTCTTTTTTGCAACCAGTTTTACACTGGGCAGAATCCATGTGATTTAATTAAATACCCCAAAGCAGTGGTGCATGGTGTAGTGGTTTCAGCATTGGACTAGGATTTTGGAGAACAAGGTTTGATTCCCAGTTCAGCCATGAAATCCACTGAGTGTTTTTAGGCAAGTCACATTCTCTCAGCCTCAGAGGATGGCAATGGCAACCCTTCTCTGAAGAAACTTGCCAAGAAAACTCTATGATAAGTTGGAAAAGACCTGAAGGCACAACAACAACAAGGAAACAGTGGTTCTAAAACTGTGAGGCAGGAGGGGGGAAGGGAAACAAGAGTTGCTCAAGGTGTGTGTGTGTGTGTGTGTGTGTGTGTGTGTGTGTGTGTGTGTAAGACTTGGAGGCCCTGATTCCCCCCTCCTCCATTTCCCAAACCTTTTCTATCTTGGAGGGATAGAGAAAAGCAAGCAAACCTTTTCTATCTTGGAGCCTCTGCCTGAGGGAGGAGGAGAAGGAGGAAGAGAAGAGGCATTTCCTTGTAAAATATTAAAATAAGAATATATATGAAAGTGTGAATGAAAATACACACACACTAAACAAACAAAATATTTTTATTCATTTACTGTGTCAAGTAGGAGGGGAGCATGATGTCCACACATAGATGCAAAGGGGATCACAATGGTAAAAAGTTGTAGAACCACTGCCCTAAAGGTATTTAATTAAAGTCAAATCCTGTCTGACCTTGGAAACTAAGCTGGATCAACCCTGATTAGTATTTGGATGGGAGCCTGCAAATGAAAACTAGGTCCTGTAGGCTATATTTCAGAGGAAGGAACTGGCAAAACCACTTCTTAGTATTCCTTGCTGAAGGAAACCCTATGAAATTCATGGAGTCACCATATGTCGGCAGGCAACTTGAAGGCACATGCACACACAACAAATTAATGCTCAAGTTTACCAACTCTCCATATGAAGTAATCTGAAGTCAATCTAAATCATAATTTTCCAGGTGGAGTCCAGCATGCAGCAAGTAGTAGGGCACATGTCCTGTGTTAGAGCTTTCTATCAGTACAACCAAAATGGTTTTGTAAAAGCCTCATAGTGCTGCTACTTCTTCAGATAGTGAACCACTGGTGGTTTTGTGGTGGTGAGATGACAGGAGCATTCTGTACCTGGCAGCTTGGTTTGGATTAATTACTCGTGGTGTGATGGCAGCAGCCGCAGCCTTGCTGATGTGCATCACCTCCCTGTCTCTCACCATATGGATGCACACATTATTAGAAAGACACCAGTTTTCCTTTTGAAATTCTAACAACATTGTGAGTTCCACAAATGTTGATTCCTGAAGATATAGGAATAACAAGCCAAACATATAGAAGTCAAGCCCTGATGACCAGTGTCCCCAACTAAATGTGTTGGACCACTTCCCCACCACTGCCAGCCAGCATGCCTACCAATTATGAGGATTGGATTTCAACTGTTCTGTGAGATACCAAATTAAGGAATGACACTATAAAAGGAAAACCCCTTTTTTCCTCTTTTGCTGGCGGTTGCGGGGATGACACTTTTCCCGAAGCATATAGGGTGAAATCTTGTACCAATTCTTAGAATACAGAGTTGTTGTTGCTTATGATCTGCTAAGAAGTGATTCTCCTTACAATATCAACTGACTTGATGGGAGACAGGGCAAGAAAGCCTTACTGAAATGCACATGCCTGTTAACCACGATCAACACCACTAATGCATTTCCACAGCCACAGTCAAAGCCACAAGTTAATCTCATAAATTGTTTTTTCCCCACTTAACATTCCATGTGCAACTGACTACTTAAGAGTGCCATTCTGATGTGCTGGGCTTTGATGACATCTTATTGCTAGTCATATTTACAGAAGGCTTTTTGAATAGTTTGTTCTTCAGTCAGAGAGGGAGAGAGTATGCAAGCACATAACAATATAATTATTAGAGTAGGCAATCTTACATTCCAAGGGACAGAAAATTCCCCTGAAAAGAGTCATGGTCCTCATGCAGCAACTACACTTGGGAGATTTCTCTTTAGTACCTTTAATTGTAAGAACGACTACTTGCCTGTATCATTAATTTCAGTATGTTTTACTGTAATTACGCTTTCTTATGGTGCATATCTACTCAGAAGCAAATCCTACTGAATTCAGTGGGACCTATTTCAAGGTATATATGTATAGAATTGATGTCTTCATTTGGGAAAACAAGTCATTGTATTTCTTTTTTTTAAATAAAACATTTATTTTTACTGGGCCTTTGCTGTTTTTCTATTACTGTCACCTCTCCAAATCACCTCCAAGATTTTGAACTATAGCTTGTGTTAAAACATATATCTCTAAAATTACTACAGAGGATTTACTCAAATGATCTTATATTTTCCAGATTTCTTCCTAATTTATTTTCCCTCATGTTTCTGTGTATTCTTCTCCTTTCTGAAATATATGTGATAAAATGTCCCTTTTTGTAAAGGGCTGTGTCTTTAGGTAATAAGTCTCTGCTGTTATGCTGACTTATATTCAGTTGTTGTAATTGCAGCTATATTGTAATGAGAACTTGACCTGCACACAGATATAACAGTCTCACAGGCAAATTAAACAACATGGCCTGAACTGAACTACTAGTTCCAACTAAGTAGACCCATTGGTTTTAAATGTGCTGAGTTAACATTGAGCAAAGAATTCAATGCAACTTCTGTAGCTGGGACTAGCAATTGGATTTAGGTCCACACAGCATGGAGTAAGTGGTTTGAGTATTAGATTAAGGTCCAGGGTTCAAATCCCTGCTCAGCCATGAAAATTCATTGCTTGACCTTGTGAAAGTCATACTTTCTCAACCACAGAAGAAGTCAGTGACAAACCTCCTCTCAACAAATCTTGACAAGAAAACCTTAGGAGAAGGTTGCCATAAGTTAGAGTTGACTTGAAGGCATATTACAACAATTATTATTAATAGTAAATGAAAGTGAAATAATAATCTAATAAAATATCATTTTTTTAATAGAATCCATCTCCTTTTTAAAAACTACTTAAGAAATTGTATGGTGCTAACTTCCTAGTGCTTATTCCCTCCATCATAAACTGCCTCTATGCCCACAATTTCAGCTAAATCCAAATTACTCTGATCTATGTCTATTTTCTCATTAACAATTTGGATTTTCATTTTATTTGTGATATTAGCTGGGGCTTTTTCAATTGTTAACAAAGTGCACAAGCTTATATAGGATGTACATGGAAAAAAATCGACAAAATGTAAGACCAAGAAATGTAGCACTGTTTTAGGCCAGTGTTTCCAAATGATGGAGACATCCTTGTGTGTGACATGTCATCTCCTTGATCATTCATCTCTTGTGAGATCATTGGCTGATGACACCATGCTGGTTTCTAATGGACTGGCTGGTGATTTATAATAAACAAAGTATTAATTCTACTATGGCACTTTGCAAAAAGATTATGGGTTGAGCTTTTGGCCATCTCATCCCTAGTTGTGGACACATCCAGAGAAGACAGTTAAAAAAACACAGGGGTGTGGTGTGTACTGTATAGATCTTCATTTCTTGAATATATCACTCCCATTTTTTTCATACACTGTAGATTTTCAATAGAGTCTAACAGTACAATCAGATTTTCATCACATAATCTTTGATAAACTGAAGTGATTTTTAGCTCAGTATCCCATAAATGGATATAGGGCCTTTACAGACTGCCAGAAATAATGCAACTTGAGTCCACTTAAACTGCCCGGGCTCAGTGCTAGGGAATCATGGGAACTGTCGTTTATTGTGGCACCAGAGCTCTCTGACAGAGAAGGCTCAATGTCTCAGAAAAAACTACAATTCCCATGATTCCCTAGCACTGAGCCAGGACAGTTAAAGTGGACTCAAGTTGCATTATTTCTGGCAGTCTGTAAAGGCCCATAGTCTATTTATCCAAATGGCTGGTTTTGTTATGTGATTCTGGATTATTAATTATTTGTCTAAGTGATGCTCTAACAGCTTCATAACATGTTATAAATTTTTGACTGGGTCTTTATTATAATTTAGGTGCCCCAGAACAATTTTTGTATCGGGCACTGGCAAGCCAGATAAATCTGAAATATTTGGACTAATTTGGTTTAAACCTAAGTGCACCTGGTGGACAGTGACAGGCATTTTCAGCTTAAACCTGACTTCATACAAGTCCATGACAAATCTTCCTTGACTGTAATGGAGCTGGAATTGCCACATTCATATCTAATCTTTCCCCCCCATATGTCAAAGCTGAGATCTGTGTGTATGAGTGTGAAGGAAGAGATAGCGTCTCCTATGAATGAGATACGGGAAATGTCATTTCTTTGAGGAAGTGAAACTCTGATCTCTTTGAGAAAGGCTGAGATGACTTTTTGTTACCTTCTTATCATTATGTGCATTTGTTTCCCAATAGTGATAGATATATCTCATGGGTAGATGTTGTTTCTCTTACCCAATTAGGAGCCCACAGTACTTTACAAAATCCTAATTTTCTACTGACATGGGTGTAAATACTTTTAATCTCAAAATCCAGAAACAGATACTTAAGATAGGTGCCTCAGACCATTAGAGAAAACATCTAAAGTCACAGTAGGATAATACCATTATAAGGATCAATTAAAATCTCATGAAGTAATGAGCTAATGAGTAATGAGACCACAGGAATAGTAGGTACTGTAGATTATATTCAGAGAAAGGCAGTGGTAAACCTCCTCTGTATAAATCTTGGTAGGAAAATCCCACAGTAAGGTCACCATAATTCAAAGTCAACTTGAAGTCACATAAGAACAGCAGTGCACCATGGAAGATATGGCAGGAAACAACACCTAACTTCAAAGTTTTAAATGAGGAATTATTAGTATAGAGTGGGCCCTTGGTATCCACTGGGGTTTGGTTCCAGGACCCCTGCAGATCCATGGATGCTCAAATTCCATTATATACAATGGTGTAGGAAAATGGTGTCTCTTATATAAAATGGCAAAATAAAGATTTGCTTTTTGGAATTTTTATTCAAATATTTTCAAGGTGTAGATGGTTGAATCCATGGATACAGAAGCCATGAAGACAGAGAGCTTACTGTAGTTCTCTGTGCTCATGTGTTGTTTCTTTAATGGGATTTCTTCAGGATAAAGAGAACTAAGATATTGGGTTAGTGGCGCTAATGTCAGTGGGGCACTTTGTCTTTTAGCCTGAGTTAAAAGAGCTATCCAAGGTGCTGAAACTGAATTAAGGAATGGGTGCAGTACTTTGGATGGTTCCTTTAAAATTCAAACTCAGATCAGATTCATCACCACTCTGAATCAGAGCCTCACTGTTAGGAAGAGAATAGTTTGGGCAATAGGCCCAAATTGGTGCATTAATTTTGATTTCCCTACACCAAACTATTCCCTACACAACAGTTTGGACTACAATGCCCAGACTGTGGCCATGCCTACTGAGGCTTATGGGAATTGCAATCCAAAACTTTTGGCGAAGCCATGTTGCCTACCCCTGTTCAAAACTGATGTTGCCATGCAGTAGTTACAAAAACTCAGTGAAATTTTTGAAAGGTATTTGCATGAACTTGCTTGGGACTTTGTTCACCCGACATTTTCATAGTGCTATGGAATCCACAGCCAACCTGCCATGACCAGTATGATCATCCTTAATATGTTCTCTGTATTGCAAATAAGACAGGGATACAAATATAGGCACTGAAATTCTTGACTTCTTTGCAATATGTTTACTTTTGGAGTATATATTAGTACATTTGGCTTAACTAGGTTGTGGATACACTTTGCAGCTTTAAAAAGTGGCCATATCCTGCTTAAATTCTAAATCTTATTTGCTTTTTACATTCACTACATGGCTACCAAAATCAACAATCTATTCAAGTGTTCAAGTGGTCCTTACTCTTGAAGTCAAAAAGGATTCAAGGTTAAAAAGGGGTGTTATACAAATGCAGTAAGCATATTTGGCATGGAAGGGCTATTTATGTAGATTGCTCAACACAGTAAGTTAAAACAGTGACAGAAGAGATTATTAAGAAATCACCACATGTACTAAAAACATAGTGATACAGGTCTTATTTTTTTCCCTTTGATACAGAAAACACCATGTGGTTTTACAGACAAGACATATTTGTCAAGTTATTTTCTTAACCAACACTCACTTTGTGGATATGGTTTTAAAATGAAAATGAAAACAATTTCAGAATGCAGATTTCTCAGAATCAAAGTCAATATCTCAAAACTGAACCTCACCAAAGCAGAACAAAGCAAATTAATTCCTCCTTTGGTTTTCTGTATGAAGCATATTTTCAACTTGGTCTGGAATCTACAAAAAGGATCATTTGAGACTCAGAATTCTTATCAACAGATCCACTGAAACCAGATTCAAAACTGTGGAATGCCATAATTCACATTTTGTTGTATTTTCATTTCTTATATTAATTTATATGAATAATCATGTAATGCATGTTTTAATAATAATTATTCTATATTCAGGAGCAATACAATGCCTGTGCAATAATCACACCATTCTTTTTTCCTGTCCTATTTAATATCTTACTAAAACATCAAGTTCATGCCAGTTAGTATCACAAACACTAGTTCTGATCTTTAGTGCTTACATGGACATGAATTAATACTCAGTCAATATAAGATGCTTCTAACAGTATATATGCATTAAGATTTATGGACCAATATCACATACTGCAGCAGTAGGAAGCAAAGTCTCTCACTAATTTGAATAAGATCACTATATTTCTTTCACATATTTACAGTTTCAAGATATTTCAACATAAACATCACTAAGGGTTTCCCCCCGGGTCAAATGATCTGAACTGTTAATCTTAACACATTTTTCTAAAGAGCCTAGTAGTTAACAAATATAAAGTTAGGTTTTGCTTTAACAGACCAAGTTGAAAATATGCTTCATGCAGAAAATGAAGGGAGGAATTAATTTTAGCAGTTCCATTAATGCTACTGTGCTCTTTAGACCAAATACTTGCCATTATCGTATAGCAACTGAGAAATGTCCATAACTCATTCCCATCCCATTTGAACAGAAATAAAGTTTTACCAAAGATGCTGGCCATTGCTCTGTTTTTCCTCATCATGTACATGGCCCAGGATAAGGGAGATGACATCCCGAACTGTCCATGGTTCATGGTGAAATTCAATAGGACAACCAGCAAGCAGAGTGCTCAGACCCATCAAGTGCACAGCAAACACTAAAGAAGATCAGGGCAGCTTCTCTTTCTTTTCCCCCTCTTCACTCTTGTACTACCCTTGAGATCTTTATTTAACACAAGCAAATTGAAAAATGGCATGCAGTCATGCTTAGTGCGTTGTTTTTCACTAAACCAAACTCACAAGAGACTTCACTCCCTTTTTTGCCTCAGGCATTTATAGACTAGTAATTTTTATTTAGCTACTCAAATGATTTTTTTTCTCCCATTGCCCAATTAGAGTAGAAAGAGTTGACAGTGAGACTTTCCACTTTGGTTGGTAAAAATAAGGGCAAACAATTTGGGTACAATAATCTGCTGCCACCAAAGTCTTTTCTTCAGGAAACTAATAGCTTTACATTGATAGAAAATGGGTATGCTATTTTTCAGTAGTAGATTCATAATAATAACTTCATCTCTAAAAAGCAAGACTAGATGCATTTCTAGAAGATATATATTAGGGTGAACAGGAGAATCTTAGAAAGAAACCTGACAGTGAATTTTGGAAACAACTGTAGTTTAAGAGGCAAAAATCAAGTTTCATCATGCCTTGAAATCTAGGTTGGTGCTGGTATAAAATCCTGCACATCAAAACACTGAATCCTATGTGAAAAACTAGACCTAGACAACTAGATTCACAAAGCAATTAAGAGGGAGTATTAAGATATATGGGCCAGTATGGCATGGTGGCTTGAGCATTGGCCATGTCATCAAAACTGTTTTTAATGTTGCAACAATTTATTTTATGACACTTTTGGTTTCACCAGTCTTTATTGTAATTCTTTTCTTTACCAACTGGAGATTTAGAATTTTATCTTAATTTTAGTATTGCTTCTTTTTATTCTTGATATGATTTTATGGTTATTACAAGCTGCCTTAGGAGTTAGACTGTGAGCAACATTCAAAAGCAAACCATAACATTAATCTACTGAACTACTAATCATGGGAGCAAGTTAAGGAAACCCATTACATTTAGCACTAGTCAAAGTCACCAAAATGGCTGGGCATACACTTTGATTTGGTACAAAGCAGATTCCAATGTTCCTGTGAATCTTCTTCCACTTACTATGGAAACAACAAATAAATCCCCCTTCCAAAAGCTACTCCACTCTCACCCTTCTGCCAGGATTGTAAAAAATAGGCATTTAACCATTGCTAATATATCTGTCTTCCTGCTTGGTAAAGATGGGGTACCTCTCTATAATCCCCCCTCATTTATTTCTAATAAGAAAGAAAAGGGGGGCACATCTTTACAAACAATTTTTCTTCTTCACTTCCATAGGAAAAATATGGGTGATGGAAGAAGGTGACATGCATTGTACCATACATCCTTTGCTTTCCTGGTGACTGTTACATAACCTTGTGTCACAATGTTATTTAACTGTTAGCAAAAAAGGAGGTTGTTGAGGCCTTAGGCAAAAGTTTTGAGCAACTATGTGGCAACTGGCAAGATGTTTCCTGGTTGTTGTTTTTTCTTTCAAAGAGTGGTTCAGCAAAGGTGCAGTAATAATCCATCTGGTAAAGGGTAGATAAAGGCTTTGTGTGGGAAATAGTCAAATAAGCCAGACTATATTCTTGAATGTAGTTTTTAGAATTTATTTTTTGTTTGGCATGTTTCATCTTATTTCTCATCAAAGTATGGACTTTCAGTTTAAAAAAATATCCAGAAACCCTGTGGTTGCATATACTGTCACTTGATGTATGGCTTTCTGAGTGGGGAAAGGAGGTTGATTTCTTTCTCTCTTTTAAAAAAAATTTAAATAATTATGACACTTTGGAGTAAATTGTTAAATTTGGCCAGGGGTAGATTCTCTTTTTAGTGGACATGCTTTTTATGGTTTTTAATTCTATTAATTAATTATATTTTAATTTTTGTATAATGTGTCCTTTTTGGTGTATCTGGTTTTACTTTTGTAAACTGCCTTTAGTCCAAGGGCTGGGGAAAAGATGAGTAATAATAATAATAATAATAATAATAATAATAATAATGTTTAAAAATACAGAGGAAGTTAATTCTTAGAAAATATATACAGTTGCCCCTCCATTTTCATGGGGATCTGTTCCAGACCCCCTCGCGAAAATGGAAAACCACCAATATTCAAGCCCTATTGGCTTGAATGGCGGCATGCACCATGGGTGTGTGCCCCATTTTAATCCCCTCCATTTGCCCTCTGTGAATGGGTGAAGGACACGGACTCAAAGCCTGTGAAAATGGAGGGGCAACTGTATGATATTAGGTTGTTTGAGAAACTCTAAGTCTTTGTCAATTAACAAAAAAATAGTACTTTCCAGATTTGTACTTGTAATACCATTTTAATTCCCTTTGCTGATATTTGTTGTTGTTAACTGCCCTCAAGTTGACCGACTCATGATCAGCCTGTGGATGAGATATCTCCAAGACCCCCCATCCTATACCTCTCTGCTCAGGTCCTGAATATTCAGGCCTGTGGTCTCTTTGATTGAGTATAACCATCTGGAGTGCAGTCTTCCTCTCCTTCTACTACCTTCCACCTTTTCTAGCATCATTGTCTTTTCTTTTTTTTAAAAAAAGTTTACTATTATAAAACATATAAACCATAAACCATTAAAAATAAACAAATATTACATACAAACACATAACAACCACATATTAACAAATAAATTACATAAATGATTAAAGTAGCTTTAGTTTTTCAGCTTATAAGAAAACTTCCCAACACTCTATAGGCATCCTGTTTAATATAAACTTCTCAATTTCCTCTAAATTTAGTCATTATATATACAAGTCTCTATGCTAAAGAAATAACCAATTTATTTTTATTTTTATATTAAATTCTACTATTTTTCCCTTTCCTTCATTTTCTATCCCAACACCTTTTTACAGAATTTTTAATATGCTATAGCCAAAAAAGTTCCAAATATTTTCTCATAGTGTATTGATCCATTCATCATCTTATATCTCTGTCAATGTTTCTTAATCTCTTTCATATTTTCCACCTTCTTCTATTTTCTTTTTTTGGTTTTTCTCTTAATAGCACAGTCAACATATCCATATTCATAGCTTCTCTTAAATTTAAAGTCCATTCATCAATTGTTGGTATATGATTTTTCTTCCAATATCTTGCAAATAATAGTCTTGCTATTGTTACCATATACAATACAACCTGAGTATGTTTCTTCTCTTCCAGGTCATAAGTCATATTCAGTAAGAATAATTGCAGTGTAAAGGTTATGTCTATTTGTAATATTTCTATCATTTTTAAATATATTGTTTTCCAGTATTTTTATGCTTCTTCACACTTCCACTAGATATGAAAGAAGGTTCCGTGAGGGTCTTGGCACTTCCAACAGTTCATTTTTCTGGTTTTGTTTATGGCATTAAGTTTGGATGGTGATAAATACCAATGGTGCATCATCTTTACGAAATTCTCTTTATAGTTTTGGCATAGAGTGAATTGTTGTTTTCCAGGTCATTTCCCAATGTTTACATTGAATGTTTTTTCCAATATCTTGCAACCATCTTATCATCACATGCTTGACTGTTTCCTATTCTGTATCTCTTTCTTTTAAGATCTTATAGTATTTTGATATTTGTCCTCTTTCTTCCTCTATTATTATCCTATTTATACTGTTTTTGTCTTCTGTAATTCCTATATTTTTCATGTCTAATTTAAATCTTTCCATAAGTTGCATATATAGAAACCAGTTATTATTTATGTTTTCTCTTTCTAATTGTTCTCTTGATTTCATTTTGTAGTTCTTATCTTTTTCTTTTATGATGATGATGATGTAGATGTATTTATACCCCACTCTTCAGCCAAAAGGCTATCAGAGCGGCTTACAAATGGTTAATTAGACATTTCCCTGCCCTCAGGCTTACAATCTAAAAAGACAAGACACAAAAGGAGAAACGAATGGTGGTAGGGAAGGGGAATAAGTCCAGCAGATCTTCTCTCCCTCTAAAGCCTGGATCAAGGGAGATAGACTGGAGGGAGGCCCCTTCTTCTTACTGTGGCTAGGCCTGATGGAGCTGGCTTGCCTTCTCTTCCTCAATGATGGTAGATGGGGGGCGGGCCTTCTTCTTGTTCAGGCTAGACCCAATGAAGCTGGCCTGCCTTCTCTCCCTTGATGATGGTGGATGGAGGGAGGGCCTTTCTTCTTATTCAGGCTAGGCCCGATGAAGATGGCCTGCCTTCTCTCCCTCAATAATGGTAGATAGAGGGAGGCCCTTCTTCTTGTTCAGGCTAGGCCCTATCAATATATCCCTATATCTAATCCATGGTTCTTTTTCTCTACTCTTACTAAAGAACACCTCCTACATTGATATCCACATTGGCAAATATCTATAAAACTTATTTTTTTAATCTTAAACCAAATTTTCAATAAAGCTCTTCTAATGATATGATGGTCAAAATCTCTGTTATCTTTTAGTTTACCATACCACATGAAGGCATGCTAGCCGTACCTGATTTCATCTCTTTCCAGATTTAACATTCTTTCATTCATTAACTTTATCCACTCTTCAATCCAATTTAGCGAGCAAGCTTGATAATACAGTTTAAGGTTGGGTAAGACACATCCTCCTCTCTCTTTTTCATCTGACAAAATACTCCAGCTAATTCTTGATTTCTTTCCTTCCCATAAAAACTTTGTTAACTCTTTCTGCCATTTCTCAAAATATTTTTCATTGGAGATGTTTGGTATGTTTTGAAACAGGAACATGAGCCTTGGCAAAATGTTCATTTTTATGATGGAAATTCTTCCTGAAAATGAGAGATGAAATTTTGTCCATTTTGCAATGTCTTCTTTTATCCCTTTCCATACTTTCTCATAATTATTTTGAAATATATCCATATTTCTTTTAGTCAAGTATATACCAAGATATCCCACTTTTAAAATCTATTTTAAACTTTGATATTTCCTTCAGCTCTTCTTCCTCCTTTTTCTGGTAAATTCTTTGTATCAACTTTTCTATACTTTGTTTAGGGTCTTCAAGGAAACACTAAATCATCTGCATATGCTTTGATTTTGTATGTATATCCTTTACGTGTGATATACTTTGATGTCTAGATCCTCTCTTATTCTGTTCTTTAATACCTCCAACATCATTATAAACAATTACAGGGAAAAGGGGCATCCCTGTCTTGTTCCTTTCTTTATTTTTTATAGTCTATTTTTTTCATCATTTATTATTATTTGAGCTCTTTGTTCTTTATATATTTCTTTAATCCATTTTTCAAATTTCTCAGAAGTATTCATTCTTTTAAATACTTTTTAATACTTCATACACAAAAGACCAGTTTACCCAATCAAAAGCTTTCTCTGTATCAAAAAATAGCATTGCTAATTTTTTCTCATTATTTTTTTTCAAAATACTCTTAATATGTTTAAGACATTTCTTATGTTATTTATGTATCTATTAGGAATAAATCCATTTTTATCTTCATGAATCAGTTCTTCTAGAATTCTTTTTAATCTCCCTGTTATAATAGGTGCAAGTAATTTGTAATCAACATTGATCAGGGAGATAGGGCTATAATTTCCTATTTCTCATTTATCTCCATTTTCTTTTGGTATTAGAGATATATATGTATCCTTCCATGAATCTGGTATCCCATCATGTAATATATCATTTACAGTATCTCTTAGAGGAATCAACAGTACATCCGCCATTTGTAAATAAAATGTAGCTGATAGACCATCTGGTCCTGGAGCTTTACCTGTTTGTTTTTTTTAATAGCCTCTGAGATTTCTTTTATTGAAATGTGTTGGTTTAACATCTTTTTCTGTTCATTATTTAATTTTAAGATTCTTTTTGTCTACGATGGTTTTTCCTTCATATCTTATTTCTGTGATTATCTTCTTTTCTTTCTCTTTTCTCATTTTTTCTCAATCTAACACTTTCCCTGCTTTGTTTCCACACTCAAAATATTTTTGTCATGCCATTCTTAACTCCCCCCTTCTCTTTTATTGCAAGGGTTTTAATTGTTTCTGAAGCATTTTAACTTTTATTTGTAGATTTTTGTCTCCTTTTCTTTTCCATTCTTCCTCCCCTCCCTTTAAGTTCTTCTGCTATTTCCTTTCCTTTCCTTTTCCCTTTCCCCCTTTCCTCTGTCTGTATTTTTATTAATATGCCTCTAATGACAGCTTTGCTGACATCCCATATCATTTTATTTGCTATTTCTTCCATTTTGTTTTCTTTAAAGAATGTTTTTAAAGTTTCCTTGACTTTATTTATGATATTATCATCATTTAACATATTATCCTTAATGTTCCAGGTGTGTTCTGTTTTCTTTTCCTTTATTTTCAGTTCAATCGGGTTATGGTCAGAGATAATTTTCTGTAAAATATCCATGGATTGTATCTGAGGTAACAAAATCTTCATTGCAATGAACAAATCTATTCTAGAGAAAGAATCATGAATCTCTGAAAAAAAAAGGTGAAACCTTTAGTTTGTTTATTTTTAGCTCTCCACACATTTGCCATTTTGAATTCATCTAACATTTCAAAGAAAGGAATTAGGAGGCTTACCTTGATTCTTTCTGACCCCCCCTCATTTGAAGCTCTATCAATTCTTGGATCTATCACTGCATTGAAGTCTCCCATTAGTAGGATATTATCATAAGTGGTTTTTTTTTTAGTTCATTTAAGACTCTAATAAAGTATTTTTCTCTAATTCCTGATGGAGTGTAAATTCCCACAACTAGTGATTTCATACTTCTAAGATTGATTTCAATTGCTAAGTAATAACCATTATTATCTTTTGAGTTATATTTCTTGCTTATATAAATTTTTAATCCCCTTTTCTTCTTTTCTACAGTCAAAATATAACAGTGCCCCAATTTTGAGTTTCTCATGTATTTTACATCTTTCTCTCTTATCTTCATTTCTTACAGGCATATTATGTCACCTTTTGCTTTCTGTAAATAATAAAATTGCATTTGTATTTGGAGTTTAATCCTTTTACATTCCATGATATTGCTTTAGCATCCATTTTTAAATATTTGTTCTTGTATGCACTTTTCCCCCTTCCTCCTCTTTAAGGGCAGAGGGACTTTAGCTCACAGAAGCCTCAGCCATGTTGGCCAATAGTCCCATGTTGGTCAATAGCTCCTGGGATTCTGGGAGCTGAAGTCCCTTGGCCCTTAAAGGGGAAAGGTTGCCTACCCCTGGACTATTCGATACAGGTTTTAAACTAAAGATAATTCTTTCCAAGCTCTGCATCTTGTGCCAGTGCTGAATGGCATCCATAGCCTACATATAAAACTGAGTTGGATACTTCAGATGTTAATGGACTGCAATTCCCATATTCTTCATCACTGAGCCATGCTGACTAGCACTCATGAACACTGTTGTCTGGTATCAGTATCAGTATCTCCTGGTGGAGATACTGCCTGTCAGTATCTCCTGGTGGAGAAGTTACATTACCCTTGATATGAAATCTATTGGGCCACAAAGTCATATTTACACCAGAGAAGAGGGTTGGCCCTACCATCAGACTGAGTGAAATAGTTGTCTCAATCAGCAGATACTGACAGGCAGAGGACTAGCAGTGAGATTGTAGAGGACTGAGGTATAGGTATCAAATAGTCTGTAGGTTAACTTGCTGTTCTCTTGTGTGAAGGAGTGTTTTGCCAGCATTGAAGTAAAAGCCAGCTATTGCTTGAGTCTGCTTCTGAATATGAAATGGTGTCAGGAAGTTATTTTATCCACTGCCTAAGGCAGCAAAATGAGCCAGTGCTACTGGAGAAGTCCCATTGCTGTAATTTTGTTGGACTGCAATTCAGAACACTTTCCTCCAAGTAATCCCACTGACTTTAATGACATTTCTTGCGGCTATTTGTTTTCCTCCCAACAGTAAAATGATACTGGGTTACATTCTAGCCCCATTTAATTCAGCTTCCATGTAATTCAGTTTGTATAAACCCCAGTGATGGCTCCAATAAATCCAGGATTTCGTTCTCTTCTATTTTGGTTTTGGCAGAGTTTGTGAATATAAGTTTCCAAAATTCCTGTCTGCACCTACCCATTCTAAAGAGATGGCAACCCTAACTGAACAGGCATGACAAACTTGGGCCTAAATCCAAAGTTACACTATAGAACCTACTTCATGTCTCCTCCTGCCCCCAAGATGTCCCAAAGCTGCATTGGAGAGTTTCCCAGCCATCTGATGTATGGTTTTGGGCTGCACAGGGGTGCAATGAAAAGAGGAGAGCACCCCTCCCACTTCTTCTGGATGCCACTGTTTCACTATATCATAGCACTGCCAGAGTGCAAACAGGAGATGGTACCCATATCTTTAATGGTTGTGTAAAATAGGCAATTTCTGTAAGTGTTGCTTGTTGTATGACAAGTAACCCCTGCTGAAACACTATTTTTTACACAATAACCAAAGGTACAGCTTTAACTCTGGTAAAACTACATTCCACCACAATGAAATCATGTTGGATCTTTGCCATAGTTGAATACATACAGATTTAAATCTAGACTTATAAGGGCCAAGTCCTCTCTGCTTTTATGGGTGAATCTTCCAGTTTTGCTTTCCCCCAAATTTCAATTCAACCCCCCTCTCAAGTTCCTTTCATTTTGTTTATGAAACAATATCCAAAGTTGAAAGCTCTTCTTATTAAAAGATGAAGCATGCTGAATCTCATTCATCCCTACTTTTACATCTTTGCTTTGTGGGATACCTTCTGATGGATTGCCGCTATAAGTATAACAAGAATTGGTACAACATGCCTCACTCCCTCATTTATTATACTTGATCCCACTTTACTAACTGATTGTTGGAAAAGGTAATTCTAACTCAAAGACGTGCATGTTGTAGTGGGTAAGAAATAAGCAGAACTTTTTGTGCCAGCTGAATTGGTCTTGTGCTGGCTGCATTGCCCTTATAACAGTCTCCTGCTGGCTGATCTCAGAGATCAGGGGTAGGCAACCTAAGGCCCAGGGGCCGGATGCACCCCCCCGAGGCCTTTGGACCGGCCCAGGCCAGTCCTGCTGCCGCCCGCTGCTGCCGCCCGCCGCTACCACCCGCCATGATGATATTGATTATTGTTGTTAATACTTGTTCTTGAAGTTTCCTTGGCAAAATCTCCACAGGGGTTTTGCCATGGCTTTTCTGGGGCTGAGAGAGTGTGCATGCATATTTTTTATATTTATTTATTTATTTATTTTTGGTGCTTCGGCCCCCCAATTATCTGGGGGACAGCAACCTGGCCCCCGGCTCAAAAAGGTTGCCTACCCCTGTCAGAGATGATCTCACATAATAATCTGGTACTACAACTGCCCTGATGGGGGAGTAAGGGAGGCACTGAACTATACTAGATCCAAACCTTCTCCTACTCATTAGCCACAAGGTCAGGGAAGTCTTAAGTAATTTCCAAAAACTCTAGGCTTTGAGGGGTTTAGATAACTAAAATAAAATAAAACAAAATAAAATAAATTCAGCCTAGCTTCACTTAGTCTAATGTCAGCTCAGCTGTTCCTTGATCATCTTAGCATGTTAGGATTGCACTTTTAATACTAATCTAAAAACATGTACCAAAATATGCATATAAAAACACCAACCCACCAAACTAGTGTTTGCATTTGATATAGCAACAAGTCTAAAGTTGAAGGTCAAGTGCTTAGAACAGTGTAACTGAAACACAAAACAGTGTCTTTTTTATCTAGTTATTATTGGAATAGAAATACTTTCAATGATGGTAAAAGTTACTTTCCATGTCACTGAATCTGTGGGGCATAGATGATAAAGATTATTAGTCATGATAAGATGTGCAGCTTTTTCTTTGTGTGCATACATGACTCGCAAAAATGCCATTCTACAGTGGGAAATCTGTGCATAGGCTTATCTCATGTTAAAATTTGCCTGTGCATTTCCTGAAAATTTCAACACAAATTTGTGCTCAGAAATGGCTCTTCCCTCTCTAAAAGGACTATGTTCATCATGGGTTGAGGGTAATTTGGCCCTCCTGATATCATTGACTAAATTTGCCACCATTCCTTAACATTGGCCACATTCCTTCTTTGGGGATTTGATGCCTAAAATATCTGAAGGGCCAATTGTTCTCCATTCTTGACTTACCATTCTTGACTTGACTTTTGTTCACAAAATATGGTGTCCTCATTAGCTTTGTTATCATGCCTATTACTGCCAGAACAAAGTGTTACTCATTGTCCAAGAGTTATTTAGCCAAATTCTCCATCTCCTGAAGAAAAGCCTCTAAACAAATTCCTTCTATCTGCCCTAAAGTAAGATCTATCGTAATTGTATGGTTGTTAGCAATTATAAGCCATTGTTGTCTTTTAAAATTAAACTGTCATTTAAAATTTATGTATAGAACTTTAAAGGTGCAATGTACTTAAGAATTCTTCTCTTACTTGGCCTTTTATTTATTTATTATGCAATATATATTTCTCATGAAATATATTCCCTGTGGTTGACCAATGGGCCTAGTGTACTCCCCTGCAATTTAATATTAGTTTAATATTGCTTATGCTTCTGATTCTTTTTTCTCAGTTATACTTGGGGAGATGTTGAGAGATTAACAGTAGCTAGATTGCCCTAAATCCAGTAGGAGGGTGTTTGCCATATAACTCTGTCCATATATCCTCTGACTGTCCTTATTTGATAGTAGCAGTACTGATCAAGCCTCTGTTGTCCTACTTCTTCTTCTGCTTTTAAAATCTCCCAGTTTCTCTCTCATTCGCCCATTCTCCCACTTTGTTCTCAGCTTACATCAATTGCTGCAAACTGAATTCAAAGTGCAAAAGTATTTTGTACCCAGTTAACTTAGCAGAGGTTAAAGGAGAACATGAGGCAGAATTTTACCTATCCCTGTAGTCTCAAGCAAAATAAAAATGCTGCACCCCTCTCCCTTTCTCACTAGTTGCTTGTGTGCTTCTACTCATCAACACTATTTGTCATCTTAACCACACTCTGAAGTTGGTTTACCCCACATGTCCAAGTTTTTATCTGTGAAATAATAATAATAATAATACATTTTTATTTATAGCCCGCCCCTCTGCAAAGCAATCGGGGCGGGGAACAACAGTGTTTAAAACAGAACAGAGTTAAAAGCATTCCCTCTCCCCACAGTCCCATCCTCCCCCCCGCCCCATCCCCTTAAAATAAGATTAAACCATAAACTAATTAAAATACAATATTAATTAAATTAATAAATTAGATAACAAATTTTTAACATAAGGAGTCAGACAAATGGGGCCCATCTATGGGCCAACCATTATTCTGGGAAGGCCTGCCGAAAGAGATCCGTCTTTACTGCTT
>JAIPUX010001232.1:101930248-101968861 GCA_020142125.1 Phrynosoma platyrhinos | reverse complement strand
AATTGGGATAGGCCCATGTTAGTCATGGTATCCATGAACTCCCGAGCCTCTCCAGTTAGATCTTGCAAACTGGTTTCAAGAGGGATGTCGAAATCGCCAAGAACCAAGAGTCTGGGCGATTCCAGCAGCAACTCAGAAACCAGGGTGGTCAGCTCGGTCAGGGAGTCTGTTAAGCAACGGGGTGGCCAGTATACCAACAGAATCCCCAAACTATCCCTGGTCTTTAGGCTAAGGTACATACACTCGATGTGTGTCGTTTTCCGGATAGATGTTGGAGGGTGTATACCTGTAAGCCAAGGCAATGCTTTTGTTTCTTGCCTTGCCTGTGCCCAGCACCATAGCACCTAACACAGCTCTGTTTCATGTTATCTCCAAGTAACCTGGCATGTGTTGTGCTGAAAGCAATATTACAATCTGACTTGACCTCAGTAATAACCACTATTAGGTTGTAATATATAAGAAACCTTTCTTGACATGAGGAAATTAATTTTAATGAGGGCTTGGCCTAACTCTGGCCTTCTCCATTTTTGGTGGAGTCCCACTAACTTCATTTTAACATAGATGGAAACCATTACAAACTTATTCCAGATAAATCATAAATACAGCCCTTAAGTGTGATCTGCTCATGGTTGGGCTGGGTAGATGAGAGGCACCCCTTTTTCACAGAAAATGAGCTGCTACTTACTTTCTCTCATGGGCATTCCAGTCTCACATGTTTAAGAAGGCATTCCCTTTGAAGACTTAGATGGAGGACTTTGATTTACACCTATATTGTTAAAAGTGCACACCTTTATTTTCACACAGTGAGAGCTTTTCTTTACAGATGATTCTTTGACTGAAGACAGATGGGACCTGGAACTTTCTGAGCACAAGGCAAATGCCACTTTCTGCCAACCTGCTACTCTCCAGATGTGTTGGACCACAACCCCATCATCCCCATGTCAGAGGTCCAACCCATCTGTATTCCAGGGGGCTGTATTCAAACCCATTAGGAAGATGCCAGGTTGAAAGAGGACTGGCAGATGCTCTGCTCAGGAGCTTGGGAATTCCTTATGTGGTGTGGGTGCCTATTTGAAGACTGTTCTTTTTAAAAAATTCTTTGCCAAAGAAGGAAAGTTTCTTCTTACAAACTTTGTGACTGGTTTGAGAATACGTCAAGTCTTCCCCTCTCTACTGTGCAATCTGCCCTTGTTACGACGCAGCGCTCTTCACCACTCTTTCTGCCCCTGTAGCTTCTCCAATAATGTTGATTAGGCTCCAGGGCAGAGCAGCATTTTTCACTTTCTTTGAGGGCAAGGTTTCAGTTTGGGTGAAAAACCGACCTTCCTTTCTTTAATAATTCAAATGGCAGTATTGTGTAGATACTCTTAACTGCTACTTAAAAGTAATTAATTGATTTTCTGACATATCAGTTAACAATGTATTGCAGTGACATGAAGTTGTGATTCAACCGTTGATTGGGCTGGATGACTAGATGCATCATGCTCAGTTCAGGAGTTTAGTGCTAAAGACTCTAAAAATATTCACCTATAAAAGGAAAGCAATCTTTAAGGTGCTGTTATCTAAAACTCTCTGTGCTTGTGGGCAGCTTCAGTTCTTACTAGAATAAAATATTGCATTGTCGCCAATATTTACATCTAGCATATCTAGCAAAATGTAATAAATGTTATGATAATAGCCTGAATCCTAGTCTTAGTCCCAACTGGAGTAGACCCCTTAAATGAGTGGGGTTTACCTACATGTTGGCATTTAAATTGACATTAAATTTTTGATTCAGTAGGTCTAATCTAGTTGCTGTAAACAAAGTTGCTGTAAAGATACAGTGGGGAGGAAGAGGGCCACATACATCACCTCAAGTTAATTTGGTGTGGGCGTGGGTGTGAAATAAAATGAAAAATATTGTGAAGCCAAGTATTTATTTTCTATTTGTAGTCACTTGTCATGCCAAACTAATCTTCTCTCTCTCTCTCTCTCTCTCTCTCTCTCTCTCTCTCTTTTGCTAAAATTACCAGCTTGGTAGATTAAGGAAATGCTGTGAATATAGCATATCTTTGAAAAGGTCCCCCATGATATTTTTGCAAACAAGCTAGTAAAAGGCAGGCTAGACAATATTAATGTTAGGTGTATTTGTCATTGGTTAACTGGCTGAAATCAAAGGATGCTCATTAATGGCTCGTCCTCATCCTGGACCCATCGCTATTTAACATCTTATCACTGGGGTGCCACAGGGTTTTGTCCTGGACCCAGTGTTCTTTAACATCTTTATCAGTGACATGAATGATGGGATAGAGGGCATACTTATCAAATTTGCAGATGACACCAAATTAGAAGGGGTAGCTAATACACCAGAGAGCTGGATCAAATTCAAAATGACTTTAATGTATTAGAAAGCTGGGCCAAAACAAATAAATTTCAACAGGGAGAAATATAAAGTACTACACTTAGAGCTAAAAGATGATATGCTCACATATAAGATGGGGGAAACCTGGCTTGACAACAGTACATCTGAAAGGGATCTGGGAATCTTAGTAGACCACAAGCAGAAAATGAATGAACAGTGTGATGTGGCAGCTAAAAAGTCAATGCAATACTAGGCTGCATCAATAGAAGTATAATGTCTAGATTGAGGGAAGTCATAGTACGGCTTGGGCCCAGGCTATTTGAAGGACCATATTTCTCTATATGAGCCCCCTAGAGCATTGAAGTCATTGGGAGAAGTCTTTCTTTCTGTCCCACTACTTTCTCAGGTGCGTTTGGTGGGAACAAGAGAAAAGGCTTTCTCAGTGACTGCTCCCAAGGTCTGGAACTCCTTCCCTATGGAGGCCAGGATGGCTCCATCCCTGCTGCCTTTCAGATTAATGAATTAATGAATTCAGATTAATGAATATTAATTCATTGCAGAGAGTATTTTCTATGGGATGTGCATGCTATATTTTTCAACAGTATTGTTATGTTTTAAAAATGATTTTATATTTTAAAAAGTGTAATGGTGTTTTAATATTATAACATATTTAAATGTGTTTTAACTTTTTTATGATTAACTTTTTAGCTTTATCTGATTTTAGCCCTTTTACAAGCCAACCAAGGTCCCATGCCAGGAGAAAGGCATCATATAATAAAATGAAATAAATATTCATTAGAAAGTAATCCTTACTGAACTCAGAATCCATTCTGGGTTTTAGTCTGAACTTGAAAAGAGAAATCCAAGGTGCTGAACCCTAACCCCAAAATAGCTTCCATGCTTTAGATAGCTCCTTAAACTTCAAATTAAAATCTCAAGCAGATTCACTGCCTTCAGCCAATGGATACTTTTGAATTTAGGGCTGGCTAGCTGCTTCATTCTTTGAAGTACTGGAAGAAACACTTTTCCTTACAAAAATTCCAGCCTCAGTAATTGCAGAGATTCAGACTTTCAGGGGTAGAGTTGTGTTTCATGCCAGTTTTGAACACCAAATCAAAGTCAGGATAAAATAAATTATGTAGGTAAATAAGCAATTCATAAATACCATCCCCCCAAAAGATATATGCTAAATGTGTCTGTGGGCACTTTTGTGTGCCCTGAAGCACTCCACCAGTCCCTCAAATCCTCCCTTTAAAAATAATCCATATGGGGGCACATTATTAAAACTGTACAGTAAGGCCTCAGACATGCAAAAACATGCAAAATACACCCAGCAGCACCCCAGAACCCTGCGCTATCTCCAGATACCTCAATTTTCCTCTGAGGTACCTCTCAAAATGGTAAATATGTACCACTTCCTGTTGCCATTTTGAGAAGGACTACAGAGGAGAACCAGTGTGGTGTAGTGGTTTGAGCACTGGACTTCAACTTTGGAGATCAGGGTTCGATTCCCCTCTTGGCTAAAGAAACACACTCTCATCCCCTGAAAACCTTGGGATAGGTTCACCTTAGGGTCACCATAAGTTGGAAAGGACTTGAAAGCACACAACAACAACAGGAGGTATTTGGACTTTCTTTGTGAGTGTGGCTTCTGAGGTCTGGGAAAAATTGTCCTTGTCCCCCATGCAGTTGTCCATCCCTGGTGTATGCTGCCATATCAGCTCTCCTTTCTGCTTGCCATACTCTGAGGCACATGAAGTAATGATCCAAGAGAGGCCTTCTCAGTGGTTGCTCTCAGTCTCTGGTGCTTTCTACTGAGGGAGGCTAGCTTAGCTGTTTCTGTTATCCTTCCTTCTTGGGCAACTGATCATGTTTGCCATGGAAAAGGCTTTCAACAGGATGGGTGTGTATGTTTCTTCTAGTAGATTGTTTCTGTTATTTATTTCTTTTTGAATGCTTTTATTCTTTTGATATTTCATTGAATGTCTACTGTTTTTTGAAAGCTGCCTTGAGTAGGGGAAAGGAGGGTGAAATAAATAATCTTGTATAAAGAGATACATAAGGCCATCAGGATTGTGAAACTGTACTGCTTTGTGAATTTTGTCTATGTATACAACAGCAAACACTACACACACACACACACACACACACAGAGAGAGAGAGAGAGAGAGAGAGAGAGACAGGATTAAATCTATAATGACTTAAGATAATTAATTTACTTGTCCTCCAGACTTAGACTGTCCTAAAGCTTTACCTTCCCAGATATGCTATCTTGACATGTTTAAGCCTTAGCAGAAGGGTAATTGGAGAGTCCTGCTGGTGTCAATAAATGTATATTCTGCAAGGTGTTTAGGTGAAGAATAGGAGGTGGTCTGAAAAAGAAGAGTGCCAATGAATAATTAATGTCTCCTGCAGATGAGAGAAAAGTATCAAGATTTTGCTGAAGTCACTGATTGATTTTCTGACACAACTACTGAAAAGACAGGGAGGCACCCTCTCAGAGTGAAGTGTCAGATATATGATCTATTGTTAAATGGGATTGTGCAATTTACTAACACAGTTTGTGTTTCATTGATTACAGCTGGAGGCCTGTTAGAATCTCGCAGTGGCAAATATAGGCCAAATCGACAGACAGCTGTCAGTGAAAAAGAGCAATAATCAACTGTTGGTTGTTTTTTTTTTTTTTTTTTTACAGTCAATGCTACAACTGTTGTGTCAAAAAATACACTCTTTTCTCTTTAACATATTCCTGGAATACAAAATGTTCATTCACTTTATTATGTAGTTATTCCCCCTTTCTTCTCAATGCCTTGGAAACATTATTGCACTGATGTCACTAGGGCTGGTGTCACACCAGCGCAGCTTGTGCTGTGACTCTTATGGCTGCACCCCTAACCAGTTAGAAGGTGGTGGGGACAGCTGTCTTGGGAACTGAGGAGTCCATGCGCATGTGCATGATGTTGGCAATTTTCAGTTCCTCCAAATGCAAAAGCATGACCAGATGTCATAACCACAGAGGAGGACAAGGCCCTGTAAAATGTAGGACATTCAAATAAATGTAGATCATTACCGAATAAAAATTAACACACGAATATAAATATAAATGCTTACTTCTTAGTCATGCTCAAAATGGAGGGCATTTTGGAATTCCTCCAGGAAAGAAGGCTGAAATGTAGGACATGTCCGGGAAAAGGAGGACCTCTGGATATCCTGTATCAGGCAAAATGTTGTCACCAGTCATGACTTTGGGGAAGTGTGCAGTTGTAGTCATTATTGTACAACATGGACAGTGTACATGTGATTCTGTACAATTTTTATTTCTAGTGTTATTGCAGTATTGTACTCTGGCAGTCAGATAGCTCAGTTTATTTTATTTTGTATGACTCTGTATTTTCAAATATAAGCTTCTTTATAATTTTATTTTATTTTATTTTATTTTTATCCCACCTTTCTCTTTGTACAGTCCAAGGTGGGTATCTTAAATTATTTCACTAGAGTATCTTTAATCTTTTAATAGAAAGGCAAGATATACAAGTTAAAAACTAATAACTTTAAAACTGAAAACTGAAATGACAGCTGAAAACCTGTTGAGTGTTGGGTGCTCATAAGTGCACATGTGTCTGAGGGAAATAGTAATGTGATGTGCCACATCTGTATCCAGTAAAAGGGCTGCTGTTATTAACTCTGTAGCAGAGTCAGAAAAGGGACTGATGCACCATGGGACTGAAGAAATTGTGACTGATGCACTATGGTACCTGATGTGCATTAGGCCCACAATGCATGTCAGACACCCCCAATGGACATCAAACACTCTTGCAGGTATCCTTTATATATCTTTGCAGTTCAGTAATCAGATGTCTGACCACCTCTGCTACTTAGTTAAGTACACACAAATTTATGTTGAGTGAAAAGTCATAGGGGGGTTGCAGACTGCCAGAAATAGTGCAAATTGAGTCCACTTTTAGGGTTAGGGTTAGAGTTAGGGAATCATGGGGACTGTAGTTTATTGTGGCACCAGAGCTCTCTGACAGAGAAGGCTCAATGTCTCAGAAAAAAAAACAATTCCCATGATTCCCTAGCACTAACCCTAACCCTAAAAGTGGACTCAATTTGCACTATTTCTGGCAGTCTGCAACCCCCCATAGACATTTATTTATTTGTTGAACAAAGTCAACAGTGTAGTGCAGGAGTGGGAATTGACCAGCCTTCTAGAAGATGCTGGAGTGCAGCTGCCACCAATCGAATTGTTAGGGCTTCTGAGAGCTGCAGTCCAATGGCTTTGTGGGTTCGGCGTATCACCCCACTGCTTCACAGTTGACTTTATTCAATATTATACATATAAATATAAATATATAAATAAAACAATGTGAATTTAAGTCACAGAGACAGCTTTCATTTTCTACAGAGAAAGGGATTGAATAATATCCTCCTTAAGAAACTGACACATTCACAGGTATGGTTAATGCTGCTTCTAATGTCCCGCTGCTGTATATGCAATTTTAAACATTTTGAGCATCTCTCCTGACTACTGACTGAACTCTAGCATCATTACAGTATGCATAGACTTGGAGACATTATTCCTTGGTCCAAAAAGCAACTTTTTTCATACACTGTATAATTATGGGAGGAGCAAGAGGAAAATAAGGTAGTATATGAAAGTCTTCACCATAATGTTTTAGTAACTTAGTAACTGGTCTTGCTGCCAGCTCGCCCTCAGTGAAGAACAGAGGAAGGAAGTATTTGTGCACATTTATCTGTCCCTCTGCCTACTTTTTACTAAAGTGACAGAAGTTACACACATCTTACAGAAAGGTTTTATTTGATGAGAACAAGAATGTTGTACTATTGCTCTCTGTTGCAGTCACTCAGGCTCTTCTCATGATGTGCAGGCTGTATCTGTAATATACGGGAACCATTTTCCCCAAGAATACTGAGTGATTCTTATCTATCAGGCTACTTTATGAGATCCATTTATAAGCATTATTGTCAGTTATTACAATCATAAGAATTTCTGCTTTCCAGTGAAAACAAAGACAACCAATGTTTTGTACGTTCATAGCAAATGGCTGTTAAGAGGCTGTATGCAAATTCCACTCAAATGTTCAAAGTTTCTTACTTGCTCTCAGCTTGCCATGTGATATTTCATCAGGTAATAAAAGATAATGCATTTTCCAGAAAAAACACACAAATGCAAATCCTGAAGATTTACTATAGGCCTCTATTGTGTATGCTATCATGAATCTTTCAGGTGAATGTAAATTCTGTATTTCAGAACTGTACTAAAAATAACTGAAAGAAATATTTTGTCATCCAAGCCAGTATCTCTGAAGTCATGTTTTCAGAAAAAAATGAAGAATACCCAACTTGCACAGAACACGTGTGTGTAAACTGATTTTGCTATATTCAGTGTGTGTGAGTTTGAGTGTGTGTCTGCATGTATGTATGCGCCTTCAAGATGGAATATATATTCTATATATAGAATATATAGAAATCAGTGTTACCAATTCTGGAGGACATCCAGCATTGTGATCTATGAGGCGTGCTGGTCACTCTACCCCCTCCTTGTTGATTTAGAGTGCCCTGATTTGACCTCAGCAGAAGTGGTGGTGTGTCTAGCAGGCTTTACATGGGGTTCTGAAGTAGCAGTATCATTGTCTCCAAAAATAGTCTGCCATTTCCTTGTGAGCAGGAGCGCCCCTTTGAGAGCCTGCTGGATGCACGGCTGCTTTTGGTGAGGTCAGAATGAGGTGCCCCTCCTCTTTGATCCCATGGTAGAGCACCCTGTTCTGACCTCAGAAGAAATGGCAATGGCCTGGGCAGGCTTTTGCAGGCAGCTCCTGTGTGAGGTAGTGGCAGTGGTGGTAGCACCAATGGGGATGGATCAGTAGGACCCAACTGGCCCAGGTGCACAATAACATGAAGATATTAATTTGACCCAGTGTATGTTGCCACTGTTGTGGTCAGTCTGGGACAAGTCTGGGTCATAATGTTTTGGACTGAATTATGTGACCAGAGTAAATGCATTCCTAGTCTCTGAAGCAGCATTAAACAAGTTTTCTCCATCTTCTACATGACATCCCTTAAAATATTTAAAAATGGCTGTTATATCACCTCTCAATATTTCTCTCACCAAGCTAAACCTAACTAGCTCCTTAAGCCATTATCTGACAGGTCATTGTTTCCATACTCTTTACCATCTTGGTCACCCCCATTTGACAAAGGAGGAGTGGTAGTCATCAGGGACAGATCTGCCTATGTACAGGAGGCTGAGAGGCAACTTTCCAATACCACATTTTACAGAATCCTATCTAATGATCCCACAGAGGAATATTAGAAAGAGTTTCACAGACTGCCATTGGAATTTCCCTTGGAGGCACAAAACCAAATTCTTATTGACATACCCCAGGAGCCTCGACCAGGCACTTTCTATCTATTACCCAAAATACATAAACAGGGTAACCCTGGATGACCTATCATCTCCAGCATTGGAACATTTATAGTTGGTGCCTCCAAATATATGGACAATATCCTTAAACCATATTCTACCAACACTCCCAGTTATGTGAAGGACACCACAAACTTCCTACAGAAGATACAATTCATCCACAACCTTCCAGGAAAACCATCTTAGCCACTATGGACATGGAATCTCTGTACACCAACATCCTACACAAAAATGGAATACAAGCCATCATGAACATCATTCCAGATGTGAACTTATCAGACCTAGCCACAAGGTCTGCCACTTTGTACTCACACACAATTACTTTGTACTCACACACAATTACTTCACCTTTGGTAACAACATATACCTCCAAGTTAATGGCACCACATGCATGGCACCACAATATGCCAATATCTTCATGGGCAACCTAGAATAATGCTTCCTTAACTCCTGCACCCAGAAACTGCTCCTCTACCTGAGGTTCATTGATGATATTATCATAATTTGGACTCATGGAGAAGACTCACTCAAGACATTTCACTAGTTTCAACAACTTCCACCCCATCACCAACCCCAACCTGGAACTATCTACAGAACAAGTTCACTTTCTGGACACCACAGTGCAGCTACAAAATGGACATCTAAGCACCACAATATATCACAAACCCATGGACCACTAAACGTACTTACATGCCTTCAGTTTCTATCCTGAACACACCACCAAATCCATAGTCCACAGACAGGCCCTCCAGTACAATTGCATCTGCTCAGACCCATAAGACAGGGATGCCAAACTCAAGGAATTACAATAAGCATTCCTCAGACTACAGTATCCACCACATGAAGTAAAAAAACAATAACAACAAATAAACAAAGCAAGGCTTGAACCCAGAACTGATCTATTATAGAATAGTTTGGAGAGAGAAAATGACAGAACCCCACTAGTGGTCACATACAGCTCCCAACTGGGACTTCTCTACAACCCATTCTGGACAAAGATGCTACTCTTTAAAGGGCTCTCAGTGGCAGACCTTTACATGCCTACACACAATCTCCTAACTTCAAACAGGTACTCACCTACAGGAAGACATATGGCACAGATGGGGACACAGGTACTAAGCCTTGCCACAAACCTAGATTACCCCCCCCCCCAATATTAGGGGAACCTTCACGTGCTCATCCTCCAATGTGATTTATGCCATACTATGTCATCAATGCTCATCAGCACTCTACATCGGGCAAACAGGCCAGTCCCTATGCCAGAGGATAAATGGACATAAATTAGACATTAGGAATGGGAATACCCTAAAACTGGTGGCAGAACATTTCAATCTCCCTGGACATTCCACCTCAGATCTCAGAACAGTGGTCCTTGAACAAAAGAACAACAAAGGTTGATTGGAAAGAGAAACAGAAGAATTGGAGTTCTTCCATGAACTACAATCCCTCAGCAATGGATTGAACAGGGACAATGGCTTCCTGACCCACTACACTCATATTAACACTATCTGGCCCCATACTCAGGGAGGCGTCCTACACTCATCTATCCTCCCCATGTGCAGGCTATGTCTTTGTTCACAAACAACCATCAGTAAAACTGGATTTGCTATTTCATTTTCATACACAAAGGATTTTGAATTTGAATTGACATTCTCACACACCAAGGACATATATATGTCCGGCCCTGGTTTCCACTCCACCAAAGCATCTGAGGAAGTAGACTGAAGTCTATGAAAGCTTATGCTGCCAACTTCTTACTTTCAGTTAGCCTCAAAGGTGCTACTAGATCTCTCTATGTAATGATTCTACAGGTTAACATGGTTATATCTTTGAATTCCACCCATTTGGACAGTTTGTCAATATCCTTCTTATCCTGTGAAACCTAGAACTGGATACATATTCCAGGTGAGGTTTGACCAAAGATAGGTTTTTTGTGGGTTTTTTCGGGCTGTGTGGCCATGTTCTGGAAGAGTTTCTTTCTGACGTTTCACCAGCATCTTCAGAGAAGATGCTAGCCACAGATGCTGGCGAAACGTCAGAAAGAAACTCTTCCAGAACATGGCCACACAGCCCGAAAAAACCCACAAAAAACCTATGGATGCCGGCCATGAAAGCCTACGACTTCACATTTGACCAAAGAAGTAAAGAGTGGTGTGCTGACCACCCTCAATCTGGACATTATGCATCCCAGAACTGATGCATCCCATTATGCATCCCAGAACTGATGGCATCGGCTTTTTTGGAGACCGTATCACATATGAAGATAAACCTCAAATTCTAAAAACTGAGATGGAAGCTGCAATACAGGAAATGGTAAAAAAACAAGACTCCAGGAACAGATGATATTTTAATAGAATTGTTGCAATCCACATTGACAGAGTCAACTTTAGTGCTAACCAACATATGTCAACAGATATGGAAAACAAAACAATGGTCAACAGATTGGAAACGATCAATATACATCCCCATCCACAAAAAGGGAGACACAAGAGACTGCAGCAACTATAAAAGCATAGCACTGATCTCCCATGCAAGCAAAATCATGCTCAAAATTCTGCAACATAGACTCCAACCATACATGGAGAGAGAAATCCCAGAGGTCCAAGTGGGTTTCAGGAAAAGAAGAGGCACGAGGGACCACATTGCAAACATACGGTGGGTAACAGAGTGCACCAGGAATTCCAAAAGAAAATCAGCATGTGCTTTATAGTCTATAGCAAAGTCCTTGACTGCATAGATCATGAAAGGCTATGGAATGCCCTTAAAGACATGGGAGTACAGATTCCTGATGAGGAATCTTTACTCAGGACAAGAGGCTACTGTCAGAACAGAACACAGAAAAACAGAATGGTTCCCAATTGGCAAAGGAATCAGACAAGGCTGCATTCTATCACCCTACCTATTCAAATTATATGCAGAACATATTGTAATGAATGTAGGCTTGGACATGGAAGAAGGAGGAGTGAAAATAGGAGGAAGAACTAACAACAATCTGAGATATGCTGATGTCACCATAATAATCTCACAGACCTGGAACAACTAAGGAAGATCAAAGAAGAAAGGGCAAAGGCAGGCTTATGGTTGAACATAAAGAAAACAAAAATAATGATCACAGACAAATTACACACATTCAAACTAGACAATGAGGAAATTGAAATAGTAAAGAGTTCTCATATCTGGGATAAAACATGATTGGAATGGGAACTGCAGTCAGGAAATCAGAAAAAGATTAAGAATGGGGAGGACGGCTATGAAAGAACTAGAAATGATCCTATAATGCAAAGACATAGAACTCAGCACAAAAGTCAGAATCATACAAGCCTATTCCATATTACAATGGATGGATGGGGGAGCTGGACAGTCAAGAAAGAAGATAGGAGGAAAATCAACTCATTTGAGATGTGGTGCTGGAGAAGAGTGCAGAGGACAAACAAATGGGTCCTAGAGCAGATCAAGCCAGAGATATCCCTGGAGGCCAAGATGACAAAACTTAGACCTGGGTAGGCAACCTTTTTGAGCCGGGGTCCAGGTTGCTGTCCCTCAGACAATTGGGGGGCCGAAGCACCAAAAATAAATAAATAAATAAATTGAAAATAAAAAAAAATATATGCAGGCACACTTTCTCTGCCCAAGAAAAGCCATGGCAAAACCCCTGTGCAGATTTTGCCAAGAAAACTCCAAGAACAAGTAATAACAACAATAATCAATATCATCATGGCGGGCGGCGGCGGCAGCAGGGGGCGGCGGCCATGGCGGCAGGACCGGCCTGGGGCCAGTCCAAAGGCCTCAGGGGGGGGGCACATCCGGCCCCCGGGCCTTAGGTTGCCTACCCCTGACTTAGACTGTTCAAAGTACAACACATCATGAGAAGACATGAATCGTTGGAAAAGATAATAATGTTAGGAAAGGTGGAGGGAAGTAGAAAGAGAGGAAGGCCACATGCTAGATGGATAGAGTTTATTAAAGAGACCATGGGGGATTGCAGACTGCCAGAAATAGTGCAAATTGAGTCCACTTTTAGGGTTAGGGTTAGTGCTAGGGAATTATGGGAATTGTTTTTTTTTTTTTTTTTTGAGACATTGAGCCTTCTCTGTCAGAGAGCTCTGGTACCACAATAAAATACTGTTCCCATGATTCTCTAGCCCTAACCCTAAAAGTGGACTCAATTTGCACTATTTCTGGCAGTCTGCAACCCCCCATGACTATGAGTTTGCAGGATCTGGGCAGAGCAGCAGAGGACATGGCGCCCTGGAGCAGTCTCATCCATAGGGTCGCCCATGGGTCAAGATCAATGCAAAGGCAGTTAGCAACAGCAAATCAGATTTATGGTTTAATAGATATTTAGCCTTCTCTGTCAGAGAGCTCTGGTGCTACAGCAAACTACAGATCCCTGGATTCCATAGCCTTGAGCCATGGCAGTTGAAGTAGTGTCAAATTGCATTATTTTTGAAATGCAGATGCAACCTTCACTTCCTTACACATGGCATAACTATAATGATATTACTCCACATTAACTGCCTTTCTATGATATCCTGGGGTTTACAGTACATAGAATTCACAGCCAGACAGCTCCTTTGGTGCCTCACCAGACTATACATTTTGGGATTCCTTAGCAGCTTCATTTATATACCACTTCATACCGTGCTATGGAGTGTCTAAGTGGCTTACAACTGTAAGCTCATTGCCCTCCAACAGCTGGGTACTCATTTTAGTGACCTCAGAAGGATGCAGGCCTGAGTCAAGCCTGAGCCCTGGCTAGTATTGAACTCGCAACCTTGTGGTTTATGAGTGAGTGGCTGAAGTACAGGCATTTAACCACTGCTCCACCAGGGCTTCTTAGGATACAACCATGGCAGTTAAAGGGATAAAGAGATTGCCAATTGGCTAAGACAAGGAAGAAATAGAGCATTCAAATCATTCTTAGCAAAAGTTAATGGCAGAATTGCCATTGTTTTGTGTCAGTAGATGAATTCACTTTTGGTTTCTTTGCAAAGCCCTCCACACTGCTGAACCTATTTGAGGAAAGTATCAACCACTTTGACTAGCTTCTTTAAACTTCAGACTGCAACTCAGAGCTGACTTACTGTTGCCTGGACATGAAAGCCGCCTACCATCTCTCCTGTTTTGAAAGGAACTCATCTTTAAAAAATGAGTGGTGATTGGCTAGTTTTATGTATGCCTTGAATCATGAACATTTATACTCATTTTATCTTGGTTGCTATATCTGTGTATTCTAACTCATGGTGGAAAGGCTTTGAATTCATTTAGTGGAAGCCAGGGAATATTTAAATGGTTTGATTGTCTGACATAACCCTTAGTTTTGGTTCATCTTCACCCAGGATAAGTCGGGAAGCAGGCATGAGACGCCATACATATGAGGCTCTGGTTGTTTATTTATAAACATGCAACATTTACCTAGCATGGTTTCTAAGGAAGACTTCTCTCATTTCCTCAATATGTTTCCTATTAGCGCTTATCTTGGCTAAATTTAAACTTTTCTGGAAGAGAGACCAAAAACACTGTTAACTGTTTAAAGAACAAAATACAAACCACATGAAGCAATGGAAGTTGTTGGCGCAAAATCTAACAGTAGTGCTTGGTAGCAACCTTGTCTCCTGTAGCACAGATGTTTATGATTGTAAATGGAAATAGAATCTGTCCTAACGCAACAAAGCTTAGAAAGAGATTAAATGTTAGAATGATGTACAGGCCTCCTGCCCTACTTATCTTTCACAAACCACTAGGTTTGCTTTAAAGAGCACTAAGGTATCACTGTGTTGTTTCTGTTTGCAACTATGCAAAAATAGCAAGAAAATATTTATGGTCTAATTTTTCTTCAGTGCAGTCTAACAGTCTAGAATTGTTTCTCTATCTTCAGGCAGTTCTCTTCCACCCCAAACACAGTCCGTATGGCTAATTATTACCAGGTCTCTAGAAAAGCTGGATTGCAGGCACTTGAGTTTAAGGCTCTGGAAATATTATGGGATGGATCCAGCAGAGCCCTAGAGAGCTGTTGTTCAAAGACTGAATCTCTTTGTGGCTAGTTTGGAACTTAGAAAAAAGGATGTTATATTTTCTTCCCAGGAGCAATTTATTTACTTTCTATAATAAAAAGAAAGGATGCCATTAGGACTGAGTTAAAAGTGGTGGTGGGCACATTTTATGAAGCCCTGTAGAAACAAGGGTTGCATCTATACTGCAGAATTAATGCAGTTTGATACTGCTTTAACTGCCATGGCTCAATGCTGTGGAATTCTGGGATTTTTAGTTTTCTGAGATATGTAGCCTTCTATGTTAGAGAGCTCTGGTGCCACAACAAACTACAAATCTCAGGATCTCAAAGGATGTAGCAATGACAAAGTGGTGTCAAACTGCATTAATTTTGCAGTGTGGCAGCAATCTAGGTCTCCTCTTTGGATACTTTCTTGCACCTGTTCATGTTGAGATGTAAAACAGTTAAGGGGTGGTGGTGGTTACTGGGATGTGGAAACAAACACACAATTCAAGTACTAACCTTTGGAAATATGCATCTCATTGAAAGCAATGCAGTGCAAGGAAACACAAAGTCTAGATTTCTTCCATGTTGTTTTCAGTGGAACATGATTTTGGATATTCATATAAATGAAGAAAGATCCACTTTGGCGACTGCTGAAGAAATACATATGAGTTTCTTCTTTGGGCTAAGTAACAGCAGATTGGGATTGATTGTGACAATGCATATACACAGGCACACATACATAGGTACAAACATATGTGGAAGGCAAGTGTTTGTATATTTCCCATGATTCCCATGATAAATGAAATCATATGAAAATGTGGCACAACTCTCATGTTTATGGCCTTGATTTTGGAAATCGATGTAGTAGATTTTCCTATGTATCTGTACAGTGGTGACTGTGGAGATGGTGTACTGAGGGAAAGCTACAATAATTGCTGTCTAAAAAATTGAGTACAATGGCAATTCTAGCCCTTATATTTTGATAACAGGAAAAGGTATGCAATTGTTTGCATTTTTGTTCTGGAAGAAACTAACAAGTAATTTACACAATTTTTCTCCTGATGCAAGGGAGTTTTCAAAAACTGCACAGTTCAGAACTTATTCTGCACAAAATCTACATGTGCTTTCCCTCCTCCCCCACGTTTTCTGCGCTGGAAACAATATTTTCCTGTGCAGAACATGATATTTTGGCTAAGAAATATTAAGTTTTGCATATAACATGCTGTCTCATGTACAGAAAATGCCATAATAGATTACTTGCTCTTTGCAACATTTGCATTTTTGGTTGTGGTTGTTGTTTTGCACAAATAACAGCATTTTCTGCACAGGAAGCAACATTTTCTGCACAAAATTTTGTTTGATGAACAGAAAATTCTGTTTTCTGTAGGCACACATACTTTGCACATAAAAAAATCTTGAGCTGTGAAGATTCTCATCATTTCATGATTTTTCTCATCAGTTCCTGACATTTAAGAAGCATATTATTTGACCATTTTTTGAATATCTTCAAACATTCTCTCAACAATCAAGAGGTAAACATTGTGGAAAATATAGGACTGCTCAGTGTGTAGTCATAATTGTTGATATCAGCCTTCTGCTGTACAGGATCTGTCATATAGAATTGTATGCTTCTACTTTCAACCCAGAATGCACTATAACATCTACTGTCACCTATTGCTCCCAGCTAAAACTCATCAAATAGATCATCAGTGAGTCACATTGCATTCTGTACAATGATACTTCCCAATCATAGGTCTTGGATGGAAACTCCTCCCTTCCCAGCCTGCAGACAACCCTATAACTTAGAAACTACTTGGCATAAGCACCAATAACCTACATAAAAAAAAGTGTGGATACCAGGATCAGATGAGAGAATTGCCATGAGTCTGAGCTGAACTAAAGTTACATAACAACAACAATAGTGAAATACATTGGTGAGTGCCTCAGGGGCCACTATAACTTGGCTGGCTTTGGGGATCAAATACTTTGTATGAAAAGGGAACACAATTTATTGCTCTCCCTCAGGTAGCAAAATGGGTCAGTACTGGCAGCATAAATAGATGCTCATCTTTATAGGTATGGTTCAGTCCCATTTCCTGAAATGTAACTTAACCATATATTTGTGGTTGTGTCCTTCTAAGGACTTTATCACACAGGGAAAAAAGTTGGGAGCATAGCACTATGCTCCTGTCAATATTTCGCAATAATGGGAAGATTTTCACACAATGTTGCCATTATCACGTGATTACCCTGTGAATAAAGTGGCAAAATCGTGCTGCTTTTTATTCACAGGATTTCCCCGTGAATAAAAAGCGGTGTGATTTTGCCGCTTTATTCATGGGATAATCGCCCGATAATGGTGATGTTGCATGATGTGTGATATTTTGTGATATTGATGGGAGTATAGCACTATGCTCCTGTCTTTTCCCCCTGTGTGATAAAGTCCTAAGTTTATTCCAACTTATGGTGATCCTATGCCGCCGAGTCCCTGTGTTGGGAGGAAGGCAGGATATAAATAAACATAATAATAATAATAATATAATGGGGTTTTCTTGGCCAGATTTGTTCAAAGGGGGTTTGTATCCGAGTGGATCTACAATCTGGTATGTTGCTCTTAATTATTTCTGTAGTGATTTCTTAGCCTTACTGTAGTTATTACAACCACTGCCACCACCACAATAGTGATAGGTGTAAAATGTCATATATATGCTATGCATTATTTGCTTCTTTTTTATTATTAGATAATGTATTTTGAGCTCACCACCACCACAACATCAATAATAGCGATAGTTGTAAAATGTCATATATATGCTATGTATTATTTGCTTCCTTTCTATTAGATAATGCGTTTTGAACTCTCAGAAACACACTTAAGTGTCTTTCTGAGTCTGTGACTCATGGCTGGAGAGACTAAAATGAAAACAAAGTAACATCACAAGAAGTTCCCATTCTCTTTCAGGATCATATTTCAGTCAGGAATCTTACCCCCCCCATCAATTGGGCTATATGGGTAGGAAATGAACTATTGGTGAACTGCTATTTTGGGACATTGATATGAATCCTTGTTGTCAATGCATTGAGAGAAGAAGAAATGATTGCAGCTATCTAGTGTGACACAAATAAATATTTTGTAATTGTGAAGCTTGTAGAAACTTGAACTGTGCTCAGATCTTCAGACTGTTCCCAGAAATGTTCTTGTCTTTGAAGTTTTCTTTTCTTTTCTTTTTTTAAAAAAACCTTCTAGTTTAGAATATGGTACATTTTGAATGTTTAAAAAGCAATTATCACATTACAGTAAATGTGAGAGGAAAAAGTACAGACCACCCGAGTCCAGTTCTTTATGTGGACATTTAATCTCAGTTCACCAACATCAAAGCCAAAGATCTGACATTCAATTGGATTTCCCCTTGTGAAATATGCAATTTCCCCCCCTGCCTTTCAGTTAACCTAATTAATACCGGATTATTAAAAGGCATATATTTCCCTCTTTATGAAATAGGCCTGCCCTTTCAGCTGTATATTTTTACGGCTTTTAGACAGATCTCCTCCATCATCTGTGGCTCTACTCAGAAGCCAAGAAAACAAGCAGAGCAAACTCACACCAGTAATTTGGCAGCCCAAAGATTTAAACTAATATACTTACTCTCTTATTTGACTGCCCCCACTACAAACCCACATTTTTTCACTAGTTTCCTATCTCACTTGATCAGCAGAATTTCTGAAGGGGGTGGTTTCCACTGATATTTCAATATCAACCAAGTGTATCTATACTGCACAATGACATCAGTTCAACAAAATTGTAACTGTTGCATGTGTTTTTATACACATTTCTCCTAACATGCATATTTTAATGCAATTTTGTCTAATATATACATTTTTGTATGCAATTTTCTCAAATATATGGCATTTTAAAAATGTTATTTCAATAAAAATATGTATTTTTGTGTGCATTCCCCCCTAACATATGACTTTTTTTGCATATTTTCTCACTGGAGAACTGTACCACACAATCTGGAGAAGTATAAACAGCAGAGCATTGCTGCATTTTGATTCACATATTATTTCACGATGTATAAAATTTCTAGTTTTCAGGTAAAATGTATATTGAATAAATCATCATCATCATCATCATCATCATCATCATCATCATCATCATCCTACTCCCCCCCTCAAACTGAGACTCAAAGCAGCTCATAATTAAAAAGAACATTAGAATTGCAAAGCATTGCTCTGTAATATAAGAAACAATAATCATAATTTATTGGGGATCAACGTGTCTTGTACAAAGCCATTTGCTCTAGTTCTTCTGCCTGTAGACACTCATGTCATATTTAATATTCATTCATTCACTAATATCACTATCAAAACACATCTAGTATTATGATTTTGATATTTTGGAAGCTACACACATCAGTAATAATAATTGACCAAGCATATATTTTTTTTAATTTTCAAAATCAGATTGAATTTAAATAAGATTTCTAATACTTTTTAAATTTCGACTACATTCGCTGTTTCTTTTGGCTTAAATGTTTCTTTTGATTACTGGTATAAAAACTGAATCTTTCTTAAAAATGAGTTAGTAACCCTATTTCAAACACATCAGATTATGTCATGGTTTCATTCTTTTAGCAGAAACTTCTATTACTTATGGAAAACCTGTTTTCATCCTTGTTGAAGCATCAAACACAGAACTCTGAATCTCCTTGTGCAAGCTGGTAATTGTTCAGAATGCAGAATCTTGCCACTGCTTATATTTATTTCTGCTAGCCTTCCGCCATCTGTATGTGAAAATGGCACTTGTATCTGAGCTAGTTCTAGCTATGGGCAATTTACTGTTGACTACAAATTCACAAATGTCTTATTGAGGATGGAGCAACGGATGCAAACTACAGGAAAAGAGATTCCACCTCAACATTAGGAAGAACTTCCTGACAGCAAGAGCTGTTTGACAGTGGGAAACACTTCCTTGGAGGGTGGTGGAGTCTCTTTTGGAGGTTTTTAAGCAGAGGCTGGATGGCCATCTGTTGGGGATACTTTGATTGTGTATGCCTGCATGGCAGGGGGTTGGACTGGATGGTCCTTGAAGTCTTTTCCAACTCTATGAGTCTATGATTCTATGGACACATTTGAAATACTCTAAAAATGTGCTAAAAAGAATAACTCGTATCAGAGTTAGTGAACTTACATTTTGGGATTCTTGGTCCCCAGAATCTCCAAACAGCATTGCCAGTGCCCATGCTGGCTGGGGAATTGCTGGAGGTTGTAGCCAAAAAAGGAACATTTCTGAGCTATGTTATGGGTACTGTGTGTATTCAAAGCAATGGACATACTGGCTGGGGGATTCTGGGAGTTGTACTCAAAACAGTAATGATTGCAAACTCTGAACATACTAAGCTTAAAATGCTAATGGGTCTTTCATGTGCAGAAAGAGTGCTAGCTCATTTACATTTTTTTTTGGGTGATGCCCCGACATACTTTTCCCCACATATGTCCCATTGTAATTAGGCCAGTGATCCATCTGTTTTCTACACTAATCACCATCTAGGAAGACACAAGTAGGGTAGAGAGACCATAGTCCTCTCCTGTTGTTGCTCTCAGCACCTGCTATTTAGTGGCATTACGGTTTCTAAAACTGGACATTGCACAAAGCCATCAAATTGTCATTGATCGATCTGCCTTCTCTACATCCTTATTTACCTGCAGTATGCAAAACTTTCATTCACTGGTTTTCCAGTTGAAATGACCTGCTATACAGTGTCCATAGAAGCATCAAAGCACCACCAAATATCAGGTTGTTGCCTATTATGAGATTTTAATCCCATGGCCATTGTTAGTCAAAGGACCAACCCAGTGTATCTTGTTACCTAATCAAGAGTGACCCACATTGCCCACCACTCACCCACCTCAAGGTGGATAAATACCCAAAGCTAGCCAAATTATTTTGGCACATGATTCAGAATAGCCCACAAGAACCTCTCCTTATCTTTGGCCATAAAAATAAATAATCCAGTAAATAAATAAACAACAATTTGCTGTTCTTTCATGACAACCCAAATGTGCTGCGTGAGGTGGTACCTCACTCTGGTACCTGTAGCAACAGCCCTGGTCAGTCTCTAGATTCAGAATGGAACCAGAAGAAAGGGTAGCCTTGGACATAACATGATATGACTTAAGTGGTGGCTTGATGTAAAACATTATGATGTGTTGCATATTCAAGAGTGAAAAAAACATTCTGGAAAAGGTCACTAGTATACAAGCTAAACCCCTTGAGGTTTTGAAGGCTTTGCTGGGTGCATTTTTGAGTGTTGATGGAAATGCATTAATGACCATGTAAAGATGTGGTCAGATGCTGGCCAACAGACCTGAGGCCCAACTACAAAATTATTGACAGTTATATTGCTTATTCCTGTAGTGGTTAGAAAATGAAATGCCTTTCTCTAATCAAGTAATTGTGTTAAAAGGAACTACTGGGAACATTTGGATGTTTTTCTTTAATATCTGAGAAGTTAAGAGTTTTTCATTTTTACAGACTGTCAAGATAATTTTTGTTCACATATATTTGACTCTAAATGAACATTCCCCCTCCTTTCACCCTCCCTGTTGTTAATGAAAACACACATACAACACAGAAACACATTTAACTGGAAGGCATTTTGAAATGTCAGCAAAACAGTATCTAACTTTAAGCCAAACAAATTAAATACTGTGCCATGAGTTTCACTATAATCAAAGACATGTCACTGTTGGCTCCTTCCATTTAACCAAGACTTTTATGATCTGTCCATTCACTGTAACCCATTTACTGTCCCCCATCCAAATACCATTTGAAGTATTTTGCTTTTAATGAATGTTATGCACACACACTGCTGGTGCAGAAAAGAGATGGTGATCTGGCACTGAGAATAGTCACTTCTTCATGTACAACATCCACAATATCCATAAAGCTGAAGAATGGTTTCATTCACCCATTATCTTACTGAAGCAGCCTATTTAATATAACATAGTGGTCACTTTGCATCACTGGCATTTTGAAATATCATAAACACTGCAGCCAGACCCACTACACTCTTTCTGGTTTACTGATTCACTTATTAACAACACAGGGCCCAGTGCAAGATTAATTCTAATAATAAGAGAATATCTGTATATGTGACTAAGCTAAAAACTGTTGAAGAAGTAGTATGATTTATTGTTGACATGTGCCTTTAAGTCCTCTGACTTATGGCAACTTTGAGGCAACCCTATCATAGGTTTTGCCTTTGCCTTCCTCTGAGGCTGAGAGTGTGTGACTTGCCCAAGGTCAGCCAGTAGGTTTCCATGGCTGAGCAGAGATTGGAACTCTAGTGTCCAGTGCTCAAACAATACATCATGTTGACTCTCATGGTATGATTTATTGCAGTATTCAGAGCAGATTGCACAAGAGGAGAGGGAAATCATGGATAAAATTTACTACCGGACATCTGAGGTTTTGTCACTCCCTTTGATGATTACCCATGGTCACTACGCAACATCTTAGTTACTTTTTACATTCATTGGCTTTCAAGACCACTTTGCATGGGAAGGTACTATGCAGGAAACTGCTGGTCCATCCAGTCTGGTCTATATCTATTGGTAGTAGTTTTCTCTAGCCTTTGAGACAAGAGTCTTAGCCCTACATTTTCCATTATATAGCATCATATGGCATGAGGAATGTTTACTTTCATCTCTAATTTTAATTTCACCTTTGGAGCCAGTTCATACTGCTTCACATCCACCCACCCATTCCACAAAGCTATAAATGAAATCTACACACTGTCAAACTGTGTAATTTGATAAAGTTTGGATAGTTACAGCATAATCTTAGAAATGTTTACTTAAAAGTAAATCCTAGTAAAATTAATATTTTTTTTCCTTAGGATCTTTTGCCATCCATCCATTCAGTCAATATAGAAAACAAATCCCACTGCAAACAGTGGTAAGAAGTTCGAAGTAAGACTATTATCTGAAATGTATTTATCACATAAGTTTTCTAGAAGTAAATACTGTAAAGGCACTGGATCCCATCTGATCTTGGAAGGAAAGCAGGGTTAGCCCAAGGAGCTGGCAAAACTACCTCTGGGTATTTCTTTCCTAAGAAAACATTATGAAATTCATGGAGTTGCCATATGTGGACAGAAGACTTGGGCCTTGTTCCCAATATGATTTAAAACAGATTGCTGATTGGGTTATATGTCTGTTGTTCCCGCTTGAAACCGGTTCTGAACTGATTTCACTCAGTTTCAATTGCAATGAAGCGAGGCAAACGCAAAGAACCGCTCTTTCTTGACACTAGGTTTTTTTGCTGGTTATTTTGAAAAGAAGCAATTATCAAACGTGTTCAGCAAGTGGGAACGAAGGACCTGAATCACATCAAACTGAAGGGGAGGGATTACTGTGGCAGAGGGTTGGCACATCCCTCACCAGTTTTTGGGGAAATCCACCATTTCTCCCCCTCCCCTTTCCCAGGACCCATCCTACATTCCAACCTTCTGTCCAGGAGGAATTCAAAAATTGCCCTCTATTCTGAGATTGACTAGGAAGCATGCCCTCCAAGTCTGCAAAACTGGGAGGGCAGCACCTCACTCAGGGAAGAGTCCTCCATATGACACCCATGGTTACATACATCCCAGGTGACAATCCTCCATATGACACCCAAGGCTGCATGCATCCTAGGGGAGAGTCATCCATATGACACCCATGGCTGCATGCATCCCAGGGGACTTGGAGGACATGGGGAGTTGAGGTGGTGCCCTCCCAACCTTGCAAGACTTGGAGGACATGCTTCCTAGTCAAGCTCAGAACAGAGGGCATTTTGGAATTCCTCCTGGACAGAAGGTTGGAATGTAGGATGGGTCCTGGGAAAGAAGAGGGGGTGAAATGGTGGATTTTCCCCAAAACTAGTGAGAGATGGGATTCTGGCCACGGCACCCATGATTCCCTCCCATGTTTTTTTGAATGTATTGCTGGTTGCATTACCAATGATGCGTAGATGATTGACAGGCATTTTGAAGGGGCACAAACTAGTGTAAATGAGAATCATGCCAAAAAAGAAGTAAATAAAGAAAAGACCCACATCCATAATGGGAACAATGCATCGACTGAAATCGATTCACCAATCTGGAATGAAAGCGAAACGCAGACCAGGTTAAATGTAAGCAGGAATTAGCCCTTGAAGGCACATACATCACACTGAATGACAGTCATATAGAGAGAAGCAAGTAGAAGAACCAGGGCTAACCTGAAGTGTAACTCATATGTGGCTATACACACACCACACAGAAGCCAGAATGCTACTATTACAATTATCTACTATTACAATTAGATAATTGTAATAGTACAATTACTACTATTACAATTATCTATCCTGCATATTCCCCAGTTTGGAGCTCAAGGTGGCTTACAACAGATTTAATAAACAGTTTAAAATTGACAAAAACCAAAAAATTAAAATGTGATTACATTATCAAAATTAAAAAAAATAAAACTAGTTAAAAACATAAATAAACACAACATCTTAACAAAAATAACACATAGATAATGTAGCGTATTTTACAAGGCCCATCCTGCCCATCATCCCTCAAAACCCTCTCTTCACTTGTTTAAGAAACATAAAGGTCTTCACTTGTTTAAGAAAAGAAAGTACAGAGGGTGCTAGTCTTAGGTCTCTGGGAAGGGTATTCCAGAGCCTGGGAGAAACCACTGAGAAGGCTCTCTCATGAGTTCTCACCAGATGTACCTGTGAGAGTGGTGGGTCAGCAAGAAGAGCTTCCCCAGCAGATCTCAAAACATGGGCGGGTGGTTGCCCTTTGTGAAACCTCCAAAACCTCCCACCCAGCTGTCAAGACACATGATCGACCACTGCTTCTGCATATGAGTGGGGAAGAAAAAATGGGGAAGCAGTTCAGATGTATCTCATAATGGATGGAGCTGAAGAATGCACTCCATCTCTGAGTGCACTCCCATTTCCTTTACCTCTGAGCTGAACATAGCCAGTTCTTCATTGTCTAAATTGCCTCCCCACTCCTTTTCTACCCTATCAACAAGAAAGCAGCAACAGCAAATCCTCCTAGGTCTTGACAGCTGCAGTGGGTGGTGAGAGGTTTGGGGTTGGGTATAAAGGACTAGAAGATAGCCGCCCTGTCCAAAACAGTGAGAGCTGTTTGACAATGCAACACACTCCCTCGGAGTGTGGTGGAGTCTCCTTCTTTGGAGGTCTTTAAACAGAGACTGGATGGCCATTTGTCAGGAATGCTTTGATTTTGAGTTCCTGCATGGCAGGGGGTTGGACTGGATGGCTCTTGTGGTCTCTTCCAACTCTATGATTCTATGAAAACATATGTGGGTGGTGGAGGATATGGAACTACTTCCTGTAGGAATTCAGTCACACACACACATGCATGAGCACACTTACACACACACAATAAATAAATAAATAAATAAAGATTCTTTATGCAGTTCACCTAGGAATTAATGTCATGGACATCTTATGGAAATAAATGAATTCCAGCATTCATATGACAGCAGAGTATCACACTAAAACACTAACTATGCCAGGGGGGCTGTGCTGTCAGGAGGAAAACTCCTGTGACTGTCAAGAAAGTAAGAAATGGGAGAAACAGAGCTAGCAGATGTTGTCAGCCTTCCCTCACCACTATTGCACAAGTCTAGAAAAAGCATAATTGTTGGTGTAGTGTGCCAACAGTCTTCCAGCCAATATATTTGAAATGGTGTTGAGAGAGCTACAGACTGGAAGATGCATCTTGTGACTGACTGTATGAATTGGTTTGTTGTAAGCACTTGTTGCAGTAAATCTCAGCATATCGGCTATTTAGGTCTGCAAAAAGCCAAGTCATGTGGACACAAAAACAAAGCCAGTTAAACACATAAACAGGCCAATAAAAGAACCATGTAACCCAGCCCTCACAAGAAGATATTCAAAATGCTTATCTTTTGTTGTGTCTCTGAAGGCCAGCTTTCCAGTGAACTTATCATTCTTGGAGATGAGCACCTATTTCCACATGACTCCTACCAAATGTATTTGGTGGTTGCCATCCAAATTCCTCATAAAATAAAATATGTTTTGTACTGAACCACAATAAAAGAAGATAAAGTAGGCTTTTAACCTTGTCATAAGACACATATGACATATGGAAACATTCTGACAGACATAGGTTCATTGTGTAGACAACCCCTCCCCCAAACCTCTCCCCAATCCTGCAGATACATGAATGAGAGCCTTCAGGTTTCTGAATTAATCCCTGCCTGATTTCCTTGTCCTTCTTACATTACACTTTTGCAATTTTATGCTCTCTGTTTGGTTTACAGGGCTTCTTCATACAGACAGGACAGTTAAAAAAAAAAAAGGAGGGGGAACTTACAAAGATTTAGGGAATTAACAATGTGCTCCTATAAACAGCAATATAATTTAAGGGGACTTGCTCTTAAGTAAATATTGGATTTTAGCTCAAGGCTGCACACGTAAGTTCAGTTACAAAGGAGTAAATGCTATTGACTTCTGAGCAGGCATGTATAGGATTGCACTGTAGGTTTTCTTTCAAATATCTCAATAAATCAGCATATGCTATTACATCAACATTGTCTCCCCCCCCTCCTTAAAGCATGTTTTGCATTCGCATTGTCTCCCCCCCCTCCTTAAAGCATGTTTTGCATTCGCAATATTCTCTGTCAATGAGATTTAATTCATAACAATTAGTTTGCCAGTCCAACATACTGTCTGGATATATTCAATGATAAAATACTGAATCAATCCATAGGGAGAGGCTGGAAATATAAATAAAACTTCTTCTTCTTCTTCTTATCATTATTATTATTATAAAATACAATGTATTGACACTGTATTTCTCCTTAGTATTGTGAAGGCTAAATTTGGGCTCAACTGTGGCATATGTGAAATAAAATTAAAGATTGAAGAGCACCTGAGCATGTACAGAGGCACATCTCTTACGACTAATGTGTATAACTAATTTTCATACACCTGGGATTAATCATCCATGGCTTCTGGCCAAGACTGATAATAACTAGTAGTGATGAAGAGCTAGGAAAAATATTTTTAGACTACAATTCCCACAATCCTCCAGCCAGCACATAACTTTCCTAGGGTCTGAACTGTTTAGAGAATATCCCTTCTGGTTACCTTACACAATGTTTATGTTGATGTTGATAGGAATCTACTGAATTGTTTATTTCTTAGAGTTTCTCGAGGTGAGAGACAGTGAAAAAAGGCAATTAATTCAACATCACCCACCAGTAAAGTAATTACAATGCAAAAAACAAAATTGCTCTGATGATTCCTGGATCTTGCTGAACTTACTGTGTATTAAGTATGGTATAGAAGGAGTCCTAATGATTAATTAAATCTCTATCATTCATCGATGTCTTCCCAACATTCAGCTGCTTTGGTGACCTTTCTTATGCTATTTTGAAGGCATTCTAATGCAATCACAACAGAACTGATGTGTCTCTTCTAGAGGCCACCCAGCGTGATATACACCAGCACAACAGCCAAGATTTTAAAGAGCCCTTTTTAGACTAAATAAATGAGAAATGGAGTGCATGGAATCGTCAATCACCTTGGATACTCACTTCCATTTTCTAAGCAAGTTCATGCTTCCTTTGAAGATTAGAGTATTATATTTTGGCTAAAATTTGTATACCAGCACAGGGAAGAAAGGGAGCCAGTAATGTGGGCCATTTGTGAATTATCTCATTTAAGTCAGGAAGCTGACCATGAAATGTTCTCGTTGTCTAACAGTTGTTCCCTAACTGAGAAAAACAATGCAACTGTTGCTAAAAGCCATTCATCTACCAGAACTGAGCCTTGGGCTGTAATCCTGTACATGCTTACCCAGGAGTAATCTCCACCAAGCTCAAAGGGAGTTAGTTGTGAGTAGACATGTATGGAATTGCACTGTCTGTTTGTTAAAAATCTGATTCTGCCTGAAAAGGAAGTTCAGTTTTCATTTATCTCGCATCTCCTTTGAAGTCCAATCCTCTGTCTTTGTTTAATGGTCCACAGTAGAGATTGTGCAATGAAAATATTTTTTGGTATCAAAGGCAAGCCTAAACAAGAATTTGTTGCCAAAATGTGCTTAACAGATTAGTGGATTTGGATTATGGGACACCTGACTCCATAAATTATCCTCATTATTATTATCAGCATCATTATCTATTTCTTTCATACTATATGTGTGTGTGCTCCGAGCATTACATTCCTAATTTTGTTCATCCACACAAACAGGACAGGATATTCCTATTTTACAGATGGGGAAATGAAACTGAGGGAGACTGACCAGAGGTAGGTTCATGCTCTAATTCTGCAAAAGCACTCCACATGCCTAGTATTTGTTGTTCTTCAGATATCAGCATCTTCAGAGCTGAATCATTCACTTTAATTATTTGTAAGGGTAAAAAAAAAAAAAGGTTTTAGACCTCATGCTGAAAATGTAAGCTTTAATTACAGAGATAATGCCTTGTGAAAGTAGATTGGGTCAATCATGACATTTCCCTTTTTAATTTTACTAATTACATATACCCTTATCTTACTTCCAAGAAGATCAAGGAAACATATATGATTCAATCTCTACTTTTATCTTCACAAGTATCCCATCTGAGGCATTTGAGGTTGAGAGTTGGTAACTGGCTCAAAGCTTCATGGTTGAGTGGGGATTTGAACCTGATCTTCCCAGTCCTAGCCTGAACTCTCTCACTACTATACCCAGCACTTGGCTCCTCTCCATGTCTAACAGAAACTGAATGAATTATGCAAATGTAAGAAAATTTGCATGATTCACACAGCTGACCGAATACAGCTCCTTATGGTTTAAAAGAGGGGTGGGGAAGCTTTAGTTCTTCTGATGTTTTGGCCTACAACTCACATCAGCCTTATTCAGCATGGTCAAGGGTTAGGGATTTGAAGAGCTGTTGTTCCAAAGAGCCAATGTAGCCTGTAATAGTTTGAGGGTTGGACTATCTGTTCAAATAGCCACTCAGCCATGGAAACTGCTTTGAATCCCATTCAGAGAGAAAGATGGTATATAACAGGGGTAGGCAACCTTTCCCCTTTAAGGGCCAAGGGAGTTCAGCTCCCAGAAGCCTCAGCCATGTTGGCAAAATAGTCCCATGTTGGCCAATAGCTCCTGGGATTCTGGGAGCTGAAGTCCCTCGGCCCTTAAAGGGGAAAGGTTGCCTACCCCTGGTATATAAGTACAATAAATAAATAAATAAATCCCACTGGATGAAGGCCAACGCCTTCTGAACAAATCTTGCTGAGAAAATTCTGTGATAGGTTTGTCTTTGGATCGATATAAGTCAGAAATGACTTGAAGGCCCACAACATAACAGTTCAAAACACGTATGGGATAGATTTCATGTGACCTTGAAATAGAATATTTTGAACTGAGTGGATGCTGATTTGTCTTCCCAAAGTCTCCCAGTCCCCATTCTCTTGATTCCCTTGGTTCACAAAAAGAGAGAGTAACAATGAATGTTACTACAATAGCAGAGAAATCATGGAAAGGTTTCTGTTAGAGAAGCAAAGCAGGAATTCTAGAAGGAGGCAATACTTACAAGGCAGGGTCTACCTTTGAACTTTTCACTATGAACTTAACTGTTGCTCATCAAGATCATCCAAGCAGGAGGGGGGAAAACCCAAAAGAAAAGATGAAACAAGGACATATAGGAAAAGGAAATGAAAAGAGCTTTATTAGTCAGTTTCTTCTCCTGCCCGACCCAATTATCAGATTTTGCATTTAAATTTAAGACAGTAGATCAAACAGTGAGAGCCACTTTGTACTTTTGCCAGGAGACCATATGATATCTCTCAGTGACTCTCCTGCATGCCAGGATTCAGAATAAGAAGTCATGCTTCTAACTTAGTTTGTTTTACATTACATATGGTGCAATTTGCTAAGTGAACAGAAAAAGGGAGGAAGGAAAGGGAGGGAGGGAGGAAGGAAGGAAGGGGAAGAGTGAGAAAGAAAGAGCAAAAGAAAGACAGAGAGAAAAAAAACTCATCAATGGGTGCTCTCATGGAAGATGTTGAGATTTATGGTCGAAATATCAATTAGGACAAATCAAAAGAAGGGGGGGGGGGGGAAGAAGGGAAATATGCATTATGAATTGCCATGTATGTAATAAAAGCAATCCAAACAAAGGCATCATAGTAAAATAAATAAATAATAAACTGGCCACAACTATTTGAAGAGACAAATTTAAATCAGAAAATGCCTTGCATGTTTTAACCCTCATTCCCAAGGCTGGAAACACAAATCCTAAATTAAAATTAAAGCCAAGCATGCAGATTAGAGCCTGTTCAAGGCATTTTGCTGCTGGAGGCAGCTGATTCACTCTTGGCACACTACCCATCTCCCACAGGTCATGGTACTTAGTTTCCAAGGCCCATTGACATAACACAATTATAGTACTGTGGCTCCACTTTAATGTTGATGGCTGCATCCTATGGAATCCTCAGCCCCATAGTTTAGTGAGGCTCTACAGTTCTCTGGCTGAGAATTCTAAATACCTTTCCTGAAACTAAAAATCCCAGGATTCCACTGAATGTTGCCATGGCAGTTAAAATAGATTTGTAGTGGTATAATTGTTGAAGCAAAAAATCCCACAATCACCTCTTTCCATCTCCCTGGCAGTACAAGTACAACAGTAATGCATTATTAATTAGCACTTTTCTGCTTTTTCATGATATCCCAAATCTACTGCTTAAGACAGTTGACTCCTCTTCCTAATAGTAGGTCTCTGTAGAGGCAGAGCAAAATGACTGCTATGCAATATTCTAGCCTAAGAAGAGGAGCCCTCCCTCCACTCCACCCGAGGTCATCTGGGGGGAGGATGCAGGCCCATCTCCATCGGGCCTAGCCTAAGTGGGAGGGAAAATGTTGTTTTATGTTATATGCTAATTTTTATGCTGTAAACCGCCCGGATTGGACTACCAATGGGCGGTATAAAAATAAAATTTATTATTATTATTATTATTATTATTATTATTATTATTATTATTATTATTACATAACCAGAATTGTACTAATAAAAATATTGGGCCTAATATTTTGGAAACAGTCATATTTCATTGGTTGAACTTAGAAGTTATTTTGGTCTGGAGTGAATTATATATTGAAGAAAATAGGAACTTCCTGCATTGTTTTCATAATTTCCTAATATTTACATTAAATACAGTAAGAAGCATTGGGGGGGGGCAATCATTTAATATTGACAACTTCTCTTTTTTTTGTTTGTTTGGGATGTCTGCTCATAAATATTAGATTTTTAGTGTGATAGTGCTAGAGAGAGAGAGAGAGAAAGAGAAACATGAATACTTTACCTTTAAGAGACATCTCCTTTTCAAGGTAAATGTAATTTAATATTTCTAAGTTTGCTAGTGTAAATTTAATGTAGTTCCAATTACTCACCAGCTCTCCCATGGTTGGCAATATTTTCAGGTGTAGGTGTGTGTTTATGGGAGTACTGAAATAAGTGTGCTTTCACTGAAAACTCTCAAAACTTGGAGACTGAGGTAGTTAGACCTGAGCTTTCTGACCATCTGATGCTGAGTACATGTCCCTGCTCTGACAAGCCAGAATACACACAGGCTCCAGTGGTAGGCATATTTCTTTACACAGTCTGACCTGGAATGTATTTTCCACACAGATGTTTGATTCTCCATGCAGACAGACTGTACTGGATTAGGACATATTTTAGGGTATGTTATGCAACCTGCTTTGTTTCATTGCTGAACTTAAAACATTTTCATTAAAGCAATATCTACACTACAGATGGAAAAACTATTGGAATATATTTTTTAAAACGGCTAAACACATGTTTCCTGAATGATGGGAAATTTTGATGAACAGAATCCTGATTGATGAGAATATTTGCAGTTGGGGACTTATCTTGTGCAAAATTTGCACATTCTTTGCATAGATTTTTTTTCTGTGCAGAAAATGTATGCTGAAAATGCTGTTTCCAGTGAGGAAATGCTGTCTTTTCTGTGTGTGTGCATGCACACATGCACACACACAACCCCACATGTGAATTTTGCTTAGAGGAAGTCCCCAAATACATCATATTCTGAACAGCATTTTCTGTGTAGAAAATAAAATTTATGTGTAGAAATATCCCTTTCTGTGAAAAAAATTGGTTTTCTACACAAAAAACAGACATGCAAATTTTGTGCCAAATAATTCCTGAACTGTGAATAGTCTGTAAAAACTGCACAATTGTTGAGGAATTTCCAACAGTGGGAAGAAATTTAGTAAAATTACTTGTTGCTTCCTTCTAGACAGAAATTAGTGAAAAATTAGATTCCTAACACATTTGCAGCGAAATCTACATATATCCACTCAGAAGTGAGGCTTACTCCTGGGTATGTGAGGATATAGGGTTGCAACCAAAATATGTTAGTTCATTTCATTATGAGCAGGATGAGATTATCTCTGCCAGTGGTGAAAGGTGGATTCCATGTTAGGAGGGCAGTGGATCCACTTCTAGTTTTAGTCCAGATTTTAAAGGAGCTATTGAAGATAACAGAACCTATTTGGAGATAGGGTTCAGCACCACCCTACTGGTTCAGGAGCTACCAATGCCAATGGTCTCAACCATGTATGATGGTTGTGTGTCTTGGAAGTTGGTACCCAGAAGAAGTCCCATAAAACAAAATAGAAGTTTGCATCTATTGGGATGGGGTTGCCAAGCCCCCACAGAGACTACTGGCTGCCATTTGAAGCTTAACCTACTAAATTTCAGTACATATTTAAATGTTGGCCTTCAATTCAGTAGACAGCATGATTTGCTTCTCCTTTTGTATCAAGATCAGAAAATGCTGTTTCCTATCCTCAAGTCTTGGCAATGGCATAGTTTTGGTAAAAGACTTAAACTTTTCTGTGAATATTCCCTATGAGGGAGGAGGTTAGCTGCAGAAATATATTCATCTATTGCAGATATTTTTGATAAGTGGCCTCAGGCTAAGGAAATGTAACATTTAAAAACAGGCCTTGAAATACAATTACAAAACTGGCAAATGCTTCTACTCATAAAATGTTGTTTTAAGGATAGCTGCACTGTCTTAGGCATTTGGCTGTCATGGTTATTACAGATGTCAATTTCTTAAACTACAAGACAGCAAGAAAATGTAAAGGGAATTTGTATGTATATTCTGGAAAGTGTAACTGCTAAATGGCAGAGAAAGAGACTCCTATCTAAGGTAGCATTTTGTTTCAGCCAAATGTTCTTCCTCCAAGCATACTCACTCTGTTCCAATGGGAATAGCTTTCCCCTTGACTGATAGAAATTTAGGCTTCCTTATGGGAAGGAATTGCATTCCAGAAATTGCAAATGTAAGGAGGGGGGGAGCAAAGGAAAAGATCAGATGATATTACTTTATGCCATGCTAGAAAACAGAAATTTGCATGGAATCATCTCTGTAACTTTACAGGAAAGTTTAGACTGAAAATCAACTCCCTTAAAAGTTTGAATTTGGAATTATAAACATAACAGGCCTCTTTGTTTTCATAATAAGCTAACACTCCCCCCCTTGCTACTGCTTTGCTTTTTTGAATATCCATTTCTTCCTTCTCTTCATTTTCTTTTTTTAAAACCCCAAACTGTTTATTGTTTTAAAAACAATGAGAAAGCTAGAGGTCCAGTCCAACTTAATTCAATCTGCATGAAGTTATATATGAAAAACAAGAGCCATTATTTTCTGAAAAACACATGTGCAACAGCCTACATCCAACTAGTAGTCCCAACCAGGGTAAACCTATTGAATCAATGGAATTTATATTAGTATTGACCTACCAGTCAAAAGCAGAATCCCTGGATATGTTTCAGTTGGGGCTAACAATTGGATTTAGGCTAATGTTGCTGTCAAATATACAATCATTTCCTAAGGACTTGGTTCAGCAGAAAAAAAGGACTTTCTAGCAGAATGGAGCAGAAGGGGACATGCTGGATGGTTGGGAATCCTCTCCACAGAATAATTTTTCAGCTTAAAAACAGTCTTCTTTCTTCTTTTATTTTATGAATGAATGCCATATGATTGACATTTTCTTCTTCCTGAGTTATTTCCTGGGAAGTGTTGGCATTACCAAGGACTTTCTATTCCTGTTTCCCAAGTCAACTGAAATTAACTCAGTATTTTCCAAACAGAAACATTTCTCTGCTTGATTATATGTATTATTCGGGACATAATTAATATGACTGCTGCCAGTAAACAGAGGGATCAAGTTTGAGAAAGGGATTCTAGGGATCAAGTTTGAAAAAGAGGAATGCTTGCACCAAAACAAAATGATCCTAATGTTTAAATAGTGTAATATTGACAAATTTGACTATGTTTGAATAATAATAATAATAATGGCTTAGTGGACTTTGGGGAAAAGCAGTTTCTGAAATACTGCGTGGATCTAGATATGACATGATTATTGGGAGGATGAGGAGGGGAGGGGGAGTGAGGGAAAACCAGGATATTTTAAAAAGAGTTTGTGGATGTAAACCCAAGAAGATGCAGGTAAAATCAGAGCAAAAAGAACTGAAAACTCTTGATACTTCTATAACCTTTCTTCCCTCCCTTCTGGATAAGTCCTGAATTTGTTAGCTAAATCACATACCTTCTTCTTTCTTTTGTCCTGCATTGAGTCTGGAACATACATAGCTTTTTCTGCTCTGCTCATTACAAATTCTTTAAACATGTACTGTACCAGAAAGCATATCCTAGCCCAAACCTTTTATGATGTCAAAATAAATGGACTTTGAAAAATGCAGTCATAGTGTGAGGGATTCCATTACATTTGTGATAGCAATAACTGAAGCCAGACATAATAATCTGAGGCAAAGTAGATTTAAGTGTAGTGTGATATTTACAAGGCAGTCTATAAATGTATTTCTGGTCCATGTAAATTCAGTGAGACTCCTACAATTGACTTAAGTTTATCTGCTTTACAGACTAAACTATGGTTCATATGCTGCTCACAATTTTATCAACTGCATATGCTCAGACACATGCTGAAGTCATACTCCTGATCTGAATATTCATGCAAATATATTATCAAAATTATAATACCACCTAAGCTAGATGTCACTACAGTTTCAGTCATGTCTCCACTGTTATTACTCCAGATGCTGTATCTTTAAATTGCATCTCACACATACCAGTACACTTCATTTAGCCTCTGCTGTTGACTGTTCCCCAAATGTCTGGGTGTGAATGGTCCAGGATAGACACATCCTGATCTTTATTCAATGAATCATACTCTGAAGAATGATTTAAATTACATCCAGTTAAGTCTTCGCTGCAGACATGATGCATCCCTTTGTGGAAACACAAGTGTTTAACAACTTACCAAGAAAGAGCTAGACATGCACTGACACAGGATGGAAGCATAGGGATTAGGCTTCCCCGACTTGTGTGGCTAATGAAGTCACCATGCATTCTGCTTATTAGTTCCAAAGACAGCTGCTGGATCTTGACATGCTATCCCAAAGGAGAAAGCACAAGACAAAGGGGAAGAAATCCAACCATTGTTTAATCAACTGAGAAAAGTTAAACCTCAGGAGCAGAAGCAGGGGTGTCACCCATCTTGGGTTCAGAATGTAAAAACTGAGCTTTCTTGTCAAATGTGAAGCCACTTCTATGGATAAAATGTGAACCCACTTTCATGGTTTCAGATAGTCAGTGATCCCAGAACTGCTTTAAGGGAGGAAGTTCAGCACTGGCAGGCAGGCTGTTGTTGGTTTTGACTACTTGCAGGTTCTCCCAGGGAGAAGGCAAATTAATTTTCCTATCTGTTACAAGTGAAACATCCTCACATATGAGGACTTGCAAGTACATTGAATACTTAGAAGTCTCCTTCATGTGTTCAACACAGTTTAGGATAGATCCCAGCCTTCATTATCCCTGAGAGGGTCTCAATGACAATAGCTGTCTTAATATTTCTTAGTGTCTGATCATTGACTGCTCTTCTGATCATTGATAATTTCTGATAATTGATAATTCTCGAGAAGGCTCAACTGTATAGGAAAATTGATGGTCCAATTTTGCCAGATTATTGGGGGGGGGGTTTCAACCTCCCCAAACTACTCTTAGGGGCTTTTATTTGCCCCCCTTCCAAGGTCTATGCAGATAATGGGGTGGGAGGTGGGAGGAACAGTTGGAGACATTTCTTTTTTGGACTGCAATCTCAGAATCCTACAGTCAGCTTTCTAACTTTTCTAAGGACTAGATGGTATCTCAGGACACACTTGCATACTATCTACAAGGCAGCAAAATAACTGTGTCTCAAAGTTTTGATGGGCCGTTTCAAGAGCTTCCTCTTGAAAGGACACTGTTGGGTTATATAGTTGTTGACATTCCCTGCTGTTATGTGTGGCATCTATCCAGTTGCAGCACCAGGGAAAAAAAAGTCAGGAAAGGCACAGAGAAGGAGCAAAGTACATTTCTTAGGTGAATGAACTGCTTCCAACACGGGTGGCAAATGGTCATGTCCCTTTATTAAAAAGTGAGTTGGGGTTGTGGTGAAAGGAACTTGAAGGATAGCTGCAGCCCATAGTCTTATTTGCCCATGCCATGCCCTTCCTTCAATGGGTGGGACCAGCTCCTTATATGAGGGCACTTGCCCCCTTTGCCTCACTCTGGAATGGCCCCTGTATTTATCCTATGGAAGTATATGAGGAGGTGCTACAAGCATAAAAACTTGAGACTAATTTTTATTTAGGGTACACTGTACCTAGTCAGGATAGTAATCTAAAAGGAGTGTATCTGATGCCACAAAGCAGCGTTTGCTATAATTCATTCAAATATTTATTTCTAACACTGCAGCTTTGGACAGGATAGCCATTCTGTGAAGAAGAGAGCACTCCTGTTTGCTCTCGCTCTACTTCCAACTCTTGGGAAGCCTTTATATTTCGGAAAGGATATAAAGTCAGCCTGCCAAAAGTGACTATAACGCATGTGCATCTGACACCCCCTCCCACACAACATCTCTGGCTTTACTTGCTTCCTTTCATCTGTATTTACAGGTGATACATGTAAAACCACTGGAACATATTCCTCTCCCTCTCCTCTCCCTCCCTTAGCAGCTATTGCCAGAATTAAGAGAGGGAGGTCTTTAAGGACTGGGAGCTGTCCTTCTGTTTGTTTGTTTTCTCTAAGTTAGTATGCAAAGCAGGAGCATAGTAAATCTATTGCATAGATGTGGCAAATCCACTCTTCATTTTAGGCCTGCTTCTCTTTCATCTGCTGCAGCTTGTATGGGAGCCACTGGGGTGCTGGACTGTATTCGTGGCAGAGGTGCAGCATTGAGAAGTTGCAGCCTGGAACATCTGGGAGAGAAGCTTCTGTAAAACCAAGAGTGGGTTGGTCCCTGAACACTGGACACACCAACTAACCTTTTGCAAACAAGATTTTTGTGGTATTGGCTACTGGGTTTTCAAGTGGAATTCTCCAAGTGGGAAGCTCCCATTTCAGTGCTCTAAACAGCTCACCATGCCCCTTCCCAGAATGTTCTATACCTTCCCTTGGCCCTAAACATTCTGAATATTTTTCCATTGTAGGGTGTCTCCTTTTCTGAAGGTTTTTGGACTTCTGAACACCTTCGTGTTTCCCTCCATACTGCTGATGCCACCATCTTGTATGTGGGTGATGCAGTTTTGGCTATCAGTATTTAGAATTGTATTGTTTCTCTTATATAACATTTCTATTCTGTATAAGTTGCCTTTAGCATAATTCATGGGACAAAGGTTAACCCCCCCCAACCTGATCTTCCACATGGAAAGAGCTTTTTCTGTAGGCAACATGGAAGGACTGAACTAGATGTTAAGGGAAATGGCAAGATACACTGCTGAGTAAGATCATACACTTTGGAAAGCAAATATCTTTCACCATTTGGGGGAGTAGCTCTGCAAAAAATGTGCTAAACATACTCACGACAAAGTACAGCACCTTTATCCCAGTCTAACCAACAGTGACTTGCATTGTGCAGAGAGTGAAGGCTGGATGGAGATTTATAAACTGTGTGCACAGGCCTCCAGTTCACTAGAATGACTGTGTTGTGTGTCTGTGTACACAAACAGGAAGTGTGTGGGGGAGGAGTTAGGCTACTGGCAATTCTATGCATGTGGGCACTGTGCCAACCATGGGTTATAATCCAGATAGCTCCTAAGAATACACTGTTGCTGGGGGAAACCAGCTTTGCCTTAGATATTATGTGGATGGCAACTAAGTTTAGAAGAGACAGGGAAGTCTGAGAAGGATGGCAGATGATGTCAATACTCCTGGTATTCAAAAAGACCCTGAGAGCTTGTGCTCCACTACAGTACTAGTTTTGAAACTCATACATACATAGATAATTACTGAAGTAAAATGGTGGCTGGCATCCTATTCAATAGTTATAAGATCATAAGCTGTACTGCCATTTGCACTCCCCTCCCACCAGTGATCTACAGTACAACAATCAGAATCAGGATCCCTTTCACCATTATTTCTTCCATTAAGATCGCTGGGGGGGAGGGAGGGTGGAAATCAGTATGATTTATTCTGACCTGAAGAAGAACAGATCTCCATCACTCACAGTGGCTACTGCCCAGTAAGGCAAGACTGGGGGGCTTTGATGATCCCTATATATTTCCTGCATTATTGCCACAATAGTGAATATGAATCAGTTAAGGATGTGTGACTGTAGGTTATGCATTTGTAAATGGAATCATTTCATTGCAACAACAATAATAAATTAAAGTTTCTCTTATGTGGAACATAGCATACTAGAACATGTACAGTTGCTAAACAGA
>JAIPUX010001232.1:101916641-101929579 GCA_020142125.1 Phrynosoma platyrhinos | reverse complement strand
CCCAGTGCATCAAGTGCATTTGGGACATGTGTGAACAGCAAGGATTCAACCCAGATTTATCCCAGATTATTTTCATAGTGTGAATGAAGCCCTAGATTACAGTTGTAACAACATCAATTTTGTTGGAGCACTACAGTCACACAAAAAGAGTTGGGCAAGGGACTGTTCTTTCTCAAATGTTGTGTAAAGGTTGTTCCTAAGTGAACCAAGAATTTTGCAGGCCCATACACACTGGCTTCCCACCACACTTTTTGACTTGGTGGGTGATGCTAATCAAATATTGTGTTATTAGGGCTGTTATATCTCTTGTGCTGTTGGTTGTATTGCAGTGGGAATTTAGCCAGAATGCACTGGGATTTATGTATAATGTGCTAAAAGTGTACAGGATTTGGCCTTTAGGCTACTATTTTACCAGAACAAGGAAGTTTATTTTTCCCCTGCTGCCCACTGAATCCCAGAGATTCTCTGCTTTGGGAGAGAGCCAGCATGGTGTGGTGGTTTGAGTGTTGAATGAAGATTCAGTGAGACAAAGTTTGGACTGCTAGCTCAGCTATAGAAACTCATTGAGTGGCTATGGGCAAGTCTGACTCTCTCAGTGTTACAAGAAGGCAATGGCAAACCCCCTCTTGATAAATCTTGCAAGAATATGATATGCTCACCTAAACTGGAGTTAACTTGAAGGCACATAATAACAAGAACAGTTCTCTGGGAGTAGTGCTTATGGATGCATTTTAACAGAGTGAAGCAACTAATATGTGGACCTCTAAAGACTGATGTCTTTTACAAAGTTTATATGCAGCTGCAGAAAGTCTTTGAGAACATGACTCAGCTAGGAACAAAGACAGGGGTCACCCATTGTGTCAAATCATTAGTTCATCATGCAGAGCTTGGAAAAGTTACTGTTTTAGATGACAGCACCAAGAATCCCCATGGCTAAGATGAGTAGAAATATACAGGACAGGAGAACCAATTGTATGGACTTCCAGATGTTGTCAGACTGCAACCCCCAGCAGCATCAGCCAGCATAGCTTATGATGAGGAATATTGGGAGTTGCAGTCCAAGAAGATCTGAAGGGCTGCATGACTCCCACTCCTTCTGGAAAAGTATCAAGATCATTGTAGATTAGCATGCTTTCATCCTTGAGGCAGGTGCCTCACACAAATGACATCTTTTCCTTTACGCTTATTAATTCCAATGTCTGAGGAATAATCAGAACTAGCCTCATATAGAGTATACTGTACCAGTTTAACCTATAAAGGGTACAAAATATTTGACACTAGAGATGTTTTAGACTTTAGCTCCTGTCATTCCTAACCATTTACCTTGTTGGTTGATTGGAGATGAGAAGTCCAAAACATCTGGAGGGCCAAAGTCTCCACATGCCTGCCCTATGAGCTCTTGCCCCTACAAGGCCAGAAAATTTATTATAGAAGCTTGTTATTACTTTGCCATCATTACTTCATTCTTCTCAGGATTCAGATGTGGCTTCAACCATTTGGAATTTTACTGTTAATGATTTAAAAAGGACAGTATTTTTTTTTAACTTTCTGTCTTTTCCAACCAGTTCTAATAAATAAAATGCAAAGAGACATTTGAATGTTCTGTCTAGACTTCACAAAAATTAGGAATGCACTATTAAAAAAAGGACTGTGAATTATTTGACTATCAGAAAGGAAACCAGAAAGATGTTTCACTCACAGTTAACACACAGGATGGTTACTCATAAAAAGAACCAACTCACTTTAAGTCTGGTAAAGTGCCTGAGAGAAACCTGCTCACAGAAAAATCTAAGGCTGCATTGCAACTATTTACAATAATACATTCTTGACATGTTTGTTTTATGGGTTGTCATTTTGCAAGTTATAAATCATTGCTGAGCTTTAAGAATAACAACCACAAGTTACAGCAAGATTTTGTTCTGAAGCCTGCTGAAATCAAAGATGTTGATCCCAGTATTTGGTGTTAGACCAATATGACCAACCCACACCCTTAGCCCCAACCATATCACTGAACTGTGTTCCTAGGCACTATGTTTAGACCCAGGTGGGAAACCTTTTTCTATTAATAGGGCAGTTTATTAGTGGTGCCCATTTAATTAGTAGTTGCTCACTGGCAGTGGGAAGGTATGAAACTATAGATTGGTAGAACCAGAGCCAAGAATACTTGGACATACCCAGAATTTTTTTACACTGCAAGTCCCCCTAATACCCCAAAGTTATTTTTGTAGATGATTAAAGTTATTTTAGGTCCAAAATACACTGCAGAAATAAACCACTTTGAGACCACTTTAACTGCCCTGGCTCAGTGCTAGGGAATTCTAGGAACTGTAATTTTGTGAGACATTTAGCCTTCTCTTTCAGAGAGCTCTGCTGCCACAATAAACTGCATTCCCCAGGATTCCCTAGCACTGAACCAGGGCAGTTAAAGTGGTCTCAAATTGGATTATTTCTTCAATGTGTTTTGGACCTCAGACTTCCTTTAGTCGAGAAGAGGCAATTCTGGGAGTATTCCATCCAAAAAGTAACTTTTCCATGCTGTAGACCTACCAAAATGCCTGCTCATTTTGTTTTTAGCTCTGTGACACCATCTTTTTTCTGTTCCACTCTGTTCCTACCCCACAGGGAGGGACAGACTGCCTTTGCTAGAAGTTGAGCAAATCATTTAGGGAGGGTTAAGAAAAATCAAACTGAGGGCCTCCAGCTGTTCTAGGGTCATAGGTTGTCCATCTCTGTTTTGGACATTGTCATTTCTCTCTTTTATCTCACTTGACTGCTTGCAAATGTCTATTACATGTGACAAAAACATCCTTACAGTTTATGAGTTACAGTTTAAAGAGGAATTCAGAGGCATAGCAGGCTTAGTTTGGAATATCAGTATGTAAATGGATCTTGTAGCACCTTTGAAATTAACAGTGCAGAAGAAATTGTAGCATAAGTTTTAGTAGACATGGTCTACTTCCTCAGATGCATGGAGGTGAAAGAAGAGACTGTGACAACAGATGAGTGGTTGAAAATACTATGTTTTTACTTTCTCTAACTCTCAAATCATTGCTTGCATGGTTGAAAATACGTGCTTTAACTTCCTGGGTTCAATGACTGGCATCTCCATTTCAGAGGAATAGTCAGAGATAGGTGCTGGGCAAGCCCTTTCTCTCTGACTAGGGCCTTGGAAAGCTACTATCTATCAAAGATGTCAGGTCTGTGTTTGTTGGACCAAACTTAATTTAAAACAATTTTCAAAATGGTAGCTACAAAGCTTGGAAAAATTACTTTTTGATTATCATTCCCTTTGGATAACAGTATTAATTCACAGAAACAAAAACTGCAAAGTGACCTATAGCACCATCAGGTCTAATAAATATATTATGACATAAACTTTCATGGATTATATTCCACTTTATTAATTGCATGAAGTATTATTCAAGATTATTATTAGTATTGTCTGTCCCCTCCAGTGAAAGATGTTTTGCTAACAGAAATTTCCAAGATGTTTGGGCAGTAAATACATAATAATATGAATTTATAGCACATTTTTTTCAGGAGTATTTAAGAATATAAATGTCTACTTGAGGATAAGTGGCATTGGGATTATACCAGCTAATGTGTTCATACCAAATAGGCAACATGTGACTTTCCAGATGATTTTGGATTTTAGCTCCCATCAACCATAGCCACCATAGGACTCCTCCAAATGGGTCAATAGTTCCAATAAGTGCTGGGCTATTACATTCCTGGGTTGTACAACTTATAGCTTCCACACCCAGTCAGGGCTCCTCCATGCCCAAAATGTACTAGGGTTTCATCATTTTCTTTCTTTTTTGCTTGAAGTGTGGTGTGGGTGGGATTTCATTCCATCCCCAGAAATGGAAGGAGGAAAAGAAGGTCAGAGGAGAATCTCCATGGTAAATGTCACACACTTATTCAACATGGCATCAATGGGACTGCTCAGAAGTAAAGGAGGAATTTGGACAATGGAGATAGATGTGGGATTTTACTCTTGCCCATATGGGAATGTAACCCTCCCCCACCTCCTGCTCTGGGTCTCAAAAGTTGCAGGTCATTCCAGAAATTCACTAGAAATAGACTGAGATGGGAAGTATGTTTTATAGATCTTGTAAAAAAAAAGACAAACCTCCAATACATCCAGGTACAATTTCCTCTAAATCTTGGGGCTTTTGGGTGAGCACAGAGCCAATGTTACAAGATTATGGGACTTTCAATTCAAGAACAACAAGAAGTGCATAAGCTGGCTACTCCTGGTATATATCAAAGCAGCCTTCAATGGTAGACTAAAATCTGACACATACTGCCTTGCTAATTAAGAATGTAAGACATTTTGAAAAACAACTGCCTGCAACATGGACAACGATGGTCTGAAAACTCACATGTCAGATTAATCCAGTACCGAGACATTTGTACTGGTGGCCCATGGCCCAAGCTTTGGGTTACTTCATATCAACCCTGTGAGAAGAGACATCTCCAACCCTCGCTTGGATCTCAATCTGCCAGTGGCAGGCAGAATAACTGTGAATGGCTAAAGACATCTGAGCAAATATTTATGTGACTGTCTAAAATCACTGCTTAAATTATTCCTGTCTCCTCTCCCTACCCCCACATTGTATATCTTTGCCTTTGGGTTCAGTCAGTACAAGAAATGGATGTTCTGAAATACTGGGATCTTCCATTTGTGATTCACCAGGAAGTCTGGAAGGAAAGCTCATTTAAAATCTCATTCTTATGAAAGAATTCAGCCCTGTTTTGATGTGTTGTGAGCTCAGCAGAGTTAAATATCTAGCATATCCATGCCAAATTTCAAATGTGCTAGAAGTTAATGCATTGCTTGCAGTGATGCTTCTGTTTAAAGACAGCTGTTTTACAAGACAGGGATGGGAGAAGAAGCTTGGTTGTTGTTGTTTTTTTAAAAGATCTGTCTGTACAAAGGGATGTTTTTCTGCTGATCTGAAAAATGGGATCAATACATTCCTCTTCTGGAGCAATTTTAGCATGCTATATATTAGGCTTCAACATTTGGTAAACATATGTACCAAAAAGATGGGTATGAACAAGCTGTGACAACAACATGTATATAATTTTAGTTGTTTGGGGCCTGGAAAATGAAGGTGCAAATGATTCTGGTACAAATTTTAGTCCTAAAAGCTTTGGCTTGCAAACCTTCTGGAAAAGTCATTTTCAACATAACAGAATTTTATAGTTTCCAGAATCTGCCCAACCATGATGGAAACTGTAGTTCCTAGCCTGGCCATTGGGGACATCAATGCCCTAGATCAGGGGTAGGCAACCTTTCCCTTTTAAGGGCCAAGGGACTTCAGCTCCCAGAATCCCAGGAGCTATTGGCCAACATGGGACTATTGGCCAACATGGCTGAGGCTTCTGGGAGTTGAAGTCCCTCGGCCCTTAAAGGAGAAAGGTTGCCTACCCCTATGCTAGATTCTAGGGACTAGAGCCCTGCAACCCAGAGCAGTGGAATGGGGAAAGTAGGAATCTCCATGATGTTGGGGTGCACTTCCCACAATCTCTTACCTTTGGCTATGCTGGCTAAAGCTGGAGGGATTTGCAGTCCAATAATATCTGGAGGGTCACAAATCCTCCACCCCTGAGTTAGAGGGAAGAACAATGCAACCCTGCAAGTCCTCATGCCAAGCAGCAACATTTGTGAATTGGCACTGAAATGTGCTTCCACAAGCATCCATGACCCTCAACACAGAGGAGCAATTTAAGAATGTGAGAAGGGATGATCAGCTGCCAGATTGCTCAGAGGAAAGACTTACCCCAGTATCCTGTTTCTAACAATGGCTGCTTCCAAAAAGCTCACAAGCACAACTTGAAGGTCACAAAATGTGAATGCCAGGAGCAAACTCAAAGCATACGGCTGCCTGAGGCAAATGGCAAGATGATACCTTCTGTACAGATGACAATTGGACTAGTGGTTAACTCTTACTTCAACCCTGGTGATGGGAGAGCATCTTTCATAATACCTAAACACAGCAGATTAGTTTAGAGGCTCTACTTCCTATCCTTCAGTATATGTCTGAAGTGGTTACCCCATTCTGCTTAATGACAGGAAGAGTCCTGGCCCTTACAGTTGCCCTTCAGCACATGATATTCAATAGTATACCATGCTTGAACATGGCAGTTACATAGAGCCATCACAGTGAACAGATATTGTATAAAAAAATAATGAAAAATAGGTCTGATTCCTGTTTTGAGTTGTCTGCATGTGGCCTTCACACCATTTTGTGATAATGAGTTTCTCCATTTTATTTTATGTTATGCACTTATATACTGCCCAGCAAGACACTCAATTTTAAATCAATGAAAACAAATACATATTACAAAAATAGAATAATTTCCAGAGTATAAATAAAATAAAATAATTTCAGGGGCCATCCTTTCCCTTGAGTTTTTATACAACTTAGGGAACTGGGTATGTTTAGCCTGTAGAAGAGATGGTTAGGAGGTGATAATTATTTGAAGGGGTGTCATATTGAGGAGGCAGCAGGCTTGTTTTCTGCTGCTCCAGAGAACAGGACCTGAAGCAATGGATGCAAGCTACAGGAAAAGAGATTCCACCTTGTCATTAGGAGGCACTTCCTGACAGTAAGAGCTGTTTGACAGTGAAACACTCTCGCTTGGAGAGTGGTGGAGTCTCCTTATTTGGAGGTCTTTAAACAAAGGCTGGCTGGCCATCTGTTGAGTATGCTTTGTTTGAGAGTTCCTGCATGGTAGGGGGTTGGAGTGGATGGCCCTTGAGGTCTTTTCCAACTCTGTTATCCTATGATTCTGTGATTCTATGATATCATGGGAGAAAATATTCTTTATGTATTTGTCCCATACCATGTGTAGCCAAAAAGAAAGATTTCTGTGCTATCATCACTGCCCTGGCATAAGCTCCAGCCCGTGTTTAGTTGGGCTCAATCTAGCTAGAGCCCACTGAAAAGCTTATGCCATTGTAAGTGCTGACAGAAAAGAAATATTTATTTTTAGTCACCATTGCATCAAACCAGTATGATCAAATGGAGTTGTCTCAAGTAGTCAGGATCCTTTTATACTCTGCCCCACAAGAGCAGCAGGTAGACCACACAGCAGCCCACTGTAAATAATTTGTCCAATACTATGCAAATAAAATAGCTTAAATCCATCTCTGCCACTTCTTCAGTATAGAAGTGTTAAAACACATTATTATTATTATTATTATTATTATTATTATTATTATTATTATTAAGTATTTATACCCCGCTCTTCAGCCAAAGGTTATGGTTTTCTATAGGCAGTTCTGAGGTCTTGTTTCCTTTGTTGGCCTTTGAAGAGACACAAAGTCTTTGTCGTGAAATCTAGAAGTCTTATGTGGCACGTATGGCTTCAATCCAATTGCTAGTCCCACCTAGTGTGGATCCACCTAGTAAGTCAGCTCTTATTTAATTTCCATTGATTCAGTAGTCTACTCTAGTTTGGACTAACAAATGGATTTTGACCTATAAATTTTAACTTGGGTTGTGATGCAATTCTCTGAAAGCTCCGAAAGCATTCAACATTTTGTTCAAAAATAATACAATGAATCTAGCTTGATAACTGGATGATATTGGTATTCAGACCTTCCCTTACAATAGCTGATTTACAAGATGACTCTGTACATTTCACTTTGGTCCTTTGCAGACTGCCAGAAATAGTGCAAACTGAGTTCATTTTAACTGCCCTGACTCAGTGCTAGGGAATCATGGGAAGTGTAGTTTATTGTGGCATCAGAGCTCTCTGACAGAGAAGGCTCAATGTCTTAGAAAAAAATACAATTCCCATGATTCCCTAGTACCTAGCCAGGGCAGTTAAAGTGGACTCAATTTGCACTATTTTTAGCAGTCTGCAAAGGCCCTTTCTCCCACATTCAATTATTTTAATATCACAATCTGGTTTGTTGTTGGTTTTTTTTTGAAAAATTCTTAGCATAAACAAACAAGCAAACTAACATTAATTTCTCTGCTTATGTGCACTGCCCAAATTCAGTAGATATAACTATTCTCAGCAAGGATGTAATCTCTACAGGACATGGGGGACATTAAGATAGTCTACACCAAGAAGTGTAGAGCTTTAGATTGTTTCCTGATGGCTCTTGAAAAGTTTCCTGTTGCCTTAGCAGGTGATCCTATCAAAACTCTGGCTGATCTCTGGAACAAGGAAATGGCCATGGGAGTGGACACAATCCTCCTAAGTGTCCCCTCCCATGGAGAAGAGCCATATGAGCCCCCTGGGCTCATGTGGGTCAGAGATTGGACCCACTCAAATGGAGTTGTTTGAAGTAGTCAGGGCCCTTTTACACTCTGCCCCACAAGAGCAGCAGGTAAACCACCTAGCGGCCCACTGTAAACAATTTGCAAAACACTTTGCAGATAAAATTGCTTGAATCCACTCCAGCTTAGTTGCTCTGGTCTAGTGGGTGTAAGCTTGGCTCTTGCTTGTCCTGTGTTATTGGATATATTTTAATATGTGTACCCTGAGGATGTGGACAGGATCCTTGGAGAGAAGAGATTCACCACATGCACATTAGGCTCTGGCCTTGAGCAGATAGGACAAAAGGATCTGATCACTGCAGGACCGCAATGACTAGATGCTGTGGTCCCGAGTCTGGCCACTGCCATGGTTCCGGATAGGCCATGGTAAGGAGCAGATAAAAACCACTCCTTTTGTGGACAGGTTTGAGCCTCTTTAGGTGACCCCAGTGCAGCGCTGGCATGGTTTCCGCATGGTTTGGGGGCACGCATTGTCTAATAGCCATGGCCCCAAACCATGAAGAAGGTGCCGTTTTTTGCCCTTCTGTTTTGGGCTTCTGGTTTATAAAGGCAGCCAGAGGAAGACTGATTGAATGGGTAAGGGAGTGATATTCTTTGGGACTTGAGCCATGGTATTCTTCTGGGCTGTCTGTCTGGGATGAAACATGAGGGGGGGCATTGTTCTAAAGTGGTTCTAGTCCTTCATGGAGGAACACACTCAGAAGGTGGTACTGGAGGATTCCCCAGAGTTCAGTTTTGTGCCTCATGCTGTTTACCATCTACATGAAATTGCTTAGTCAGATTTTGGAGTTTAGTGTCATCTGTACACATCAGCACCCTGATGATGCCAAGCCAGGAGCATCACTAGGAGGGTGCATGGGGTGTGAGCCACACCAGATGACATCCTATTGGGGGGGGGGGTGCCACCACTGCTCCCAAATATCTGCTTTTTGGCAGAAACAGGCTGTGGTGGTTAACTGCATTGCTTTAAAACACTGGAGTGGGAGAGATGGTGTGAGTAGGACAAGAGTAAATGGGAGGAGAAAAGAAAGACCTCACATTTTTAAAAAATAATTTTTTTAATTTTAAATTTTAAATTCAAATTTTTTAAAAATTTTAAAATTTTCTTTAAAAAATCACATCTTACCAAATTTTCACTTTAACCACATGAAAATATGCATATGTAAATACATTAGGTTCTATTGTAATTTAAAGGTATTATTTTAATTTTGCTATTTGTTTTGTAACAACTATTGCCATTACATTCAATGATATATGGGAATTATGATTTATGAATGACATTAGTACATAAAACATGACTAAGGATATATGGTGTGGTATGAGAGGAGATCAATGGGGATGTGACATGGGGGGCATTGTTTTAAAGTGGTTGTAGTCCTTCATGGAGGAACACACTCCATGGAGACACCAGCCCTAGTGATGCCACTGCACCCAGTTCTATCTCTCCTTTCTGTCTGACGCCAAGAAGTTTCTATGTTAAACTAGTCAGTCAGTAATGGAATGGATAAGGGCAAACAAACTGAAGTTTCATTCAGAGAAGACAGAGGTGCTGCTTGTTAGACAGTATGCAGATCAGGGAATAGGGATTCAGCCTGTGCTGGATGGTTACAATCCTCCTGAAATCTGAGGTTTGCAGCTCCTTAACTTAGGTTTTGGTACTCCTGATGCTCACTCCTACTTACATTTAAACCAGTTTGTGATTCACCTTCTCTCTGTGTCAGTGAATCAGTTCCAAAAGGTCCATAGTTCCCACTATGAAAGTGGATCTTTTCATCATTCCCTTGTAATCGCTTCTTTTTTGGCACAATTGTCATTTCCAATAGTTTGTGCCCCTTCAAAATGCATGTCAATCATCTGTGTGTCATTGGTGATGCAAGTGGCAGCACGATGAGGATGGGGCCATTCCAGGCATTGAGTGGGTGACTTTAGAAACTGAGCCTTCCTCTGCCCCTCAAGCACACCATTTCCCCTTTCTGCAGCCTGGCTTGGGAACTATATATATATATATATATATATATATATATATATATATATATATTGACAGGATATGTGATCCATTGGTTTTGCAAGTACTTGCCTCACTGAGCTGCCCACAAATACCATGGATCACATATTCTATGTATATATAGTATGCTCATAGGTCACACTACAAGCACAAAGGCAGTGCTGAGAGGGGGAAAATGGCTGAATTCCCAAAAACTGAGGAGGGATGATAAACATCCCTATTCCATTAGTCCCTCCCCTCCAGAATGATGCAATTCAGATCTGTCGTTCCCACTTGTTGAACTATTCTTTTCAAAAGAATAGCCAAAAAACTAGTGTTAGGAAACAGCGGGTTTTTTTGTGTTTGCCTCGCTTTCGTCGTGATTGAAACTGAGCACAATAGGATCAGAACTGTTTTCAAGTGGGAATGACGGTCATATAACCCGTTCAGCAATTTGCTTTAAATCATAGTGGGAATGAGGCCCTGGACTCAATTTGATTTTGGATGCCCAGGATTCAGTGCTGGCCAGGAGTGCATTTTCACAGTTAAAACTAGTGCACCAGCTGTGCTTGCTTGAGACATCTGATCTGGCTAAGGTAACACATACCTTGATCCTGGTTGGATTACTATAATACACTCTATGTGGGGCTGCCCTTTCAAACTGTTTGGAATCTTCAGAGGGTCTAAAATGCTGCAAACAGGTAGTGACTAGAGGACAGGTTACGGGGAAGCTATAACACCCCCCCTGTTGAAACAGCTTCATTGGCTACTGGTCCAATTCCATGCAGAATTCAGGGTACTGGTTATGACATTTAAAACCCTATATGGCTTGGGTCCACACTGTTTGAAAGACTGTATGAGCCTGTCCAAGTTGTAAGATCTTTGAAGGAAGATTTTCTCTCAGTTCCATCACTATCACAGGCACATTTAGTGAGGATACGAAAGACAGCCTTCTTGATGGCTGCTTCCAGGTTGTGGAACTCTCTCTCCCCTTTCCTTTTGCTGACTGGTAGAGACCCTTTTATTCACTCAGGCTTTTGATGTTTAAGATATATGGTAAAAAGAGCTTTTAATGGAGTGGAATTTTAAAAATCTTTTTCTGTGTTTTAATCGTTAGATTATTTTAACTGTGTGTTTTTAACTGCACTGCCATTTAATTTTTTTTAAAAAACTTTTTAATGAATCTATTTTTTAACCTGTACCATTTTAAATGCTTATAAAATGCCTTGAATCCTGTGTGAGGAGAAAGGCAGGATATAATTTATGAAGAAACTTGCAGAGTTTTGCAAATTTCTCACACAAAAATGAAATACTTACTTGTACTGAAGAGATCACAAGAAGGGTTAAAAATTAAAACGAAGGAAGAGTTAGAGATAGAGGGGATAAAAAATGAATTGGTTTGAATATTACCAATTAAAAACAGATTATGGAAAGGATAAGAATAATCAAGAATTTGAATTGGAAATAAATAATTTTGATCGAGTTGTAAGGGAATTTGGAAAACACTGGATTACTAAAATATATAAGATTTTATTAGATTACGAACTGCAAACAGAAGTAATTAAGACCAATATGGTAACTTGGATGCAGAATATAGGAAACTCAATTTCGCTACAAGATTGGGAAACCACATGGAAAGACACTCAAGCTTTTTCAAAATGTAATACTTTGAAAGAATTTTTTTATAAAATTTTCTTTAGGTGGTATATGACCCCCACTAGATTACATAAAATTCAAAAAGATGCAGGAGAATGGTGTTGGAAATTCAGAGCAGAAAAGGGAACATTCTACCACATGTGGTGGACCTGTAAAAAGGCAAAAAGCTATTGGAAAAAGGTACATCAAATGATGTGTAGGATCTTAAGGATAAATATCCCATTTATACCTGAGCTTTTTTTACTCAATATGTTAACTAAGATTAAGATTAAATTAAGTTTATATGATAAAAGCTTAATCTTATATATGGTATCATCAGCACGCATAGTTTATGCTCGATATTGGAGACAACAGGCCACACCTAATTTACACAGATTATGAAACTGAAGGAAATGGCTATCATGGATATATTGTCCATGTATGCCGCCGGGAAAACAATGCAACAATATGAAAATAAGTGGCAGAAAGTGACAAAGCACTTTTGAAAAGGACTCCAAAGCTGTGATTTATAAATATCGATATTGATTTAAATAATACTGGAACTAGGGAAGATATATGAGTAAGGTTAATTAATATTCTGTGGGAGAATATGTGTAAAAATGTGTTAAGATTTTTGTTTGATGACAACTTCTTGTAATATTTTATTTTATAGACAATAAAATGGGGAAAAACAAAACAAAACAAAAATGAAATACTTACTTAATACAGTAACTGACTATTTAGCCGTAATCCTTACTGAGTTCAATGGGGCTCGTTCCCAAGTAAGTGGTACAGGAATTTGGCCTTACTTATACTGATTATATGTGAATATGAAGACAATAGTACTCTGCGATGAACAGACAATATTGCAAACTTTCCTGCATTGCCTAAGGAGAGATAGAAGACATAACTTCCCACACACTCAGGTCCTCTGGGAGGAACTTACTACAGTCAATGAAAACTGGTGGTGACTTCCCAGAGGACCTTTTCAGCTGACACTCCTAAAATTTGGAATG
>JAIPUX010001232.1:101873703-101916541 GCA_020142125.1 Phrynosoma platyrhinos | reverse complement strand
GCCACTGTTATTGAAGGGAGGGTGGGTCGAAGGGGTGGGGGGTTCAGGAATTATTTTCTTCTTATTATTTCTGTAATTGTTTTAATCTTTACTGTTACCCACCTCGATCCTCAACAGGGAGAGGCAGGATACAAATAAATAGGAGATCCATCAAGCAAACAGCTTGGAGAATTTCAAAAAAGCCATCAAAATGGATCTCTTCTGGCAGGCCTTCCTTGAATAGAACAGATTGCATTAGTGGATGCTTCTCCCCCTTTTTATATCCCTATGCTTATGTTTTATGTTTCCATGCTTTTATGTTATAGATTTAAGTTTTAGGGTATTCATTTTATATCACTGGTGTGAATTCACTAGCTATTTTAAACAGACATATTATTATATATAATTTTAAGGGGGGGGGTAGATTGTTTTTATGTTATTACTGTTTACTATGAATTTGTCTATTTTATACGCAACTGTTGTGAGCCGCTTTGATTGCCTAAGGGTACAAAAATAAAGTTATTATTATTATTATTATTGAACTTTCATTCAGATCAATAGTTGCTGTGGGGGTAAAACAATCCCACTCTGGATGTTTCTATTGTAATTGTTTATTCAGTCTGCAAAAGCAATTATTGCTTCTAGAGTAACATGACTAGAGGTTGATGTGCCTCTCAGGTTATATACACTAGGGCAGACCTTCAGGCTTTATATGTATATGAGAAAATCTTGGACGTTTCTGAGTTTCAGGACAGCTGGTAGTGAAATCACCAACATGCGTGTGAGTCAGAAGCGAACGGTGGGGGGGGGGGAGGGTAACAGGAGACTCTCATGAGGGGGAAATTTGGTACATTTCTGCACAACTGTGCCAAAGAAACCTTTTATAGCTGCACATAGTTGAGATGTGATCTGTACTTCCATGTGGAGTGAACATGAAGAAGGGAAGCTACCCCCAAGGAATGGTCTCTCTCTCTCTCTTTTAAAACTTATGCAGCCATGTCATCATATGATGTTACTAACTAGACAAATGCATGAATAGCTTGATTACAAAGCTGTAGCTTTCCCACTTGCTGCACAGTGAGATTGCTAAATCAGAATGAGACATCTCAGATACTGAAGTCATAGATTACAAGTGCATTATCAGCCCCAATGTAATACATTTGGTTGTCTGAGGTGGAATAGCAAATGGAATCCTCAATTATCCAAGTCAAAGTGCATAGTACCCAAAGCCAATCAAGTCATTTGGGAAGCTGAAGCAAAAAGTACACCCAATTGTTGGCTGTAAAAACACAACAGCAATTGAAATAATAATTGGATGTCCTTTCACAACACCCTAAATCTGATGCCACCATTGGGGTGAAGCAGACCAGCAGCTTGGAGTAACCAGAGGCCACTCCAGCTCCAAACTGACACCAGATTGGCACAGGATTGTGGTGACCAGACACCATGGTCTTAGAGCCAGCTGCTGCTGCTGCGGTCCTAAATAAGCCTCCTGCAAGAAGTACATCTTTAGCGCTCCTTTTTTGGCTGGCTTTGGGCTGCCTTAAGTAGCCATGGAGTGGCTTCCAGCTGCTCCAGGAGTGTGTATCATCTGCATACCCTGAAGCGACTCTTTCCTACCTGTCTGTTCCAGGTCTTACTCTGCCTAATGGTAGGGATGTCTGTGTTCATTACAGAATAGCATGAGCCTACTGGCATTTTAAGATTCTTGGGGGATGGCTTTCTCTTAGTCCTACCACCATCCTAGGCATGTCTTTAAAAACACACACACACACACACACACACACACACACAATAAAATAAAACAGAAAACACAGCAGAAAGCTTTTTGGTGGCTGCTCCAAGGCTGTGGAATTCCCTCCAAAAAGAGGCTGAGTTGGCCCCCTCTGTTCTGTTTCTGTCAGCAGGAAAATACATTTTTTGTTATCCAGCCTTTAATTGTCAACTAGCCATTGCAGATAGTCTTTTAATTGGAAAATCCTATATTTTATTTTATACTTTGGTTTAATTGTATTTTGTTTTATATTGTGAGCCACTTTGGGTCTCATATTGGGAGAAAGATGGAATATGAATGAATGCACACATGCATGAAACAAGGTATTTATGATGAGGAAAGAGAATCAACATTGAACTGTGGCATATGTGGAAGGCATTGAGCTGGGGAAGTGTGGAATAGACATTGTTATGCTAGATAGATAAATAATTTAACCTGGCATAATGCAGCCTCCAATCATTCTAAATACATCTGATCAGGAAAAAAAATCTGTATAAATGAAATGTTTCTTCACAAGAGCAGAAGATATCCAAAACTGCCTAAGAGAAGTATGTTGTTTTAATAAAGGTTTGATTGTCCTCTGGGTGGGGAATGGCACATTTCATGCAGGGGGTTTGCCAAAAGGCACTCCACTATGTTAATTTTCACCTGTAGTGTTTGGCTGAGACATAAATAACTGTGGTACTCCAGATGTTTTTGGACTGCAGCATATTGGGTTGGAGTCCAACAACATGTGGAGGGTCACAGTTGTCCACCTCTAGTTTCTCCATCTATAACTGCAGCAGATGTGGATGATAACATGAAATTTAAACAGAAAAAGTGTAGAAACAACAATCTGTCTGTATGTTATGGGGGTACAAGGAGATTTGGGATTAGATTGCTGGATTTTGTGGTTATCCCCTGTATGATATCTGTACCAGAAGCTTACCATTTTTCTGCATAAGTTAATAGAGCTTGAAGAACTCTCTATAGCATTACACAAGGCATTTGTATCTCAACTATAGGACTGACCTTTGAATTATATTTGTGCCTATATAAGGTAGAAAGTGAAGTAGAACCTGTTCTCAAAGCACATGGGGATAATATCCAGAGGAACAGATGACAAACCAATACAACTGTTGCAAGCTATAAGAGAGAATCCATCAAAATTTTAACAAAAATATGCCATCAAAGATGGGAAACAAAACAATGACATACAGACTGGAAAAAACTCAGTTTATATTCCCATCCCCAAGCATTTGGAAAGCATAGCGACTATTGGAGCATTGCACTAATCTCATAGGGAAGCCAAGTGATACTCAAATTTTTCACAAAAACAATGAATACAAGGAAGCATGAAATACCAGATCTTCAAGCTAGATTCAAAAAATTAAGAGCTGCAAGGGATGTTTGCCCTTCTCTGGTCCTTTGGCACCTCACTTGTTTTCCAAGATTTATAAAAAAATGATGGCAAGGGCTTCGAGAGTACAGAGTTTATCACACAGGAGTGATCCCATGCAAAACATGGTTTTAAATTGGAAAAAAAAAATCCACAAAAGTGGGTTGATTTTCACACAACATCAGGGTTAATGAGCATTAATGTGACATTAACCCAAACAGAATGTAGACAAAACCCGCTCTTTTTTACTTTCAGAAAATCCCAAAAGTAAAAAGGAGTAGGTTTTGTCTACTTTCCATTCGGGTTAATTTCACAGTAACCCTGATGTGTGTAAAAATCAACCCATTTTTATGAGTTTTCCCCCTGGCTTTTAAATCCTGTTTCTGTATGGGATTTCTGCACTTTCACCCATGTAATAAACTCCTACATCAGCAAATTACTTCAGTACTTTGCAAGGCAGTTCATCTGGCCCTGCAGATCTGAATTTGTTAAAGGAGCTTATCGCACGCCTTAAAGAGGTGTTTTACCTCTTCCAGCTTCAATCCTTGATTGGGGATACAGCTGGATGTTATCAAACATAATTCGCCACCGATTCTGCTGCAATGCCACCATGTGAATTAAGCCCTGCTGGAAGCTGTGCTCAGCCAGATCTTTTCTGGAAGGGGTGGGTTATAAATAAAATTATTATTATTATTATTATTATTATTATTATCATCATCATCATCATCATCATCATCATCATCATCATCATCATCATATAAGTTTTCCAACATGAGAAACTGGCTAGCTGAGCAGTCCTTGGACCTAGGCTGCATTCAGCCAGTGGCATCAGCAAAATCAGCAGCGAATTATGTATGATAACATCCAGCTGTATCCCTGATCAAGGATTGAAACCGGAAGAGGTAAAGGCCTCTTTAGGGCATGTGATAAGCTACAAAATTAGCTAGGTGATTCCCAACTAACTCCCCATCAGTCTAGATTTGCAATCCAGATACTCTACCAAGATGTATGCTGCTGCATGGAAGTGCACAATTCTCTTTTGGGGAAGAAACTGAAGCAAAATAGGTATTCAGTAAGTCTCTGGTGCAACAGTCAGAAGCAGGGTCCCTGTCACAATTTCCCTTTGGATCATAGCTAATTAACATGAAGGAGGTAGCTGTTGCTTTGTATATGGGGATTGAGGAATTTTCATTGTCCCGGCATATGCCCTAAACTAGGGAATACATAAGGATTTTGAATACAAACCAGTCACAGGTATGGCTACTGATTATTTTGGGACAGGTAGTGCAAAGCAATACCTTCAGGCTCTGAGTCAGACCAAAGGTCTATATAGTACTGTCAAAATAAACTGGCAGCCGCTCTCCAGGACTTCAGAAGAGATTCATTACTGTCCCTACCTTGAGATTGCTGGTATGTGCCTTCAAGTCATTTCTGACTTATGGCAACCCTAAAGTGAGTTTATCTGAGGTTGAGAGAGTATGACTTGCCCAAGGCCATCCAGTGGGTTTCAATGGCCGAGTGGGGATTTGAACCCTGGAACATAATCCAATGTTCAAACCTCTATGCCATGCTGGCTCCTGCCTGGAGATAGCAGGACTTTTAACTAGGACATTCTGCAAGCAAAACATATACTCTGCTTCTGTGCCACATTCCCCTAATTCTGTTATTCCTGGGTTTCACAAAGATCCATGAAGGCCAAGTCTTAACATTGCCATTTTTGCCTTTGAGGAATCACTCATTTGAGTGTTCAAGGAAGATACTGGAAATCCAATAGAAATTTCCCCACTGAAGTGCTCTGTACCTTGTTGTGAACTGAAAGTTCCCTCAATGCATAAGTACCTACAGAGTGCTGGGGCACATTTATGGGGCAAAGTTTCCCAAAAGCAGAACTATCACTTCCTTTAACCTTTCTTCTTTTGTGCACCAGGGGGCAGGATTTCACCATCAGCAGTCCTAGGGGCCAGCTTTACACCTTTGAGCCCCCCCCCCTTAAATTTTGGGCAAAACTCTTCCAAATTTGGTGAAGGCTTGCTTGCCTCTGTATGGCTCACAGTGTATGCTGACATCCAGAATATATCTTGTACTAGTAGTACTAACACCTAAATAAAGCACAAAGAAATGCAGTCTTCACTGGAGTCTAGAGGAGGGCACAGTGCGTCTGTCCTTCTGGTTTCATAGGGCCAACATGTAGCCTCTCTCAGAAGGAGCTTTGTCCTGCAATAGCCCATTAATATTCATTTGCATCTGTCAGAGGAATTTTTTTGTTAAAGAGCAGCTGTGCCTGACTCACCTTCCAAAAAGAATGAGCAAAGTCTTGGTTACTCTGTACAGTTATTGCTCATATCTTGAGCTCGACAGTTGTGGTTCTTTCCTTTCTACATGGGTGCATGCTGTCAGACTGACTTGTAACATGATTACTTCTGAAAATGTAATCTCATACTGAACTTAATGAATGTTATAACAGTCTGCTGCACAGTGTGTAGTCTATTCTTCTTTGATGCAATTGCATGCCAAAATAAGTAGACAATTATTACTAAAAATAATACAGCAAATCCTTGTCTTCTCTCACAAGTCTCTGGTGTGTGTCTCTACAGAAATAAAATAACTCACAGCAGTATATTTACATCACTCCCCAACTGTCTCCCCTAGACTTCCTTGGAAAGTTGATATAAGGAATGCAGCTGGATGACTCTATATATGTGCGGTCTGTGTCACATTTTACCCACAATTCTATTCCAGTGATGACCGTTGGCTTCCATGTCAGTGCAGTGATTAATGGACTGGGTTTTAGTCTGAACATCAAAGGAGCTGTCCAAAGTGCTGGACCTTTTTGGGTATAGGGTTTAACACCTAAAATAGCCCCTTCAAAGTTTAGAGCAAAACCCAAAGCAGATTCATTATCTCACTGACAGGGAAGCCACTAGCAACTACTCTTTTGTTCTGTGTCATTTTTGCATTCATGTACTATAAATAAACCTCAAAATGGCTGCACTCTTACTCTCAAATATCCAGGAATAAACTCTACTGAGTAAGCATGGGTAGAACTGCACTGCATAATATGTATTTTGTGTGTGCATGTGCCTACAACTCACTTGTCAACTTATGGTGACACCATGAATTTTATAGGGTTTTCTTAGGCAAGGAGTATTCAGAAGTTCCTTCCTCTGAAATACAGCCTACAGCCCCTGGTATTCATTGGCAGTCTCCCATTCAAGTGCTAACCAGGGTGGAACCTGCTTACTAGAGATAGCCAAATCATTTTGTATCTAATCTGTGCCAGTTTTTCAGATATCCAGCAATATGTCTATTCAGTCCAATTTCTACATAAATCTGAAAACATAAAAAATAAAATAAAATGTGCATTTATTTTCATTTGACACACTCCCTAGCATAGGCATTTTAACCACAACTTTCCCTAACATAATACATTTCTTCTTGCACCTAGGATTGCCTCATAAAATTCCTGGAAGTGTGTAGACTGAAAGATATCTGTGTTCCAATCTATATATTAGTCTGGGAAGTCTACAAAGTAGATTGTTTCACTTAAAATTGCAGACCAAACAAAATTTCCCCTTAACTCTGTTTTTTTTTAAATACATATTTGAATATACATTTTGTTCTCAGAATATCTATTCAAATGTGCATTGAATATATTTGAATACAATATGAAATATATATTAACATTTTGAGATCCAAAATTTAGTGGGTGGCTAAGTTCAAGAGATTTAGATGTGTGGGCCGATTCCAACTGTTCATTTCAGCTAGAATAAACCACTTGAATCAATGGAAATATTTGAAGTCAACATTTGCATAAATTCCAGTGATTCAATAGGTCTACTCCAATTAGGACTAACAATTAGATTTAGATCTTTGTATTTCACATATGAAATCTAAAAATACTAATAATCAATTTTTGAACCTAATAAATGTTGTCTCTCTTGTGACCTCAGAGTGTGCTGTGGCAGCAGGCATGCTGAATTGCACAGCAGGATGCATGCACATCAGGATGGAGGGTCGAAGTAATGTAGGTGGTCAGGGCAGCTGTGGATCCAGTATATTCTGGGCTGCCCCCAGAGTATCCTGGCCAGTGCAGACAGGACAAGGTCTCTGGGCCATCAAGAACCAAGCTTGTTCTTTCCTCAATATTTTGTTGCTCTCAAGTCGATCTTGACTCATGGTGACCCTATGGATGAAACATCTCTCTTCAAATATTTAAACATGGTGATCATGTCACCTTTAAACCTTCTTTTCCCCATGTTAAACATAATGAGCTCCTTAACCAACTCCTCATAGTGCATGATTTCCAGAACTTTTACACTTTAGTCACCCTCTTCTGGACACATTCCAGAAACTCAATAGGAATCAACAAGAACTTGTATAAATTCATAGGTCTACTTTAGTTGGAACTAAGAAATAAATATAGACCAATGTGTGCAAACACTGTTGGAGCAGCAACCAGCTTCATCTTGAGGGATCCACTGTGGATGCACTGTTGTTCAGGTGTTTTATGTAAAATATATAAAACATAAGCACTGATGGTTCTGAGTCAGACATCATAGATTCTGACATCTTTCTACAGGAAGAAGTTTTGCTGCTACAGTTCATGTACCATTGGCCAGAATACTGCTAGGCTCTTAAAATGGGATGGTCAGGTGTAAATCTAGTATATGGGTCTGGAAGTTCTTCAGAAGCTCTACAATAATCTGGTTCACAACAGAATGTGTGGGATTGCAACCCCAGACATCCTCAACAAGTATGGCCAATGACCATGCTGGTTTAGGATGGTGGGAGTTATAGTCTACTGTCTCTGGAGGTTGAAGAGGAATATTCCACAAAAGCTGAGTGTACTGTGAAGAAAACACTTTCTGTACTTGCATTATAAAGATGCTGGCTTAGACATACATTGCAAAGACCAGTCTTAAGTCTTTGCTATTATGAGAAACTGGTATCTGTTTTTGTCCTGGTGTAAGCAGTTCTTCACAATGAGCAAATACATATGGAGGAAATGAGAATGATTGATTGATGTACTTCCATTTCCAACCCAACCCATCTGTTGGGTACTGTAAAATTTGCTACCAGAAACATAAAATAACCCAGTTAAAATATAAAATGCTGTATAAAGAAAACAGATCAAAAATTCTCTAGAACTGTTTCACACCAGCTGTTAAAAGTAATCCAAACAAAATCTTACAACACTTCTGGAAAATGATCAGGCATAAGGAGTAACGATAGCTCAGGGGAAAGCATTTCCAGTTGTGGGGCAATCATTTACAGCTTTTCCAGATGACTTTTAATAACCCATATTTTTATCTTACTGCAGCAGTTGAATTAGTCCAGATCTCACACTATGCAGCCAATACATGATGTGGATGGAGGTTGGGTGGGAGATTGTGGTTTATTTGCTTTGTCTAGATGAAGTTGTTGTTTGCTTCAGTACTCAAAAGTCAGAGAAAGAGAAAGTAGGAGAGAAAGATCACATTGCATTAAACAATGACATTTTATAAGTGTGTATTTGTAGGTATGAGTGCCTGCAGAACCAAGGATACTTGAAATGGCAGGTTACTGATGAGTACTGTATCTCCACTTTAAAAAAAATACAGGAAAAATGAATGATTCTGTACTATATTTCTATCCCAGGATGGCTCTCATGCTAGTTGCCTTCTGATGTGGCTGTCTTGGGATGGATCATTACAAAATGCCTACAAGAGACAGCATATAGGTTTCCCAAATATTACAGATGTGATTTGTAGCTGAATATCTGGGGGGTGGGGAAGAAATTGGGAAAGGTTGAATAAGCAATTCAGGTACAAAAATAGGCAGGACTAGGAGGACCAGACTCCTGCAATGCCAATTAAACCCAGCCTCTGGAATCATCATCATCATCATCATCATCATCATCATCATCATCCAGGACTCAAGGTGGTTTATAAAAGTTAATTCAGATTCAGATAAAATATAACCTTGTACAAAAGTTAAAAATATAACCAAACTATCAATAAAATCAAGCACAGTTGCACTCCCATCAGTTGTTACAGTAGAAAGAAAAAGAGGATAGAACATGGAGGTGGTGGCTGCAGTAGCCTTTGCATGCCAAAAGTGAAGAACTTTCATGGCAGGGAGTGTGCTGAGGTAGGGAAATTGGTGAGAATATAGCCATGTTTGGAAGCTGGCATGAGTAGAGTATCCAGAAGCAGCTGTTTTTTTTTTTTTAAAGAGTAGGTGTTCCTGGGAAAGTAGCAGGGATTCATGGGGATGAGGGGTGTAGTTCTACTTTTTGTCTCTCAGCCACCAAGTACCTAGATTTCACCACAGAAGTAATGGGACCCTAGCATTGTTGTTTCTAGAAGCTTCAAGAGCCAGCTTCTACACAACTTTCTGTTGAAGAGAAGGCTTCCTCTATTCCTAAAATTTACCCCCACCTCCTAGATAGTGTTTGAGGTCATTTGGGTGATCAAGATGAAAAAATAAATAAACAGGAAAATTATATCTTTTTTGGGGGGGGGGCACAAAGATTCATATAGACAATCCATACTTAATTGTCTAAATAACCTTCATTTGAAGATAGAGGGACCTCCTCTGTTTATGAAATTTAGGAAGCAAGCAAGGAGCAAGAAAGGGGATGAGAATATACATTTGTAAAACAGACATCTTTTCTCATCTCATCTTTGTAAAATTATAAACTTATTCTCTCTGAATTTTCAAAGAAAAGTATGGTCTAAGATGAGTATACCTAAAATGCTAGACTTTTAAAAAATCATTTAAATATTCTGTTTCTGTGTGGGTATGTCCCTATAAATACGCTCATTTATTCGATTAAACATGTACAAGTTCACAACTTTGTACTCATCAGAGAAGTATATTGAGACCAATAGAGACATGATAACCCTAGATCAAGACTCTGATGTCTCCTGGTAACTGCTGAGTAAATATAAACTACAATTATTTTTTTTAGGGCCTAAATACCCTAAAGGCACCACATCTGTTAAGCAGAATCAGCCCTGGTCAGAACTTGGATTGGTCACTGCCAATGGATGTCAAGTGCTGTAGGTTATATTTCAGAGGAAAGAACTGGCAAAACCCACCTCTAAGTATTTCTTACTTAAGAAACCCCTGTGAAATTTATGGAGTTGCCATAAGTAGACAGTTGACTTGAAGGCACATGCATGCATACACACACATTTACAAATTGCATGTGCATCACCACAGTAGCTGTGCTGCAGGAACATATCTGGATTTAACAACAGATTCCCTTTATATCTCTCCTAACAATTTAGAACCAGTTTGCACAGGGCATTCCTGCTACACACAAGTGGAGCAGGGAAGTCCTACAACTGCATACACAGTTAAGAGTGCAGATCACTCACATGCCTATTTTTATGGTGATTATATGTGTTGAAAAGCCACAAACAGAAGCAAATTACCGCTTGTGTGTTCAGGAAGCCTTACAGACATTCAGAGTTTTTACACATGATGGTGCACAACAGGGGTGGGAAACAAATTCGGGGAAAGAGCTTGAATTCCCCTCCACTGACTCCACAACCTCCCTGGACTGGATCACATCAGTGGGGTGGCCAGTGGCCACTGCCCATGACATCACTGGATCTCCAGCCAAACTGCTGACTAAAATAAGATGAGGGGAGAGTGAAGCATACTCTGTTGCTGCTCTGGAAGCCATCTCACACTGATAAACACTTTTTCCTTAGAACTCTGCATGCTCCCTAGGGAAACTCTAATGTGTGAAAGGTAGCCCTTTCAGAATATGATTTATATTTCTTCTTTTGGATGTATGCACATCCATCAGACTCAGGGCCCTGCGCTCCTTACACAATTTCTGCAGTACATACTTAAGGAATGTTTCTGTTGATAGCTTTCTTCCCAGTAAGCCTGCTGATTTGTAACGTGGGACTCTGAACGTGATGACAGCCCCCCCATAACCACCCTCATGCGGCACGTAAAACACTAAGGCTTGCAAAAATCTCCCAGGAGAGATGATGTGTGTACCTTGGCAGCAGCTCCTCTCAGAACATGATTAAACTCCTTGGAAATCATTCAGAAATGTAGGTTTATTTGTAAAGGTTTTTAACAGTTTGCCTTTTAAGAACAACAGCTTGTCTGCAGTCCTGGAAACACCATTAGGGGGTCTATGTGACTCAGTTTATGATTCAGAAATCAGTCCATTCTGTCCTTCAGTCTGAAGGACAGAATGGACTAATTTCTGAATCATGAACTAACCCCATTGTTAGTTCCACACTTCAGTCAGACTGAAATCAAATGAAATTAGCTCCACTCCCTGAGTGTAATGCATTACTCCACATGTTCAAAATTATACACAAGATACTGCCTTGTTATATCCCAAACCCTTACTAGGATATATTTGTTATGGCAAATGTGTAAAAGGCAGCAGCCCACAAATGCCTTCCTTCAAACTAACATTTCCTCAGTTATGCTTGATTTTGTTTAGAAGTCTCAGCCAGAAAGCTCTTCTGCCTCCCTCAACTGTAAATCCCAGAGTTCAGCCATAGCATTTAAAGTGGAATCATAGTGGTAGATGTGGAGTGTGAAAAGGCCCAAGGTATAATCCCATTTCATTACTCTTGGTATGCGACAGCTAAGATGTTGTGTTGCCTGGGGCAGCAAACAGCACCCCCTCCCATGTGTCTAATATTTTTTTAAACTGTCTTGTTTTAACTTCTTCAAAAATGTTTAATATTATTGTGTTTATAGGTTGTTTTCTATTTCAAATTGTTTGAAATGGATTACATTGGTTTTATTGTATTCCACCCTGAGATCTTCAGAAATAGGGTAGCATATAAATAGATTTTAAAAAATAAAAAAATAGTAAAATAATGATGTCCAAAGCCAGCCAAATTATTTTGGCATCTGAAGCAGAAAGTCCCACAAACACATCCCCCCATTGGTGGAAGTACAAATACAATAAGAGCAAAGTAACAGCTTGTTACTTATATATTACTTTCACAATATCCCAATGCTGCTAAGTGGCCTAATCATGGCCCTGATAGCCAATTAAATGAAATGTAGCAGAGAAATGTAGCTGGGTATGTTTAACCTGAGGAAGAGAAGACTAAGTGGTGACATGATATCCATGTTTAAATATTTGAAAGAATGTCATATTGAGGATGGAGCAAGCTGCTGCAGAGACTAGAACATGGCACAATGGATTCAAACTTCAGGAAGAGATTCTTCCTTATTATTAGGAAGAACTTCCTGATGGTAAGAGCTGTTCAACAGTGGAATATGCTGCCTTGGAGATTGGTGGAGTCTCCATCTTTGGAGGTTTTTAACAAAGGCTGGATGGCCATCTGTCGGGGGTGCTTTGATTGTACATTCCTGCATGGCAGGGGGTTGATCTGGATGGCCCTTGTGGTCTCTTCCAACTTATGATTCTATAATTCTATGAATTACAGAACTTTCCCAAGCTGACCAGCCTCCTCTTTCTTCACAGTGTCTTTCCAATGGTCTCTGATTTTGGTTTTTCACCTCCTTTTACAGAAAGGTCTGATGTAGACTACACTTTTGCCATTGTTCATCAGCAGGATTAAACCTAGCTATTTAATAGTAAATGGTATTGATCTGAGCTAGCCTTTGATGAGTTCAAGGGAAAACTGCAAGTGGCAAAATCTTCATAGAGTTGTCTGTTGCTGGAAGGTGCAGCAGGAAACTTGTGAATAAGGTCTGAACTACACATTTCTTTAAGCCTGTGGTTTGTCCTGGAGCACAAGATACCCTCTCCCAGATATAGCCCAATTTCTTCACTGCACAGAAGAAATTCACTCTGTTTGAGCAGTGAATGAGCACAATCCTTTCATTCTCCATCTGTGACCTACAGAGTTTTTTCATCTGACAGTACAAACCAAAGCATATTATTAAGAGCAACCATTTTCTGCCATGTCAGAATGCTTATGAGAAACATTCCACAGAAGGCCACAAATTTAGATTTGTATCTGAAAGAAGAAATAGCCCAAATGAGTACCTAAGCCCACCAAACAAGCCAGCTAGGGATGCTGGGAGATCTAAGCTAACAACATCTGGAGGAATCTGCTCTACTGTAACCAGAATTATACTATTCTGGATCTAACAAATTATCTTTCCCTTCATACTGAGGGCCTCTTCTCACTTGAGATTTATATTTTCTCAGGTATCTCAGTAAAATGCACTAAATTACTGCATCTTTTATGAAGAGCATATCATGTGAATGTTTCCAACAGGTCCCTTTCTTCAAATTGTTTTATTGTTTATTTACTTGAAATATTTACATTTTACTTTTGTATCCATCAGGATGGCTAATAATAATTTAAGAACAAATAACAGAGACAACTGATACTAAAATGCAAACGGGGGGCACATATTTGGCTTGAAAAGGATAGATTGTGATGGCTTAGATAGGAAAGGTTGTATTTGGTACATGTGAGCTTTTCCTGTTTATGGACGATATTAGCATTTCTTTACCCTGATATTAAAAAAAAATAATCTTGTTGGAAGTATTCATGAGAGCATATTCAAAGAAATTAGGGGGCTTTTCACACTAGCACTATGATTCACTTTAACTGCTGTGGCTGGATCCTGTGGAATCCTGGGATTTGTACTTTGAAGAGACACTAGAGCTCTCAGGCTCACCTTCTGAACTGCAAAGAAGCCATGCAATTAAAGCAGAATCACAGCACTATATTTGTCTAGTGTGAAACAGCCCTGGGTGAACTGACAGAAGATTTCTCATATTAAGTTCTTATTCCACATGAGATGTTATTTATTTATTTTAATACTCCCACCTTTTCTGTGGATCCAAAGCAGCTTACAAAAAATTGAAAACAAGATCCATCTAAAATGTTATTTACAAAAGTTAAAAAAATCCTCAATTAAACAGATAATTCTATTATTTAAAAGGGAATGCATGTACACTTGTAGAATGAAGCATGGGCCTTTTATTTACCGTATTCATTCTACTTTTACCATTCCTTGTTGACTCCTAAAAGGTTTTCACTACACCTTATGATTTTAAAATATGATGCTTACATTAAAAAAAAACCACCAGAAAATAACAATCAAATATGGATTTAATGATAAAATGTGTGTCAGGTATGTTCAACTTTTACTTCAACATATTCTTGAATTAATTCCCTTTCCTCTATCCTGTTTTTTTCCTTGGGCTGGAGGTTCTGCAATGACCATACCATCACCACTGGAAAGGCCTGGATTTTTAAATAGCTCTTTGTTTTCAGATGTTCAGGATACATAAAACAGTACAGAGATTCCTTGAAAAATTCAGTGTTCTCTGCCTAAGAAAGAAGCAGTTAGCTTCACAGGACAGAGAAAGCTGGATCTCAAGGGAAGTTACTTTTCTGTTGCTAATGGAGTTGACATTTTATTACCTGTTATTTATTGCTTTTTGTCCCTAGTTTTCACATGGTCAAGATGTTGCTTCTGCCTGTACTGAAATCCCTCAATACCCCCTTAAGTTAACTAACAACAGAGTAACATCTGAGATAGAATGTAATCCTGTGACTCTAACATCATTACTCCCCGCCGGTATGATTTTAAATATATTTGCCTGAGAAAGAAGCCTGAGAAGCTTCAAAAGATTGCATAATGTATCTTACACTTTGGAGTTGGTCCAATAAAAGTATTGCTGCTTTGTGGAATTTGGATTTTGATGTATTTTGCTTCATGGCCAACACAGTTAACCCTGAATATAAACCCAAGAAGGCATTCTTCAAAACAACTTGGACACAGGTAATTTAAGGTGTTAAAGGTCGGAACCGGTAATTTCAATTGCAGTTGGAAAATTGGTAGGCGTCAGTTACGTTCCTCCAGAACTATAATAATGTGTTCTCTGTCAGAGTTAAAGAACATTTATGCTCAGTTATATATATATGGGGTTACATCTCATGAAGATTACCATAATGGGCTCAGCAGGGGCTGGCTTCAAAAATTGCTTGGAAACATCAGCTTGTACACAATGCAGAGATTAAGATGGAATCATGTGACCTTCCATATGTTGGTGAACTTCAAATCCTAGGAGCAATTCCCAGCCTTTCCCAGCATAGCCAATGGTGAGAGAAGCTAGGAGTCGCAACACAACAATGTTTGTAGGACCACATGACCCCCCCCCAAAAAAAACAGTTTAAAACCAGTTTATCTGACAAATCCTTTGGGTCAAACCCATATAAAACCTTCCTAAAAACTGGCCCAACCCTGAACAAAACCTTGCATTCAAATCCATGAGTCTGGTGGAAACAAGAGAAAGGATTTTTTAAAATAATAATAATAATAATAATAATAATAATAATAATAATAATAATAATAATAATAATAATAGTGACCTCATACATGGAACAAGACTGAATTGTATGACTGCATGTCTATGTCTTTTAAAATAGATTTTTATTTTCATCAAATTCCCAGTACTCTGTGTTGCTAAACAGCATTCTGTGCAATCATCCACATGATCAGAGTAGTCTCTGACAACATGGGCTCTTCGGTTTAGTAATGGAGATGAGCACCACCCCCTACAGTTGGACACGACTTGACAACCTTGTCAAAAGAAAATACCTTTACTTTTTAAAATTTGGGATTATGAATTTATTGATTTTTATTATCCTTTTGTTATTGTTCCCATATGAGTTACCATGGGAATGTTTTGTCTTAAAAAGGCAGCATACATACCATTGAATAGAAGACAAATGATAGATAGATAGATAGATAGATAGATAGATAGATAGATAGATAGATAGATAGATGATTGAAAGATAGATAGGCAGGCAAGCTGCCATATTCAGACTCACCTAAGATCCTGAATATTTTTTCAAAGACACACATGAAGTTATCAAAGCATGAATTTTGGAAGAATAGATCACAACATTGCAAATCTCAAACCTTGGGAAATTCAGTTTTCAAATGTATTTATGTCCTTAATATGGCCACCAGGGCCCCTTGCCACTGGGACACTTTTGGAAACTTCTGGATCCGAACTATGCACTAAGGTGACTTAGGAAAAGTTTTCCAGAATTACTGGCAAAGGTACCAACAATGGAGACAGGGAGGCACCAGTTCTGATTACATTGGGAGTAAACTAGTATTCCTGTTGCTCCCAAGAATTATGACATGAGTGAGTTCATATTTCAAAATGGCAAATCTCTATGATTTTTGGCACCATTGCTAGTCCTACACGCATACGGAAGGCTAGAAGAGAACTATCATTCTGTCCCTTACTCTGCATTCACATGAATAAAAGATGGAGTGGGAATGCTACCAAAAAATTCTTCAGCTACTGTCTCACAGCTAGGGAGCTGTACAGAGCCCTTCTCCTTCCAGACTCCCTACAGCTTCATCATTCCCTCTAAGTCTTTAACCAGTTTTTCCAGATGCCTCTCTCAAGCACACAAATACTGCCTGCCTGGAACAGGAATTATGGATGAAACAGAAGGAAAGAAACATTCAGCTGAATTTAAAGAACATTTGCTAACCCAGCAGTCTACTTAGTCAGTACAACTGTCTCTCAAGAGAGATGATGGGAAGCCCCTTTGCCTGAGTCATTTAAAACTAGACAGGATAATACAATTGAGAACACACAGTAGGAAACTATCCTGCCTTGGCAGAAAAATCTTGGATGACTGTATGTAATTTTTGTACCGAATTTCCACAAGGCTGTGAAAACATGAGATGAAAATACTAGACTTCAAACTCTTTGAAAACAAAGCAGAAAAATAGCCCTTGAGAATTTTGGCCAATATCCATACAAAGAAGACATCCAGATTTCTCTTCCTTGCAAACTGGAAAAATAGTAAGAAAATCTCAAGTTTTGGGGTCAATTTGTCATAGTGTTATTTGTGACCATTTTTTTTCTAGTTGACATTGCTTGCCTTGACGCTTCCTCAGATAACTGAGCCAAGTAATTTTCTGTCCCTTTCTTTCCTATCTGTAAAATGGGACTAATTTTTTTCCCCTTTTTGTCTCTTAGAGGGACTATCGGAGTGTATTTCTGGAGTTGCGTTGCAATGGGATCCACTTAATATTTTCCAAGCATTATTTGCTCTGATGTTTGAATCAGGAAAAAACATTAGGAGCCTTATTGCATGAGTCAAGTAAATCAGATAATAGTGTACTCAGTTGGTGATTATCACACAACATTGTCCCTATTATGTTATTATCCTGTGGCAGATTGTTTTAAAAGCACTTCTTTTTATTAACAGAAAAAAATATCTGTTAATGCCTCCCTTTCCCACTTCTGTAGTGTCATGATCTGCTTTGCAAAAGATCAACTGCTTTTTTTTGTATTAGTAGTAGTCCAGTTCTATTGTTACAATGCTTTACTGTAAAGGCATGGTGTGCTAATGGTGTCCTCATTCTTGTTCACCCTCACACACACATATACACTGTCACACATGCCTGCAAATATAAGAGGAAAAGCCAAAGAGTATTGCAGTTTAATAAAGCGCTAATGCTCAGCCTCTTTCTTGCTGTGTCTTCCTCCAGAAATACTAATCATTGCATGAGGATAAATCAAACAGATAGTGATAGCTCTCCACTTTCATCAGCCAGGAACAAGGAAAAAAATGGGGGGGGGGGGAAGGACTTTAAAAAGGTAACACTAGTTTCATTTATATTTCTTTGGGGTAGGGATCTGTGTGTGTGTGTGTGTGTGCATGGGTGCCAAACTAGGAAAAGGGGTGGTACTAGGTGGGCAGTGCCAAATACTGCCAAATGCTGCATATGATAAAATTTTACGAAAATGAAAGGATCTAATATTGGGAAAATTATGAAGGTGCATTAGGGAAGGGAACAGTCCCAATTGAATAGGGCTTTTAAAACAGTGCTATTTTAATGGGAGAAGAGGCTTGTGCAATAAGAATGTAGGAGTCAGTTAAACATCATCCCACTTGCTTTGGAAGACCTTAATGATTCCCCTGGAAAAAATCCCCCAAAAGTGCCCATCATTTGGGCACAAAAGCCACCACCACTTACTTTCAAGACAGATATTCGAAAAGTTATCCTCCATACCATGACTCTGCTGTACAGCATGGAGCTGGCTACTGTTTGAATTCCAAGATGAAAGCATGTGCCAAGTGGTTTGGACATTACATCTGAACTTGGCCTAGGACTATCTGATTGACTTACCTACTTGGAAAGATATCAGAATTGTCAGAGTCCTTTTCTACAATATTTAATGCGGGAATGCAGTACATATTTAAAGAATGAATTAGTCAAAGTGTTATGCTTGCAGAACTCAAATTCAGAACTTAGAGAACACAAGCCTAAAACAGTATTTGGTATACAGCACTACAGCATTATTATGGAGAAGAAATCATATCACTCATGGACTTTTGAGAATGGTCTCAAAATATTTCTTCTTACATGGGTGGGATGAAGGCTGAGAGGGAATACAGTTTCAGCCATGATTTCAAATGTGAAAACACATGACAGAATAGAGGGCTATTGGATTTTCCCCCTCATTTACTTTAGTAATCATATTTTTGTAATCATATTTAGCAGTCACCTCTACATACTAAACATAAGTGTAACAACTGTTTGCAGCAAACAATCTGGGATCACAATGGGATGTATGCTGGTGGGAATCAAGCAACCATACTAGTTTTCAGGGGGATAGTGGTAGATTATGTTAGACTGGGGAGATAAGGCAGGAACTGTGGGCAGGGGGAGGACAATGACTCAAGATTAGCTATTTATATAGGACTCCAGGAGACCAAGGTTGAAATACCTGTGACCTCAGGCAAGTCATACCCTCTCTACCTCAGAAGAAGGCAATGGCAAACCTCTTCTAAATAAATTTTGCAAAGAAAATCCTGGGATAGAGTCACTGTAAATTGAAGCTCACATGAAGGCACCTAGCAAAACCAACAAAACTGCCCCTAAAGGAAGATTCAGAGATTTTTATGAGGTGTATAGCCAACCTAATCATGTGGCAGACTGGAGCAGGTGTTGGAAAAGGACCTGCCTTGCACCCCTGGGGTTACACTGTTCACTTCAGGTGTGGATAGGCATGTTGCCCCATTATTAGGTCTGAAGAGAGATTCAAGTGCCTTGCTAGCTGGCCTTTGCACAGGGAATGCTATAGTGTGACCACCCCTGGACTGCTTGAGCTGGAAAATTTGCTTGCCAAAGAAGATAGCAGAACTGACCATGTGTACCAGGAAGGACCAATTGCTGGCCTTCTGCATGTATCCAACCTTTCCCCACTCTTTCCCCCCCCCCTCTACATCTCTTCCCCCATCTCCTCTCATCTTGTACAATCAAAGGGAACAGACAGTGACTATTTTTTTCTGCTATTGGCCTGACCAATTTTGCATTGTGAGCAATTTCTTTCTTGGGTTTCAACTACACTCCAGACATCTCTGATCATCCTGCCGCTCCTGTTTCACTGAGACCTCTAGGAAAAATATTCTGTCTCCTGATGCCTTGGTGGCCAATGATAAGTAATGCTTAATACACTTCCTCTGAGAGATTTAATCCCTGAGACTAAAGAAAAAGTATTAGTTGGGGTAGTCCTTGTATTTCACTTGGCATGAGAAACTGTCCCACATGCAAAGATATGAAGGTACCTGGGGCAAGTTCTCACTGTACATTGGCAGGGTACCAGGAGCAAGTGAAGCATGATTTTCCTGCACTGTTTCCCCAAGCACCTTCTCCCAGGTGGGCAATCTTTCATCTATCAAGCTGATGAAACTGAGTGATGGCATCTTTATATTGTGTTTGTGTGTATGCATTAGTGTGTGTGTGTGTGTGTGTGTATGTGTGTGCATGTTTGGTCCCCAAACAGTTTTGTGGAGGGAATTAAGCCCTCGTGGTCTGGAATATAGCCTTAAGGAATTGAAAGTAGTATTCTTACTGTGTTGCACTGTACATCAGGCCTATATCTGCTTGGCGTGTAATGCCATCCTAGAAGGAAGCAATGAGTAATTTTAGCAATTTTCTTCTCTCTATAAGATGGTCTTAGAAAACTGTGCTGTTTTCAAAGACTGTTTGCAATTCAGGATTTAAGCTATGCTAAATTCACACATGACATCTTGGCATAGAAAACAAAACTTTCTGCATAGGAAACAGTTTTTTATGTTTCTGTTCATAAACATTATCGGCTATGCAGAAAATGCTTCTGCTCCAAACCCCTTCTTTGAATGTTGTGCAGAATAAATCCTGAACTACAAAAATTCTCATCTGCCCAGATTTCATATTGTCATGCCTTCCCAACACACAGGAAACACATTTTTCACCATGTTTTGAAATTTTTAAAACAATTCTTTTAATCTCTAATACCTGAAATGTTGTATGCACCAAGAAGGGAAAACAGTACATTCTAGAATGAGTACTTCTATTGAAAAGTAAATGATTAACACAATCAACTGATATCACGTGGCAGGCAAATATATATTGCTAATTGTACTATTCTGTGGATAGCACCACAGAGATTATTTTATAATTGATGGTGTTAAACAGGATAGGTTTGGACAACAGGATAAAATTTCACTAGATTAGGACATCAAACGTAAACAGGAGAAAAAAATCCAGTGGTCACTGAATCTATAATTGAGAAGCAGATGCATGTCTTTTGGTAAGAGAGCAAGTAATGTGGCTTTTGAATAATGGCCAATTATCAGTGGTTTTACTGTTTGTTCTAAAAAATTAGAGAACATCAGATGGAAATATGATCTACGTAAAGGAAAACACTATGACTACATATTTAAAACAATGCCAAGTTTGCTGGAATGTACTCTAATTTGTTTTTGTAGTGAAGCTTATTCTTTGAAAGTCAAATATATTGAAATAATAAAACTCTAGGAGATCCAAAATTATCTAGAACAAGTACATGTTTCAGTTCAAGGGAAAACTGTTAATAGTATCTAAGTACATGACGACAACAACAACAATTGTATTGCATGTAACTTATGCAGTTTGCTGCTTTAATGGAAGGGCTGCTCCAGACAGGACTTGATGAAATTGAAAAATCCCCTCTGACTGCAGGGTGAAAATTACAGAAGGTCTTCAAAGAGTTCAGCACTGAAATCCTACAGAACCACTATCTGCATTAGCCATGTCTACAATCATTTTTTAAGAGCTTCTGTTGGGTGGGGAAAGAATCAGCTGAATCAAACTGAGTACAATACTTATTTGGTTCCTATATATACCTTGGTATTAGCCTCATATGGAGAATTGCTAATACAACAACAATATTCACAGCTTATCAGGAGTACCATTTGCAGTCACTGTGGGGCTGTACAGATGGCCCCTAAGGGGTGGCTCTGTGCTGCCCCTGGGAGCACCGAATCAGGTCCGCGGCAACCACACACCGCAGCCTTGATTTGGGTTTTTGCCACTCCAAAAAGAGCTGGCAAATGCTGCTCCTTTTTGGATTAGCAAAAAGCTGCCCTTAGTGCTTCTGCAGCAGCTCTTTTGCACCCCTTTGGCACAGCATGTCTACAGGCTGCACCAACAGAGCCCCCTTATGTCATGTGGCATGCAGAGGGGCTCACAGCATGAAGGCAGCATTGGGGTGGCCAGTTTGTGGCCACCCCACACCAAACTCCACCCCCAAGCCGGCCCCTTTGGCCGGTCTGCATAGCCCCTGTGTCAGGCAGGAATGAGTTGTATTCCATTTTCTCCCAGGATCAGTGCCTCCTTTTCTCCACAAAATTTTGGGAAGCATGGGGAAGCTGACCTATCATGTAGCACTTGGACAGATGGGGAGGGACTAGTTCAGAAGAGACCAGACAAAGGAGTTTATCACATGGGAGGGAATTACCCAAATCCCATGTAGAAATGGGATTTAAATCCACAAAAGCGGGCTCATATTCAGACACAGTGAGCATTAATCCAAAATTAACCTGCACAGAAAATGGACAAATCCCACAAAAGCAGGATCGTTTTCAGACACATTGAGCATTAATCTGAAATTAACCTGCACAGAAAGTGGTCAACATCGGCCACTTTTTACTTTCAGGATTTTCTTGAAAGTAAAAAGCAGCTGATTTTGTCCACCTTCTGTGTGGGTTAATGTTGGATTAATGCTCATTGCATCTGAAAATGATCCTGCTTTGTAGGATATTCCTGGAATTTAAATACAGTTTCTGCATGGGATTTGGGCACTTAGCCTCGTGTGTGATGAACTCCATAGGCTTCATTCTGGTCAGCCACTAGACTATTTAAATTCCTCACAACCCTCATCAGTTCATTTGAGAGTGCCCCCTCCCCCTTCCTTAATATGTATTGAATGTCTGAAGGGAATTTTAGTGGGTAAGGAAATCAGGTCCATCAGTTTTTCTCTCCCTCTAAGCCTGGACTATGGCAGATGGACTGGAGGGAGGGCTCTTCTTCTTAGTCCAGGCCAGGCAGGACGGAGCTGGGCCTGCATCTCTCCCTCTGAGGCTAAAATAGTGCTCCTTCCACAAGCCACGAAAGGGGCCCCGCAAGAGGCATGGCGTGCCTCTTTGGCATCTCTTCCAGCTCAGCATGTCCGGATGCTGAGCCGAAAGGACGTCATCGGAGCGCCCGTCATGTGGACGGGCCGTCGCTCCAATTACATCCTAAGGAAGGGGATGGGCCGCACAGTGTCTGGCTGCCCCTCCCTTCCTGGGATTGAAGATGGCCTTTTTCGCCGTCTGCATCCCCTCCAATATTTCCAACATTGTTTTTAAAAGCAATATGATGATTGGTAATGCCAATAATTTTTAGTGTAATGAATGAATAACATTTAATTGTTACTCATAAAACATTAATTTTTGATGGATAATTTTAGATGATATTGGCAATTTTTTTATTTCTAAGTGTATTTTAAATCAATTAAAAAGTAACATGTTAGTAGTAGTAAAACAGCAGTAACTCTAAAGACTTACTTTTTAAAAATTATGACTAGTGAGCAATGAATTATTTTCAAAAGTGATATTCCAATCTTTGAAGATATGCGCTTGTGAACACATGGCACTTATAAAAATGCTAAATATTATCACGTAAGCCTCCCATTTATTCATTTCACAAATATCTATATGGAGACAACATTTAGGTTCTCGGCATGCTGGCAAACTGGCAAGTCCTTTAAACAGAATTAGTTTGAATTAGAATCTATATAGCTACCTACAAAAGAAATCAGAACCAATTATTTCACAAAGAGAATGGATTTTCAGTAGCAGCTGGCTTGTAATATGAGAAATGTTGTAGGCTCTCTTTTGTATGTTTTCCTGCAAGTTAAAGAGCCGGTTATTGGATGTCTTCTGGCAGGTGGTAATGGATTAAGGTGGTTGCTGGTTAGGAAAAGACTTTGAATCAGAGGTTTTTGTGTGGCCAGCTAATGTGAATATGATCTGCTGGCATAATCCCCTTTATTTAACATGAGGTTCAAATGTAATGGTTTCTTTCTCACTTCTTCATGTTTTGCAAACGATGCTATAAGCCTCCTGGTGATATTTTAGATTAACCACATCGAATGTATAGCCATTCAAATCTATTTGCCCCTAGAGCTATTGAACTGAGGAGCTAACAAGCAAACAAATTGTCATACGTGACCAAAAATGCTATTTAAGCAACCTCCTGAAATTGATTCGTCTTAGTTTTATAACATTTTATGAAAAAAAAATACATTAATATTGTGTGTGGGGGCGATCATTTGTAAAGAACTTCAATTCAATAGAATGTAGAGAGATCTTGTAGCACCTTTGAGACTAAGGAGGGATGCAGGCAGGAGGTCATGGGCTGCCTGACGAAGTGGAGGATTGGAGCCGAGACTGCCCCATGCCTTGGCCCCAATCCTCCCTTGTGGAGCCTGGGAAAGGAGTGCCAAAATAGAGCTCCTTTCCCAGGTGGTGAAAAGGGTGCCCAAAGAGCTGCCATGCAGCTCTTTTGAGCCTCTTCTGGGGCAGTGTCTAGATGCTGTGCCAGGAGGACGTCATCAGAGTGCTTGCCGTGTGCAATGGTGCACGCTCTGATGACATCCTCGGGAAGGGGTTGGGGTGCCCGGCGTGTGGTTGCCCCTCCCCTCCTTGGTTCCAAGATGGCGCTTTGTGCCATCTGCAGAGCCCCTAACTGAAATAAAGAAGTTGGCAGCATGAGCTTTTGGAGTCTCAAAGGCGCTACAAGATCTCTCTACATACTGATTTTACAGACTAACACAGCTATATCTTTGAATTAAATTCAACAGAGTTGTTCAAGTTTTACAAAAGGTGTTTGTTGGATATAAAATGAGTATCAACGCAGAAGTGGAGTACACTAGCAGCATGGAATTAAAAATGGGGTGGGGCACTATCTGTGTCCTCAGAAGTCTTTCCAAAGGATGTGGCAAGGATGTGGCATTAGGATAGCAGCCTAAATGTATAATATTCACACCCTCCAACATTTCACAGATGAAAACCATGACACATGGCCAAGTAACATCAGAGTGTGGTTAAGATGGCAAAAGTTATAAATGAAGAACACACAAGCTAGGAGAGTTTGCATTTGTCCAAATAGGCTGGGAAGGCAAGATGTTTTTCCCCTCCTCTCTTCTCTTCTACCCCTTGCAGAGTTGAGTGGAAACTATTTTTGCATTTGAACTCAATTTACAGCAATTAAAGTAAGCTGAGGACAAAGGGGGGAAGTGGGAAAAGGAGAGAGAAACTAGGATATTTTAGAAGCAACTGAAAAAGCAGGATGACAGAGGTTTAACTGGGACTGTCCCTACCAGCCTGGTTGGAGTGTATGGATATGTCTTCTTCTCCCACTCCCACATCCACTACAAGAAATTTGTAAGTAGAAAATACATGGTTACTTGCAACTCTTAAAGGTCTGCAGGAATATTTACCACATAATATGGGCTACTGTTTTAAGACAGAACATGAAAAAAATTACTTTTTGACCTATAATTCCAAAAATCTGTATTAAAATCTGTTTCATTGAAATGACGCTGTCAGTTCTAAGGATGGATGAATCAGTTTCACTCTCTCTCATATTCAAATCTATATCTAAAGCTGTTTCCATCCGAAATGTGAAAAAGTAATGCACACTTCAGTGAGTTCTTACTGAACTGCATGGAACTGAAATTCTCACCTATCCTCCCTGGCCAAGTCTAATAGAGGACTATAGCTGTTAAAGATGTAGCTGTTAAAGATGAAGAATCTAGTAGCCAAAAAAAAAAAAAAAAAAGAAAGAAAAAAGAAAAAAGAAGACCAATCCTACCATATATACTTCTGTACAAGTTGACCTCATGTAAAGGTTGAGGGAAGGTTTCAGGGTCAAAATCCTGGATTTTGATATAATCCCTGGATAAATTGAAAGTAAAACCTAGTGGATTATAGCAAAGAATGGAAAGGGGAAAACACCACTTCCATCCCTCTTTCTCCTTCTCTGGACCTCTCCTAGTAACCTAACACCACTTCCCTGGTGCTGGAGGAGAGGTTTTAACATTGGGCTGGGGAGGAAAGGAAGTGGAGTTAAATGAGGTATTGCCTTGATGGGAAGAGAAGGCTTTCAGATAAGATTGGGAAGGAGAAGAAGTGGTGCTAAAAGGGGTCTTTGATGGGAAGAGAAGGCTTTCAGATTGGATTGGGAAGGGAAAGAAGTGGAGCAAAAAAGGGGTGTTTTTTGATGGGAAAAGAAGAGTTTCAAATCGGACTGGGAATCTCTCTCTCTCTCTCTCTCTCTCTCTCTCTCTCACACACACACACACACTCCTGCCTCAAGGCATGAAGAGTGGGGCATCAGGTGATGCTTGTTTCAGGATCTTTCCAAGCAGTATTAGTGCATTGACCTATATATAAGTTGATCCAAAGTTTTAGGGTGAATTGTGGGACATAAATTTCTCAGCTAATAGTCAACAATATACGGTAATTCATTTCTCAGAATGCTGAAGATAAAAGGATTCAACCCCAATTTTTAAAGCGGTAAGCACCCAAACTCCTGAGCCTAGTTGGACAAACCTGTGCTTCTCCAACATTAGATTCTCCCCCCCCCCCACCCAGTGTTTTCCCAACTCAGATATGAAGTTGCATTTTACAAATTTGGGTAAGTGATTTTAAAAAAACACACCAAGAAATTAACTTCTTTAAAAAAACAAAACCTTAATCTATGACTATTACTTATACCATGCTGGCTCTCTTTTTAAAATATTAAATAAATTTAATTTTCCATTTAAATTACAGTTTCTTATAATATACATTTTTAAAAAATAAAAATGTAAATTTGAAAAATCTAAATAACAGAACTTCACCCTTTAGGATGATTCTAAATGACAGTCCTAAATGGAGAATGCCCATTGAATTAGGGGGACTTACCAGTGTGCAATTGATTTAATGAATCTATTATTATTTGGTCTAGCAATTTAGTGAGTCTACAAGACCTGAGCAGATAATTGGTCATAGGGGGACTTGGACTGAGCTTTGAATCCTGTCTTCTTCACGACATGTTCAGATTTATGCAAGAAAAGAACATTACAGTTATATTATTGTCCATGGCTGTACATATGCAGTTGCTCAGTTTCCTTATTGTTTCCTAAGCAGAAAACAGACTCCAATTCCAGAATGAGAAAGTACATCTATATGAGATGGGACACATGCAAAATTAGAACTGGCAAAGCAAAGGAAAGATAAAAGCTATATGAAATAAAATTTGGCAAAAGTGTGTTAGCCTGACTATAGCCCTAGTGCAGACTTTGGTTTTCCACACACATGGTAAACATTGTTCAATATAAGTCTCTTACATTGCCCAGCATATTTCTCCTACTGTCCCTTTTCCTCCACCTTTTGTTTTTCTTTTCATGTTCCCGTCAATTTAAATAAATACTTCAAATAAATAAAAGCAAAATCAACCACAAATGGGTTCAGACCATGGAACTGGGTTGGATGTTCTGCAAATATTCATGACCTTGGGGGAAAACTCAAAGCATGTTCTTTCTTAGTGCAAGAGATACATTGGTTTATGCTGGCACAACAACAGCAATATTGAATTGGTTAACAGGGAAAGGATTATTGTGATGATAGGACAAAGAGGGCAGCAGAATAGCAGGACTTTGATTATTTCTCTTGTGTATATTGCAAAAACCATAGATAAATATCCCTGCACATTTCAGGTAGAAATACCTGCATATGTAACAATTGTTGACAGCTAACAACAGTGAAAGAATGCAAAATGTGGAAAAGTCAAAAGTCAAGTTAGGAAATAAACTTACCAGAGAGATATGGATCCTTGTGATTAGTGTAATTTGTGCTCCAGCTCATATACACCTGCTTTTCTGAAATAAACTTGCTGCTCTTAGCAGTTCATTCACCTAAGCCAGGGGTAGGCAACCTTTTTGAGCCGTGGGCCGGGTTGCTGTCCCTCAGACAATTGGGGGGCCGAAGCACCATAAATAAATAAATAAATAAAAATAAAAAAATTAAAAAAATTAAAAATTTAAAAATATGTGCATGCACACTCTCTCAGCCCTAGAAAAGCCATGGCAAAACCCCTGTGGAGATTTTGCCAAGAAAACCCCAAGACAAGTAATAACAATAATCTATATCATCACGGTGGGGGGCGGCAGCAGTGGGGGGGAGTGGCGGCAGCGGCGGCGGCAGGACCGGCCTGGGGCCGGTCCAAAGGCCTCAGGGGGCCGCATCCGGCCCCCAGGCCTTAGGTTGCCTACACCTGACCTAAGCTGTGGGATATTCAGGTATTTGTAGTTTCATAATTTCTTTTTAAGAATATACTCACAATACACCCACGATAGGAAATTTCTTGCTCAGTATAAACAACAAAAAGGGGGAAAAACACATTCCCTAGTATTTAGATTCTAGGTACATAGAAATACAACAGGGCCAATATTCCTCAATAAATAATTCTCTGATAAAGTTCTTTTTGGGGACTTTCCCTGAACTATTAGATAATATCAATTTACTGTTTAACATGTACTTGGCAAAATATGCTCCCCACTCAAATTTTGCTGCACATAGGATACAGAATTTCATACTCTACAGTGGATTCAGTTTTAAAACGCAATAATATTCAAATAATATTAGATAAGGAATACTATTAGACAAGGAAATAAACATATTAAATATTAACCAAAGATTTTACTCTTTTTGTCCTCTACTCAGCTCACTGTTTCCTTCATCCACTAGCACAAACTAACAATTTTGACATGTTGACATGCTGCCAGCAACATGTCTCAGAAGATAATTTTCCAATTAGTTTGGGGCCTCGGCAGATGACTAATAGAGTCGTCTCTGAGGCAGGGAAGAGGAGGGGCAGCCGCACGATCGGCGCCCCTTCCTCCTCCCGAGGTTGCCCTCGGAACTGCTGGCCCTCCGCACGGCCGGCGCTCCGGGGGCAACCTCCTGCCGCAGCGTCCGCACATGCTGCGGAGGATAAGTCAGTGAAAGTGCGCCCTACGCTTTTAGGGCGCACTTTCACTGACTTGTGAAAGGAGCGCTGATTTAGCGCTCCTTTCAGAGGCGCCGACGGTGCGCCTCGGTGCGGATGCCGCTGTCCTGCGGCACACCATCCCAGGGCGTCCTGGATGCCCTCATCTGCTTCCCCCCTTGGTTTGAGTGTGATTATCACATGCCAAAACTGCACCAGGATAGACATGAGTTGTAACCGTCACCAATGGATCTTATCCCACTACCCCATTCCTGGGCAGTAGACAACCCGTATCCAGCCCAGTGTTCTATGGCAACTTTTTAAGAATGGGAAAATCCCATTTTTGAAAAGCTGTGGAAGAGGCCCAGGTTAGATATAGTCTGCCTACTGCCCAGGAACAGGGCAGTATGATAAGATCTGTCAGTGACGGTTACATCCCCTGTGTCTATCCTGGTATGGATTTGGCATTCAATAATCTCCATTGTCTGTTCATTTTCCTTTTTCAAATTTCACTTCCCTGTTCCTGGAATAGTATTTGGTAAAGCTCGCCTCACTCCCAATTTCATCATTAAAAACAGTGCAGAAAATTTTGGGAGGCCATTTTCACAAAGCCCTTTCTTGAAGACTAGATGGTTGCCTTGAAGTTTATAGCACTTGTAATTTTCCTCTATACCTTTCCCTATTCTATAATCCTTGCCTATGAGAGGTGAGAACTATAGTCTAGCAATATTTGGAGACACAGAGTTGAGAAAGGCTACTTGTACAGTTCACTACACCAACCTCACTGAGAATGAGACAAAGGAACAGAAATGTCTTATTTCCTGCCAGGTCTTATCTGAATTGTTGCCAGCAGACCCACCATAAATCATCTCTTCTGGTCATTAGCTTCAAAGTAGAAAGGTCAATCACTGTGATGCTTACCAGTGTAAAGTATTAGGTAGTCTATTTAATTTGAAAGTAAAGGATGGGAAATTTGCTAAAGAGCCTTTTTTAAAAAAGTAATTTCTTGACTCAGATGATACACTTCTTTGGACGTTTTCACACGCGGCTTTTTGAGGACGCTAGCCGGCCTCCCTCCAGCCCCACTCCAGCTCTTCTTCCAGCTTGTTCAGACACACGCCGCAGAAAACCCCACCCCTTCCGGTGCCATCCCTGCGTACGTCCGGCTTCTAGCTCCGTGTGTTCAAACGCACGGAGCCTTAAGTCCTGCGTCCTTCTGGCGTCCCTCCGGCCTCAGCACCTCCAACTCTGGCTTCAGCAGCGGAAAGGTAATTCCGACTTTTAAAAGGAATTAGCCTGCCGCCACTGGAGCCATTCCGGAATGGGGCCGGCGGGAGGTAGGATTGCCTCCCCCAAAGCCCCGTGTGAAAACGTCCTCTGTTGAAAATCTTTGTGAAAGCAGTTCAATCTGTTTTGGGACACTCTTCTGATAAAAAGAAGGAATAAGGCTTTGAGATCTAAAGTCAGAAGGATGAGTAAAATTGTCACAAGCTGTCATGTAAATGTCTCTGTATGGACACAAATCATTTTTCTCCTTTTAACAAAATATGAGACTGGGAGTTCTTGGGTGGTAGGAATTTCTGAAAAGAAATTGTGGTAAAGCAGATAGCAGCCAGAAGTTAATGAACCATAGAATACTTATTATTTCTTTGAACTAGAATTCCTAAGATCTCCCAGCCAAGCTTCTGGGAGTGATAGCATCAAAAAAGTAACTTTTAAAAGCTCTAGCAAAGTATAATGAATTTTTCCAAAGACTTTCTTTATGTCCGCATTTGTTGTAACCCCCTCACCCCCCACACACATTTCCACAGCTCTCTCAGAGTTTTGATGGATGCATAAAAACATTCTGGAAGACAGGCTGCATCAAATCTGATATGTTGAATGGTGGCAGTATTGTCAGGAAAGCAGAAATGAGGTCAACCAGTAATATCTGTGGCCTAACACACAGCACCCTGTTCATCTTTACTCTGGCCTATCAGCAGCACAGAAGAAATTATTGTGGTGGCAGCCGGTGGTAAACGTGGCTTTTGCCTTCCCACAGAAGAAAAACCCAGTCTTGTACAACTCCACTTTGCAAGCAATTCACCAGCACCAACATGAGGCACTTCTTTAAGTAATTGCCAAGCCAAAAACCAAAGCTGGGAAGAACGCAGTAAAGAACACCAAAGACAGCTACAAATATCCAATTGTTTAAAAGGAGGTTATGTCACACAGGTAGAGCATACTTCAGAAGGTGAAACAAGGGTGTTTTTTTTAAAATGAATTGACTGTGGGAAATAAAACATATTAACTCTTTGATTCTTCTGTAGTGTAAGGATACTAACTGATGTTACATATCCAGATCTATTTTTCTCATCTACCTCTTTATCCATTTTTATTGCACTCTCCAGCCCAGAGCAGCTCACCAAAGAAGCAACAGAATGAAATAATCAATGCACTAAAATTATAAGATGACAGAGGAACAGAAATACCAAATATTAAAACTAGATTGAGATTAGATCTAATAATCTTTATAAAAGCAGCACCCAAAAGCAGCTAAAGAAAAACTGGGCAAATAAGGATGAGCTGAAAAGGATAACACAGCCAGTTCTGAAAAGGGGATATCAAAGATCATAATCTGCCTCTCCTCACAGTTTATGATCTGTAGTACTTAGAAGTTACTGTGGCAGTGTAGAAGAAGCTTCCCCATAGTTTCTTCCTATCCTGCTGCAGTAATGCTTGGAGGCAATAGGAATGGGAGGCATGAGAAGGGGAGAATTGTACCAATTCTTTGTACTCCATCTCCCAGCCAGGAAGGAGGGTGGAACAGAAGGGCTCATGATCGGTGATGCCCATGTGATTCTATATTTTCAAAGGAAGAAATTGCCATGCTATTCTAATAGACATCTATACCTATTGGTGGTGACTCATGGGGCTGCTGATGTCTATAACAGCATGAAGACAGTAGTCTGTAGAAAGCAAAGCAAGACTGGGTGAAAGTGAGAACCTATTTGAAGGTCTTTCTTTTGAATCGTATTATAAACATTATTCTATATCAATAATAATAATAATAATAATAATAATAATAATAATAATAATAATAATAATAATTTATTTATACCCTGCCTTTAGCCAAAGCTATCAAGGCGGCTTACATGTTAAGATTTTCAATTGTTAAATTTTCTGCCCAGACAGTGATATGGATTTGTATCTTTGTTGTGTGCATTCAAGTGGTTTCTGACTTATGGCGACCCTAACATTAACCTATTCATGGGGGTTTCTTGGCAAGTTTCTTCAGAGGGGGTTTGCCATTGCCATCCTCTGAGGCTGAGATAGTGTATCTTGCCCAAGGTGGGTTTATATGGCTGTGCTGGGATTTGAACCCTGGTCTCCAGAGTCATAGTCTAATGCTCAAACTATATTGCTTGCTTAAAATATTTTAATTTTTTTTAAAGTGAGAACCTAATTCACTTTCCATCACTACAGGTCTATGGAGTGAATCAAGTGATTCTTATAATAGAAAGAGGAAAAACAAATCATGCAAAACTATACCTCTGTACTCTCTAGAGTAGCCACTCAAAGTACATGCTGATTTTCTTAAGTAATATGCTTTGGCCCATCATTCCTATGCTTTCCCTCCCTGTTAAAAGCAAAGCCCACAATGGACAATGAACAATCAGGGATGTAGATGTGAGGTGGGGTATAAAGAGAAGGCATTGCCTCCCAAATAAGAATTCTGCTCCCAAATGAATTTGCCTTCAGTCTCCAAACGTCTAGCATTTCAGAGAGGGAAACACTTAAAACATCCATACCTAGACTTCTTATTCTGTGCTTGTAATGCCTTGGTAACAGTATGTCCAAATGCTCAACTGAAGTTTTAAGTCAATGCAATGTTAGAAACTTAAGGACTGAGGGAAAATTTCATTGGGGAACAACACCCTCATTTTATCTTCCCTGGGTACTACAGGTTTGCAACTATCTATTTTTATACTAACAAGACTGAAGCTGAAATCAAGACAGAAATAAGAATCTCAATATGGTAAGATCTCAAGATGTCAAGGGACTTCTTTACTTAAGTCAAATAAGAAGCAAAACATTTCAGAAAGTCTGCTTTGGTGGGCTTGGAGAAAAGTTGTCCCCTCAAAAAAAGCATCTGAACAACGGCTGGTAGATGAGTCTAAACACAGGCTATGAACATGAAAGATGAGTGTGTAACTGAAAAAAGAGAAAGAAGTATTGCAGAACTTAGCAGCATGAAATAGCAAGGCTAAAAAAACTTGAAACAGGAAAGAGCCCATGATGCTCTAGCATATTTTCATCAGTATTTTGTAGAGACGGAACTTCTGCAAAAGCTTCTGAAGCCTGTTATCAGCTTAGCTCAGAAGTCTGTGGTTTTCTCACTTTTACAAGCCTGCTTTAACTGACAGTTGTTTTTCAGCAAACAGGATGCCTGCCTCTGAGGTGTCTGGTTCCCTAAAATTTCACAGAAAGAAAGAAGCAGGGCAGCTCCTCCTTGCACGCAACCATTTACTTGCTCTGGACTGCAAAAAGGCTTTCCCCAATAAGCCGCCAATGGAGCCAAATATGCAGTGAGAAATCCCAATAAATGTGTCAATAGAAAGCAGCCTTCCAGTGATGTTAAAACCTCAATCATGGTCTAGTAGTGGAGAAGAAAAAACACACACAAGGCATGTTGGTTGGGGTGTTCTGGGAGTTGTAGTCCAAAGAAGCAAAATTTCCAGCTTTGACTCCATCTTCATAGCCCTAAACTGTCCTGATTTGGCAGTCCCAATTAATCTTGTCATCCCACTTTTCCATCTGCTTTTAAAATGTCCCAGCTTCATTCTTTTCCTTCCACTTTCCCTCTTCATCCTAAGGTTATTTCAAATGCTGCAAATTAATTTCAAAGGCAAAAGTAGTTTGCAATCAGTTAAATCAGTAGGCAAGTGAGGAGAGGATAGAATCCTGCCCTTCTCAGTAAGCTCAAGAGAAAGCTACCTGATTCACCCTCTCCTAATTTGTGCCTTCTTTATCATTAATAACTTTTGCCATCATGACCACACTCTCATGTTGCATGGCCATCCATATCCCAGTATTCATCTGTGAAATGTTGTAGGTATGTGACTTTTAATATTGAACAGGGAAAAATGCTGGGCTGGATCAAAGCATTTTCTTGTACTGGACCATGTCTATACTGATGGGAAAACTTGGCTTACTATCAGGGCTTCTAGATCTGCGGGGAGGACAAGCTGTCCACATAACCAACACCCATAATGGGCCAATACTGGTAGCACTGTCTGTAAACTCCCCTGGGTCATTGGCTTGCCCAGTCAGGGGTGTCTCCTATTACCTCTTTTGCCTGCTGACACTCCTCCTCCTGTGCTCACACTTGATGCACATTGTGATGCCCAGGGGATTCTCTGGAGTTTCTGGTCTGATTCAGAGCAAATGGGGACTCTTTTTACTCTGGGAAACTGCCCTGGAGTGCAGACTGGACCTGTGTTGTGTCAATTTTGTCCCTGCCAAAATAAACAGGTCAGTGTGGGAATGGGGTTGGAAAGTTTCTTTTCCTCCATGTGAACATAGCCTCAGGCAAAGAAGAAGAAGGTGGTTTTCCCATTTCATGCACAAAAGCTGACATCACTGGCAGTAGAATCAGCTATAGCACAGCAACAGTACAACATCTTCTACTGGACCTGGTGGTAGTACTCTATTGCTCTGAACAGCCCAGAACTCATTTAATTCTGGAAGCTAAGCAAGTCTGGGCCTAGTTAGTACATGGATGCCTTCCCACCACTTCTGCTACCAAAGATCTCCAGGTAGGTACTAAGAAAGAATCCCACCTGAAAAATCTGGAGTTGCTGCCAGTCAGAGTTGATAGTACTGGGCTAGTCAACCTATTGCCTGGCAGAGTATGAGGCTATGTTCCTTTGTCCCAACAAAGAGGCACAGGGAAGGTCTTGTGGAGTGTAGATGTCTCTTCTCCAACATCTTGCTGTCTCCTTCTATAGCTGCTGCTTAGGCCTCCCCTGATTCTGCCCAAGGCACACAAGCATACTCATCTACCATGCCTCCCCGTCACTCCTGCTACTATGCCCGATTCTGCCAAAGACATCCTGACTTCACCATTTTTGGAACAGGAAGCTGCCTTTTTTCCTTTACACCATAAGAGCATCCCCACAGCATTTTATTTCCCTCTACCCACAGTAAGAATTAACACCAACCATTCAAGTATATGTAGGAAAATTAAAGGGTCATACTTGCAACACCTCTAGGCTGGGATGTTAACTTGCTCCCTACAGTCAATTAGATAAATGTAGTAATAGGCCCAAGATACCTAGCCAAGGAGCATCAACCAGATGTGTATCCAAAAGTCAAGAATTTTATACATTTCAAATCATCCTTGTTTGTTTTTTAAAAAAAGGATTATGATTTGTTAATATCTAATTTTATGGGATTGACAGCTTTTTGCACAGGTGGGCATGTACTTAGGTACTACATGTGTTTGAATTCAAGTGTCTAAATCCTCTACTGGGCCACACTGGAATGAATGTGGGAGTGATGGCTAGAGGAAATAAGCCCCACTTCTTGTAAAAGTCAGGTCACTCCCATGCTCACTGAAAGCTCTTCCAAGCAGTTGTTCAAACACATCAGAGTCAAGGGAAGATAGAATAAAGCTTCAGTTACTATAAGTGGCAATATTATCGATTTTAAATACAGAATGAGTGATAACCCTTAAAAATATACATTCTCAAACCAAGTTATCTTGCTATAGCAAACTTTCAGCAATAATTGCATCAATGGTCTGTATGCGTCATCACAGAGAAAGAAAGTAGATTAGGCAGCAGAAGTGAGATTAACACTTCTTTGCATGACATAAGGAGGAAAACCCTGGCTACTGACTCTGTTTTCTAGTGACTACTTTTGTGTACCATGACTTGTACGTCGTCCACTAATCTGCCGCACCTGATCCATAACAACAGTTTGTAATGTGGCTTTGTTCCATTTTCCAATTCTGCTGGCAGGAGTGGGGTTTTCCTTTCTTTTTGGAAAAACTGAAAGGTGAGATGAAACAGTCTAAAGTAAAACCAACAACCTCCAACCGCTTCTGTTTAACTAATGCTTTTGATCTGAAACCGGTGCGGTTTAGTCCCCAGCATAACAACACACAAAGGCCCTGTGAACATAGCTCAGAAGCAGCTTTGTAGAGGGTGAAGACCTACTGAAAGAAAGGAGCTGTTGTTGGAGAGTGACAGAAACAGAGGGAGGCAGTGAGTGAAAGTCTCTGAGGGGGACAAGGGGGAAGCGAGTGTTAAAAGGAGGCCTCCAGAAAGCAGGCAGCCCAAAACGTGATCATCACTTTATACATGGGAATTTTAATTTAATAGGTCTTCCAAAAAGGGTGTGTGTGTTTGAATTGGTTGGAAGGAACTTGTTAAAAGCTGGGGGGGGGCAGTTTTTTTATAAACAAATAAAAATAAGTTGTGCAGAGTTTTTATTTTCCCCTCTTTTAAAAAATTGGCAGAAACATTTGAAGTAAAACACCTATAAACCAGGTTTCAGGGCTTGAAAAAGTGATGCTGGTTATGTTGCCTGGGGGATTCTGGGAACAGTAATCCAAAAGTATTTTTTCAAGTTCCACCAGTTTGAGCCTTGGTTGTAAATGCTTTGATAGTAATTGTCTGGAAATCAATAAAAACACACCTATTCATAATGTGCCTGGTTTCATATCCTTCCTTAGGGGGCAATTTAGAGAGCACATATGTTATGGACACATAGTGTTAATGAGACATAATGCTACAAGCACCAGTGAGATGATGGCCGTGTTCAGGTTTTCTCTTATAGGACTAACTAGGCATATCAGGAGGATGTATGTTAGCCCTGTCACCTTTACGTGAAAATTGACAAGTCTGAAACACAAATCCTCTTCCTCTTTTGTGTGGACGTGTGGAAAAAAGAAATAGCCCCAGCCTCTGGAACATGATGCCTGTCCAGGAGCAGTTTCTGGCTGATCCAGGGACATGCATTGTCTGCACACTATGCCCCTGAAGTGGCCATAAGCACTCTTTTTTGCCAATATGTTTCAAGCCTAGAGACAATGGTATTGTTGTAAATTATGAAACTATGAAGTATGCTTAGCATGATAGTCCCTACAACTGCATTCTCAAGGAGAGCCTAAAAATACAGATAGCTGTCAGCACATGATATCAACAAACCAATTCTAGAGGTTTTCCTATAAAGCTAGTGGGTCTTAATTTGAAACAGGTGTGGTCTCCACCCCATTTCTTTAGATTTAGGGATTGAAAATACCTGGACAGGCATCATGTTCCAGAAACTATTTCTTTTTTCCACTTGTCCACACAGTTTTCACAGGCTCTGGTATAGAGCAGAAAGGCATGACAAACAGACAGCCTGGTTGGCTGGCAGGGATGGAGCTCAGGGAGAAGAGGAAGCTTCACTCAGGTCAATTCCTAGCCCATGTAAATTGCTTCTCCTACCATGAAAACAGGCAATTGGCTTTGTTTGTTGTCCCTCCCCTCCCACCACTGATTGTAATTTTTTTTTTGCATTATCAAATTTCAGCTATTGATTGTCAGAACTTTGAGTGGTTTTGCCCTGGGGGCCTGAATTCAGTTTGGAAGTAGAGGGGGCCCTTTTGGCCATCATACTTATTATGGAGTTGGTCCCTTAAAGGACCTTGGGTGTAAGCAACCAGATCGTACTCAGCTCAGGGGCAAATGACTTTTCAGGGGAACCATACAGGTGGTGTATGGCTCTCTGGATTCCCACATCTGCCATTCCTATGCTATGCAGAAGGTGAATGGATTTCCATCAGCTGGGATGTAAAGCAACTAGTACCTGGATCTGAACTATGCTGGAAGACCAAACCTATTCAAAGATAACCAATAAAAGTGTGGCCTTTCACATTTCAACAGAGTGTGGTCTTTGGAAATTCTGGCTAACCATGAAGCCCTACATTCACAGCTGGATTTGTGAATCCCAATGTTCAATCCCAATGTTGCATCTCACCAATGAAAATTCACTTCACTCCACATTACTGGTTAGGCTGTCCATTTTTTCTAAAAAAAAACCCCACACACTGATAAGCATCTCATAGTATCATGTGTTGCTGGCATGTCACTGATATGAACCATAAAACTGATCTAAAATGGGACCAGGAAAGATAGGAAGGTGATAATGTTTTCAAATGTGTAATCAATCGATAATTAATTATGATCATAGACCAGCATAGAAAGAGAGAAGACTACTTTTACCATGAGGCACATGAAATAGGATAATATGAAAAATAATAGACACATAAAATTCACATTTAATAATAAAAGAAAGTAAGTCACAACACACTACCTAAGCCTCAGGTTTGTATATAAAAGTGCAATACATTTGTCATTGGGATGATGTTTGCATCTGTTGTGTCTTGTGGTATTGTTGCTTTAAAGCTGCTGTAGCAGGTGGACTCCTTTCTCCTTTAAAGACCATAAAGGAGCAAATTAAAAGGTCAAGTGGGCAACATGTTTTTACATTCTGCCATCATCAAAAGACCAAAAGGGCAAAGTGCTTATTCTTTACATGCAGGGTTCATTGAAAATTTGAAACCATGTGCCACGACACAAATCTTTTTCATATAACTGCATCAAAGACACTCTTCTTAACATTTGTGGAAATGATGGAAGTGTTCTGGCTCTGGAGAAAAACTGGGGGAAATAAATCAACATTACTCTGAAATCTAGGAGTTGTGGAATGTAGAACTCTTTTCTCTGGAGTCTTTCTTTGGAATTTCCCTCTCTTAGGGGAGCCTCTCATGCCCTCTCTTGAAAGGAATTGTAATGTGGACGCAATTCCTTATGTGCTATTATGTTTATTGATGTTTTTTAAATTATTGTTTATTTTGTTTTTAACTTGTAACTGATTTAATAACTTTTTAAAGGGGGGAGGGATGTGGACTGTTGATGTATTGGTTTTTAACACTGTAAGCCATCCTGATTGACCTCAAAGGGGTGGGGTATAAATTATTATTATTATTATTATTGTTATTATTATTATTATCTCAAAGTGTTCTCAAATAGGTGGGATCTATATCTCTACATCTCTACCATGATCTAAAACAAGCCTGTCATTGATTTCTGTGAAATAAAACTGCCAAGTTTTGCACAGATTTGCTTTTATCCTAGAGTGATAACCATTATGAAAAAACAAAAACAAAGAATAACTTCTTCTGAGTCATGTAACTGCAGGTGTGTTCTGCCTTAGACACCAGGTCTAATGTGGAGCTATTTTTCTTAGCTGCAATGTCCTCATGAAATATACACCCTATTTTGCTGTAATAATGACCTAGCCAGTTATATTAGAATACATTCCAACAATAAAGTCATTATACTGGAAGCATTTACATTGGCATGTAATATTTTAATTATTAGCTTCAGTTCCAACTATAAATCCCTTAACACATCAGGGGCAGGAATGCTGGTAAATGAGATTTTGGAAGCTCTCAAACAATATGCAAAAGGGAATGATGGAGGTTTCCATTGGATGACCATCCAAAGTGAATATCGGTACACTATACACAGCTTGTGTTGGCTAGGAATGAAAATAATATTAAAATATTATTAGAATGGCTAAAAACCAAGTTTTTCAAGCATTGAGAAACCCATGTGTATGTAGCAAATAGCATTTTCTGTGCAGGGAACAGCGGGATGTTATCAGTATGCTGATGACACCCAGATATATTTCTCCATTTCTCGGTCTACAGCTTTGCCTTCAGATGGCATCTTCCCTCTCAATGAATGTCTTCAAGAGGTAATGGACTGGATGAGAAAAAACAGATTGAAACTGAATCCAGACAAATCAGAGGGACTAACGGTAGTGGCCCCGAACATAGGTATTGGGACACAATCCTCAGTCCTAGATGGGGTCACACTCTCCTCAAAGGACTGTGTTCACAGTCTGGGTGTGCTCCTAGATCTGTCGCTTCAGATGACAAAACAGGTGAATGCAATGGTTAGGAGTGCCTATTATCAGCTTGGGCTGATATGCCAGTTGGACCCTTTCCTGGAAATTAGGGACCTTGAAACCATGGTATATGCACTGATAACCTCTCATCTTGATTTCTGTAATGCACGTTACATAGGGCTACCCTTGTGCCTAGTTTGGAAACTTCAGTTGGTACAGAACATGGCAACCAGGCTGGACTCAGAGAAAACTAGAAGACACCATATAATACCAATTTTAAGATCACTCCACTGGCTGCCTATAAGTTTCCAGGTGCAGTGCAAGGTGTTAGTCATCACCTTTAAAGCCCTAAATGGTTTGGATCCAACCTATCTTTGGGACCTCCTCCTTCAGTATAATCCACCCCACGCACTCAGGTCCTCTGGGAAGAATTTATTGCAACCTATAAAAATTAGATTGTCTGCAACTGCCCAGATGACCTTTTAAGCTATTGCTCCCAGATTATGGAATGGCCTGCTGGATGAGATCTGTTCACATTACCACCTTAAACAGCTTTAAAAAGCTGTTAAGATGGATCTCTTCCAGCGGGCCTTTCCTGAGTAGACAACTGGCCACTGAAAAAGTTGTGTCTGACCCTGATTTCTGTTACAATTATTTTAATTTATTTGTCACTTGTTGTTTATCTGTCATTTTAAAGTATGTTTTAAACTATGGGAGGAATCAGACGGGCGGCCCTGGGCTGCCCCAGGAAGCAGAGGATCAGGACCGTTGCTAGCACACACAGTGGCCCTGATTCTCCTCTTTGCTGCCTCTTAAAAGAACGGCAAAATGCCGCTCCAATTAAAGGCAGCAAGAGGCCGCCCCAAGAGCTGCCGCACAGCTCTTCTCTGCCTCTTCCGGTGTAGCGCATGAGCACACTACACTGGGAGGACGTCCTGTCGCCATGTCAGGAAATCTTTGGTGAGAGGTTGGAGCGGCCAGCGTGTGGCTGTCCCCCCTTCCCTACCGTGGTTTCGAGACCCACATTGGCTCAGTTTAGAGCGTATATGATTCCTTCTGTAGTTGTCATGCAGTGTGTTACTTTATCTTGCTCAGCTGGAGATTTCATATTCTCTTTATTGCTATATTAACAGATGTGTAAGTGGACAGTTTGCAGGCTTCCCTCATAAATTCCTCCACATCCTGTTATTTGCTGTTTCAAAACATCGTGCCCAACACATTTACCACAACATAAAAACTCTCATTGGAGAAATGACTGAATTGGTTGGCAGATAATAATGTCCATGTAGAATGCAAACCTGGCTTACGAATGATTGAGCATGCCATCAAGCAAATACAAAATAATAATATGTATTTCTTATTTTGGAAACAACATGAAAATGGAACAATATGTCACCTTACCAAACAGAGGACCAGCTCAAGATATTTTGCTGCCTGAGGTAGAGCATCAAATGGATCCCCCTCACTTGGCAATTTAAGGTGCAGAGGCCCAAATGTGGTCAATTACTGGAGCCCCTAGAACAGAAATCTTGTTGCTAACTCTTCTTCTTTTTGCTGTTGTTACACCACATCTTAAATGAGTTGATTTTCCTCCTATCTTCTTTCTTAACTGTCAACTCTCACATCCATACATGGTAATATGGAATAAAATAGCTTGTATGATTCTGACCTTTCTGTTGAATTGTATGTCTTTGCATTTTAGGATATTATCTAGTTCTTTCATAGCTGCCCTCCCCATTTTTAATCTTCTGATTTCCTAGCTTCTACCTTCTAGTAAAAATATGAGAATAATACATTAAGCAACTGATGAGAATAATACATTAAGCAACTAGTGATTTGATGCCCTGTCATAATACTTCAAACGAAGTGCCTTGCTCTTCCTAATATTAATGTACTCCCCAACTCACATTTATTGAGGTATTCTGAGCACAGAAGAATCGGGGTGGAGAAACAGAGATTAGCACTTTCCATGCCTACCAACTGTCTCTAGAAAATATATTTCACCACTCCTGTCTCCTTTATTTAGCCAGAGTTATTTCTATTTCTATTTCTATTTCCTTCATTCATTATATTTGAGTTTGATTTCCTTTCTCTCAGCATAGGGACCCAAAGCAGTTTCTGCTGTTGGAGCCCAGCTATGAAAAAAGGAAGATGTCCTGGAGGTAATTATAGCCATAAAATTCTGTAAATACTTCTTTGCCTCATTCATTTGTTTTGTAATATATAGTTCCATTAAGAATTGGGATCTTTTTACAGTGATTTTCTTTTATAATAATAGATGATAATAAAATTTATTTTTATCCGGCCCACTGCAACACAATCGGCCCACTGCATTAGAGTGGTTTGAGTACAGGACTAGGATTCCATGAGACCAGGGGCTGAATCCCTTCTCAGCCATGGAAACCCACATGACCTTGGGTAAATCACTCTCTCTCAGCCTCAGAGGAAGGCAATGGCAAACCTCACAACGAACAGATCATGCCAAAAAATGATATGAAGGCTCACAACAGCAGCAGCATTCTTTCCCCTATAGAATGGATTTTTGATTACATCTCCCAGAATTCCACAGTTGGGCTTCTGGTAGTTATACTATTCCCCCCCATCCTCTGTTTGTAGCCTAGCAAAGAGAAGCTTTCTAGAATCTCATAGTCCAAGATTTCTTTACCAGAAAGATGCATGGGGGTTCAGGCGAGAGAGGACCTTGTGCTAGCAAAATATGTTTTCTGCCACTGAACTACAGCCTCATCTCTTAGATATAAATCTCAGACACACTGTTTCAGGCTTTCTTCCACTGATAGCATTGAGGGCCAAAGTGAAGAATTATGAATTAACAGTTCTTGCCAAATGCAAGAAGAAAATGCAGCACTATTTCAAAACCCAGACATTGGTCTTCAAGCCTTGTCTGAATTGCTTCTCAGCTTTAGCAAACTGCACATTGTTTTTTCCTGATATTTCACCCCCTTCTTTCCAGTAATTTATGTGATGGGTCTTTCAGAGTTATCCAGGCCTTTAAAATGGAAAAGAGAGCATCATAGAACAGAGGGAGGGCTGTGTAAATCAGACACTGTACAATCCTTCTTTTCCCCCCCAAATACGCCAAGACTTTTATGACTTTTGCTCACTCAGTTTCCTTTCCACAAGCTACTGTGCATATTCTTCTGAGTAGCCCTTTGTTACATTTCGAATATTTAGCATCATAAACTATGGCCTTGCCTAGGACCTCTGCCATGCCTTGTGGCAAAGGTATCTGTTCAATTATCATTAGAGACAAAAATATAGGACACAGAAGAATGTAGCGGCGGTGCGAGCGGGAGGCTGAGGCGGAGGCGCTGGGGCCGCCGGGGACCAACACCTTCCCCACCAACACACTTGGGGCTGGAGCATGTCTGGAGAGACTGGGAAGAGTCTATAATCTTCCCTAGCAACATCTT